>CM062811.1:439922753-441122753 GCA_031772625.1 Pinus tabuliformis | reverse complement strand
TATGTATTTATCATCATAGCTTCTGACAGGGTACTACTGCTCCTTGATGGCATTCTGGAATGAATTCCAAGTGGGTATGACTGAAAACAGTGAGGACGTACTTTCATCCTTCTGCTCGCTGTAGGTTTCCCACCAGTCCTTGATGTGGGGGCAGCTTTGAGAAGAGTGAAAGTAATCTTTTCCCGGCCGAAAAAATCATGAACAAAAAATACCCTTATAGCATATTTAACCATTTATCTACAATGTCTGCATCTATCTGACCCTCAAATATGGGAATGTCAAAGTTAACTTGTACCTTAAAGGGTGTGGCGCTTCCACAGTAGTTGTTGGAAGTAGATGTGTTGCCTATGGGTAGCCGCTGAAGGATCTGGGCAAAGTTTTCCATCATCGCGTTCCTTTGTCGTTTGAGGGCTTCTTCGAGCAAGATTTTGATAGGATCTCCTACCCCCTTGTCTTTCTTTTCATCCACCATGGGAGGCCATCGGGATTTGCGAGGCTGGTTTTACAAGGGTTCGACCAGTTCAAGCCCTAACTCTTATATCCCGACCTCGTTGCGGACATGCAAAGAAAAATAGAGAAATAGCAAACCGCGCTGATACCACTGATCTGGATTTAAGAAGGAATGCAACAAATTACAAATATAACCATTAATACAAAGATGCAACAAAAATAATACTTCATTTCATTAACGTAAAATACTGAAAATGCTTACAAATAGAAATGGAAATAAACTAACTGGGGCGATGGTATCTTATCTCTAAGGAGAGATGTGGCAGCTACATGCCTCTGAATTGTCTTACAATAAGGCTCGAAGGCCTATTTATTGTTGAGAAATAATGGAAAACCCTAAACATCCAAAAACCTAACCCTAGGAGATGAAGCACCAAACTATGGGCCCCGTTTGGGGTAAATTGGTACATCAACTTCCCGGGGTCATAACTTTGGCATACGATCTTTGTTTGACATGCACAATACCTCGTTAGAAATATTTATCCGAGGAATACAACTTTGGGATGAGCAACATTAGTCCAAGTACCCATGTTGCTCCCAGTTTTCCCAAAAAACGTCATTTAGGGCCTCAAAACGGCTCCAGAAGTTTAAGACCCGAAAAACTGTTAAAAATAGTAAATTGTGCTACAATTAAGGAAACTGAAAAAACTGAAAGAGACAGTTGTGGGGGTCCAAGTGGGATAGGCATGTGGCCACCAACATCCACTTGGATCATAAATAGCGATTGAATATACCAAAGCCAAAATTTACAGAAACTAGTGGAAATAAATCTTGAAATTCCAAAACCATCTCATCCATTTATTATGCATGTTACTTTTCAATTGCTATGACTTCTTTGTGATAATGACAATTATCTTACAAGATGTTGACAATATTTATCCCTTGAAAAACCTACTCAGTCATCCCTATTACAAAGTGATTTGGTCGCAGGTTCGTCCCCACTACCTAACACATGGATTTGAAACATCTGAGAGATGCATGCAGTTTGGCGAATCATTACAAATTTCTTTTCTCTCTTATCTACTAACCATATCTCATTTTTTCTTGAAAACATGTAAAATTTTCCCTAAATAAAGTTTAGTTCAAAAATTAATCACATTTTTAAAAATTTCATGAACGTACATAAAAAGTGTCACACGAGATGGAAATATGCGAAGAAAATGTGTAAAGTGGCGAGTATGTACAGGGAGAGGAACATGCAAAAAATACAACAACACTTTCGCACATTCGTACATTTCACATAGTACTTGTGAATATTTTGTATCTTATGCAATTGCAGAATCAATAATTAGCTTAAGTTATGATAGTTACAGCTTATACGAAATAACTAATATTTACAAAAATATGTTGTATTGCATTTATAATTGTCGGTGAACTTTACTGCTTCAAAACAAAAAATTGTATAGATTATGCAAGGTTAGAATCACACAAAGTGTAGTGAAGCATGAACTGCATCATGATCAATCCAATATGAATGTGAAATATGAACATGACATTGTTGAAGAGGAAAATTTGTCCAAATGTGATCAATAATTGTCTTATTCCACGAAATAAAATTCCTCGTTACTTCTTGTAATTGTTCACATTGCATGTACTCTAATAATTGTTTACTTCATTTTCTATTTGAATTGATGTCAATATTGAAATCTCCAATAAGCATAAAAATGTTATCGTTAGGCCTAAATTTTTCCCTTGTTGTTATTATCGCTTCAATGATTGTTGAAACAGATACAAGTGGCACAACATATACATTTATTATGCATATTCAACATTGGAAATATACCTATGAAAAAATAAGTTTGATTATGTTATTACAAACATTTTTTGTTGATATGATCTCTATGTTTTCTTGTATGGAAGCAAGTACTCCATGAAGACAAATTGACATGTTGAAATTCAATTTGTGAAATTCAGTATTTGATGGTGGCAATTTTAGATGTGTTTCCTAGTTACAGAGAATCATAGAATTCATTAGGTCTTCATCATGGACAATGTCATTCACATGAGCATGTGGAATTCATGTATTCAAACTTACAATCCTTAAAGAACTTTCACTTTCTATCGACTTTTCTATGCATCCTGATTTCCATGATGCTTGGGTTCTTACGAATTTCATTTCTTCTAATACTTTCTTATTGACACCAAAGTTCTTTTGTGTTAGTTTTTGAAGAAGATGCAACAATTCCATGGCTCTAACACATGACAATAATGTATAAACAATTCCATGTGTCGAATGCCACTTGAATCAAATGCAAGTCCATTCAACCTTAAACCCTGTGATCGATGAATTATTCTAGCACAAGCTAGTTGTATCGAAAATTGTTTCCACACTACAGTTATAAATATCTTTATATGACAATTCAATGGTTTTGGAACATGTAATATTGGAGTCCAGTTAGGTGAAATTTTTTCTTCATATAATTCACGATACTTGTTTCTTTGTAGTTTACCAATTTCTAGATTTACAAAATCTATCCATAACACATCAACATTCTTGTTATTTTTTGTATATTTTTTGCATATTCCATCCTCACCATTAACAAGGCCATATTCTATATTATAGTTCCCTTCATATAGCTCAACAAGAACATTAAATTTGATACGTATTTTTTATGGTAATACATTTTTCTTCTCATATGCTAAATAGCCTATTTCCCTATTGTGAGATTGGCCAATAACATCAAGAACTATTAGCTCTTCATTTACATGTGCCAAAATTTTTTCTTATGCTTTTGTACATCCTTGTTCCTGTAAAATAGTTATGGAAACAATGGACCTAGCAGAGAATGTCTATAGCACTTATTGTTTATATATTTTATGTATTCATCAGATTGTTGATTTACTTGCATTTTGTTAAGGATTTCAATTAATATGCTATCTTTTTTACGCATTGTGCTATGCAGTTCATAGCATATCACTTTTTCCTTCTAGAAATCATATACTGGTTTTTCCCCTGCTAAAATTGGTTGAATAAAAATTATAAAATCTTTGATCGATTGCACTTCAAACAAGTCACTTGAAAATATTACATTGATATTTGTAAAATAAGCCAATGAGGTATGCTTTACTTACTATAAATGTTTTTCAACTTGGTATAATAATGTTGAACCTATCAAAGATGCCTCATCAATCAAAATACCACAAAGTCGTTCACAATGTTTTGTCAATGTGTCTAATTTTTCACCATTAAGTGAAAGATATTTCAATTAGTTAAATGGTAAATGGAATGCATAATGTAACTTTATACCACCTGCATTAAACACAACCTTTTTTGTATATGTTTTAATGATTCCTTTTAGTTGAGTTGGGTCATATCTGAACATGTTATTATATAAGAGGATTAGAGATTGGAATACTGCTATAAAATTTAATTCTTTTCCAAAACCTGCACCACCGATTACAAGTACATACAATGGCCGATCTGGATTTATTTTTCCTTAATCAATATTTTTTCTTGTTCTGTGTTGAGAATTCTCATGATTTCATAGAATTTTGTTTCTTCTAGTACTTGTGGTTGTTTTACAAGTTGGTAAGGCCCCTCAACAATTGATTTTGCATTTCTAGCATTTTGCAAAATATTTAAATTCTGATTTGATATCGTATTCTTGATAACATTTTTTGTTGTCTATTTCTTCATATGTAAGTACATCTCTTTCAAACAATTTTCTCCTTTTCTTTTCAATATTAGCAACTATTCTATCAATATCAATCCACGTTGTCATTGTTTTGTTCATGAATTTTCATTCATTGCATTTTATGATTTTTTCAAATAATAAATATGCATTCTCCCAAGTCGAATATTGTTCCTTAAAACTATTCTCATCAATACAATATGGGACATACAATATTAATTGGTATCTGCAATAATATCAAGATCAATATTTTTATTATACTTTACATATCTTATAACGTAGGGTCTCTTAGTACCTCCTGTTTTCCTACATTGTAGGGTATAACACGATGCAAATTCTGCTAAACATACATGTTCAATGTTTTTTGGCCATTGCATATAGCAGTCGATAATTGATAAATATGTTATATTTGTTGAATCATTTGGTTCACACTCAAGGTATTTTGGTTTCTTTAGTAAAAAAAATTGTTCATCTGTTGTTAAAGTATTAATAAATATACATTTTCTTGAACTAGTATTCAACAACATTGACAACACTATATATACATCTTGTTGTGTAAAAATTTGTTGTAAGTTCAATAATATTTTCCGAGTCTTCCAATCATTTCTATGACATCACCATCGTTTTTTTGACAATCACTTCGTACACATTTAAGCATCAATGTCATTGTTTTATCTAGATTTTTCATATATGAACTATAATAAGTAGTTGTAGCATATGAGTCAAGTACAAATTGGGAATTAGTATTTGCACCCCAGATTAACGAAATATGTAGAGTGAAGCTATTAGTCCATATGTCTACTATTTCTTTTTTCAAAAGATTTTTTCTTCATTTAGAAATACTTTAAAGTGAATAGATATAATGAGATTCACTTATACCTATTTTTTCAAGAAAACTATCAAATGTATATGTCTCATCATGTTCCATATTCTCTAGTGCATCAAATATTGTTCTTGCACTCGCTTTTGTTTTTTCACATCAAATTCCGTAGGATCAAGTATTTTCATCTTTGGCATTGGCGGAATTGGAAAACTGAACCTACAATGCATCTATTTTCCTTTCCTACAAGTGTTTGTATGACGATAACATTGAATAGTTTTCAAATTTACAGATAATTTAGTTGAATTACAACACAAGTACTTGTCAACAAAACTTTCAATTTCAATATTCGTACTTTTTCCATATATAAGAGTATTTTTTATCCATAGCAATCCATGTTCATGTTGGCTTCCTTGATTTTGGAATTCTGTTACAAAGAAATAGTCAATGACGTCTGTTATACTACCATCTCACAAAATAGAAGAAAATATATATCAATAGATTAAAAACTATCCTCTTCGAGGGCGAAACCTCCTTTACATTACATAAATGAAAAATTCTTTGATGATACAAATGATAAGACTTCCGTGGTATATATATGAGTGTAAGGGGTCACAATATAATCAGAGCCTACATAAAAATAATAATGTAAGGGCACAACAATAACAATAATGGGCTTCTATGGGGCACAATAATAAAAACATGGGGGATACATGCACACAAAAATAACAATAGGGGGTTGCACTAACAATAAAAATAAGGGGGATACACTAGTATTATAGGGACCTAACATGCCCCTCTCCTTAAAAAAAGTGTTGTCCTTAATGCTTGAGTAGTTTTGTAAGTTCTTGTATAAAATTCTCATCCTCCCATGTGAAATATTTAGCTTCAAGTTCTTCCACTTAATGAGATACTCTGAAATTAATCAATTTCGTAGCTATCGGGTTCTTGTTTCCATGATTAATTCAGGCTCAAATATGATTTTTCATTCTTCGTCAAGCTCTGGAAACACTGTTTGAATTGGGAGCTTCTCACCAATAACCATCTTTAAGCATGAAATATGGAAAACTAGATGTACTCGGGAAGATGCATGTAGCTCCAATTTGTATGCCATAGTACCAATGTTTTGCAACATCTTGTAAGGACCATAGTACTTTGGTGATAATTTATTATCCTTCTTAGCTTTCTTGAGGGACATTTTTTTGTATGATTGTAGCCGTAAAAATACCCAGTCGCCTACATCAAAACTTATTTCACTGCGATGTTGATTTTCCTGTTGCTTCATTCGATTATGTGCCAGAGTGAGGTTATCCTTTAAGATTTTGAGACCTTGTTGTTTATGGTCAATGTGATCTTCCATTGCTTAAACCTTAGAATTTTCTCTTAAAGATGATGGATGGTGGATGATATCTATAAAGTGCCATAAATGGGGTCATTTTTGGTCCAGTATGGACGGAAGTGTTATACCACCATTTAACTAGAGGTAACCACTTGACCCATTGTGTTTTTTTATCAAATACAAAGAAAAAAAGATATCCTTCCAAAAATTTGTTCACTATATCAGTTTTTCCGTCAGATTGAGGATGATAAGTTGAGATATGAGTTAATTGAGTACCAAGACAAGAAAATAATTATTTCCAAAAATTTCTAGTGAAAATGGGATCTTTTTCATTTACAATAATATTTGGGTTTCCATGTAGCTTTTGAATTATTTCCATAAATGAAGTCACAAATGTACTGGCTTTAAAAGGATGAGATAATGCACAAAAGTGTGCATAGTTGGTAAGTCTATCAACTACCACCATGATGACACTCTTTCTTTATGTTGTAGTATTCAACAACCACCAATTTACTTTTTATTTTTATTAATAAATAATGGGAACCCTTCTTTATTTTTAATAAAACTCTTTAATAAAGATAGGACATTTTTAAGTTTGTTGTAAAAACTCTTAGGCTTAGAGGTTTCCCTCATCATAACTCATTTATCAGAGGCTCAACCCTTAAAATGTTACAATAAATCAAAATCTCGATATGCCCTCTTTCCATAAAATTGATGCATTTTCATAAGGTTTTCATCGGACTCTTATTATAACGTAGCTTTCATTTTAAGAAAGTTATGATAAAGTCACTCCCTGATAAATACTTCCTGACGACTACTTTAATTATTAAAATGGATTTTCTCAAAAAAATTAATATAAGTCATGCGCCCCCTTTTTAAATGAATATTATAAAAGTCGTCAGCCCGACAACTTCCACTTGGAATATCGACTCTACGTAATATCATAACATTTTAATTATGACACTTACGATACTCAGCGCTTTCAATATTTCCTAGCTTCGATACCCTCCTCTTCCGATATCTAACACCTCTGATGTTTCTCCACTCCGATACCACGAGACCTCCGATAATCTTGTTCAAATATTTTATCGGGACTTTCATATCGGGAGCTTGTTCCTTAAACCTCCGTTATCCCACCTTCAATATAGAAATATCGATATCACTTCCCTCCTCTACTTATAGCCATTACTTTATCAAATATTCTTTATCGGAAGTTACCAATATCGTAACTTTTGATTGCAACTCCAATTCATTCCTCTGATATTTATCTTTTGATATGATGATGTGGGTAAACCCATGTGAATTCATGTTTTGGAATTTAATATTTGAAAGTGGTGAATTTATAGTTTTCAAGATTATAAACATCCTCATTCATTGAAATTCGATTCTATCATGATTTTCCTTTTAAAACAAAGATTGTTGGGTAAAATTCCTTATTTGTTCTAAGTCTTTCATCTGAAGAATTTATCGCTCATACCTTGTGTTTTCCATTACAGGCTATTCCCGACCAACATAACAATGAAGAAATGTATAAAGTAGCAAAAGAAAAGAAGAAACCTACCTCTCAGTAGAAATATGCCACTCCTCCAATTGAAAACACCGCTATTCTAGGATTATTTTCTATAATAGTTTGTCCTCTAGATTCCAGAAGTTCCACTTGGGAATATATCTATAGACTATTTTAGGATGAAGGACACAGGGTCACATAAAGAAAAATTACAATTGATGATTCTACTGTGGTCTCAGAAACTACTTATAGTGATGTGGCCAATTCATTCTTGCATAGGATTTCGACTTGACCCAAAATCCTTCCTTATACATACATGGTTCAATGGGTGGTTGATAGTTTGAGCATTGCAAAAAAAAATATCATGACACAGAAGCATATAGTCATCAGATCATTCGCCGACAAGGATTTGAACTTAATCTAACATTTTCCAGAGCCTCAGTGGAAACAAAACAAATAGTTTGTGGAGAAATTCATGAGTGAATATGACCATGTGTCAGAGCCTATTAAAGCATCGAGGAGAGATCCCAACAAACATAAGCGAGAGGATTAAGGTAAGTATACAGTTGAATCCCTTGATGGTCCCTAGTTTCAAATAGTCTCTATGATGTGTAGACTCTTTGCTTACCCTAATACACATAAGTTTTCTGATCAATGGACACCACTGATTGATGGAGCTTCACAAGGTTATATATTTGATTGGGGAAATATATTTTCAAATAACCTAGCTTCGCATATCATAGAATTTATAAGAAAGCATAAAGTTTTAGAAAATGTAATTCCTCCCTTTTACATGAGTGCCTACATAATGGATGCCCTCTGTTTCATTATGGACTTCACCTCTATGGGGTGGAAGTGGACCTTGGAAGACCCAACCCTTATCCACATATATCATGATATTCTTTGGGAGTCAAAGTATCAACCTCATTTTTATAAAACATGTCATGGAGTAATGCTCCCTCTTTACCAAATCATCTTTGTTAAAATATCCCTAAGGGTTTCCCCAGAAGCCAAAATTGACTTGCTCCAGAGGGGAAACTAGTTTGGTGAAGAGTCATTTACCTATGTTTGAGTCATTTACCTTGACGAGCTTCTTTCTCAAGAAATAACATACCATACCGTAGGGAATGGTATTTCAAAAGTCTTAAAGGAGTCAAATAAGAAAATGTGGCCTATTTTTCCTATTCATTGTAGTACATATCCTTTGGATAATTTTAGGCATGCAAGCATTGAAATTAATTCTATCTTAAAGATTAGTTTCCCAATCATTCCTAACAGATAATATGATCCCCATCAAGTTGTTAGAAAGATTACTGCCACATCAAGCATCAGGAAGTTTACTCATGAACCAGACAAGTTCGATGATCTATTTGACAAGGCTTCTACTTATTCAGTGGTTACGAGATAAGCAACATAATAGTTGACTCCATAAGAGATAATTAAATTCACCCAGTACAAAGCCGCAAGGTTAGCTAATTTACCTATGGATTCATTAAGAATTCCTCAGGAAAGAACAATTTAGGATGATGTTATAGTTGTTGGTTCCACACAAACTATTGATGTGTCCTTTACAAGAGAAACATGTGCTTCCTCCTCTTCTCAGGCAGAAGGTCTTATGCCTAATACCAAGATTGAGGAAATATGGGAGCAATATAACCAAGTCTTGAAGGCTGGTGAACCTCAAGTTTTAAATACTCCTTTACAAAATAAAGTTCAAGATACTTCCAAAAGTCTTGAACAAACTCTGATCACAACAAATTCCTCTGAGAAGCCTTTAGGAGATGAAGACATTGAAATTATACCATCTTTCCCTACATTTGAGGTTGTATTAAGGGTTGAAGAAATTCCTCCACTTGATATATTTTACATTCCTCAACACAAAGTTGTTGTCAAAAGAGAGAGGAAGAAAAGGAAATTTGATCAGTCCTAGACTCTAGTCCTTGGAAGTGCTTCTTTCAAGGTTGTATGGAAAGGCTCTCTGACCACTCCTATAGAGGATCTAGGAAGGATCACTCAATTCATAGGAGCCTATACTTCAACAACAATGGATAAAGCCACACAAGTACAACGGTTGTTGAAAGAAAAAGAAGAGAAAATTGTGTGTTTGGAACAGGGTTTTGAAATCGAGAAACAAAAGATTATCAATCAATGGCAAGGACAAATCATTGAACTCGAGAGCAATTTCAATGCCCTCAAAGTTCAATATGATAATGATTTGCATACCATATACATTTGAACACAGGAATTTCATAATAGGATTGAACAACTAAGTGTTAATCCTGAATTGACAGAGTTATAGAAGGAAAAAAGAGAGTTAAACGCTCTCCTTACTCAACAAGAAGTTTTATTTTGTCAAAATTTGTCTACTATTCTTGATTTGTGCCATACATCCAATTCAGTAGTTGATCAATTATCAGATATCAGAACTTATTTTGACGACATTGAAGAAAAAATTGTAGGTTTCTTTACATGGTAGGATATTCCTGATGAAAGATTAGCTAATCTTCCCAGAATCAAAGAGTCACAAAAGGAAATTGTCTTTAGATAATGGGAAACTTGTCTTAAACATGCAGAGGCAACATTGTTCAATGCAAGATATATTTCTAATAATCTCATTGAGGAAATTAGTGATAATTTATTTCAAGCAAATCTCATATCAAACTTCTTTGAAGGAGCATTACCAAATATTAAACTGCTCACTAAAATGTGGCAGGAGTCATCCAAAAAGCAATCCAAAGTAATAGAACATCTATCTAAAATTGACTTGGAAAGTCATTCGCAGTTTTTGGTCAAACCACAAAGCTAGTAGTTGATGTTGTGGTGTCTATCTAATACCACCATTCAAATGTTTCTAGCATTAAGAGACACAATCTTTATCAGCCAAATGTGATTTCAAATGAAGTATCCACCCGAATTAAAGAATATGACATATATCTATGAGCTACAACAGCTAATGGGAGGAAATTTTCCTTCACATACCTAGATGATTTATTACAAATGATTCTAAATATGTTTCTTTTGGTTTATTTTAGCTTGATTTTTTAAAATTGCTTCAAGTTGTTACTCTATTTTCTATATTTGTATTTTATTTCGATACTATAAACCCCCTCCGTTTATAATGAGAAAGGGTTTTGACTTTTTGAAAAGAAGGCTCAAGCTTGCACTATTGTAAGTTCCATTTTTCTTAATACATAGCTGAACCAATGCCATTTTCTCATTAGTAGAGCAATAATATATTAGGTACTATTATCTGTGTATTATTCTTTTGTTTAAGAGTTGAATGGAAATTTGATATTGTGCATTATATATGTTCTATAACAACCATACATTGTCACTACTGATATGTTTGATTGGAATCATAAAGTGTATGTATGAACAACAAGATCTTGTATATGTGAAGAATTCATACACTAATTTAATTATATTTTTAATTAAATTAGTTATCATTTTCTGTTTTAACTTCATATTTACACAACAATCTACATTTTCATGTTAGTTATGAAATCTCTTTAATCACATATACAAACAGCATTCCCGAGATAGATATTAAGTTTATTAATATTATTTCCAGTTTTAGGTATATCAGAGCCTTATAATTCTATTCTATCTATTTCTCATAATTTCATTTAAATGGAAACTGGTGCCATAATCCCAGTTGGAGTCACCACTCAAAACGGAAAAGGATCTTCTCTAAGGTCTCAACTGGGTGGTTTTCCCTGATGTTGAGGCTGACATTTCGAGCCAACAACATTTTTGGCGCTAGAAGGAGGGCCACCAAACTTTGAATGGAAACAAGGTCTAATCCCAACAGAAAAAGTCATTCTAAGAGTCAGTTTCCCTCAAAGTCACCACCAACTTTTAAATCCCATTCTAAATCCCCTAGTCATAGATCTGAAGTTGTTGATATAGTCATCAAATCTCCTAGCTCACTTCCTAATTTAATTGGTCAAACTTCTATAGAATCACCTACAAAATCACCTGAAGTTTATACTTTAATCCAGACATTGGAAGGTATTTCAATTTATGGAGAAAAACTTGCTCAGACTGATATATAGGAAGGAAGTGTTACCTCATCTCTATAGTCCTCTGGAGTTTTGACTAGATCCTAGAGTGAAAAACATGGAATCAAACCTTTTGAGTTTCCATTACCCATTCATCGGAGAAACAAAAACACTCCAAATACTCAATCTTCAGCTAGTGATATTACCTCAACATCTCAACCTCATACCCCTTCTGTCGATCCCACTTCTTCTTCTCATCCTCCTTTACCTTCCCCTTATCATCCTTTGATTCCTTCCATTCACATTCCTCAATCGCAATCAACTAGCGGTATTGTAATCAGTAGTGCTACAAGGGCCACTTATTCAATTGTCCAATCTCCTAGAACCTCTACATAATCTATAACTTCCTCTGTTCCTAGCACTCCCAGAATGGAAAATAGACCATGGAACAACCCAAGGGAAGTTGACCACTACATCCTCTACCTAAACATCAAGAAATATGGTTACCAAAGTTTAATCCAGATGATGGCTTGCCTGCAGAAGAACATCTGCATAATTTTATGTTTGCAATTAATCTTAATGGGGTTTCAGAAGAGGATTGTGTTTGCAGACTTTTTCATTACACATTTGAAGGATCTACAGGGTCTTGGTATTTCTCCCTACCTTCCATATCAATCACAAACTGGGATATGTTTGAACAACATTTTTTATTGAACTTTGGGGATGATCGCACAACAACTACTTTAATTAATGATTTTTCAAACCTCAAAACCAACCAAAATGAGAAAATCAAGGATTTTAACTCAAGATTTAACAAATTCTTAAACAAGATCCTGGATACTTCAAAACCAGGTACCGATGTACAGATTGAATGGTACATTTTCTCTTCCTTCAAATATCATTATGTTTGTAGATAGAGATAATAAAATAGTATTACTTTACAAAATGAAAGAAGCTTTATCTGTGAGAAAGAGAACTCTATCACTTGAGAAGAAAACTTGCCTTGAAGAAAGAAAGCAGACCAAGAAAGTCACTTTTAAAGGTGAATCCAAGAAAAAGGCTCCCAAAGATCCTTACAACTTGGAAGGATTGCAATTTTTTTTGGAAACGATGTTAAACGAGATGGTCGAAATCAAGAAACAAGTGGTTGAATCTTCAAGGAATTATTTTAGGCTTTTCAAAAGAAATCAACCATCATAGTCACAACCTCCTGCTGATATATCAAATGCGAAATCTGATGAAGATGATGAAGAGGAAGAAACATCTCTATCTGTTGATGAGACACAAGAAGAGGAAATAGTTGAAGCTCATGGTTTATGGGACTTCATCTTGACCACTTCAGATAATGAAGAATAAGAGGAAGCTTTGCCTGTAAGTAATAGAAGCAAGGGGCATGTTGATACTACCTCAACAAGTAAGAATCAAAAGTCTCCAACTCCTTCTACTAAAGAGAAAGGTACATTAAAAAGGACTCCTACTCAATCTTATGATTCTACTACAATTACTTCCAAGTCTCCCTCATCATCTAAAACTTTGATAGTATCAGATAACATTGAATATAATATTGTAGAAGACATGTAAAAGATCAAAGCTAACATTTCCTTGTATGAGGTCAGTAAATTAAATAAAGAACATAAATTATTATTCAATGAGTTTAATGTAGTCCCTGCATCTTCATTACCTTCTATTGTTGTTACTACAAAAGCCTCAAAAGGGAAAGGAAAACCCCCAAATGTCTCTACAGATAAGGTTGATTCTTCTGATGCTATTTTGATTGGAGATGGATCAAATTCTCACACTCCTCATTTTCTCTTGACTTTTGAAATATTTAACAAGAATGTTCATAATTTTTTAGTATATTATGGTGCATCATCCAATATCATGGCCTATTGAGCTTGTCTCAAATTGAATATCTCACCTCATAAATCCGTTGTTCAAATTTTTCAGTTAGATCGAACATAAGTCAAAGTCTTGTGAGAGATGAATGTTGTCCTAATTAGACTGTCTTCAAATCCTAAAGTTTTTCAAATAATCGATATATTGGTGGCATATATCCATGAATTTTATGGCCTTATTTTAAGCACGGATTGATTTGAGAAACTACATGGCTATTTTTCAACTGATTGGTCACATCTTTGGCTTCCCTATAACGGAAAAACTAATCAAATTCATGTTAATAGGGAAAAATGTATGAAGTGTTTTGTGACTGATTTGGATGAGGAAAATGAACCTGTAGCGTTCACAAATAATATCCTAGGAAATTGTTCTCTAGATTCTTCCTTTGGAAATTTCCCAACTTAGAACTCTTTGTTTCCTGTTGATTCTATCTTATCCTAAATAGAATTTTTTTCACAAATAGATTCATCAAAATGTATCAATATTGTATATAATGTTGTACGTAAATCTATTGAATTATTTTGGACTCTTTACTTTGATGAATAAAAATATAATGATGGTGCACGATTTGGATGCATCCTAGTAAACCCAAATGGGGAAAAGACTATTCTTTCATTTAGATTGGAGTTTGATTGTACCAATAACATTGTTGAATATGAAGCATTGGTACAAAGCTTGTAGAAGGCCATTAGTCTTGATGTCAAATATAATAAAGTTTATGGTGATTCAGAGATTGTCATTAAATAAGTAAGAAACGATATTCATTGTGTTTCTAATCACCTCAAACATTATCAATCTTTGATCCAATATTTAACAACTCATTTCACCGCATTCAATATAGCTCTGATCCCAAGATTACAAAATGTTAGTGCTGATCTCCTAACCAATATTGTATCTAAGCTCATTCCACCTGAAGATTTTAGTCTTGATATATTTCCGATTGAATTAATTTTTTACCCTTATATTCCAGACAACATAACTAATTGGCATTTATTTAATGATGACAATGGCATCCTAATTTTTCTAACTTCCAAAGGATCTTACTATGACAAAATCATTGACAAAGATGAGCACGACAAGCAGCTAAATAAGTTTTTTGAAGACAATTATTTGCCTAAGTATGTAGTGAAATTGGAAGATTTGTATGATTTGAAAGATAGATTCAAAAGGGTTACCAATTGCAAACTTTAGAGCTCTACGTTAAGATTTGAATTGTTTAACCTAGGGCCTTATCATAAACCCTAAAACATCAATATAGGCCTTGGACTTACACCAGATGAAATATCTTCTTTCATTCATCTGTTGAAAAGATACAAGGATGTATTTTCTTGGAGCTATGATGATCTTAAAACCTATGACACATCCATCATTCAACATACTATTCTTATGTTGTCAGATATAAAGACTATTCAACAAACACCTAGGAACATTCACCCTAATCTGCAAGCCCAAATTAAGACCGATCTAAATAAGTTTCTTAAAGCCAAAATCATTTTCCTGTTCAGACATTCCAAGTGGGTCTCGAATCTTGTGCCAGTTAGGAAAAAGAATGGAGATATCTGAATTTGCATAGATTTTAGAATTTTCAATAAAGTATGTGAAATTGATAACTTTCCCTTGCTTTTGATGGAATTAATTTTTCAATTTGTTGCTAGTTCTGAACTGATTTCTTTCTTAGATGGTTTTTGAGGTTCTGGTTAGATCCTTGTGCATCCCAAAGATAGACTAAAAACCTCATTTGGAACCAAATGGGGAACATATGCTTATCAGAAGATGCCTTTTGGATTGATTAATATTGGAGCCACGTTCCAGAGGGACATGGATATTACCTTCAAAGGTTTTATCAATAAAAAAATTGTTGCGTTCTTAGATGACATTACAATTTATTTAAAAAAGAGGAATAATCATCTTCATGACTTAAAACAAATCTTTGAAAGATGTAGAAAAATTGGAATGTCCTTGAATCCTACAAAGTCATTCTTTTCCCTTAGTGAAGGTAAGCTTCTAGGCTTTATTATGTCCTTTGAAGGAATTTGCATAGACCCTGAAAGGATTAAGGAAATTTTTGAAATCCCCTTACCACACAACAAAAAGTCCATGCAATCCTTTCTTGCCCAGATAAATTTTGTCAAATGATTTGTCTTGTATTTTTCACAAATTGTCTTGCCCTTACAAACCATGATAAAAAAGAAGTCATTTTTCAAATGGGCACAAACTGAAAGAAAATCATTTGAATCAATAAAGAAAGAAATCATAGATTCCCCTTCATTATCAACTCCCGATTTTTCTAAAGAATTTGTTCTATACACTTTTTCTTCTGTACACTCCTAGGCTGCAGTGTTGACCCAACCCAATGAACAAAAAGTTGAAGCTCTCATTTATTTCTTTAGTTCCAATCTACAAGGAGCTAAGATAAACTATTCAGAAGTCGAAAAACAAACTTTTGCAGTTTTTAAGTCAGTAAAGCATTTTAGACCTTTTCTGCTAAAATAACATATGCAAGTAATTGTTCCATTCCCTTCGATCAAAAAATTTCTAATTCAAAAATAACTAGGTGAAAAGAGGGCTAATTGGGTTACTTCTCTAAAAGAATATTACCTAGAGATAAAGCCAACTAAAATAGTCATGGGTCAAGGTTTTTGTAGATTAATAACTAGAGATTTTGACACTTCAGTTGATGAAGATTCACGTAACAATGTTCAAATTACAAAGGTATGTCTTGTTGACACTGAATCTCAGTATGATGATTTAATTTTTTAGTTTAAAAATGGTTATTCTCCAATAGAACACAATTACAAAAGGAAAAGAAATTTGAAGCTTAAAGCTAATCAATATCTACTTGTCAATAATTTCTTGTTTAGAAAAAATTATCATTATGTCTTACTAAGATGTTTAGAGAAACCTAAACCAGAAAAAGTGTTGTATGAGCTACATGATGGACTGGCTAGTGGACACTAGAACAGGGATACTACTGCTCATAATATCCTTCATGTTGGTTACTGTTGGCTGAATTTATTCAAAGACACTCATGCTTATGTAAGAAAGTGTAAAGTCTTCCAAACAACTTCAGGGAAGGAAAAGAAACCAACCCTTCCTTTGCAATCAGTTAATATCGAGCAACCTTTTGAGTAATGGGGAGTGGACATCATAGGTGATATTTTTCCTCACTCTTTTAAATATCATACGTAGATATTAACTACAATGGATTATTTCACCAAATGGGTGGAATCAATACCCCTTAAGGTGGTCAATTCTCAAACTATGATTGATTTTATCGATCAATTTGTTATTACCAGGTTTGGCCTTCCTTATGACCGTATGTTTAACAATGCATCTTATTTCTCCAGAAATGCCATTATTGAATTTTCTCTCAAGAGAGGTTTCAAGCTCAAATATTCTACAAACTATTATCCTCAAGGAAATGGTTTAGCATAATATACCAATAAAAACCTCATAAGGATTATTAAGCGAACTGTTGGCCAAAATAAATAAAAAATTGGCACAAAGCTCTAGTTTTTACTCTATGGCTGAAAAAATTACTCATAAGGCCTCTTTAGGCACTTCTCCCTTTCACTTGGTATATGGAAAAGAAGCTATTCTACCTCCTAATCTAGCTTTTCCTTCACCAGCCCTCGTGCAATATATAGAAGAAAAACCTTGCTCTGCTTTACAATTAAGAATGTCCCAAATTCTTAAGTTGGAGGAAGAAAGAGATAAAGTCAAACAAGTTCATGCTCATCACCATCAATTGGTCAAGTCCTCATTTGATGCAGGTTCAGTAAGTAACAAAACTTTTCAAATGGGTGACTTTGTTCTGAAATGAGATAAGGCCCATGAAGAAAAAGGTAAACACACTAAATTTAAAAACGATCACTCAGCCCATTTCGGATCATTGAGAAACTAGGCCCATCTACTTTTATCCTTCAATATTTACATGGAAAGAGGGTTGCTCTTCCCGTAAATGGGCTAGTTTTGAAAAATTATTTTTCTTGAAAATGCATTTTTTCTGTAATTATGTAAATAATCATATGTACATAATGGTGTCGTTGGTTTACTCGTGTCGAGTAATACTATTTTGACTTCATATTTGGGTCTCTCATCATTAACATGAAGTTTGATTAATTAAAGGAGAAGTTATCATAAATAATTATAACATTGAAATTTAGTATTGCACTTATTATAATCGCTAAAAGCTTTATATCAATTACTTCGTAAATATTTCAAAACTTGAAACATTAAAAGATATTGTTATCCTTTGATTGGTCATAAACAATTTCTTTTACAAATAAAGGCTATTTTGAAGTTTTAGCATCTTTTGACTTTGACTGTCATCCACAACTCTTAAGGAGTAATTTTACCTCCCCATCTTCAAATTTTACAGTTTTTAGAGTGTAATTAAAAAATATTTAAAAAATTGAAATATAAGAAGTCTCATTGTGAGTCGATATACCATGATCATAGGAAACTAATGATGTTGACATTATCAGGACTGGTCACCAAGCCAGGATATTGGCTTATTGCTATATATCTATAGGACAAGAGGTCTCATCACAAGCCGACTTGTTCAACATCATTATAACTTGTGAATGGAATTATCATTATATGGATACCAAACCATGACAATGGCTTTCAAGCAGCTAAAAGAAAAAGTATAAGAAGGAAAAATTGATACGTCTAAAATATTACTATAGGTGGATGGGATACTGTTATTATTTGGTTAAATGGTAACCCTATCGAGGATATGAACACCTACTAGCAGCAGTGGCTCTACTAGTAACAAATAAGTCTATCCTAACACTAAGCTTATATAGTTCTATATTTAATCTATACAACTGATTAAATGACTTACAAAGATAATGAAGATATTTGTCAATAACAAGTTTTGAATATTTACAAAATAATGAGTTATGTTTTATTCCGAGTAATCTTAATCAATCTAAATTTCAAATATTTACATCTTTCTAAGTCTTTTTCTTATTTATTAAAATTTTATTTACTTTTACAGAGATAACTGTTTTTCCTAGTATGTCATCAATTGTTGTAGTATTCAACAACCCTGATTTATTTTTATTTTTATTAATAAATAATGGGGACCCTTCTCTCTTTTTAATAAAACTCTTTAATAAATCCTAGGACATTTTTAAGTTTTTTGTAAAAACTCTTAGGCTTATAAGCATTGGAACTCATTTATCGGAGGCTCAACCCTTAAAATCTTACGATAAATAAAAATCTTGATAGGCCCTCTTTCCACAAAATCGATGCATTTTTGAAAGGTTTTCATCAGACTCTTATTGTATAGTAACTTTAATTTTAAGAAATTTACGATAAAGTCACTCCCCGATAAATACTTCCTGGCGATTACTTTATTTATTAAAAGGGATTTTCTCAAAATGTTTAATATAAGTCAAGCGCCCCCCTTCTAAACGAATATTATAAGAGCCATCGGCCCCACAGCTGCCACTTGGCATATCCACTCTATGCAATATCATAACATTTTAAGTATGAAACTTATGATACTCAGTGCTTCTGATATCTTCTAGCTTTGATACCCTCCTCTTCTGATATCTAACAGCTTTGATATTCATCCACTCTGATACCACGAGACCTCTGATAATCTCGTTCACAACTTTTATCGGTAGTTTTATATTGGGAGCTTGTTCTTTAAACCTCTGACATGCCACCTCCGATATAGAAATCTCGATACCACTTCCCTCCTCTTCTTATAGTCGTTACTTCATCAAATATTCTTTATTGGAAGTTACCAATATCATAACTTTCGAATGCAACTCCAATTCATTCCTCTGATATTTATTTTCCTATACGTTGATGTGGGTAAACCCACATGAATTCACATTTTGGAATTTAATGTTTGAAAGTGGTGAATTTATAGTTTTTGAGATTATAAATGTCCTCATTCATTGCAATTCGATTCTATCATGATTTTCCTTTTAAGACAAAGATTTTTGGGTAAAATTTGTTATTTGCGCTAAGTCTTTCATCAGAAGAAGTTATCGCTCAGACCTTTTGTTTTGAATTACAGGCTAGCCCCTACCAACATAATAGTGAAGAAATTTCTAAAGAAAAAAAGCAAAGAAGAAATTTGTTGCTCAGCAGCAATTTTTTGCTCATCCAACTGAAAACACCACTATGCCAAGATTATTTTCCGACACAGTCTGTTCTCTAGATTCTAGAAGTTCCACTCGGGAATTTATCTACAAACTATTTGAGAATGAAGTACCCAGGGTCACACAAAGAACAATTACAGTTGATGATTCTACCCTGGTCTCGGACACTACTTATAGTGATGTGGCCAATTCATTCTTGCATAGGATTGTGGTCGACCCAAAATCCTTCCTTATACAGACATGGTTTGATGGGTGTTTGATAATTTGAGCATTTCATAAAGAAAGATCATGACACATAAGCTTACACTCATTGGGTCATTCAATGGCAAGGATTTGAGCATAATGTACCATTTTCCAGAGCCTCAGTGAAAATATAACAAATGGTTTTTGGAGAAATTCATGAGCGAACACGACCATGTGTCAAAGCCTATTAAATCATGGAGGAAAGATTTGAGCAAGCACAAGTGAGAGGATTTGGCTAAGTATGCAATTGAATCCCTTGTTGGTCCATATTGTCAAATAGATGTTATGATGTGTATACTATTTTCTTACCCTAATACACATAAGTTTTCTAATCAATGGACACCACTGGTTGATGGAGCTTCAGAAGGATATATCTTTGACTGGGGAAATATACTATCAGATAACCTAACTTCTCATATCCTGGCTTTTAGAAGAAAGCGTAAAGTTTCAAAAAACATAATTCCTCCCTTTTACATGAGTGCCTACATAATGGATGCCCTCTATTTCACTATGGACTTCACCTCTATGGGGTGGAAGTGGACCTTAGAAGACCTGACCCCTATCCACATATATCACAATATTCTTTGGGACTCAAAGTATCAACCTCATTTTTATAAAAAATTTCATGGAGTAATGTTGCTTATTTACCAAATCATCTTTGATAAAAGAGCCCCAAGGGTTTCCCTAGAAGCCAAAACTGACTTTCTCCACATAGGAAACTATTTGGTGAAGAGTCATTTACTTATGTTTGAGTCTTTGGTAGTCTTTCTAACCCTCATGTCTTGCCTCTATTTTTCCCAGACAAGATTCTTGCCTGTGAAATAGCATACTAGACCATAGGGAATAGTATTTCAAAAGTATTAAAGGAGTCAAATAAGAAAATGTGGCTTGTTTTTCCTATTTAGTGTGGTATATATGCTTTGGATAATTTCAAGCATGCAAGCATTGAAATTAATGCTATCTTAGAGCTCAATTTCCCACCATTCCTAACAAACAATATGATCCTCATCAAGTTGTCAGAAAGGTTACTGCCACGTCAAGCATTAGGCAATTTACTCATGAGCCAGACAAGTTCAATGATCTATTTGACAAGGCTTCTAATTATTCAGTGGTTACTAGAAAAGTAACAAAACATTTGACTCCACAAGAGATGATTCAATTACCATAGTACAAAGCCACAAGGCTAGATAATTTACATATGGGCTCATTAATAATTCCCCAGGAAAAAACAGTTCAGGATGATGTTATAGGTGTTGGTTCCATAAAGACTAATGATGTGACCTTTACAAGAGAAACAAGTGCTTCCTCCTCTTCTTAGGCAGAAGGCCTTATGCCTAATACCAAGCTTGAGGAAATATGGGAGGAATATAACCAAGTCCTGAAGGCTGTTGAACCTCAAGTTTTAAAGACTCTTGTAAAAGTGAAAGTTTAAGATACTTCCGAAAGTCTTGAACAAACACTGATCACAACGAAGGCCTCTCAGAAGGCTTTAGGAGATGAAGACATTGAATTTATACGATCTTTCCCTACATCTAAGGTTTTATTAATGGTTGAAGAAATTTCTCCACTTGATATATTTTCTAGTCCTCAGCACAAGGTTGTTTTCAAAAGAGAGAGGAAGAAAAGGAAAATTGATTAGTCCTAGGCTTTAGTCCCTCGAAATTCTTCTTTTGAGGTTGTATGGAAAGGCTCTCTGACCACTCCTACAGAGGAGCTAGGAAGGCTCACTCAATTCATAGGAGCCTATGCTTCAGCAAAAATGGATAAAGCCACAGAAGTACATCTGTTGAAATAAAAAGAAGACAAAATTGTGCATTTGGAACAAGGTTTTGAAATCGAGAAACAAAATATTATCTATCAATGGAAAAGACAAATTACTGAACTCCAAAATAGTTTTACTACCCTCAAAGTTTAATATGTTAGTGATTTGCAGACTATATACATTCGAATACAGGAATTGCAAAACATGATTGAACAATGAAGTGCTAATCATGAATTGACAAAGTTCAAGAAGGAAGCAAGAGATTTAAACACTCTCCTTTCTCAAAAACAAGTTTTATTTTTTTTAAAGTTGGCTACTATTCAGGATTTGTGTCATACATCCAGCTCCTTAGTTGATCAATTATCATTTTTAATAACTTATTTGATGATATTGAAGAAAAAATTGTAGATTTCCTTACATGGCAAGACAATGCTGATGGAATATTAGCTAATCTTCCCAGAATTGAAGAGTCACACAAGGAAATGGTCTTTAGAGAATGGGAAATTTGTCTTAAACATGCATAGGTGGAAGTGTTCAATGCAAGAGATATTTCTAATAATCTCATTGAGGAAATTAGTGATAATTTATTTCAGGAAAATCTCATATCAGATTTCCTTGAAGGAGCATTTCCAGATATTAAACTGCTCACTAAAATGTGGCAAGATTCATCCAAAAAGCGAGTCGAAGTAATATAACAACTATCTAAAATTGACTTGGAAAGTCATTGGCAGTTTTTGGTCAAACCACACAGCCAGTGGTTGATGATCTGGTGTCTATCTAATACCACCACTCAGATGTTGCCAACATTAAGAGACGCAATATTTATCATCCAGATGCGATTTCAATCGAAGTATCCACCCGAATTAAAGAATATGACATATATCTATGATCTACAGTAAAAAATGGGAGGACAATCTTCTTCACATGCCTAGATGATTTCTTACAACAAATTCTAAATATGTCTCTTTTGGTTTATTTTAGCTTCATTTGTTAAAACCGCTTCAAGTTGTTACTCTATTTGATATATTTGTATTTTATTTTGAGACTATAAATCCCCTCCATTTGTAATGAGAAAGGGTTCTGAATTTTTGAAAAGAAGGCTCAAGCTTGCACTGTAACTTTAATTTTTCTTAGTACGTTGTTGAACCAATGCCATTTTTCTCATGAGAAGAACAACAATATATCAGGTACTATTATCTGTGTATTATTATTTTGTTTAAGAGTTGAATGGAAATTTGATATTGTTCATTATATATGTGCTATAACAGTCATACATTGTCACTATTGATATGTTTGATTGGAATCATAAAGTGTATGTATGAACAATGAGATCTTGTATATGTAACGAATTCATAAGCTAATTTATTTAACTATTTAATTAAATTAGTTGTCAATTTTTGTTTCAACTTCGTATTTACACGACAGTCTACATTGTCATGTTAGTTACGAAATCTCTTTAATCACATATACAAACAACATTCACGGGATATATATTAAGTTTATTAATCTTCTTTCCAGTTTTAGTTATTTCAGAGCCTTATAATTCTATTCTATCTATTTCTCATAATTTCATATACTGGGAAACTAGTCCCATAATCCAAGTCGGAGCCACCATCCCAAACAGAAAAGGATCTTCTCTATGTTCCCGACCTGGTGGTTTTCCCCGATGTTGAGGCTGATATTTCGAGCCTTTGACACCTTTATACTTAGGTAAACCTGTGATAAAATCCATTGAGACTACCTCCCAACGATGACTTGGAATGGCTAAAGGTTGTAACAGACCTGAGGTCTTAATTGTCTCAACTTTATTTTGTTGGAAAACAAAAAATTCTACCACAAAATTATGAATATCAGATTTAAGGCCATCCCCAAAAAAATACTTCTTGACCCTGTGGTAAGTTTTTAAAAATCCTTAGTGTCCTCCTAAGGGGGAGGTGTGAAAATCCAGAAAAATATTTTTCTTGAGTTGGGAATTCTTATAAAGATATAAGTGATCTTTGTCCCATAATGAACCATTTTTCCAGCTAAATGTATCAAATTTACTGGGATCTTGCTACAACTTTTGAATGTGTCCACACCTCTTCATCATTCTTCCATTCATCCCTTGCTTCGGTTATCCAATAAAGTTGGATAATAGAAATGGCACAAAGCAATGCTTCCACATCTTCACCCTTTCTTGAGAGTGCATTTGCAACAATATTTTTCTTCCCTTTTTTGTAGATGATTTTGAAATCATAACCGAACATCTTTCTAACCCATTTTTGTCGCTCTTCTAAAGATAATATTTGTTCCAAAAAGTATTTAAGACTGTCATGATTTGTTTTTACCTTGAAGTTTCTTCCCATTAGTTAAGTTCTCCATTTCTTTAGTGCATGTAGTATTGCCAACATTTCTTTCTCATAAATAGGTTTGTGTAAATACTCTCATTTGATTAGATGGATTTCAAAAGCAATGTGTCTTCCTTCTTGCATTAAAACAACACCAATTCCATTTCTTGAGGCATCACATTCAACAATAAATATTTTTTGTGAATTTTGGTGTAGCTAAGATCAGTTCTTGACACATTGCCTCTTTAAGATGTTCAAAGGCTTTAGTTGCTTCTGGAGTCCAAAAAAATGCATCTTTATTTAGTAATGTTGTTAGAGGTGATGCTATTATCCCATAGTTCTTAACAAACTTGCAATAATATCTTGTCAACCCAAGAAATCCTCGAAGGTGCTTTATGGTTGTGGGTATTTCCCATTCCTTAATGGCTTTAATTTTGTTAGGGTCTACCTTAACACCCTCATGAGATACAATATGAACCAAATATTCCATCTTCTATAATCCAAAGAAACATTTGGAGGTTTTTTCATATAATTTTTTTTTCCTCCTATAGTTTGAGCATCCTGTCAACATGTTGAACATGATCCTTCCAAGACTTGTTATAGATTACTATATCATAAAAAAATACTAACACAAGTTTTCTAAGGAAGGGTTTGAAAATGGAATTTATCAAACCTTGAAATGTGGAAGGTGCATTAGTAAGGTCAAAAGGAATGACCAAAAATTCATAATGACCCTCATGAGTTATGAATGTTGTTTTCAGAATGTCTTTAGTCTTCATTCTAATTTTATGATATCTTGAACAAAGATCCAACTTGGTGAAGTAAATTGCTCCATGTAATTCATCCAACAATTCGTCAATGACAGGAATGGGAAATTTATCTTTAATAGTGAGCTTGTTGATCTCCCTATAATCTGGACACGTAAGCCATGATCCATCCTTTTTATGCACTAATACTGTTGGAGCAAAGAAAGAAATTTGACTAAGTTGAATTATACTAGCCTCTAGCATTTCTGCAACCATACGTTCAATTTCACTCTTTTTGCCATATAGGGATATCTGTAAGGTCTGATGTTTGGAGGAACACTTCCTGGAATCATATGAATAGCATGACCATGATCACGAATAGGTGGGAGGCCTTTGGGAGTCTCAAATACCTTGGAATGATTGTCCAAGAGTTTTTGGTGATATGGAGAAATAGATGATTTCGATGTTTGAACCTCTAGTGAGCATAATTGTGCAATTAAACCTCATTGTTATTTCTTCAGAATATTTTTCATGCCATTATAGTTGATTATCTTTTTTTGTTTCCCTATGATACCCCTTAATTCAAATTCCTTTCCTTCCCAAAAAAATTGCAAGAAAAATTCTTGAAATTTAAAAGCTATTTTCTCCCAATATTATAACCATTGGACTCCTAATACAACATCAACACCACCCATTGGAATGGAAAGAATCAAAATGTTCAATACATATTCACCCATGGTTAGCTTTATATTATGGAATTTTCCAGAGCATATTATAGTTCCTCCATTTGCAACTATCACTTGACACACTGGTGTTGGATATAGGAAGCAATTCAAATCCTTGGCTATCTCACAATGAATAAAATTATGGGTACTAATTGAATCAATCAACACTATTAGTTTTTTCTTCGTGATATATCCTTCTATCTTGAGAGTTTGAGGAGTGGTAATTTGTTAGGTCCCTATAATACTAGTGATTCCCCCATTACTATTGTCATTGCAGCGATTATTGTTATTATTGTGTCCCTGTTGTCCCCATATTGTTATTATTGTGCCCCATAAAAGCCCATTATTGTTATTGTTGTTCCCTTATATTATTAATGTTATGTCGACTTTGATTATATTGTGACCCCTTAGACTCCTATATATAGAAAGGAGGTTTTTTCATTTGTATCATCCAAGAATTGTTCATTTATGTAATTTAAACTAGGCTTCCCCCTCGAAGAGGCTGATTTTGAAGCCGTTGATCTATCTTTTCTATCTTTTTGTGAGCTGGTTTCATAACATTTGGTATCAGAGCTTTGGATTCTAGGGTTTTTGCTACTCCAAAACAGGTCATCGTGGAATTTTTGCTATAAATTTTTTTCTGCGACATTTCAGAAGATAAAAATAAAATCCGTTTGAGCCAAAATCATGATGATCTTCGGGTCCAAATTTCAGATCTTTCCTCACTATAGTTTAGGAGATATGATCCAAGGAAGTTAGGGTTTTTGAAGGCTCCCGAATTACATCCAAAAAAGGTGACCTTCGGAAACTCGTCATAAATTTCTCTCTAAGTATCAGATTGAAATGTGGTAAGAAGTTACCAAAAGAGGACGGACTTTAGTTTTCTTTTCATATTTTGTAGGTCCAAAGGTTGAAACAGTGACACGTGGCACTTCGAACAAGTTCGCTCTAATGAAAAAAGTGTATAATCAGGCCATCTTGGAATATTGGGCAGAACGTTTTCTTCGAGAATCCAATTTCAATAAAATTGGTGTCATTCGAAAGAAGACTCAGAGGGCTACCACAATTTGAAATTTCAGACCTTGAAGATCTGAAATCTCATAGATACATTAAATTCAATATCGATCTCCTACAAAGTGAAAAAAGATGTGTAGTTTTTTTTTTTAATTTTGCATAAGTTT
Source organism: Pinus tabuliformis (assembly GCA_031772625.1). Classification (NCBI taxonomy): domain Eukaryota; kingdom Viridiplantae; phylum Streptophyta; class Pinopsida; order Pinales; family Pinaceae; genus Pinus; species Pinus tabuliformis. Next base: position 441,095,939 of record CM062811.1, on the reverse strand, counting down.
GGTTTGAAAAATTAGTTTAAAGGAATTAAAAGGGCATAGTGAAGAATAATTATCATTAATTAATGCCCCGAAGAAAGAAAAGGAAACACCTAGTAAGCAACCTGAAAGCTCTAGCATGACTCATGAAGAAGAGGAAGAAATGTAACATTATATATCAAAATTACAAGACCAAGTGCAACAAATTTCACTCTCACAAAAAGTGACAGAAGCTTAAGAGGGATGGTTTAAAGAAAGGTGTGGAAGATAAGATGGATGGTTTGAAGAAAGATGTGGAAGGTTTGAAAAAGTTGCTACAAGGAAGGCTTCCTAATGGCGAAAAGGTAATAGAGAAATCTCATGATGAGAACAAAATAAATGCTAATCATGATTTCATAGACTCTAACGATGGATTGAAGACCCACCATGTTCCAAAGATCGATATGAGTAAGTTTGATGGAAAGGATCCCGTAACATGGATAATACAGATGGAGCAATATTTCGATATCCATAATGTGCAAAACACACAAAAGGTACGTATTGCAACTTTATATTTGGAACCAAATCAGTTTGTATGGTATCGATGGCTTTGCTCTTGTAAACAAATTGTCACTTGGGCAATTTTTACAGAAGAAATAATAGCACGTTATGAGGTGTCACACGGAATTTGTCAAGGGTGCGGACACGACTGACCTTCCTAGAAGTCTAAGACGTTCTAATGACAAACAAGACAAAATGGAGTGATCTTTCTCTAAATACACCTTTTACAACATGAAAACTACAAGTGTTTAGGCTTACCTTATTCCAAAACGCTGTTGTTGAAGTCCGTTCTTGACGATCCGGATGAGCTCCTCCTTCAAGTCAATTCCTGCAACCACAAACAATCAAACAATTACCAAGCACTTGCATTTCATATAATAAAACATATATTCAACATGCAGACCAAGGAACACATGAAATAACTCATTAACACAAGCTATTGAGAAAAATAAACCAGTTTGTATTAATAACGAAACAAAGAAACTCTTACAACCTGGCCTTGGTGTTGTGCAAGTTCCTCCCAGGGTCCATCAAGGGTTTTCCTCTACTTTGACAAAGCTCACCCTCTCCCAAGTAGAATCAAGTGAAGACAATCTCTCCTCACAAAGGCTCTAATGGAAGACCTAAATCCTGCAGCATTTACCCAAAGAAAATGTATAGCTCCAACCTCCTCTCCCTCTGGCTCAATGTCTTTATTTATAGTGCTGTAAAGAGGTTATTCAGGTCCACTATCAATGGGATCATCCCCCTCTTTGGGTGGGATAGCTCCCTTATTGATGGGATAAGTTCCCCCTTAATAGAGATACATGAACCAACTGGAGGCGCATCCATTTCATCAAACCGACCTCTAGAATGTTCTAGAAGTAACCACAAGTAACTTTTTCAAGATAAAACTCGCGCATTTTGCCTTTTACAGAGGGACGCACCTGTCCCTTAACATACAGAGCGTCCATGGACGCAGATTTTGTGAACATGGTCAGCGTCCCCGCAGGTAAGGCTAGAGAGAACCTGCGACCCCAGAGATAAACATAGTTTTTACAAGACTTTCTCTCTTCTTTGAGTTTGAGATGGATAACAGAGGCATGAGACTTGCCTAAGAGGGTAGCATGACTGTTGATTTGAGCCATACTAACTGTAAGTAGTCAAGGTGACATTTTTTAGTGTAACAGATTGCCCCCTAAAGTGCGAAGCCTGGAATAGAATAGGGTTTTGTAATTCTAGGAAGGGTGAAGCACTTTATCATTTCAAGGATTGTCTTGTGGATGGCCTGGTTGGAACCTGCAATTTTCAACACAAAATACATGGATAAGATTATATCATCACCGAGGTAGGCATTCCCATACTCAGATTCAAAACTTTAACTAATGGACTAACTATTCTGATACAGGAATGATCTTGCAGTACATCATTTTAATAGACTTTTGTAGACACAGTATGGACGCAGCCATCTGTTTATGATTAGTCTACATAGATAATGAATACAAAACTCCTCGCAGCCTGGATGGTAGAAACTAGATCCAGGGTCTTCACTTCTACTTCCCGAATTGGTACGATTCTAGCCATGTGATTAAATGATTCGATGTCGAACATGATAGAAACCACTTGATTACCAGTCAATGATGTAAACTGTTAACAAGCGTGAGAGAAACCACCAGTAATGTCAATGGTTCTCAAAGTACCAAGCACAACCCGTGAAATGTGAATAGATATTTTGATGTCGAACACTTCACGGAATCCTTTGATCGAAAGTCAATGATGTAAACTGACGTCAAAGGCGAGAAACCTGCCATTGATGCATGCAGACTTCAAGGTACTGTCGATTCCTAAGTCATCTTTCTAGATAATGTGTCGATGTCGATAGAAAGCGACCCGTTGCAGGCAAGCCCACAACACGAAATCATTGTTCAAGTTGAAGAAATGTTGTTGTAAGGACTGACTCAGGGATGGTCAAATGGATGACAAGTATTTTGCAGATGAAAGTTTTGCTTGCAGACCTCTTGAACACATAACGACACAACAGATGGCTTGGTGACGAATAACTCAAAGTTAATCCCCGAAACCCGGTTAAAGACTTTCAAAGTGATTTGGTCAACTGTGAGGTAAAAGATTTCCCAACCCAGGTGAATGAAAAGTGTCGTGTTCAAGAGTGGTAATAAAGTTTCTTCTGAGACAAAAGGTGACAAACAGGTTCATTCTTCTCTCTTTTCCCCCACCATTTCTGGCAAGTACCTCTTTATTTTTAACAAGCTTGAGGAGGATAACATATGCTTGATTATAAGCTCATCCTTCGGACGAGTCCAACCTAGTTTAAATTCGAACCCTAGGAAGGAGTGGTTCGTTCCTGTTTGTAATTGAACAGGTCCTTTACTGTAAAAGTTTAACGAGCCCAGTATAGGAGAAACTCGGCGTTTTTCAATTTTAGAGAGTCTGAAAAAACAAAAGGAGACTCCACGTTGAACTTTTTCGTATATTTGTGTCCCTCAAGCCCGAAAAAGTATAAAATAATACCTGGGGGAACCGCTTGATCTTGCGACCAAGGAGTACTTTCATAATAGTGTCGTTGACCTGAAAAGTAAAAAGCGATCAAGGACACGTCGTTTTATTTCCTTATCGAGTTTGAAACGACAAAAACCCGGCAATCTTTTCCTGATTTTGCGGTCAGAAAAGAGCTAAAAGGGGACCGTCTTTTAATTCTGTTTTAACGAGTGTAAAAGAAACGCTCGGCAATCTTTTCATGTTTTAAGAGTCTGAAAAGGGCTTAAAAGAGAACTCCAAGGTTTCACTTTTTCGTAAGTTTTAACGAGTTCGAAAAAGGGATAAAAATGTACTCATGGTTTTCACTTTTTCGTAAGTTTTAACGAGTTCGAAAAAATGATAAAAATGTACTCATATGGCCGACTTTTAATTTAATTTACGAGTAGGAAAAGACGGAAAGAACTCGGTATTTTCATTTGTTTTACGAGAATGAAAGATAACAAAATAATCTCGGTATTTTCATGAGTTTAACAAGTCTCGAAAATAACCAAAATTGACTTGAGATAGGTTTCATTTTTACAAAAGCTTGAAACAGATAAAAACTATGCTTCAAAGTAGTTTCATTTTTACACAAGCTTGAAACAGAGAGAAAACTGTGCTTGATGCCCCCTAAGCGTAACTGCTAGAGCGCATGCCCCCCCAACTTCATTTCATTCAACTAAGTACAACCTGGATGGAATGAAGTTTCATGAACGAGATCGTTTGAAAGACTCAACCTAAAACTATAAGAAAATTATGCAAAACACTGAAATAACTAACCTAAATACTTAACATTTATGAGATCTAGTCAATCTCTCGACTCAAGTAGAGGAGGATTTGTTTCATTTTTTAACGAGCTTGACACAGGAAAAGAACTATGCTCGGATTCGGTTTCATGTTTATGCAAGCTTGAAACGAAAAACTATGCTTGTTATAAGTCCACATGCCCCCAGCATAATGACGCAAATCAAGGTACATGCCCCCCAAGCTTCATTTCATTCAATGAGGTGGATGGAATGAAGCTTTACTTTCAAAATCTTGGAAAGACTTGTGGGAGTTGTTTCATTTTTTAGTGAGCTTGACACAAGACAAGGAACTATGCTCATAACTACTCTCTACAATCTACCTAACAAAAACTTAACTCTAAAAACCTTGATTCATTTTTTAACGAGCTTGACACAAGACAAGGAACTATGCTCAAAAAGTTCGCATGCCCCCAGCATAATGATGCGAAATGAGGTACATGCCCCCCAGGCTTCATTGCATTCAACCGGCTGGATGAAATGAAGGTTTACTTTCAATATTTAACTTGAAAAGGGAGTTGTTTCATTTTTAAGGAGGTTGACACAAGAAAAGAACTATCCTCAAAACCCTTGTTTCATTTTTTAAACGAGCTTGACACAAGATAAGGAACTATGCTCATAACTACTCTCTACAATCTACCTAACAAAAACTTTACTCTAAAAACCTTGATTCATTTTTTAACGAGCTTGACACAAGACAAGGAACTATGCTCTAAAATCCTTGATTCATTTTTTAATGAGCTTGACACAAGACAAGGAACTATGCTCATGACTACTCTCTACAATCTACTTACTTAACCTACCCTTGTTTCATTTTTTAACGAGCTTGACACAAGACAAGGAACTATGCTCAAAAAGTTCGCATGCCCCCAGCATAATGACGCAAAGAGAGGTACATGCCCCCCAGGCTTCATTGCATTCAACCGGCTGGATGAAATGAAGGTTTACTTTCAATATTTAACTTGAAAAGGGAGTTGTTTCATTTTTAAGGAGGTTGACATAAGAAAAGAACTATCCTCAAAACTGATTCATTTTTTAATGAGGTTGACTCAGTAAAAGGAGCTTTCCTCACACACACTGATTCATTTTTTAATGAGGTTGACACAGTAAAAGGAACTTTCCTCACAATCCTATTTTTTACACTCTACCTACATATCCTAAAATCTACCTGATTCATGTTTTAATGAGGTTGACTCAGTAAAAGAACTATCCTCATACACTGATTCATTTTTTAACGAGGTTGACACAGTAAAAGGAACTTTCCTCGCACACACTGATTCATTTTTTAATGAGGTTGACACAGTAAAAGGAACTTTCCTCACAATCCTACTTTCTAACAATCTATATGACCTAAAAACTAGCTGATTCATTTTTTAATGAGGTTGACTCAGTAAAAGAACTGTCCTCATGACAGCCTGTTTCATTTTTTAACGAGGTTGATACAGGAAAAACTATCCTCGTAACTCCTTGTTTCATTTTTTAATGAGCTTGACACAAGACAAGGAACTATGCTCATGACTTCCAGTTTCATTTTTTAATGAGGTTGAGACTAGAAGAAACTATCCTCACACTCCTTGTTTCATTTTTTAACGAGGTTGATACAAGAAAAAACTATCCTCGCAATCCTATTTCATTTTTTAACGAGGTTGATACAGGAAAAAAAAAAACTATCCTCGCAACATTGATCATGGCTTCCAACTGGAGGAAAGACATGTCAATGGACACACCTTGATCATGGCTTCCAAGAGGTCTTCATCCGAAGGAAGAATACTTCTTGGGAAAGAACACATGTCAAGGGACTCAAAAGGGATAAGAACATCGTGTTCAAGTAATCCCATAGAGTTTTCCATGTCAATTACCGGAGCTAAATCAAAGGAAGATGAGCAAACAGTGAGAGGCTCACTTACATCGGTAACTGAAAACATGGGACCAGTTGCCACATAATTTACCCGTGGCAGGGTAGATACCACTTTAGAATCAGGAACATTTAGGGTCGTCATATTATTAGTAGTTGAGACAAGACTAGAGAATGAAAGCTGGTCTACAGTCACAATACTTCCATTGTGAGGGAAAGACATCACGCGAAAGAGTGTCGATACGACAGCTTTCATTGCATAAACATAGTCTCGCCCAAGGAGTAAATTGAAATCCAAGGGACCTCGAACTACCATAAGATCAATACAGACAGATTTACCTTCCAAGGTAATAGAAAACTTAGGAAGGATCCCTAAAGGTTCACTAATTGTTCTGTTAAAAGCTTTCAGATTCTGCGTAATAGGCGCAAGCTGAGGAGAACCCAAAGCTTTCCAAACAGCTGAGGATAAAATACTAACAGAAGCACCTTCATCTACCTGAGTACGATGTATGTCCCTACCACCAGCCTTGACAATGATTTGGAAAGGGATGGAGGAAGGAAGACGAGGTTCTGTCAGTCTATTCCAATCAAAGGAAAAGACCTCAGTACTTGGAGGGGGTTCTGTAGAAACAGGTGAAATGCCCCCGGGCATAGAAGAATCTGATGTAACAAGAAGAACATCAGCGGTATGAAGTTCACTTCCCAAAGGGAAAGTGTGATCGATCGAATGTGAAATTGAATCGACCACCTGATCAACTAATGGATCATCAACCTGAGTGACATGAGTTTCACTCTCCAATGGGAGAGTGTGATCGACTATCCTTGAATTTAGATCAATCACTCCGTCAGTTGACGGTAGGTTGGGAGAAAGTTTACGGTAACCAGTTGGAAATTCTTGCTGTGGAACAGTAAGGTTTTCCAACAATGTTGAGGCTTCATCCATGTGAGGGCAAATATGAGTTTGATGACTCCCTTTGCATAACTTACAAGGAAACCTAACTTTACCCTTTTTCCCCGGAACCTGACTATCACTGGTTGATGGATCAATGGAAAGTTGATGAGATTTTTCTGACCATACTTCCAAGACCTTTGGAATACCAGGACAATTGACAAGGAAGTGGTCACCCTTACAAAGCCTGCAAGGGTATTTGGGTTTACGATGCATGTCGGAATTTTCCTCAACACAACCAACACTTACAGCCATGGTTGGTTGGTTGACTTCTTTCTTATCTGGCTTATTCTTCTTCTTCTTCTTCTTCTTCCCTTTCTTCTTCTTCTTAGCCTCCTGGTTACTAGCATCAAGGCTTTTACCAGGCGAAGAGGAAGAAATGGAGGAAGAAAAATTAGGCGAGGAAGGTAAAGGGTCAACAGAAGGTTGGTGATGTTGAGATGGTGAACTCTGTTGAGGTGAAGCATCCGGTTGAGATGGAACAATTGGAGTATTTTGGGCCAACGAAGTTGAAAATAACCATATCGGTAAACCTATTGTAAATCCAGGTAATGACAAAGTAGCCATATAAGGAGGACCAACATTTCCAAAGTAAGGAAAAGTACTAGGATTCTCATTAGGAGGGGTTCCTAGGTTGATAAATTCCGGAACATTTGCCATTATATTCAACTTCAGTGAATTTTATTAACAATTTAAAACTAAAATTAACAATTCACAATTCACACCTAACAATTAAAATTCACAATTCACACCTATGGTCTCTAAAAGTAAAAACAAACAAATTAACACGCGCTATCAAATCTAGGAGTCAAACCACACACAAACAGTAAGCTCTCCGGACCGAAAACACTAGTTGGTGATGAAGCCCAACCTCGCAGAATTCAGTACAGAAATGGCGGGTGGAACAGTTACCCCGGCAACCTGCTTAATGAATAGACCGGCACAAGTTCCTCCACTTTAACCGTCTCGAAGTGAAGTGAACCCCCCGGAAAATCCAAGTGAGTATAACCGACGTCTGCTCCAGGTACAGTGGGACCTTCCCTCCACCGTCACCTTGGGTAGAATCCTAGATATTATGGCCACTAAGGTTACCAATCACAACAATTACACCTGGGGGAACAGTCTAAACTCCGACAGCACGCAAGGGCAGAGTAGCAAGCTCCAATCCCCTTACCGGCTCCTTGACAACAATCCAAGGTTTACCGATAAGTGACCCCTGGCTCCTCGACAATGGTTAATCCGAGGTTTACCGTTTGTAATACGTACTGCCTGGCGTCGTTCCCAACGAGGGAGGAATGATCCCCTCACTGGTTCGGACACGAGCTCGTGTTTCTCCTTTAAGAGGAGCTTTCCCAGAATGTAACTGAAACAATTGGATTTGTTCTACTCAAGATAGACTATCTGTTTGGTTTTGTAGTCTTGGAGAGTTAAGTACTCACCTACTCCAAGACCCTAGCCTAAGCTATGTTGGTGCTTCAGAGCCCTAGAAAAATAAAGATTACTAGATTGATTTTAATTTAAGCGTTACTTTTAAGGTTGTTTCTTAAGTCAAAAGGTGATGGAAGTGAAACTAGTGGTATGTTGACTCGACTCGAAACCACTACAAAATGCACCTAAAATGATTTATCCACTACTTTACTTTTTCGATGAATTGCTTAACTAAAAAGTTGAGAGAATGCAATCCTTATAAAAGCAACTTCTTAATTGAAGACAATCAAAGAAACTATTCGTTTTTCTTTTCCAAGCATAAAAACATAACTTCTCTTTACATGCACGAAAAAAAACTCTTTTCTTCTTTTGAAAACAAAAAGCTACTTGAAACAAGACTTTTAAGAAGATGTTTTTGTATTTTTCTTTTAATAAAGCAAATAAATCTAATATAACCAAAAAAAAAACAATCTTAAAAACTCTTAAAATCTATGAAAATGCACTCATAAGCAAACTAAAGGCAAATTTACTCTAAGCAATCTTAACGAGGCCAAAACTAACAATGATTATTTCTAAGGTGTTTTACTTGATCACAATCAAATCAAGGACTAGCTTATTGCAGAACCAAAAACTAGTCAAAACAAAATTCTAATCTTTTTGTCCTTTTTGAAAATGGAAATCAATACTTTAAAAACAAGCAATTCGAAATTTGACCCAAAACAACTCAAATGACAAGTTGCTCAAACAAGGAGACTTTACGGCAGGCTCAACTTCTAAGAAGGTTGACTAACCAGAGATATCTAAGGCTGGACAACTTTCTAAGCTCAAAGTCACTACAAAGCCTTTCCAAAAATCAAACCCTAGGTCTAAACTTCGTTGAAAACCACTAAAACACTCAAAGCTCACAAAACGAGTTCAGGTGAGAATTCTTGACAGGGTACTAAAGGATCTGGGCAGAAAACACTAAGAAAAAACAAAATCTAAAAGTAATTTAAGGCAAAAATGGAATTTTCTTAACTTTTACAGGAAGACGCAGGCCAGCCGTTGTCACACGGAATCTGTCAAGGGTGCGGACACGACTGACCTTCCTAGAAGTCTAAGACGTTCTAATGACAAACAAGACAAAATGGAGTGATCTTTCTCTAAATACACCTTTTACAACATGAAAACTACAAGTGTTTAGGCTTACCTTATTCCAAAACGCTGTTGTTGAAGTCCGTTCTTGACGATCCGGATGAGCTCCTCCTTCAAGTCAATTCCTGCAACCACAAACAATCAAACAATTACCAAGCACTTGCATTTCATATAATAAAACATATATTCAACATGCAGACCAAGGAACACATGAAATAACTCATTAACACAAGCTATTGAGAAAAATAAACCAGTTTGTATTAATAACGAAACAAAGAAACTCTTACAACCTGGCCTTGGTGTTGTGCAAGTTCCTCCCAGGGTCCATCAAGGGTTTTCCTCTACTTTGACAAAGCTCACCCTCTCCCAAGTAGAATCAAGTGAAGACAATCTCTCCTCACAAAGGCTCTAATGGAAGACCTAAATCCTGCAGCATTTACCCAAAGAAAATGTATAGCTCCAACCTCCTCTCCCTCTGGCTCAATGTCTTTATTTATAGTGCTGTAAAGAGGTTATTCAGGTCCACTATCAATGGGATCATCCCCCTCTTTGGGTGGGATAGCTCCCTTATGGATGGGATAAGTTCCCCCTTAATAGAGATACATGAACCAACTGGAGGCGCATCCATTTCATCAAACCGACCTCTAGAATGTTCTAGAAGTAACCACAAGTAACTTTTTCAAGATAAAACTCGCGCATTTTGCCTTTTACAGAGGGACGCACCTGTCCCTTAACATACAGAGCGTCCATGGACGCAGATTTTGTGAACATGGTCAGCGTCCCCGCAGGTAAGGCTAGAGAGAACCTGCGACCCCAGAGATAAACATAGTTTTTACAAGACTTTCTCTCTTCTTTGAGTTTGAGATGGATAACAGAGGCATGAGACTTGCCTAAGAGGGTAGCATGACTGTTGATTTGAGCCATACTAACTGTAAGTAGTCAAGGTGACATTTTTTAGTGTAACATGAGGATACAAAAAGAAACACTTTTTTTAGCCAATTGATAAATCTCAAACAAAAGGGTTTAGTGATGGAGCACATTGAGGACTTCCAAAAATTGAATATAAGGGTAAAAGATATTCCAGAGGAGCATAGGATTGATGCGTTCATAGGGACTTTAAAGGATAACATCCAACATGAGATTTGCCTTTGGGAACCTTATTCATTGGAGAAGGCATTCAAGTTGGCAAGAAAATGGAAAGAAAAATTATGGCAACAAGGAAGCCTACCACTCACAACTATAGATATGGAAGTGTTGTTACCCCTAGCCTTCCACAACCTACAAGGTTGACACCACAACAATTGGAAGAAAAAGGAGAAAAAGGGATTTGTTACAGTTGTGATAGAAAATACACTCAAGGTCATAAGTGTGCAGAGAAGAAATTATTTTACATAGATTGTGAAGAGGAGGAAGAAAAGGAACAAGAAACGTCAAAAGAAAAGGATATACACCAAGAAAAAACCCTAGAGAAAGAAGAAATGAATCCAACCATATCTTGTAATGCATTGACCAGAATTACCACTCCTCAAACTATCAAGATAGTAGGACATATCAGGAAGAAAAAGGTAATAATGTTGATTGATTCGGGAAGTACCCATAATTTTATTCATTGTAAGATAGCCAAGGAATTGAATTTCTTCCTATATCTAGCACCAGAGTGTCAAGTGATGGTTGCAAGTGGAGGAACCATAAATTGCTCTTGAAAGTGCCATAATATCAATCTATCCATGGGAGAATATGTATTGAATAGCTCAATGCTTTCCATTCCAATAGGTGGTGCTGATATTGTACTAGGAGTCCAATGGATACAATCCTTGGGTACAATAGCTTTTAATTTTTAAGAAATTTTCATGAAATTCTCTTCGGAACGAAAGGAAGTTGAATTAATGGGTATCACAGAAAAAACGGGAAAGATAATCAGCTCTAATGGAATGACAAAGCTTCTAAAGAAAGAACAATGAAGCGTAATTGCACAATTATGTTCGCTAGAGGTTCCCACATCGAAATCATCTATTTCTCTAGATCTCCAAAAAGTCTTGGACAATCATTCCAAGGTATCTGAGACTCCCAAAGGCCTCCCATCTATTCGTGATCATGATCATACTATTCATTTGATTCCAGGAAGTGTTCCTCCAAACATCGGGCCTTACATATATCTTTATACCCAAAAGAATGAAATTGAACATATGGTTGCAGAAATGCTAGAGGCTGGTATATCTCAACCTAGTCAAATTTATTTCTTTGCTCAAGTAGTATTAGTGCACAAGAAGGATGGGTCATGGTGCATGTGTCCTGATTATAGGGAGCTCAAAAAGCTCACTATTAAAGATAAATTTCCCATTCTTGTCATTGATGAATTATTGGATGAATTGCATAGATCAATTTACTTCACCAAGTTGAATCTTCGTTTAGGATATCGTCAAATCAGAATGAAGACTGAGACATTCTAAAAACAACATTTAGAATTCATGAGGGTCATTATGAATTTTTGGTCATGCCTTTTGGCCTTACCAATGCACCTTCAACATTTCAAGGTTTGATGAATTCCATTTTCAAACCCTTCCTTAGAAAATTTGTGTTAGTATTTTTTGATGATATACTAATCTACAACAAGTCTTGGAAGGATCATGTTCAACATGTTTACAGGGTGCTCAAACTATTGGAGGAGAAACAATTATATGAAAAAAGCTCCAAATGTTTCTTTGGAGTATAAGAGGTGGAATATCTGGGTCATATTGTATCTCATGAAGGTGTTAAGGTAGACCCTAAAAAAATTAAAGCCATTAAGGAATGGAAAATCCCCACATCCATAAAGCATCTGCGAGGATTTCTCGGGTTGATAGGGTATTATCACAAGTTTGTTAAGAATTATGGGAGAATAGCAGCACTTGTAACAACATTATTGAAGAAAGATGCATTTTTATGGACTCCAGAAGCAATGAAGGCCTTTGAATGTCTTAAAGAGGCAATGTGCCAAAGACTCGTCTTAACTGTGCCGGATTTCACAAAAACCTTTATTGTGGAATGTGATGCCTCAGGAAATGGAATTGGTGTTGTTTTAATGCAAGAAGAAAGACCCATTTCTTTCGAAAGTCGTCCAATCAAAGGAAAGTATTTACACAAAGCTATTTATGAGAAGGAAGTGTTGGCAATACTACATGCACTTAAGAAATAGTGACCCTACCTAATGGGAAGACACTTCAAGGTAAAAACGGATCATGATAGTCTTAAATACTTTTTAGAACAAAGATTATCTTTAGAAGAGCAACGAAAATGGGTCACAAAAATGTTGGGTTATGACTTTGAAATCATCTACAAAAAAGGGAAGCAAAATGTTGTGGCAAATTCACTCTCAAGAAAGGATGAGGATGTGGAAGCATTGATTTGTGCCATTTCTATTATCTAACCAGATTGGATAAATGAAGAAAGGGATGAATGGAAGAATGACGAAGAAGTGTGGGCACTCATTCAAAAGTTACAACAAGATCCCAATACATCTAATACATTTAGCTGGAAAAATGATTCATTATGGCATAAAGATCGCTTATACCTAGGTAATAATTACCAATTCAAACAAAATATTCTTATGGAATTGCACACTTCTCCCTTAGGAGGGCACTCAAGTTTTTTAAAAACTTACTACAGGGTTAAGAAGGATTTTTTTGGGGATGGCCTTAAATCGGATATTCAAAAGTTTGTGGTGGAATGTTTGGTTTGCCAACAAAATAAAGTGGAAACAATTAAAACCCCAGGTCTATTACAACGTTTATCCATTCCAAGCCAACGCTGGGAGGAGGTTTTAATGGATTTTATCACAGGTTTACCCAAGTCTGAAGGAAAGAGTGTCATCATAGTGGTAGTTGACAGACTTCCTAAGTATGCACACTTTTGTGCATTATCTCATCCATTTAAAGCCAATACAATTTCTATTACATTTATGGAAACAATTCAAAAGCTACATGGAAACCCAAAGATTATTGTAAGCAACAGATATCCCATTTTCACTGGAAATTTTTGGACAAAATTATTTTCTTGCCTTGGTACTCAGTTAGCTCATAGCTCATCTTATCATCCTTAATCTGATGGGAAAACTGATATAGTAAACAAATGCTTGGAAGGATATCTTCATTGCTTTGTCTCCAATAAACAGACACAATGGGTGAAATGGTTGCCTTTGGGTGGTATAACACTTCCTTCCATATTGCAACAAAAATGACCCCATTTATGGAACTTTATGGATATCATCCACCATCCATCACATCATATTTAACAGAAAATTCTAAGGTTCAAACAGTGGAAGATCACATCGAGCATCAACAAAAATTTCTCCAACTCTTAAAGGATAGCCTCACTTTGGCACAGAATGATCCAGGTGGATATTGGTGGCCACCTTCCAAGTCCACCTGGACCCCCACCATTGTCTTTCTCAGCATTTTCAGTTTCCTTAATTGTAGCACAACTTACTATTTTTAGCAATTTTTCGGGTCCTGAACTTCCGGAGCCGTTTTGAGGCCCTAAACGACGTTTTTTGGGAAATCTACCGCAGCGATTTTTCTGATAAAAATTGTCTTTTCCGTCGTAGTCCTCGGAGAGATCTTTCCAACGGGCTATCATGCACGTCAAACGGAGATAGTATGACCAATTCGCGACCCCGGGAAGTTGATGTACCAACTTACCCAAAAACGGGGCCCACAATTTGGCGTTTCATCTTCTAGGGTTAGGTTTTGGAATGTGAAGGGTTTTCTATTGTTTCTCAACAATAAATAGGCCTCCGAGCCTCATTGTAAGACAGTTCAGAGGCATGTAGCCATCACATCTCTTCTCAGAGATAAGCTACCATCGCCCTAGCTAGTTTATTTCCATTTCTGTTGTAAGCATATTTGAGTATTTTCCATTAATGAAATGAAGTATTATTTCCGCTGCATCTTTGTGTATATGGTTATCTCTGTAATTTGTTGTGTTGCTGTTTAAATCCGGATCAGTGGTATCAGAGCGGTCTGCTTTTTCTCTGTTTTTCTTTGCATGTCCCCAACAAGGTCGGGATATAAGGAGTTAGGGCTTGAACTGGTTGAACCTTTGCAAGACCAGCCTCGCAAATCCCTACGGCCTCCCATGGCGGACGAGAAGAAAGACGAGGGGGCAGGAGATCCCATCAAAATCTTGCTCGAAGAAGCCCTCGAGCGACAACGGAACGCGATGATGGACAGTTTTGCCCAGATCCTTCAGCGGCTACCGAGAAGCAACGCATCGGCTTCCAACAGCTACTCTGGAAACGCCACACCCTTTAAGGTACAAGTTAATTTTGAAATCCCCATATTCGAAGGTCAGATAGACGCAGATGCCGTAGATAAATGGTTAAATCTGCTAGAGGGTTATTTTTCTGTTCATGAATTTTCGAGTTGGGAAAAGATTGTTTTTGCTCTCCTCAAAGCAGCCCCCCACGTCAAGGACTGGTGGGAAACCTACTGCGAGCAGAAGGATGAAAGTACTGGCTCACTATTTTCAGCCGCACCCACCTGGGATTCGTTCCAGGATGCTATCAAGGAGCAGTACTACCCTGTCGGGAGCTATGAGGATGAATACATAAAGTGGACCACGCTGCGGCAGGGAAGGGACCAAGACGTGCCGGAGTTCACCAATCTTTTCCATACCCTTCGCACAAAGTTGGGTATCAAGGATTCGGAGCAACATTTGATACTCAAATACCGTGGCTGCTTGCACAAGTACATCCAGGAAGAAATACAATTCCTAAACATCCCCTCGCTCGGCGCAGCATACCGGTATGCCGTCAAGGTCGAGCAGAAGTTTAAACAAAAGAAGCGAGACTTTGGATCTGCGAATCCAAAGCAGGGGAAAGGTGCCCCTAAACCACAGAACAAAGGACAAATCCAAGGCGGGACAGCCCAAGACAACCAGCCGAAGCTGCAAGCAAAGAACAGTGCCGCGAAGCCGAGAAAGGACACTGGAAAATGGTGCGAGTTCCATAAGAGCTGCACTCACAACACAAGTGAGTGTCGGGCCAAGCAGTCACTGGTGGCTGAGCTAAAGGTTTCAGAATCAGATGCATGTTCCGACACGGAGTCAGAACCCGATAAGGGGTATGAAAAAGGGAAGCAGATCATTGATGCGGACCCCAGCGCCACTGTTGCTACCGCAAAGATCCAGAAAAATGAACCCGAAGATCCAGAGGAGGAGGAGCGTCTCTTCCACTCCCAGATGTGGGTAAAGGGCTCCCCGATACAGTTCATTGTTGATAGCAGGAGTCAAAAGAACCTCATTTCGGCAGAGGTCGTGAAGCGGTTGGGCTTACCGACCACATCACATCCACAACCATACACCATTGGGTGGCTTCACCAAGGACGAGATCTTCGCGTGAGCCAGCAGTGTCGCCTTCCATACAACATCAAGCCCTTCACGGATGAGGTATTGTGTGACATTGCTCCCCTTGAAGTTTGTGATGTATTACTAGGACAACCATACTTGTGGAAGCGACATGCTGTGTATGAATCGAGGCCCCGTGCAGTTATTATTACATTGGGAAATAAGTTGTTCAGGATACCAGAGGTAGCACCACCTGCCGCCCTCTCTTTGATTACTGCAAAACAATGCAGTAAGATCATTTCCAAAACCAGGAAATTTGTTTTCCTGATGATACGCCCTCAAGGAAAGAAGAAGACAGTGGCCGCGGCCTCCAAACGGGGCCCCTCTGCACGACAACTACAGATGGACAAGATTGTGGAGGAGTACGAGGACATCTTCACCTCCCCGACAGGGGTTCCTCTGCACTGTCAAGTCAAGCACTCCATCGATCTGACCCCAGGTGCACCGCTACCCAATGGACCAATTTATCGGCGCTCCGTTCTGGAGAACGATGAAATCAAGAGGCAGATTCAGGAGCTCCTGCAGAAAGGTCACATCCGTCCGAGTTCATCGCCCTGTGGGAGCCCGATCATGTTGGTACAGAAGAAGGATGGGACGTGGAGACTCTGTATTGACTATCGGGCGCTGAACAAGATCACTGTCCGTAATAGGTACCCGATCCCACGGATTGATGACCTCCTAGACCAACTAAAGGGGGCGAAATATTTCAGCAAGATCGATCTGAAGTCAGGATATCACCAGGTACCAATCGAACCCTCAGATGTGTGGAAGACTGCCTTCAAATCCAAGGAGGGCCTCTTCGAATGGTTGGTCATGCCTTTCGGATTGACGAATGCTCCTGCAACCTTTATGAGGCTAATGGATGACATCTTGCGGCCATTCACCAACTCCTTTGTAGTAGTATACTTGGATGACATTCTGATCTTCAGCCAGAGTTGGGAAGAGCACCTCCACCACATCCGACAGGTTCTCCAAACACTGCGGCAACACAAGCTATGTGCCAATTTGGAGAAATGCACTTTTGGCATGACAGAGGTTCAGTATCTGGGATACATCATTGATGAACAGGGGGTGCATGTCGATCCAGCCAAGGTCCAAGTCATTCGGGATTGGCCCTCTCCAACCACTCTAACAGAGCTACGCAGCTTTCTAGGTCTTGCCAACTTCTACCGCAGGTTTGTGTTGGGGTTTTCTCATATTTCTTGGCCCTTGAGTCAAGTCACCAAGGGCGGGGCGAAAGCAAAATTCTTTTGGTCTGAATCTCAACAGAAGGCATTCAGGGAGTTGAAGGATCGCCTCTGCACGGCACCAGTGCTCGCGTTACCAGATTTACAACAACCATTTGAGGTCGAGACAGATGCCTCTGACTATGCTATTGGGGCAGTCCTTACTCAACATGGACATCCAGTGGCATATCACAGTGAAACACTTTCAGACACAGTCCGGAAGTACCCCACTTATGATAAAGAGATGTATTCCATTGTACAGGCCTGCCGACAATGGAAGCATTACATTTTGGGGAAGGAAACGGTCATCCACATAGACCACCGACCTCTGCAGTTCATACAGACCCAAGGGAAATTGCAAAATGATCGCCATCAGAAGTGGTCTACATACCTGCAACAGTTTCACTTGAATATCAAGTACAAAAAGGGCAGCACCAATAATGTTGCAGATTGCCTCAGTCGACCACCGATCATGGCGCTAACCACCGTGCTCAACTCCTGCGGGCACGAGACTTCTGATTGGCCACTTCTCTACAAAAGCGACCCAAAATTCGGCCACACATACCAGACACTCTTGGAGGGTCGGCAGGTTGCAGATTTTCACCTCCAGGATGCCCTATTATGCCACCTCGGTCACCTTTGTGTTCCTTCAAGCGAGCGTGCCAAGATGATTTGGGAAGCACACTACAGTCGGGCTGCTGGGCATTTCGGGGTCGAGAAAACAGTGGCAGTACTGCAAAATTATTTCTATTGGCCGAATCTTCGACAGGATGTTGGGAAGTACATCCGATCATGTACTGCCTGTGCCATTGCCAAACCGACCATTAAGAAGCAAGGCCTCTACACCCCGTTGCCTACCCCTAGTCGACCTTGGGAATCCATCTCCATGGATTACATGTCAGGCCTTCCTTCCACTAAGCATGGAAATGACTGTGTTTTTGTGGTCGTCGACAGGTTCTCAAAGATGGCCATTATGATGGCCTGCAAGAAGAATATCACAGCAGAATCCACTGCTAAACTCTTCTTTGAACGAGTGTGGGTGCACTTTGGGATCCCACAGTCTATCATCTCAGATCGGGACAGTCGGTTTCTCAGCACATTTTGGTCCAGTCTCTGGTCAATGATGGACACCAAACTCACGAAGTCCACAGCCTTCCATCCTCAAACTGATGGCCAGACAGAGGTTGTCAATAGGATGATTGTGCACATTCTGCGCATGTATAACTCAAAGCATCCACGCACATGGGACGAGAGCCTCCCCTATGTTCAGCATAGCTACAACCGAGCTCTTCACAGCTCCACTGGCCATAGCCCTTTTCAGGTGGGTTTGGGATTCCAGCCACTATGCCCCATTGATGTGGCCATGCCACTTGCAGCTACTCACATGAATTCAGCTCATGTCCAGTCCGAAACAGATAAGGCCACCAGCTTCATTGAGCGCATCCAACATATTCGCCAGCAGGTCCATGAAATTCTTGAGAAATCAAATGCCAAGTACAAGCAGCGACATGATCAACATCGGGTGCCACACAAGTTTCAGGTGGGCGACAAAGTCTGGTTGCATTTGCAAAAGGAACGCCTTACTGGAGCCTATCAGAAATTGAGACCACTCCGATATGGTCCTTACACCATTACTAAGGCTATGGGAGACAATGCATTTGAGCTCAGCATTCCCCCATTCCTTGGCCTGCACCCAGTGTTCAATGTGGACCGCCTTCGGCCATACTTTCCACCATTGCTAGACACATCCGACATTGCAGAACAACTCAAACCCACAGAATTAAATCCAGATTGCATGGAACAAGCTGCAACTGATCGGATCATGGACACACAGATCAAGAACACTCGCCAACAGAATATCCAACTGTATCGTGTTGTCAAAGCAGGCCAACTCCTTCAGCAGGGCAAGTGGCTCACCAGGGAACAAGTTCAGCAGAAGTTTCCTCATCTCATGGAGGATCTCAACGCAATGGGGACCATTGCTTCCTAAGGGGGGAGGAATGATCCAGGTGGATATTGGTGGCCACCTGCCAAGTCCACCTGGACCCCCACCATTGTCTTTCTCAGCATTTTCAGTTTCCTTAATTGTAGCACAACTTACTATTTTTAGCAGTTTTTCGGGTCCTGAACTTCTGGAGCCGTTTTGAGGCCCTAAACGACGTTTTTTGGGAAATCTACCGCAGCGATTTTTCTGATAAAAATCGTCTTTTCCGTCGTAGTCCTCGGAGAGATCTTTCCAACGGGCTATCATGCACGTCAAACGGAGATAGTATGACCAATTCGCGACCCCGGGAAGTTGATGTACCAACTTACCCAAAAACGGGGCCCACAATTTGGCGTTTCATCTTCTAGGGTTAGGTTTTGGAATGTGAAGGGTTTTCTATTGTTTCTCAACAATAAATAGGCCTCCGAGCCTCATTGTAAGACAGTTCAGAGGCATGTAGCCATCACATCTCTTCTCAGAGATAAGCTACCATCGCCCTAGCTAGTTTATTTCCATTTCTGTTGTAAGCATATTTGAGTATTTTCCATTAATGAAATGAAGTATTATTTCCGCTGCGTCTTTGTGTATATGGTTATCTCTGTAATTTGTTGCGTTCCTGTTTAAATCTGGATCACAGAATATAATGAAACAATAGGAAGATCAACATTCCTGCGAAAGAATTTTTGATGTAGGTGACTAGGTATTCCTGCGGCTACAACCATAAAACAGATGTCCCTCAAGTAAGCTAAGAAAGATAATAAATTATCACCAAAGTATTATGGTCCATACAAGGTGTTGCAAAAGATTGGTACTATGGCATACAAATTGGAGATTCTTGCAACTTCCCGAGTGCACCCAGTTTTCCATGTTTCATGCTTTAAGAAGGTTAGGTGACGAGCTCCGAGTTCAAACAATATTGCTAGAAATTGATGAGGAATGAAAAATCATATTGGAACCTGAAGAAGTCACAGAAACAAGAACTCGACAGCTACGAAATTGATCAATTTTGGAGTATCTCATCAAGTGGAAGAACTTACCCGTTGAACATTCCACATGGGAGGATGAGAATTTTATACAGAAGCATCCAGAACTACTCAAGCATTGAGGACAACACTTTTTTGCAGGAGAGGGGTCCATATAATACTAGTGATTCCCACATTACTATTGTCATTGTAGCCCTTATTGTTATTATTGTTCCCCTATTGTCCCCATATTGTTATTAGTGTGCCCCATAGAAGCCCACTATTGTTATTGTTGTGCCCTTATATTATTAATGTTATGTCGGATTTGATTATATTGTGACCCCTTAGACTCCTATATATAGAAAGGAGGTTTTGTCATTTTTATCATCCAAGAATTGCTCATTTGTGTAATGTAAAGGAGGTTGCCCCCTCGAAGAGGCTGATTTTGAAGTCATTGATCTATCTTTTCTATCTTTTTGTGAGCTGGTTTCAGAACATAATTCCTACCAATGCATTACAATATATGTTCGGATTCATTTTTTCTTTCTCTAGGGTTGGTTCCTAGTGTATATCCTCTTGTTTTGATGTTTCTTGTTCCTTTTCTTCCTCCTCTTCACAATCTATGTAGAATAATTTCTTCTCAGCACACTTATTACCTTTAGTATATTTCCTATCACAATTGTAACAAAGTCCTTTTGCTCTTTTTTCCTCCAATTTTTTTGGTTTCAACCTTTTTGGTTGTGGAAGGCTAGGAGCAACAACACTTTCATCTTTATAGTTGTGAGTGGTAGACTTCCTTTTTGCCATAATTTTTCTTTCAACTTTTCTTGCCACCCTGAATGCCTTCTCCAATGAATCAGGTTCCCAAAGATGCGCCTTATTTTTTATTTTGTATTTTAAAGTCCCTATGAATACATCAATCCTATGCTCCTCTAGGATTTCAGTTACCCTGATATTCAATTTTTGGAAGTCCTCAATGTGCTCTACCATTGAACCCTTTTGTTTAAGGTTTATCAATTGGATAAAGAAGGTGTTACTCTTTGTATCCTCATAATGTGCTATCATTTCCTCCATAAAAATTGACCAAGTGACACGTGGTTTATGAGAACAAAGCCATCAATACCATACAAACTTATTAGGTTCTATATTTTGTGTGTGTTGCACATCATGGAGATCAAAATATTTCTCCATCTGTAGTATCCATATTACTGGATCCTTGCCATCAAACTTCCTCATATCAATATTTGGAATGTGGTGGGTGGTGGTTCTTAAAACCAACATTGGAGTCTCAAAAATCATAATTCATATTCCTTTTTTTCTCATCATGATTTCCATGGATTACCTTGTCACCATTGGGAAGCCTTTCTTCTAGCAACTTTGCCAAACCTTCCTTCAACCCTTCTATCTTGACATTCATCATTGCTTCCATGTCTGCTTTTAAACCATCATTAAAAAATCCCATGTCCCCTTTTATACCATCTATCTTAACATTCATCATGGCTTTCAATTCATTTTTTGTTACTTTTTGCGAGAGAAAAATTTGTTGCACTTGGTCTCATAATTTTGATATACCATGTTGCATTTCTTCCTCTTTTTCATGCGTCATAGAAGATCCTTTGGTTTCTTACTAGGTGTGTCCATTTTTTTATTTCGAGGAATTTTGGAATCAAATAATGATATATATATATATATATATGCTTCACTATGCCTTTTGAATCACTTCAAACTGATTTTTCAAGCAAAAGTTATGCAAAATTAAAACAAAAATACAAACTTTTTTCTTTCTTTTTAGAAGCTTGATATTGAAACCATTGTATCTCTATAATTTCGGATCTCCAAGGTATGAAAGCTCATCTTGTGGTATCACTTTGAGTATTATTTCCAACCCCACAATTCATACCAATATTTTATTCTTTAAGAATGAGTTATGTCCAATCTCCCACGATGACCTGATTATAGATTGATTCAGTAGATTGAACTTGTACGAAGTTCCACGTGTCATTGTTTCGACCTTTAGCCATAAAAATGATACACGGAAAACTACAGTCTGTTTTATTTTAGTAACATTTTACGAAATTCAAATTCTATACTAAGATAGAAAGTTATGATGATTTTCCCTAGGTCACCTATTTGAGATGAAATTCTGGAGCCTACAAAAACTCTAACTTCCTTGGATCACATCTCTGACAATATAGTGAACCAAGATCTGAAATTCGTACATGAATTTCATCAATACTTTTTTTCGTGTTGTTGCAATTTCGTATTTTGAAGGCTCAAAGAAAACAAATTATAACGAAAAATTCCAATATGGCTTGTTTGAAGCAGCGAAACCCTAGAATCCAAAGCTTTAATACCAAATGTCATGCAACCATCTCACAAAATAGAAGAAAATATAGATCGACGACTTAAAAAT
Organism: Pinus tabuliformis; assembly: GCA_031772625.1. Lineage (NCBI taxonomy): Eukaryota > Viridiplantae > Streptophyta > Pinopsida > Pinales > Pinaceae > Pinus > Pinus tabuliformis. Next base: position 441,073,774 of record CM062811.1, on the reverse strand, counting down.
TATCTTCTTCAAGGGGGAAACTCCTTTAAATTACACAAATAAAAAATTCTTTGATGATACAAATGATAAGACCTCCTTGGTATATATAGGAGTGTAAGGGGTCACAATATAATCAGAGCCTACATAACAATAATAATGTAAGGACACAACAATAACAATAGGTGGCTACACTAACAATAACAATAAGGGGGATACACTAGTATTATAGGTTCCTAACAATGTCACCAAGGTATCAATATCATCTTCCTCTACTTTTCTCCTAATGTATTTGTTGCAAATCCTTTACTAAATGCTCCCAGATATGTTCAACACTACTAAACAAAAGAAAGAAATTTTATGGACCAAATTTTTGGATCATCACATATAATTTCTTGTACAAATGTGAAAAATAGTCTGGTGATGTCCATATTAATCTAAGATCCATATATGTATTGTTCGATGCCAGAATGCGTTTCAATTTTTCCTTTGTTTTAATGTCTCTAGCTATTAGTTTTTTTCCTTTTAACTGTCCTTTTCTTATACGAATCCAAATACAACTAAATACTTGACTGAGGATAATTCACACCATTTTGTAAAAAAAAATCGTTATATGATACACAAAATCATGATCTTGATGCAAAACTTCCCATCGAGCAATATCATGATATGTAAAGTTTCTCATAACATTGTATGATCATTTTTTCCTATAAAACAATGTGGGAAAGCTTATCTCCTCTGAATACCTATCTCTGAATATACCCAAAGGCCCATAGACTTCAACCAAAGCAGTATTTATTTGATTGTTACAAATATCATAAATACTATACGAATCACTAAATCCATGTAATAGTGTTTTTGTTACTGGGTCTTGACCATAATAATCATTATCATCATTGCTTTCTATATCTGTCTCAAATGCATATGCATCCTTGTTTTGATCAAAGACTTGTTTCCAGTTTTTGTTTATTCAAACGTTCTCTAGTCTATAAAGTGAAGTTTTACACAATTGTCTCAATTCCTTCATGACTTTATGAACACGTATTCACCCAACAACAAATCTGCTTCTAAAAACTAAACGTATTTTAATTAGCACAACCACTGTACTAGATTCATTTATGTCACGAGGAAGTGAAATTTGAATTCAAGATATGTCAGCGTGTACATTGATTAGTCCACAAGTTAATGCGAATTGTGGTTTTCTAAAATGATGTGTAATCTCTCGTATTTGTAAAAATGGTAATCTTAATGATATTATTCTTTCCTCCAATTCATAAAGTTCTTTCACTATGGAAATTTGTCTATTATGCCTAATTCGCTTTGGAACTACAAATTTGATAACTTTGTCATTGTCTAATGCTTTTCTACATTTTTGGCATATACACTTAACTTTGGACACATTGCTTAATTGATTTTTTATGACATCTCTTTTAAACCAAGTTTGATTGCATATTGCACAATCATAAACAAGAAAATATTGTATTTTCTTAAAATATTGTTGTTCGACCATTTTTTCAAATGTATAATCGAACAAATGTAACAATTCTTTATGTTTATTAGGAAATATGGTATTCTGTGTTGACTTTCACCACTTTGATCGTCTTGTAATCGAAATTTTTTCGATAACATTATTGTTTCTTATGTATTTTTTGAGTTCATGCAATGAACAATGTGGTCTCTTACTTACATTGAAAGGATTTGGATCAAGTTCCATATTATCTTCATCAATTTTGATGTTCTTAGAGTTATAATTTAATGACTTGCTTAGTTTTCTAAGAACACATGTTTTGAAAATGTCCTTGTTTCTTATATGTTTTTTGATTTGATGCAATGATATTCACGATATATTTTTTGCATTGATAAGCTCTGTGTCAAGTTCTATGACATTTTCATCTATGTTCATGTTTACAAAGTCACTCACATTAACCTCAATATTTTTTTTCACTGGATTCATCTATATATTTCTCTTAGTTAATTGCTTCAATAGGAAGTGAAATGTTTTTCTCTTATACCATCTCTTTTAGAGGTTCATAATGCAAATGACCTACACTCATTCCAAATTGCATAACATGAAATATCGTTGAGTTTTTATCGAACCCACGAAATTTAGCTACACAAACTAGAGTATCAACAGACCATATCTATATAGTTATATTCAAGATATACCATATCCAATCATAAACAAAAAGGCCACCGTCTATCTTCCCTTTTTCATATGGAATTGCTAATTGTATAATGTATCCCTGCCAATCTACTATTCCAGGAAATTGCATAATTGCATGTTCATTCATGTATTTTTCTTGGTAGTTTAATGCAAAAGAATCATTTTGCGTGATTACATAGAAAAAAATTGTACAATTATGCATCATAAACAGGGAACATCATATTCATTCTCCATTAATTGACATATTGTTTCAAAACAACTTTCATTGTAGATACTCTTGAACCTGTCAAATATCTTAAACATATGTATACTCATGCTTGCTTCTATTTTCATCCATCTATGTTTTGTTTGTTCGCACATTGTTATATTTATTATATGTTCATGATCAGTTATTATTGAACGTTTTCATGCACATAAGTGGTTAGAAATTTTGGAAATTGGATCTTCTTCATGGAACAAGATGTCGTAAATTTCTTTGCATAAATTTCAATTAAAATGCAAATAACCTTTCATTGTTTTCTTTGACCAAAGTCTTACCATAATTTTTATCCAATTCAATAACCAATGTATACAAAATATGTCCCCCCAAAGTCCTCATTCTTCTGCAACAATATAATTTGAAGTTGATTTTGTCATCCTTTCCAAGTAAACCTCTGGGTTATTTATACCATGCATTTATATCAATGCATCTATATTCAATTCATGTTCATAACATAATATCACTTGAGTGTTCCGTTCATGTAAACAATTCCTGAAATGTTTTATTGTTCCTTCACTTAAATTTGTTGATGTGTATCTAAAATGAAATAGAGTTCGAATAGTATCGAACAGGAAATATCCTACAAAAAATGCAAAATTGTTTAAACGAAACATATTATGTTACCTTAGGATTTCATTTGTACAATTTATTTTTATAGTAAACAAATGCTTCTCGATTATTGATTTAGCAATCACGCTTTAAACATGCTTGTCCATTGATGCTTTAGCAATCACACTTCAAAAAATTTCTAAACTCACTATGAGTTATTGCTCCACGATAACCACAACATAAACAACATACAGGAAATCAAACAACACAATATAGTTACACACAATAAAGCCATATGATAACAAAAAATACACACATTAACATCATATGCATATCCACATCAATTTGCGTAAAAATCTTCTGTAAGAATGAGATATAGAATCACAAAACAAATTAACTACAATGTACCTAATATAGATATCATAAAATGTGTACCTACTTTTTGAAAACAACTTATCTACATGATTCTTACACTAACAAGCAAAACACACAATACTCAGAACTACTGTCAATTCCAATAACTTTGGGAAAAACCATTTATAACAAGCCCCACCCCAAAACTAGTCCAATATGCGTTGGAAACATGAATGTCAAAAAAGAATGCATGATGAACACCTATCCATTGCAACTATAGACACGTTGCTATTTTAAAATTATGTTACAAAAGCTTCATAGAACTTAGACCTTTTGATTTGTGATTTGTGTCAGAGAACAAGTATGAGCAATAACAAACACCATATTTTTGTCGCAAAGTTCCACTCTCCCTCAACACAGTTCTTTGGTAGACCTTCCTTCCACACAATATTGATTTTTAAATGGTTGAAGCCACTTAATATTAATCACTCTACATAATGTATCAACAGAAGAAGCTATGGGGAGTACGTCACCTAAATTTATAATTGTTTGCAATTTCTATTTATAATTTTCTATTGGGTGAGGGAGATTTGATGGGACATAATTGTCATGGTGGAAGGCATTTTATTTTCAGTATTTGTCAGTGCCTGACAATTCATTTGAAAATTAAAAAAAACAAACAAACTAATTTTATGAGTGGCCATTCCATTGGTGGGTGCTCTAACACTTACATTGGTAGGTAACTATTCTTCCCAATGATGTGAGACATTAGATAAATTTTGAGGTCTAAAATGGTTCTCCTACGGAATATTATAAAATATGATTTGATTACCTCATCAAATTTTAGATGGAAAATAGAAAATCTATTTTTTCAACTCTTGTTTTCAACTTATCTCCCTATGATTTTAGTTAGATTTTGAGCGGGAGCACTCTTTGGATGTGGAATTTAATTAATCATCCAAGGAGTACCCATGTTGCATAATTTTAATGGACCCTTCTACACAAGAAATGAGAAATACATGAAAAAACATGATTGCAATCATGCTTTTCATGTATTTCACATTTTTCGTGAAGAAAGTTCCATCGAAAGTAAGCAACATGGGTACTCCTTGGATGAGGAATTAAACTACGCATCTAATGAGTGCTCCCGCTTGAAACTTAAGTAAAACTGTAGGGAGATACATTGAAAATACGAGTTGAAAAAAGTAGTTATTTTTAATCTTTTTAACTTTTTACTCCAAAAATGGTAAATAATCCCCCATGGTTGACATCATCATATGAAATTCTATTGGTTTTTATAAAGTTAATTTTGGTTAACATTTTTGTTTTGAGGCTCATTTCTGACCTCAAAAATTCTCTAATGATTGACGTGGTTGCAAGTACTTTACATGTGGGGGGGGGGGGATGCTGAACAAATTTGCAATTAATATTATTATGTTCCCTTGTGTAGAGGACGGGGTATGTGTGGACCAACTTGATCTTTGACATAAATATTTTATATTTATTTCATTTTGTTATGTTTATGTGATTTAGGGTACATATGTGTATATGATGTGTCCTGTGTAACATGTCCCACACACAAAACAACTATATGTGGTGATTATATAGGGAAACAAGAAATCTAGAGTTAAACGAAATTGAGAAAATCATTGATTAAGCAAGTATTTTAAGTACAAAGCATAAATGGATAGAAATTTTCTCTTTGCAAAATGCATTTAGAAGTTGGGAGTATTGTTCGAGCTTTTGTTTCTTTATGTAAACTTTTATCTCCAAAGTTGGAGTTGCATAAGATCACATATTCGACTTTCAACTAGGCCTGAATGGCATCTCTAAATATCGTATGAAAACTATGAAATGTTGAAAATAAAGAAATTTAGTATGATGTTCCTTGTTATCGATAGCTAATACAGGTTGGAGATGTTATTTAATTTCAATTGGTAATTGAGGATGTATTTTGCAAGAAATCATGAATGTGAAAGACAGTCGATGCTTCAACAATTGTGATTTTCCATTTCTGCACAGTGAAAGCTCTACGCACAAACATTCGTTAGTCCTTAATAGTTGTATGGTGGTGCAAGTCCTTTATAGAGTAGGGGGGTGTTTCTTTGATGAGTTCTCTAACACATATTTCTAGTGGTTTATTTTTCATTATTTCATTATAAGCTCTTTCCCATTTAAAAATTTTACAAATTTAGTTGTGTCAGAGAGAAATTGCATAGAGTTGTGAATCTATGCAAAATGAAGGATGTGTGGAGGATAGGGATGCAGATATGACTTTATTCCATAGAGAACGAGGTTGTAGATCCTTTGTGTGGGCTGGGGGGGGGGGCTGAACAAATTTGAAATTAATATTATTATGTTTCCTTGTGTGGAGATTTTACTAGGTGGAGGACGGGGTATGTGTGGACCACAATATGTGTGTATTTAGTGAAATGAATGCTAAAAAGACTAACATTTACCCGCAGAGTTGTTTTCTATTAATCATATATACTAGTTAACTTTAATCACAGGTTATTGGCAATTTTTCTGTGACATTATGTGAATGTATTGTGGTGGAACAAGATTTATATTTAGCAGAGAGCCTTATGATGTTAATGTCTAGTCAATTTAACGTCTTAAATTGCTCTACATAAATTATCAATCCGGGTATCGTAAACTGATGAAGTGTGGTGCACCATATGTGCTTAGTTAACCTTTTTCTTACTTCGTTGTTTTATAGATTTTATTTTGTTTTGGGGTTTTGTTTTTGTTGGTTTTCTAAAGTGTTTAATGCAAATGGAAATCCTATTCTAAGGTCTTAAGAATACTTTTAAAGGACAAGTATGGATAAAGATTTCAAGACAAGGCCTATGTCCCTAATGGTAACTTCCAAAACTTAGCACTTCAAAAGAACTTAAAACATGTTATTGATGGAATTAGTATTTAAACAAAAGTGTAAATATACAGCTAGTTCAATCAAAATAAAATGCAATAACCAAACAATGAGCTAGTGACTATGAGACCCAGTATCCTTGCTGCTTCAGCAGAAGGACAAGATGATTCTATCATGTCATTAGTCATTAAAAGGCTATGTGCATCACTAATATACAATCAAAATAGAATGCAACAACCAAACAATGAGCTAGTGACTATGAGACCCAGTATCCTTGCTGTTTCAGCAGAAGGACAAGATGATTCTATCATGTCATTACTCATTAAAAGGCTATGTGCATCACTAATCTACAATCAAAATAGAATGCAACAACCAAACAATGAGCTAGTGACTATGAGACTCAGTATCCTTGTTGCTTCAGCAGAAGGACAAGATGATTCTATCATGTCATTAGTCATTAAAAGGCTATGTGCATCACTAATCTACAATCAACCGGTTGAACACACTTGCATGAATTAAAATTGCATGAATGAAAAATCTAATCTATCAAACTTGAAAGCAATCAAATAACATAATGAAATCAAATCAATATTTACAAAATGAAATCTACTCTACCTTACATTCTAATATGCTCCATGACATCTACTTCACATCTCCTTCCATGTTGAGAACATCAAAGCTTTATTCAAATTCTTCAAAAGTACAAAGTACAACAAAGTTCTCCAAAACTTTCAAAAGCCATCAAGGAAGAACTACAAACTCCATGCTAAGAACTCACAAGCTAAAAGACTAACAAGCTATGTTATGAAACCAGCTCAAGAAAAGATAGAAAAGATAGATCAACGCCTTAGAATTCAGCCTCTTCGAGGGGGCAACCTCCTTTACATTACATAAATGAACAATTCTTGGATGATTCAAATGACAAAACCTCCTTTCTATATATAGGAGTCTAAGGAGTCACAATATAATCCAGCCGACCTAACAATAATAATATAAAGCCACAAAAATAACAATAGAGGGATTCTATGGGGCACAGAAATAACAATATGGGGGTAATAGGGGCACAACAATATAAATAAGGGGTATAACTACAATAGTAATGGGGTAATCACTAGTATTATAGGGACCCAACATGCCCCTCTCCTTCAAAAAAGTGTTGTCCTCAACGCTTGAGTAGTTCTGGATACTTCTGCATAAAATTCTCATCCTCCCATGTGGAATCTTCAGCGGATAAGTTCTTCCACTTGATAAGATACTCTGAAATTGATCGATTTCGTAGCTGTCGAGTTCTTGTTTCTGTGACTGCTTCCGGTTCCAATATAATTTTTCCTTCCTCATCAAGTTCTGGCAATATTGTTTGAATTGGGAGCTTGTCACCTATAACCTTCTTTAAACATGAAACATGGAAAACTGGGTGCAATCGAGAAGCTGCAGGAAGCTCCAATTTGTATGCCATAGTACCAATCTTTTGCAACACCTTGTACGGACCATAATACTTTGGTGATAATTTATTATCCTTCTTAGCTTGCTTAAGGGACATTTGCTTATATGGTTGTAGCCGTAGGAATACCCAATCACCTACATCAAAACTTCTTTCACTGCGATGTTGATCTGCCTGTTGTTTCATTCTATTTTGTGCCAACACGAGGTTATCCTTTAAGAGTTGGAGGACTTGTTGTTGATGTTCGATGTGATGTTCCACTGCCTGAACCTTAGAATTTTCTCTTAAATATGATGTGATGGATGGTGGTTGATACCCATAAAGTGCCATAAATGGGGTCATTTTTGTTGCTGTATGGAAGGAAGTGTTATACCACCATTCAGCCAGAGGCAACCATTTGACCCATTGTGTCTGTTTATCAGATACAAAGCAACGAAGATATCCTTCCAAACATTTGTTTACTATCTCAGTTTGCCCATCAGATTGAGGATGATAAGATGAGCTATGAGCTAACTGAGTACCAAGACAAGAAAATAATTCTGTCCAAAAATTTCCAGTGAAAATGGGATCTCTGTCACTTACAATAATCTTTGGGTTTCCATGTAGCTTTTGAACTGTTTCCATAAATGCAGTAGAAACTGTACTGGCTTTAAATGGATGTGATAATGCACAAAAGTGTGCATACTTGGTAAGTCTGTCAACTACCACCATGATGACACTCTTTCCCTCAGACTTGGGTAAACCTGTGATAAAATCCATTGAAACCTCCTCCCAACGTTGGCTTGGAATGGATAAAGGTTGTAATAGACCCGGTGTCTTAATTGTTTCAACTTTATTTTGCTGGCAAACCAAACATTCCGCCACAAACTTTTGAATATCTGATTTAAGGCCATCCCAAAAAAATTCCTTCTTAACCCTGTGGTAAGTTTTTAAAAATCCTGAGTGCCCTCCTAAGGGAGAAGTGTGCAATTCCATAAGAATCTTTTGTTTTAGCTGGGAATTCTTACAGAGGTATAAGCGATCTTTGTACCATAACGAATCATTTTTCCAGCTAAATGTATCAGAAGTACTGGAATCTTGTTGTAGCTTTCGAATAAGTGCCCACACTTCTTCGTCATTCTTCCATTCCTCCCTTGCTTCGTTTATCCAATCTGGTTGGATAATAGAAATGGCACACAACAATGCTTCCACATCCTCATCCTTTCTTGAGAGTGCATCTGCCACCACATTTTGCTTCCCTTTTTTGTAGATGATTTCAAAGTCATAACCCAACATCTTTGTGACCCACTTTTGTTGCTCTTCAGAGGATAATCTTTGTTCTAAAAAGTATTTAAGGCTATCATGATCCGTTTTTACCTTGAAGTGTCTTCCCATTAGGTAGGGTCGCCATTTCTTAAGTGCATGGAGTATTGCCAACATTTCCTTCTCATAAATAGCTTTGCTTAAAAACTTTCCCTTGATTGGACGACTTTCAAAAGCAATGGGTCTTTCATCTTGCATTAGAACAGCACCAATTCCATTTCCTGAAGCATCACATTCCACAATAAAGGTTTTTGTGAAGTCCGGTGTAGCTAAGACCGGTGCTTGGCACATTGCCTCTTTAAGATGTTCAAAGGCCTTTGTTGCTTCCGGAGTCCATGAAAATGAATCTTTCTTCAATAATGTTGTTAGAGGTGCTGCTATTCTCCCATAATTCTTAACAAACTTGCGATAATACCCTGTCAACCCAAGAAATCCTCGCAGATGCTTTATGGATGTGGGGATTTTCCATTCCTTAATGGCTTTAATTTTGCTAGGGTCTACCTTAACTCCTTCATGAGATACAATATGACCCAAATATTCCACCTCCTGGACTCCAAAGAAACATTTGGATCTTTTTGCATATAATTGTTTCTCCTCCAATAGTTGTAGCACCCTGTCAACATGTTCAACATGATCCTTCCAAGACTTGCTGTAGATTAGTATATCATCAAAAAATACTAACACAAATTTTCTAAGGAATGGTTTGAAAATTGAATTCATCAAACCTTGAAATGTTGAAGGTGCATTGGTAAGGCCAAAAGGCATGACCAAAAATTCATAATGACCCTCATGAGTTCTAAATGCCGTTTTTGGAATGTCTTCAATCTTCATTCTGATTTGATGATATCCCGAACGAAGATCCAACTTGGTGAAGTAAATTGATCCATGCAATTCATCCAGTAATTCATCAATAACAGGAATGGGGAACTTATCTTTAATAGTGAGCTTGTTGAGCTCCCTATAATCTGGACACATGCGCCATGATCCATCCTTCTTGTGCACCAATACTACTGGAGCTGAGAAAGAACTTTGACTCGGTTGAATTATACCAGCCTCTAGCATTTCTGCAACCATACGTTCAATTTCACTTTTTTGGACATAGGGATATCTGTACGGCCTGATGTTTGGAGGAACACTTCCTGGAATCAGATGAATAGCATGATCATGATCACGCATAGGTGGGAGACCCTTGGGAGTCTCAAATACCTTGGAATGATTGTCCAAGACTTTTTGGAGATCTGGAGAAATAGATGATTCCAATGTGGAAACATCTAGCGAACATAATTGTGCAATTACACCTCTTTGCTCCTTTTTTAGAAGCTTTGTCATACCATTAGAGCTGATTATCTTTCCTGGTTTCCCTGCAATACCCCTTAATTCAACTTCCTTTCCTTCCGCAGAAAATTTGATGAAAAGTTCTTGAAAATTAAAAGCTATTGTACCCAAGGATTGTAGCCATTGGACTCCTAGTACAACATCAGCACCTCCCATTGGAATGGAAAGCATTGGGCTAGTCAATACATATTCTCCCATGGATAGCTTGATATTATGGCACTTTCCAGAGCAATTTATTGTTCCTCCATTTGCAATCATCACTTGACACTCTGGTGCTGGATATAGGAAGCAATTCAATTCTTTTGCTACCCTACAATGAATAAAATTGTGGGTGCTTCCTGAATCAATCAACACTATTACCTTTTTCTTCTTGATTTGTCCTTCTATCTTGATGGTTTGAGGAGTGGTAATTCCCGCCAATGCATTACAAGATATGGTCGGATTTATTTGTTCTTCATCTAGGCTTTGTTCCTGGAGTATATCTTCTTCTTTTGACCTTTCTTGCTCCTTTTCTTCTTCCTCTTCACAATCTATGTAGAATAATTTCTTCTCAGCACACTTATGACCTTTAGTGTATTTGCTATCACAACTGTAACAAAGCCCTTTTGCTCTTTTTTCTTCCAATTGTTGTGGTGTCAACCTTATAGGTTGTGGAAGACTAGGGGCAACAACACTTCCGTCTTTATAGTTGTGAGTGGTATGCTTCCTGGTTGCCATAATTTTGCTTTCCATTTTTCTTGCTAACCTGAATGCCTTCTCTAATGAATCAGGTTCCCAAAGGCGAACATCATGTTGGATATTATCCTTTAAAGACCCTATGAACACATCAATCCTATGCTCCTCTGGAATATCTTTTACCCTTATGTTCAATTTTTGGAACTCCTCAATGTGCTCCATTACTGAACCCTTTTGTTTGAGACTTATCAATTGGCTAAAAAAAGTGTTGCTTTTTGTATCTTCATAATGTGCTATCAATTCTTCCGTAAAAATTGCCCAAGTGATAAATTGTTTACGAGAGCAAAGCCATTGATACCATACAAACTGATTTGGTTCCAAATATACAGTTGCCATACGTACCTTTTGTGCGTTTTGCACATTATTGAGATCGAAGAATTGCTCCATCTGTAATATCCATGTGGCGGGATCCTTGCCATCAAACTTCCTCATATCGATTTTTGGAATATGGTGATTCTTCGATCCAACATTAGCATCTATGGAATCATGATTAACATTTCTTTTGTTCTCATCATGAGTTTCCTTTACTACCTTTTCACCATTAGTGACCCTTTCTTGTAGCAATTTCTTCAATTCTTCCATGTCTGTCTTCATATCTATCTTCAAATCTGCCATGTCTCTCTTCAAGTCTGTCTTCGAATCATCCATCTTAGCTTCCATGCCCTTTATCTTAGATTCCACGCCATTTATCTTAGATTCCACGCCACTTATCTTAGCTTCTGTTAGCTTTTGTGAGCGTGACATTTGTTGCACTTGTTCTTGTAATTTTGATATATCATGTAGCATTTCTTCCTCTTCTTCATGAGTCATGCTAGAGCTTTCAGGTTCCTTACTAGGTGTTTGCATTTTCTTTCCTCGGGGCATCAGTTACCGATAATAATGCTTTACTATGCCCTTTGAATTCCGTTAAACCAAGCTTACACAAAAATTTAAAAAAAAACTACACACCTTTTTTCACTTTATAGAAGCCTGATATTGAATCTGATGTATCTCTGTAATTTCAGATCATCCAGTTCTGAAATTGCTACCTGTAGTAGCCTTCTGTGTCCTCTTTCCAATGCCACAAGTCTGAGCCAAATTGGATTCTCCAAGGAAGAGTTATGTGAAATCTCCCACAGTGACTTGCTTTTAGACTGGTTCAGTAGAGCGAAATTGTACGACGTGCCACGAGTCACTGTTTCAACCTTTGAATCTAAAACACACACACAAGAAACTACAGTCCGTCCTCTTTCTGTACCTTTTTACGAAATTTCAATCTGATCCTCAGAGAGAGAGTTATGACGATTTTCCCCAGGTCACCTGTTTTGAATGTAATTCAGGAGTCTGCAAAAAGGTCAACTTCCTCAGATCATATCTCCGAAAATATCACGCAAAAATCTCTGAAATTCGGACCCAAGGTTAAGCGCCAATTCTTCTCAAATGGGTTTTTTTTGCGACTTCTGAAACGTCACATAAAAAAAGTTATAGCGAAAATGCCACGATGACCTGTTTGGAGCAGCGAAACCCTAGAATCCAAAGCTCTGATACCAAATGTTATGAAACCAGCTCAAGAAAAGATAGAAAAGATAGATCAACGCCTTAGAATTCAGCCTCTTCGAGGGGGCAACCTCCTTTACATTACATAAATGAACAATTCTTGGATGATTCAAATGACAAAACCTTCTTTCTATATATAGGAGTCTAAGGAGTCACAATATAATCCAGCCGACCTAACAATAATAATATAAAGCCACAAAAATAACAATAGAGGGATTCTATGGGGCACAGAAATAACAATATGGGGGTAATAGGGGCACAACAATATAAATAAGGGGTATAACTACAATAGTAATGGGGTAATCACTAGTATTATAGGGACCCAACAAGCTAAGCTCCAAAGGACTAACAAATGAAGGAGAGAGATCTCCTACTTATACAAAAAGATGAGAAGCCATCTCATTAATGAGAGTCCATGAATCTCTTCCTCTACCTCTAGAGTCCTAATCAAAATAGGAACTGATAAGACACATGTCTTCTTAGAGTTACAATACAATTAGGAGATGTGACACATATCCTCATGATCCCATGATTCTTTCCAACCAAATTCGAATTTCAACCTACACATGTCAACAATCTCAACCCATTTGTTAGGTATAAGCATATGCACATTATTTTCTAATTTTTAACCACAAATTCACTTAAAAGGCTTAGAATTAATAAAGATTGGAAAAACATAAAGGTGGCCCAATGATAATGAAAGTGGGATGAATGTGGTGACATAGTAGTGAAATGGAGGTGATATAATGGACATAATAGTGAAAGTGTAATGGAAATGAATGACATTTTCAAGACTCAACAGTTAATATCAATTTTTATTTTTGGTGTGGTTTATTTGGCATAAATTAGAGCACAATATCAATGTAATTAATTGTATCAGCCTAGCAACTACTAACTTCTTTCGCAAGACTTTAATGTTAAGTAGCAGAATGTGTTTGAAAGCTAGAAGTATTGTTCGAGCTTCTATTTCCTTACATAAACTTTTATCTCCAAAGTTTGCATTGCATAAGATCACATCTTTCGATTTCAATTAGGTCTGAATGGCATCTCTAAATATCATATGAAAACTATGAAATGTTGAACATAAAGCAATGTAGTATGATGGTCCTTATTATCAATAGCTAATACAGACTAGAAATGTTGTTCAGACCCAATTGGAAATCAAGGATGTATTTTGCAAGAAATCATGAATGTGAACAGTAGTCACTGCTTGAATGATCATGGTTTTTGCTCTCCATAAATTGAAAGTTGTCTACAAAAGCATTAGTTAATAGTTGTACATGGATGCAGGTCCTGTATGGGTTGTGGTGGCGGGGGGGGGGGGGTGGGTGTGTTTCTTTGGTTAGTGATTTGACATGTATTGCTAGTGCATTTATTTTTCATTATTTCATTTTAAGATCTTTTCCATCTATAACTTTTACATATTTAGTTGTGCAGGAGAGCATTTACATAGAGTTATGAATCTGTGCAGAAGGAAGGATGTGCAAGGGACAATTTTTTAGTTGTGTGTAATGAAGGATGTGAAAACAATGGGATATGTGTGGGAGAATGGAGGTTCATAGGGCATAGGGGACACATATTGCTACTGCGTTTATTTTTTATTATTTCATTTTAATCTATTTTCCATTTAAAACTTTTACATATTTAGTGGTGTCAGACAATAGTTGCATAGAGTTGTGAATTTGTGTGGAATGAAGTATGTGCAGATGACGTGGTATGTGCGGAAGAACGAGGGGGTGGGTATATTGTATCATTAGTAGAAAGGGTGATCGAAGTTTCAGGAGTGCGGAGTGTAGAGATGATACGTTAATAGGCAAGGAAACATAATGATGAATTTACGACACATCCATAGATAAATCATCTACGATAGATAGACATATTTTCATCTAGATATTTTATCGTCCCAATGCCTCAGATGCAATATTGATAGAGTAGAATAGTTTTCTTTAGCTTAAATCTTAGGAAAGATCCAGGGTGAGTGTAAACAATTTAATGGAAATTGTATCCAAACAAGAAGTAATTACCATAATTTCTATGGTAATGACAATTGAATTGAAAGAAAGCAGTCGATATTATCTGTGAATCACATGCTGCCAGCAAAAAAGAGCGCATGGATGGCCATTTAGACTCATTAGGTATCGGGATGATATGATCAAAATAACATTATGCTAGCAGGAGTTAGTATCAATTTGAGAGGTGGCACATGTATGCCATACTTTTCGAACTAAATTGCAAAGAATTTCACACATGTTCCACACAAAAGCGTATTGATCTAGATCTGCAAGTACTAATGATAAAGCTAATGTAATTATTGTCTATTGAAAAGATAAATTATTGTGAGTCTACCAGAGTTATAAAACACCAGCCAAGTGAGCAAAGCTAGCAAAAGAACCGATAAAGGAAATTTCAGAGTCTATGAGAGTTCAGTAGAGAATAACAATCCTCAATTGTGACAAGAAAAGTATCATAACAATGGTGCAAGGAATAGATAAAGCCACACTATTAATAAAAAGAGAAGTTAAAGGAATGGCAACAATGAAGAGCGTGCAACGAGGAATATCCTATATTGTTCACCAGTCTAGTATGATCCAATTACATCAGGTGGTCCGAAAAAGAAAGGGATCCTTTTGCTTAAGAGGATTGTTTACATGACAGGTCACAACTACTCTAATTAAGTTAACCCAACAATAGTTATGCAAAATCCCTTTGATTATTGGAAGTCCCCACGATACCCGGTAGTCTTTGCAAGAACAGTTGTATCACTAGGTCATGGTTTGATCCTCATTCATACGGGGGTGTTATGTTGAAAGCCCACTTTTGTAGACAAAAATGAACTCCCTAGATCTAGAGGCTTGATCTAGAAACAACAACGGAAAAATTATCTATGGTTTCATTAGAGAGACTGGAATACTGGAAAGGGACCTACCTGGATTTTGTTGTAATCCATCCTCTTCTCCTTGCTTGTAAGATCCGACTCTAGCTCCAAGCACTATAAATGGAACCTACAAAATGATTAAAACAAGAAAGAGAACTACGAAATCCACATAGCATAAACCAATGTCTCTAATCAATGAGTCAAATGGCATTGAAATGCATATAAAAAACATGAAACAAGTATAGGAAATAAAGTGTTTCTTGTATTAATAAATGAATGAGAGAGTTACAACCATTTATAGATGCTTGAATTTGTATATGTCTCCTCAATTTTCTTCTCCCTCCTACCACAAAGAAAAACTTCATTCTCAACCCTAATGCATTAATAGAGGATGATTTCTTAAGCTCAACGTAGTAGCATGAGGGCACTAGTAATCTCCAAAAGCCAACCCAAAATCTATGGGAGGAAATGAATTTATAGGGTAAAAGTGGTAGTTTAGGATTTACCATTCTAGCCTTAATATCCACATATGAAAGAGGATAAGCTCTAGGGATAAGAGATAATACCTCTTGAGTGTGAATTTGAGATCTCTATTAATGGTAAATGGTTAAAACCACTTTAGAAGCTTCTGGAAGGAGAAGTTTCATAAATATTTTTTATTTTTCCTGAAATTCTAGAACCATCAAACCTGCAAAGTAGAGTAACCTGCGTTGGTCGTTGTAGGTACTCAGTTATGCAACATTCGACCATGATAGGTGGACAAAAGGGCAAGGTGCGTTGGGTCCAAAAACATAGTTTTTGAGCTATTTGACCCATAAATTCAAAATTTTTGGAGAAATTATGCTTAGATCTTTGCAGAGGGATAGTGAAAAAGTGTTAAGGATGCTAATTGATCCAGGCTTTTAGGCCTTTTGAGTGAATATGACAAAATAACCTGTAACAAGTTTCCCCCTAAAGTACCAAGTCAAAAGTAGTGGCTGAGGATTAAAGTGCTTTACCTTGTGACAAGTCCAAATCAAGAATATATTGGTCAAGATCATCATCTGTTACAATACATATTATTATCATGTTATCATTGCTAAGGGAGTCATGCCCATACTCAACATATAAGCCATTATACATGTACAATGATGAAGAAGTCTCATACACTGATGACACAGTGTGGACCCATGCTTGGATGATTGTCTAAATGATGATATCCATCATACTTTGTAATCTTGTATGAATCTTGAAATTGTATCCCGGATGGATGGAACTATATCTAAGGTCTTCTACCTCATCACCTTCTAGTATGATTCTAGCCATGCAAAAAAATGAGTTAGAGTTGAACATGGTAGACACCATTTGATTACTAGCGAATGATGTAACTCATTAACAGACATGAGAGAAACCATTGATAATGATAATGAATCTCAAGGTACTATAGTACAATCTATGTGGTGTGAATGAATGAGTTGAAGTTGAATACCACACAAAATCTTCTAGTAGAAGGCCAATGATGAAGACCTATCGTGAAAAGAGAGGAAATTTGCCATTGAGGTATGCAATCTCCAAGGTATTGAAGGGAGTTTCTAATTCAACTTCCTGGATAATGAGTTGATGTTGATAGGAAGAGACCCATCAGAAGAGGGCCTTGATGTATCCCTCATCAACGACATGAAATGGATATCAAGATTTGAGACAGAATGATGTTGATGTAGAGCTACTTCAAAAATAAAAAACATGAAAGAAGGCTTACGAGTATTGTAGCAGTTGTCAACTAAAGGAATTATCTTGAACATATTGGTGACACTTTATGGAGTTGGAAACATTGACTCAAAACCTATTACGAAGGCTTTTGATATGGTGTGATTAACCAAATAGGCAAGCATATTTCCCAACCCAACAGTCACGGAGGTGAAGTGAAAGAGTGTCATGTTCAAGAGTGACTCATTGCCATTAATAGGTAAAATACCCTGTTTTCCTAAAGTTCCCAACCATTTATGGCCAATACCTCTTTATTTTTGACAAGATTGAGGAGGATAATGTATGCTTGATATATATGTTCATCCTTTAGATGAATCTTTATGAGTATATTTAACAAACCCTGATAAGGAGTGGTTCGGTCTCATCATGTTTAACGAGTCCAATGTTTTTTTATGGTTTTACGAGTCCAATAAATGTGTAACTCAACTTATTTTTCATGTTTAGAGAGTTTGAAAAAGAGGCGAAAAATAAAACTCCAAAGGTTCATTTTTGTAAAGTTATTCTCTCAAGTTTGAAAAGGCAGAAAATGATACTCAAGAGAACATTTTATCCATGTTCGACTAAAGTATTCCTTTTTCGTAAATAGTTTGTCCTAGTCCTAATAAGGGTTAAAATTATACTAGCCATACATATTTTCATTTATTTTAATGTGTTCGAAAAGACAAGTGATCTACAATCTTTTCATGTTTTGGGATTCTGAAAAGAGCTGAAAGAGGACTCTTCCTTGAGGAACGAGTGGTATAAAGGGTAGAAATTGATTACAATCATGATGGAACTACCCAAAAAATATAGCAATTAAGAGGAAGGTTAACAAGACCACTCATCGTAAAAGTTCATTAGGAAAGGGTAAAACAACCAAGTGAAAATGTATGATTGGCCAAGCAGATGGTGACGATGGAAAGAGAAAAACCAAGCCTCATTTAGAAAGAATAGGCTAATAAAAATGAAAATCACTAGGGATAAAATGAGAATGGTTTCATTTTTATGAAACAAGGGAATCTATGCTTGAAAGTGATTGGTTTCATTTTTACACAAGCTTGAAACATGGGAAACTATGTTTGAGATTAGTTTCATTTTTACACAAGCTTGAAACAAAGGAAGAATATGCTTGAGATTGGTTTTCACGTCCCCATAATAATAACGCAATTCTAGGTGCATACCCCTGAAGCTTCATTTCATTCATCTAAGTAGACAACCAGTTACTAATAGGTGGACGGAATGAAGGTTTATTTATGAGATCAAGTGAAAGAATTGATTCAACAAATGACTCGAAGTGAAGGGAGATTTCTTTCTTTTTTTAATGAGATTAACATAGTAAAAGAACTATGCGCAAGGGACCTTATTTCATTTTTTAACAATCTTGACACAAGACAAGGGACTCTGCTCTAGAACCTTGTTTCATTTTTTAACGAGCTTCACACAAGATAAGGAACTCTGCTCTAGGAACTTGTTTCCTTTTTTAATGAGCTTGACACAAGATAAGGAACTCTGGTCTAGCTCCTAGGTAGCTAAGTAACCTTGTGGAGGAATGTTAACTGTTGGTGAGGGATATCCAAGAGAGGAGGGGATGGGTTGGGCTACTGAAATTTTCATCCCACCTTGATATTGATTGTTTTGATAATTAGGACAACCCATACTAGGCTGTCAAACCGTAGGAAATCCTTGATATTGTTGAAAAGGTTGACCTTGGAAATATTGGCCTAAATAAGGTTGTTGCATGGTTTTTATCTTACCAACAGGAGCTTGGGTTACTCCTTGTAAAGGTTGCCCTGACAGGATTTACATCATTCTTGAAACCGATTGTCTAATGGGCACATGTGGAATGCTATAAATAGGTTGAATTACTTGTACTTGTTGAATAATTTTACCAGGTGAGTCATTACTTGGAGGGGGTTCCACGACAATAAGAAAAATTTCCACTTGTTCGACAATATATGAAGAAACAAGAAGAAATTGAGCGGTATGAACTTCACTCCCAACGGGAAAAGTGTGATCACTTGAGGGTGGAAACGAGTCAACCATATTCTCAACCAATGTTTGGCTTGGAATGGACTCATGGGATTCACTTTCAAAGAGAGTGGGATTGATTGGATTCAAATCAATCACTTCATCAACTAGTGGAGGATTAGGAGAAATCTTCTGGTAACCAGCTAGAAGTTGCTATTGAAGAATAGTAAGGCTTTCCAACACTTTTGATGCTTCATCCATATAAGGAAAAATGTGAATATAATGATTCCCTTCACATAACTTATAAGGAAACTTAACTTTACCCTTTTTCTCACAGACCTTACTATCAATGGTTGATGGTTTATCATCGACATGATCTCCAGAGGCTGATGACAAGGGTTGATGTGATGACCATACTTCTAATGCCCGTGGAATACCAGGGAAATATCTAAGAAGGTGGTCACCCTTACAAATCATGCAAGGGAATTTAACTTTACTGGGCTTATTGGAAGGTTTATCAACATCATTTGAATTGATATCAATGCTTTCTTGGTTTCCCCCTTGCTTATTTTACTTCTTCTTATTCTTAGCTTCATGGTTATTAGAATCAATGCTTTCACCAGGAAAGGAGGAAGAAAAGGACTAAGAAACAATAGGTGAAGAAGGAAAAGAGTCAACTTTAGGAACAACTTGAGGTTTATTTTTAGGTGGAGGAAAACTTATTTGAGAAGAAATTTGGACACTCAGAACCAAGGAGGTCGAAAATAACCAAACTGGTAAACCAATGGTAAATCTGGGAAGGGACAAAATTGCCATATAAGGAGCACCAATATTTCGAAAAGAAGGAAAAGGACCATGATACCCATCAGAGGGATTTCCTTGACTAGTATACTTGATAATTGTTACCATTAGTCTCAACCTAAGATCCACTAAGGATTTGTTCCATAATGATGATGTTTTTCCGCAGGTAATTAATTGATATTAGAAATTAAAGACACAAAATAAAACAAAACAAGGGTAACTAGGAAAAAGGGTTTGCCAAGTCACTGTGAACTACAATACATTGTTTCCAGTACGTGTAGGTAATCTTGGTGTATCACATACAACAAGGCGGCTGACTCGGTTACCTATGGCAGGATAGCAAACTAATGGGGACTTCCAAAATATACCTAGAGGTACGTGGAAGTGTAGTCTGTGGTAGTGTTGTCTAATGCGTCTTGTATGATAGGAAGTATTCTGATATACTTTTCATATGTGGAGTGCCATCCGATATACCCAAGGGTATGTGGAGAATGATCTGATATACTTATGTACATGGAATACTGACTATCCCCAGAATGTAACGCAAATAAGTAACGACAGATCCTATGTTTAAAGATGTTGGAACACATCTCTAGCCTAGACCTCTATGTGTGTCATTAATGTTCCAAATGATCCTTAGATTGATTGAATAAATTTTACAGTTGATCTTCAATTAAGTTTCAATTTCAAGTCTCATGGAATGAATTCACCTGAATTCCCTATGATGCATTTATCATGACGAAAATAACTCTTTCATTTTAATGAAGATCTATATACAGGAAGGAAGAAACAAAAAATGATGCAGAAATCAAAGATGTAGCAAACAAGAATTTCCTAAGAATATCTTTCAATTTCACTATTCCAATTCAATTCAAAGCCCTAAAAGATGCCAAACCATGCAATGCAAAGTATGCTCAATTTCCCCTGAAAACTATGTAAATCTAATCTATGCACAATTTCCTTTCCTATTGTGAAAATGAGAATTCTAACTATGCAAATGTAATCTATGTAAGAGAATTCTTCAAAAAAAACACAAGATGATTCCAAATCAATGAAAGAACAATATAACAAGACTACTTATGAACAACAATACCTTCCTTCACTAATGCAATGAAAGAACCAATCAAGTGTAAAGGAAATTCCCAATGAAATCAAATGTAATCTGAGATTTCATTAATAGAGGACTCAAACTGAAATTGGGTGAAAATTCTAAAGATCAAAAGAGATGACACTAAAAGGAAATTAACACTCATACAAAATTCAGCACCCCCTCCCCTCGAGTGCCCCCTGGCAATTAAGGGGGATTTGTTTTGCAAAAATGAAAGAAAAAACACTCAAAAAATGTTAAGAAATTGATTTTCTATTTTCTTTTCCTTTCAATTTCAAATGCAATTAAAATTAAAGTTAAGCTAGATCATTGACCAAAATAAGTCACACAGACTGCAACTATAATATGAAAATTATTTTTATCAAAAAAACAATCAAGCTCAATTATTTACAACCCTAATAACAAGAATAAAGAAGAAATTAAACAAAGTCTCATCAAAGGCAATCAAACTCAAATGTAAACACAATGATGGTTTTACGGAGACACAGACAAGTTTAGAGATGTAAGAAAACCTTTTGGATCAAATCAAAACTCATATCAAGGCATATAAATGTAAATTTTTTCATCCTACAGGACCATTACATGTGCTGAATGGGCATCTATGTGAACCATCACACTTCCAAAGAGGAAATCCTGCATTAGGTCACTCTGCCTTAGAAAAAAATTTGCATTGGGGATGATTTTCTCAAAAGACGACACCAAAAACCCTACCAAGCTTAGAATGATGTTTTGTTAAGGCAAATTATCATCTGAAAATTTTAATTCAAGTCACATTGAAAGTTTAAAAATGACTAGGACAAGGAAGACATTAAGGAAAATCTCGATCCCCAGTGGAGTCACCAAGTGGTTATGTGGAAAATTCACTTTTGCAGACAAAAATGAACTCTCTAGATTTAGTGGCCCAATCTAGAAATAACAAGGGAAAAAATATCTATTTTTTCCTTACAGAGATTATAATATGGGAAAGGGACCTACTTGGAATCTTTAGTAAGCCCTCCTCTTCTCCTTCCTTGTAATCTCCAACTCTAGCTCCAAGTGCTATAAATGGAACCTACAAAATGACTAAAATAAGAAAGAGAACTACAAAATCCACAGATCATAAACTAATGTCTCTAATCAATGAGTCAAATAGAATTGAAATACATAAGTATCAACATGACACAAGTATAGGAAAACATAGTGCTTTTGTATTAATAAATTAAGGAGAGAGTTACAACCATTTATAGATGCTTCACTTTGTAGATGTCTTCCCAATTATCTTGTCATTCCTTACCACAAAGAAAATCTTCAAACTCAACCATAATTCATTAATGGAGGATGATTCCTTAAGCTCAAAGTAGAAGCATGAGGGCACTAGTAATCGCCAATAGCCAACCTAGACTCTATGCGAGGCACTTAATTTATAGGGTAAAAGTGGTAGTTTAGGATTTACCAATCTAGGCTTGAGATCCACATATGAAGGAGGATGAGCTCTAAGGATAAGAGATAAGACCTATTGAGTTAGAATTCAAGATTTGTATCAATGCTAAATGGTTAAAACCACCTTAGAAGCTTTTGGAAGGAGAAGTTTCGTAAATAATTTTTATTTTTCTCAGAATTCTAGAACCATCGCACTTGCAAAGTAGAGAAACCTGCACTAGTAATTGTTGATGATCTGTTATGCAACATGTGACCATCATAGTTGAATAGAAGGGCAGTGTGTGTTAGGGCCAAAACATAGTTTTTGAGCTGATTGGACTAGAAAGTCAGACTTTTTGGAGAAATGATGGTTAGGGCTTTGTAAAGGGATAATGATAAAGTGTTAAGGATGTTGATTAACCCGGGTTTTCAAGCCCTTTGAGTGAATGCGATAAAATGACCTTGTTGTAGCGGCTACAACCACCCTCCTAAATTTTTCCTTAGCCTGTTTTGGAGCCTCCCTACCAACCTTACACAACTCTATGTCTTGCTTCGTCAAGTACTCAAGCTTCAGTGTTTTTCTCGCACAAAGGCAGCCTGTCGATCATAGTTGATCCATTTCCCTCACAGACTGCTTACCTGGACTTACTCCAGCTGCAGGCCGAGGATCTTCTGCTTGAAAATTGTGTGTTTTTGGAAGGAAACCAGCCTTCCCTCCAGGAATTGCGCAATCCTCTCTGTCAACCTGCTGGGCCCGAGGATTGCGCAATCCTACCAGTCAACTCTCCCAGCAGGATTTGCACAAATTTTCCCAACAATAGACTGTTCAACCCAAGATTTGTGCAAATCTGGGCAGAAATCAGCTGCTTTACCTAGAAATTGCGCAAACCTCCCAGGCAGTCAGCCCAGCTCCCAGCTAGGAATGCACATTTTTCCCAAGCAATTGAGCACTTGCATGCATGGACAGTTCGGTTGACCAGTGCCACCCGGGACCGGGGAAAATGGACTTGCATGCATGCATGACTTGATCTTCCTGAATAGCAAGAGACAACATGCAAAAGGCATCCCATGATTCAGGGAGCTAATTTTTAGCTGCCAGGGGTTAAATGCAAAGTTGTTTTAGAATTTTCCCTCCAAGTGTCGCTTTTTCCTAGATTTGTGGCATGCGTGTCATGAGACCAAAATTATTTATTCGACACATCAGAGATCATTCATTCACATCAATCTTTGAGCTTTGACATCCCACAGCACATCCATGACTCTTTGACACATCCGGCTCAGCTATTCACGGGTAAGCAACCTCAACTTGTCCTTTTCAGCATTTCTGTCGCTTTTTGTGTATTCGCTTGTGTGAGTGTTGTTTGCTTGATTTCTTTGAATTCCTACTATTATTTACATATATTCTAGCTTTCCCTGGATTTGTTTCCTTTTTTGTTGCAATCTCACAGCTGTCCCACGCGCAAAATTGTTTTGCACGGAAATTCGCCCAATTGGTGAATTGCCTCACCCACATGCATGTTGAACTGTCTACTGATTCTTTCATTCATGCTTTTCATGCACTGTTAATCACTTCTGCTATCACTTAGTTTCGCCATGCATTTCATTTCCTTACTTGCTTTCAGTTGCCTGTCAGCGAGTCGGGCCAACCTTGGCCTGAGCTCTGCCTTCACCAAGGTTGCATTGCACAATCTGGGGAAGGAAGGCTCACCTTCCTCTCCAGATTTCTGCATTCTTGACCAGCACTAACCTCTAGGACTATTTTGTGCATTTCTAGAGGAGAGTGGCTACTTGGCCCAAAAATTTGCGCAAATTTGTCCTTGGGCCAGTAGTCCCTCCTAGCTAGAATTGCGCGTTGCACAATCCCAACAGCCAACTGCCTAACTAGATTGTGCATTTTGCAAATCCAGTAATTAGTCCAGCCTCCCAGACAGCCCAAATTTCCTTTTGCGTAGTCCTAGAAGCCAGACACCCAGCCTCCCAGTGAAATTTGTGCAATCTCGCTCATCAGTTCCCCAGGTATGTGTTGTGTCCTTCCCCAGATTTGCTTTGTTTTCACTGATATATTTCTTGCCATGCATGTTGCTTGTTTCGAGATATTTCAAGTGTTCATCTATCTCAATGGCTTCTAAGAGGACATGATCTCAGGACACTAATGGTATTGCAGCTGGAGCAGCAGTTGAGCAGGGGTCCTCTAATCTGTCGATCTACGAAGATACAAAGTTGTATCTAGACAAGGACATCAAACTGAAGTGGCAAGAGGTGAATGAAACATTCACAGGTATTTTTGGGGAAGACCCCGAAGAACATCAGGTTTACGTGAACATTCATAAGTCTGGCTTGTAGCAAATTGCATGCAGATACCCTGCATTCCCATGCGTGGACATGATTCACTGGATCGTTTCTCACACTAACCCTGAGATGATGACCTTGAGCAGTGTCAGTGGGACGAAGCTTGCAACCTTCTGGGCATGAGATTACAATTATATGTATCATATGGTCGAGTCCATGACTGTCATGAATCCTCCATTCAGCTTGCCCAGCAACAGAGCTCACTCCAGAGACATTATGAATGACTGGGTAAAGGAGCCAGCTCACTTCAGGATGACACCCAACTGGATCTACAAGACAAAAATATTGAGGAATCATATGAATACTTGGTCATATTCGCATGTTGACTGAGTGGCCAAGAAAGCACTAAGATCTACCCTCAGAGTTGGGTGATCACGCTGGACCAACTGGATAGAGAAGGAAGACCATGCAAATTTTCTGGCATACTGGCTTACCAGCTGAAGGAACAAATTACGAAGGCTTGAAATTCACCCAATGGTATGCATGCAGAGATTTATATGTCCGCTTACATTCTAGATGCAATCTGTGCCTGACATGGGTTCCCGGGCTTAGAGTGGACATGGTCACTGGCAGACACTGTTGTGAACACATATTTCAAGCTGTTTCCTGAATGCAGCTTCAGAGGAGTGATCATATGGTTGTCTAACCATTTTTTCACCCCAGTATATAGGTTGATATTCGAACAAGATCCACCCTGCATGTCAAAGGAAGCGATGAAGGAATTGCTAGGCATTGCAGATTGGTATGCCTCACCATCCGACACATTCATCTGAGTGTTCAGTGCGGAGAAGTCTCCACATGTTCTACCAAAGTTTGCCTTGGACATGCTTGTCATGCAGGAAGTAGCGTACCACATCTTGGTAGGATTGGAAGCTAGATTGTAGTGGAAGAAGAAGGCACCTTGGCTCTCTCTTTCATTACGGATTGGTTTATATGAGATCCGGTCAAGCAAGTGGATGTCGAAGCAGAGCAGATGAGGAAGTAGCCTTTCGACCTCCGAAGCTTCAACCCGTATGACCCACGTTGCATTATGAAGGATCACTGCGCAAGAGTTCAGTTCAACTGGATCCATGGGGCATGTCATTGGGCCGAGGAGGACTCATGGAGATATTGTTACAATTCCTCTAGACCTAAGGAACAAGTTGGCTTCGCCGTAGAGTGGTCAAAAAAGAAACACGAAGCAGCCTCACGGAGAGCACCAACAGTAGTAGCAGCAGTAGAGGCAGTAGAGCCAAGCATACCTGTGTGCAACAAAGGGAAGAGGAATACTGTCGACCACATGGAGAAGGAGAAAAGCTGCAAGTTTCGAGCAGATCAACTTGTAGAACAAGAAGCTATGGCTATTCAGGCAAATAGGCAACAACGAGACAAGCGAATCACGCGAAGGCAGAGGGATAAGAAGATAATGGAAGAAGCAGAGAAGGAGTTGCATGGGCTGAGGGAGAAACTTCAGAAATAAAAAGAGCTATGCCAACAAGAGCAGGAAGTGCAAAAGTAGAAAATTCAACAGGGGGCACATCACGTGCAGACAGACAAAGCAGCACCCGTACAATTAGTTAATTCATTTAAACAGTTGGCATGAGGCGAACATGGCGAACCATCCCAGGGGCAAGACTTTTCTCATGAGATAGAACAGGGGCTTGAATAGTTGGATGCAGACATGGAGTAGCAAGAGTTGGAAGAAGATACCGACCTCATGCCTCACCACAAAGAGGTCGACTCACCCACTTTATTGCATCCTAATGATGAGAAAGTCTCAAATGACCAAGGAGGCACTGAGTTCCTTGGTGGTCAACCAGAAGCAAAGATGTGCAACATCTCCTTTGACGAATCTCATCACAAAGTTGTGCAGTCTCAGAGAGTACTGACTCCAAAGGACCAAACATCCCCTGCACAATTTGAAGAGCAAGTGATCGTGACTAATTTGCACAAGCATCTAGCTGCTTTGGCCAATGCAACTAGAGTGTATGCTGAAGCCACTGGCTCAAGTGTTCGCTTTCTCATAGTTGAGAATGAGTGAATGGAAAAGGAACTACATGTGGCCAAGTAGGGAGGAGACTTGGTGACAATGTCGCCCGAGCTGAACTGAAGAAGGCAATACTAGATGAAGTATTGTCCTTGGACACAGTTATGTGAGCATTGTACTCCAAGTTTGGTACTGTGCATCAAGCATTCGTTCATCTCCACAGATGGCAGCAATGATGTGCGAGAAGAGAACGCATCTTGAAGAACATACATACTGTTGTTGATAACATGCAAGCATGGATGATGAAGTACAAGGGAGCCTCGCTTCACTTGCCAAAGATGATGAAGGCCAATGCGGTCGAGCTGCAAGCACGTATCCGGAGTCAGATCTAGAACTATGAATACCTACCGTAACTCATCACTAGCATACAGGCTTCCCATGCACAAGTATTAAAAAGCATGGAGGTTATAGTGCACACTCATGCAATCCCATCACTTGGGACTCTCACCTAGGCGAAGACCAAGAAACGGGTCTGAAAAGAGCTTGACTCATACTTCGACGAGTTTATGCGCATCGCCACCAGCCCAGACTTGCCTATCAGTGCAGACATCATGCGCAAGTACGTTGCTGGTCTAGCCACACTAAAGAAAATGATGTGCATGCTAACAAACGAGTTGGACAGAGGAGCTTGAGCAGTGTACCCAAATGCTATGGAGGAAAGGTTCAGGTTTCAGATGGATGTCACAATAGAACACACGGACACTCTCAAGGACTACCAATCTTGGCATCAATATGTCGCTATTGATCAGCATGAGGATGTTGAGAAGTTGGACTTCTATGGTTGTCTAAGTCTGAATGATGTCTAGTTTGGCTTGTCCAAGCCATTGTTCACATGGGTACATGTGCATTGTAACGTTGACTCATGTCAAGTGTAAGTCAAGCGCCAAGAGTGGATGTAACAGTCATAGAGTAGGTGAAGAGTCATGAAGGTAGTTGAATGGTCACAAAGGGGAATGTCAAGGGTCACCCCACCCTTTCTTATAAATAGTCCTTGATAACTCATTGTATAGGATTTTGGTCAGCCAAGCTTATACTAAGACTATCTTGAAGAATACTTGGATAGTATTGTAACGCACCTTGGCTTCTCCACTACACGAAGCTAGTACATCTCTTTGGAGGAGCAGGTGAATGTGGCCGTAACATTCCGTTATTGGGGCTAACAGGTTTACATGGATATATTGTATGATTGTGACTTGCACTTCTTTATATAATAAGAGCCAACACATTTTCATGCATATGTTGTTATTGTAGTTGGACTGCTCCCGTTGCTTTAATGATATATGTTTTTTAACTTACATACTTATGTATGAACTTATTCACATGCAATTACATGAATCTTATTGTTAATGTGTTGCATATGTTGTTAATGTTTTCACTATCCATGTCAACTATTGTGCCAGACATCAGACAGACCTTTCACTTGAAACTTTCTATAACAACTGTTGCACTCATCTCGGACTGATCCATGAGTGTTGTAAGAGTTATCTTACCTTGTATGATGTGACTACCGCATTCGAGTGGACTGCTCCGTCAGAAGCTGGGAATGTCCTTTGTGTTGTGTGTTCCTAGCCGAGTTGGGACTGATCCCTTTCAATCTGGAACTCACCCTCACCTCCTTCCCCCTTCGAAGTGTTGGAACCTCTCATACACCTTCCTTGACTCACTACATCAGTCACACCCTTGCTGCTGACAGAGTTATTCTAATTTCCTCTGTGCGACATCGCGGTCAAGGCATTACCTTATGACCCACTGTTGGGACTCCTACACCAAAAGGTCTGAGGTCTAATTGGGACTTATTACCAGGGAGATCCCCTTGACATGTTGGCGGGTCGAGCACCATCATTGTTAGAAGGAGGGTCTGATGACAAGTAGTGTCCTCTCATCTAGTTTTGAACCTTTGCATATCTTTCATGGAGCCTTGCATTCTTATTCCCCAGAGGTGTTTTTCGAATCGTGAAGATGTCTCCATCTCGAGGAATCTCTTAGATCTCTTTTCCACTCACGCATTTGATGGTGAAGGTGAAGTGGCCTTTCCTGAGCACTTACATAACTTTCTTTCCATGATTCATGAGGAAGATGAGTTTTCTGACGAACAGGCCGGTTTTCTACTTGCATACACAATTCGCGAATTTCCATTTCGTTGGGTGCTCAACCTACTGGATGACACCGTGCAATCATTTGAGCACTTCTGTGATCTTATTGAATACACGTTCTATCATTTTGATCTAGACCATCTTGACCAGAAACCGTTACAGCAACGAAGGGCTCTGCATGAATCCGTTATTGATTTTTGGCAGCGCTTCCGTGACTTGCAGTTTCAAGCTCCGAGGAGCCAAATGAAGCTTTCTTATCTTTGGGACCGATTTGAGTATTTCCTTAAGAAGTGTGCCCGTCCCAAGAGGAAGCTTGATATGAAGCCTCGCTCAACATTCTTCATTGATGGAACTGTGCAATCTCTTGTGGGAGCGGTCACTGTCTCAACTGACTATCCGCCTCCCTCTCATTCAACAGCACCACCACTGCTCAGTGATGTCGAGGTTCATGCTCACACTCCTGTTCATCCTTCACACTCTCCCAACATCACTCCACTCAATTTTCACGCAGATGTGGTTGTGAGTCCTTTGAGTTCTCATATGAATTTTTTTCTTCAACCTCCATCTTTGCACTCAAGTGTTCCTCTGGATGATGTTGTCTTGTGTTCATCCATTCTGGACTCTTCACTTGTTGTGAATGAGGAACAACCCACTTACGGAGTTGGTGTTGCACAACCAACATGTGTTTTCATTCATGAAGAGCATGAGTGGGAGCTTGAACATAATTACTCAGTGAAGGATGGCTCCCTTCTATCCGAGCCCTTTCCATTCTTTCCTAACCTCTTTGGTGAACCTTTCATCCATGATTTTGCATGTGATCCATGGATTCACTTGTTGATTATCACTCGCAGGACTCACCGGATGTTAGTCCATCATTCAACAATGGAGAGGGTAAGTTATTCATTGAAGATCCACTTGATCCTTCATCTGTCTTTTCTAGAAACACAGAGGATGAGTTCATTCACTTTTCATCTACCCCTCTATTTGATTCTTATGATCATGAGGATGCTCAGGAATTCATTGATTTTTCTGATCGTGGTGGTCGTGATCCATTTGCTTCCAATTTTGATCATGATCATGAATCTATTGTAGTTGATCTTTCGAAGCCACTGGTGTATGATGATCTACCTAACGATGAAGTTGAGACACCCACGACTGTCGAGGCACTTCAACCCGAGCTGATGGTTATGTTAGGCCCTCGCTCTCTTGGGGTTAGTCTCACTTCCGATCATGAAACTGCTCAATCACCCAAGGCTCCTCATCACTCATTTGTATGCATTGAAGATCCATCTCATTCACAGATCACACTTCCTCCACTCGAACTGCACGATCCCACCGCTCATGCATTGGAGAAGCCTTACATTGCAAGCAGTCATTCGCGGCACAAGTTATCTTTGTTTCTTTCGTTTTCTTGCATGTCACGGTCAAGTGTGTGCTTATGCTTCAAAGTTGCATGCAATGTCACACATCACCATGAGAAGTCCACAGGCTGTCCGTCATGCACTTTCACTCACTTATTTCACGTGGGCACTTTGTGTTGGCTTAATGGGCCCTGACCCAATTTCAATGTTAATTATCCAAGCAAATCCCTACACTAGTGGCCCTTTCGGCATCAACCCACAGAGCGCAGACTGAAGTCTCACCCGAAGCAGTATGGGGGGCATGCAAGAACTAAGTTTTCACACCAAGAGATGGTAGTGATGTCATTTTAGACCCTAAACCTTCCTTCACATAGGTCGATAAGCCTTCTAGGGCTCATCAATATACTTCTCTTATTCGTCCTTCAGACCTCCATGAAAGTCTACGATCATCCTTCACGTACACTAGATAGGTGAATCAGGCACTTACGTGCCTTTATAATTACTCTTTACTTCTATTTTACCCAGATTAGCTTAAGTATTGAATAACTTCACATGCGTTAAGATGATCTTCACATAAACAACTATTCTTACTTGCATTCATATAACAAAGCAAAACATATGGATTCGCGCATCAATACAACATTAAAACATAAACCCAGTATTCTTCATAACATAATCATATGCAGAAGTAAAACAGATTATACACAAATAATTCCATAATAGTTCTCTTTATTGATGTTCATATCCTCTTTACAGACTCCAACTACCCTGCGCACACAGCTGCAGGGGTCCGCACACTTAGCTGCAGACTTCTACCCTAGGCCTTTGTGCACACAGCTGTAGAGCCTCTTTCCTACGTTAAGACTCTTCACTCTTAGCTCTCACAAACCCATAAACATAACAAGATTCGACTGAACTTCCAAAAAAATTGCCTTAGACTCTTCTAAGACTTAGATTTTTATACAATCCCATGGTCCGTGGACCATGGGTGGATCTCTTGAAGTCGTCACAAGTTACATAAACTAAGGGTGGAAACCCTTATTGACTCTTTACATCTTCACGCTCCGTGGCCACAAAATGTAGATACTTTACATTTCTTATGCAAAACTTGGGCTTTATGCCCCAAAACTTGGGCTTTTAACCCCAAAAATGACCTTAGGGGAACCGTTCCCAACAACCCCCCAACAAAAATATGGTGACTCGCCCTCGAATCACTCTAGTGACATGGAGATCTTGTCGCAAAGACCTCCCAACTCTACTTGTACTACTGCAACTTTAGCAGCACACTGCGTCGCCGCTTGCTTAACTTGTTCCACCAGATGCTCCATTTCTAGACCTGCACTATCTGCCTTGATTTGTTGTTTTGTTATCTACAAGTTCACCAGCTTTCCTTCAATGGTGGTTGTGAGCATATAGGCTTCATCTAGACAAGGCCCCAATCTGGCCTTTATTACAGCCTCCCTGCATTGTGTTGTGTCCACCTTTTCCTTCAATGCTTTGCTTCCTGTAGCTTTGCCAACCTCTATCTAAGGGCGACAGTGCACAGCTCTACAACCCAAGCAATGTAGTTTATAGTCCCGCACTTCCTTTCGGCTACCTGGAGTGCTAAGACTGTGCCTCCACCATATATTCATCTGGTTGGATCCTTGGTGTATGGCTTCAATCTGTTGCCATTCACCTTCCCTGGAAATGGCTCTCCATTCAACTTCACCAACTCAATTACTCCACCATTGGTAATCTCCTTGATGACATAGGGCCCCAGCCAATGCATCCAAAAATTTCCTGGAAATTTATCAAACTTGCTGTCATATAATGACACTAAATCATTTACCTTGAAGGTGTGCAGTTTGATGTTTCGATCATGCCATGCCTTTTCGCGCTCCTTTTGAACTTGCTAATGGAATCCAGCCAAAAATCTATCCTCTTCCAACTCTATCAACTGCACAAGCCTTTCTTCCAGGGCTCCGTGATCCACCATTTGTGTAAATGCCGTTATGCATAGACTAGGTACAATGTACTCCATCGGCATCACAACTTCTACACCATAAACCAACTTGAAAGTTGTTTGTCCAATCATCTTTTTGCAAGTCGTCCTGTAAGCCCATAGCACCGTAGGTACGCGCACATCCCAGTCATTTCTTTGTGCATTGCAAACCTTCATCAGTGCATTCTCCAATATCTTA
Source organism: Pinus tabuliformis (assembly GCA_031772625.1). NCBI lineage: Eukaryota > Viridiplantae > Streptophyta > Pinopsida > Pinales > Pinaceae > Pinus > Pinus tabuliformis. Next base: position 441,041,364 of record CM062811.1, on the reverse strand, counting down.
TTGAATGCTTCAATCGTCCCATTAGCCTGTGGGTGATATGACATGCTCTTTTGGTGATAAACTTGGAATTCCTCCGTCAACGCATTGATCGTCTCATTAAGGAAATGTGTACTGCAATCGCTCATCAAAATATTCGAGCAACCAAACCTAGTCAGTACATACTCAAAGATGAACTTTGTTGTTGTTGCCTTGGTACAGTCCTTCACAGGCTATGCCTCCACCCATCTAGTCAAATACTTTGTCACGTTGATAATGTACCGCGCACTTATCTTCTTTCCTGGAGGCTGAATTGGTCCCACAAAATCAATCACCCACTTCTCAAATGGTTGTAATGACAGTTGTGGATTCAGAGGCAGCTCATCCCTCCACGATGGCCTGCCCGTCCTCTGACATGCATCACATGCCTTACAATAAGCCTTGGAATCCTTATGAAGTGTCAGCCACCATAACCCAACGCGTAAAATCTTCTGCACTATTGCTTTTCCTGCATAATGTCCTCCCGCAGCTCCTCCATGAGCTTCAATGAGGATGTTGCTTCGTTCAAACTCAGGCACATAACGTCACATTATTTCATCCGACCCCATTTTATATAAGTGCCTTGCAATGACAGAGAAGTCTGTTGCGCACACCACCAACTCCTTCTTTTATTGACTAGTATACCCCTCCAGAGTCGTCCCTTTTGTCAGGAAGTGTATGATATCTGCAAAGTGATTGTCCATGACACGCACTGCAAAGAGCTACATGTCAGGTAGTCCTTCCTCTAGATTAGTAGGCTCCTATCCTATTTCAATGCACGACAGATCATCCGGTCCGACATTCAATCATCCTAGCTTCACAACAACTTCGAAATCATATTCCTGAAACAGCAACAGCCACCTGCATATCTTCGCCCCCAACACAGGCTTGTTAACCAAGTACTTCAATGAAGAATGGTATGTATACATCTTAAAATGTCTGCCTAGCAAGTAGTGTCTGAACTTTTGGAGCGCATACATCATAGAAAAACCTTCGCACTCTGTTGTTGAATAATTCTTCTCAGCTTTACAACTTCCTACTCGCAGTCGCTATAGGGTGATCCAACTCTCCCTCACCAGCCTATGTCAGTACTGCCCTGAGCACAATACATGATGCATCCACATGCACATGAAATTCCTTCTTCCAGTCCGGGAAGACTAGGATTGGCACGGTGACCATATTTTCGTTTAACACATCTAAGCTTTGTTGGCATTCTTCATTCCAACAAAATGTAGCATCCTTCTTTAGCAACTTCTCCATCGGCGTAGTAATCTGGGCATAACTCTTAATGAATTTTCTATAGTATCCCATATGCCCCAGCGTTGCACGTAGTTGTTTCACACTTCTTGGTGCTTCTAAATTAATTATAATTGCTATCTTAGCTGGGTCGACCATTAGTCCTTGTCTGCACACCACATGGCCCAGCAAGATTCCGAAGGGAACACAAAACAAACATTTCTTCAAATTGAGCGCGATCTGATACCTCCGGCATGTATCCAGCATCAATCGTAGGCTGGCTACATGGCATTTCACCAGCCCAAACACCATCCAATCATCAAAGTATACCTCCAGAAACTTGTGAATGAAGTCCTTAAATGCCACGATGACCACGCGTGAAAAGATCATCGGCACGTTCTTCAACCCAAAAGGAATTACGATATACTGGAAGCAACCCCACTCTGTTGTGAAGGTAATCTTACTTCTATCCTGTGGCGCGATCTTGATCTGATGGTACCCCGAGAACCCATTCGTGAACGAATATGCCTCCTGTCCTTCTAAATTATCCAACACTTCATTAGTGAACAGAGTTGGAAAGGGATCATGTACGCAGGCGTCATTCAACTCTCTGAGATCTATGCATATCCTTATTTCATCCTTCTGCTTCTTTTCCTAAACTACTATTGGGCTCACCCAATCATACTCTTCTACTAGTTCAATAATACCCACCGCAAGCATTTTATCCTGTTGACACCTAATCCGATGCTGGTAAAAAAAAAATAAAAAACTATCTCCTTCCGTTCAAATGAAACTGATGGTGCCTTCATGACTGCGTTAATGGTGTGTCTTGTACATCTGGAAAGCCTGCATTATGAATGTATTTGATGCAGCGTTTCGAATATATTTTATGCTGCGTTTAAAAAGAACTGTGGTTTATTACTGCGTTTTTTAATGATGTATTGATGCAAGCTGAAGACTGCGATTTTTAAATGCTGGATGCGTATTTTAATGGTGTATTGATGCAAGCTGAAGACTGCGTTTTTTAATGCTGGATGCGTATTTTTTAATGACCATTGCATGACTGTGTTTTTTTGAGAAATACATTGGGAGACTGTGTATATGGTGACTGGTATATGGTGAATGGTGATGCCTGCGTTGTAAGAACTGCGGCATCGTTTTTTTTTTTGAAACAGTGGTATCTTTTTTAATAAAACAGTGGTAAGAACATGGTATAAGCCTGCGTTTAATGCTGCATTATTTGTAAAGGTGGTAAGAGCGTTTTATAAGTTTAATGCTGCATTATGATGAATGGAAAGACGGTGCCCGAGGAAGAGTAGGAGACCGCCAAGCGTGCCCGCTATATTAATATATAAGTTGCAGTGATATATTAATTATTGAATATATTGGTGCGCCCAAGTGTGAAACTGTGTGAAATCGTGTTGGTATCGTTTTTTAAAAGGACTATTCTCGGCAAGAAATCGTGTTGGTATGTGTGAAACTGTGTTCAGATAAGAATGACTTTCTATGTAGGCCTCCAACAGAATTGGATTACACGCAAACGCACGGCTTAACCTCATGTTTACACCAGATTGGTTGTTGATATTGTTAATTTCTTGTTTTACTGCAATAACTTTCCAGCAAAGGAAAAAGCGACATTGAAGAGGGCCCTCATACTAGTTTCCAGACATCTGTGGCAACGAAGAGCACCCTCTTTTTTAAACTGTGATATATTGATATATGTTTTGTTGTGAGATATTGATGCGAGATATAAGATATAAGCAGTAAGCGCCCTTGATTTTTTCATTGAGACAATGATATATGTTGAAGATACAGCGCTTTCCTTTTTCTCTATTGAACAGTGATATATGTTGAAGATACAGCACTCTCCTTTTTCTCTATTGAACAGTGATATATGTTGAAGATACATATGAGTGCTTTCTTTTTCTCTGTTGAACACTAATATATATATAAGATTTTTTTCCAGCAGAATTCTTGCTGTGACATAAGGATTTTTTTTTCCAGCAGAAGTTTTCTATCAACAGAAGCTTTTTTGGCAGAGATAATTTTTTTTTACAGAATGCATTCAATCATTTCTATGGTCGGAATAGTTCTCACTGGCAAGGAGAACTATTCTGAATGGTCTCGGATGGTAAAACACACCCTCATCTACAATGAGTTGTGGAAAGGTGTGTGTGTCGGAGAAGAAGACAGAGACCCTGTGCAGCCCACATCAGACAAAGAACTCGCCATTTGGGAAAACAAGAACAGCAAAGCCTTTGCATTGATCGCAGCATCTGTCAATGAGGAAGTAAGTCGTCATATTTCCTGCTATTCCACTGCTTTTGAAGCTATACAAAAGCTGAAAGAACTCTATGATACACATTCTGCACTTGAAGTTGTGCAGCTCATGATTAAACTCTTCACTCTTGAACTGAAAAATAATGATCCTCTTGCTCTTGCATCTGAAATAAAGTCTATAATGCATGATATAAAATCCACTAAGGTTGAGCTGGATATCTCTCTTATTGCCTTTCTCAAAGCACTCTATCCTACCTACTCCAATTATCTTGAGTCTTTACAAGCAAATGGAAACCTTAAAGATATAACCTTTGACTCTCTTGTGAAAAAGTTTGTTGAAAGAGAGAAAGCCTTTGGAAAGAAAACAGTCCCTGAATCTTCTGAAGAGACTGTTTGCCTTGCTCACAAAGAAAAGCATCCTGCTCAAGATTCTGCAAGAGGAAGAGGTGGACGAAGAGGAAGAGGAAGATACTTCAGAGGCAGGGGGGGCAGATATTCTCAAGCAGAAAAGGCAGATCTGCATTGCGTTCGCTGCAAACGAAATGGATCACATGATGCTTCTACATGCAAGCTACCATGGGACAAAGTTGAGCAGAGAAGAAATCAGCAGAAAGGTAAAACTGATGACTCAGACAAAGGTAAAGCACCCGAATCTGCACACTATATTGAGGCACAATGTAATATTGGAGTAAATGAAGATTTGTTTAATGCTTCACTTGCTTCTTCGAAAAATGACTGGTTGCTTGATTCAGGAGCAACCTGTCATATGACCCATAGGAGAGATTTCTTTGAAGATTTCACTAACAATGTTGATGGAGCAGTATACTTTGCAGATCAGTCAAAAATCAAGCCATCAGGGCTTGGCACAATCAGGCTTAAACTGCCTGGTCTTCCAGACTTTCTTCTGGATCATGTTCTATATCTCCCACAGCTGAAGAGAAACTTGCTGTCCCTGGTTCACATCCGCCAGAAAGGACACTCCATTCACATGTTTGATGGCAAGCTTGAGGTAAGAAAGGCATCTGACCACTCACTTGTCATGAGGGGTATAGAAGAAGAAAGACTCCTTAAACTGCAAGGAACCTATGCTCATGCACAACATTTCTCATATATTTCTCATCATGAAGAATGTACACTTCCATCAAGTTTATTATGGCATGCTAGATTTGGGCATTTAAACTATGATATTCTCCGCTTGTTGAAGAAAAATGGTGTTGCTGGTTTGCCTACAATTCCTAGAAAACATAAACAATGTGATGCTTGCATTCTAGGAAAGCATAGCAAACAGTCTTTTCATGATTCACATTCAAGAGCACATAGGAAGCTTGAACTTATTCATTCAGATTTATGTGGTCCAATGCCTGTTCCTTCTGCAAATGGAAATAAATATATCATGACATTTATTGATGATTACACCAGAATGTGTTGGGTTTACTTATTGAAGAACAAATCTGATGCTTTTCAAACATTTAAGAATTTTCATAAGTGGATTGAAAATGATGCACAATCTCATATTGGGTCTATTCGCACTGATAATGGAAAAGAATATACATCAAATGAATTTGAACACTATCTTCGCCAACATGGGATTAAACATCAAACAACTGTGCCTTATAATCCTCAACAGAATGGTGTAGCTGAAAGAATGAACAGAACAATTTTGAATATGGTACGATCTATGCTTTTCTTCAAGAATGTAAAGACAATGTTTTGGGCTGATGCTGTTCTATGTGCTGCATATATAAAGAATAGATGTCCATCTAGTGCTATAAGAAACAAGACTCCTTATGAATTGTAGTATGGACATGTTCCTTCGGTAAAACATCTCAGGATATTTGGTTCCACCTGTTATGCTTTAATACCAAAGGTACATAGAAACAAACTTGGTGCAAGAAGTCGTAAGTGTATCTTCCTGGGGTATTCAAACACATCTAAAGCATACCGCCTTTATGATGAAGTAAATAAAAAGTTTGTTTTATCTAGAGATGTAATTTTTCTTGAATCATCCAAATCTGACAGTGTTGTTGAGCGGCAACTTGATCGCTTGGATAGATTCACAAAACCAAAATCATTTCAAGAGTTTGATAATCAGATTCCACATCTTGAAGGGGGGATTCCTATACTAGATCAACATGTGGAATCTTCTTCTGAAGAACAATCTCCCCTGCCTGACACTCCAACAACGGATGATGCTTTAAGTGATGTAATTGATAGAATTGGGAGACTCAATCTTGATACAGACCCAACTCAATCAACAGAACAGCCTGGACCATCTCAGAAAGGTCCCCCAAAGTGGCTGACAAAGACACTTGAAAGTGTTCATCCTGATGAAATTGGAAAAACAGGAACCCGAAATTCAAATCGACAAGATGGAGGTGATGTAGATAACTCTAATTCACCTGTTGATATGGATGTTACTTATGATTGTGAATTGAACTTGTCTACAGATTTTGAACCAACTTCCTTCAAAGAAGCTGCTTCTTATGATGAATGGAAAGAAGCGATGCAGAAGGAGTATGATGCCCTCATAAAGAATGGCACTTGGAAGCTGGTTGATCCTCCATTTGGAACCAAACCAATTGGCTGCAAGTGGGTCTACAAGAACAAGTACAAAGCTGATGGCTCACTTGACAAGCACAAAGCTAGGCTTGTGGCAAAAGGTTTTGCACAGAAAGAAGGGGTCGATTACGAGGAAACTTTTGCTCCCACAGCAAAATGGGCCACCATCCGGACACTCTTTGCACTAGCTGCTCAGAACGGTTGGAAAGTCCATCAAATGGATGTAAAAACTGCATTCTTGAATGGAGATCTAAAAGAGAATGTTTTTATGTCCCAGCCTGAAGGATTTGTTGTGAAAGGACATGAACACAAAGTATGCAAACTTGTGAAGTCCTTGTATGGCCTCAAACAAGCACCACGAGCCTGGTATGAAAAACTAACTGAGCATCTTCTGAAACTCAACTTCAAACATTTTGATCTTGATGATGCAACTTTATTTGTCAAGAAAGTTGGAAAAACAGTTGTATATCTTGTGGTATATGTAGATGATCTTTTAATGACAGGGAACAATGAAAGCTATATTGCATCCATAAAGAAAGAATTAGGAAAAAATTTTGAAATGACTGATTTGGGCTATGTTCATTACTATCTTGGCATTGAAGTAACCCAACATCCAAAGTCCATATTTCTTTCTCAAAAGAAATACATTGGAGATTTGTTATACAGATTTGGCATGACAGAGTGCAATCCCCTTTCTACTCCAATGGAACAAAACTTGAAGCTCACATCTACTGAAGGAAAGGAATTTGAGGATGCAACAAGGTATAGACAGCTTGTAGGAAGTCTCATCTACCTCACTACTACCAGACCAGACATTTCATTTGCTGTTGGAATCCTCTCCAGGTTTATGCAAAAGCCTTGTGAGGGACATTGGTCTGCTGCAAAAAGAGTTCTAAGGTACTTGAAGGGAACTCAAGACCTTGGAATCAAGTATACACAGGTGGACGACTTCAACTTGATTGGATACTCTGATTCAGACTTCGATGGAGACAAAGAAACTGGGGTATCTACTTCAGGATATGCTATGAGTCTTGGATCAGGAGCTGTCTCTTGGAGATCACGCAAACAATCAGTACCAGCGGATTCCACAACAGAAGCAGAATACGTGGCAGCAGCTGAAGCAACGAAAGAAATTGTGTGGCTCAGGAAAATTCTTGAAGATTTGCAAGTAAAACAAATACAATCTACTCCACTCATGATTGATAACACATCTGCAATAAAGTTGGCCAAAAATCCAAAGTTCCATGATCGTACTAAGCACATCAATACTAAATATCATCTGATCCAACATCATGTTGAGGCCAAAACAATCCATCTCCGTCATTGTTCCACAAACGAACAAATTGCAGACATCTTCACCAAAGCGCTTGGAAGAGAAAAGCTTGAAAGATTCAGAACGATGCTTGGACTCACCAACATCCCTTCAGATTAAGGGGGGGAATGTTGACACCTAATCCGAAACGGATGAGGTGAAGCCGGACAGTCATCTAGAAGATGAACTGATCCGTTTCTTTTGTATATAAATAATAGTTATCTAATGTGAAATATCAATTTGTCTTGCGTTCATCAATAGCTGGAGTTACCTGGCCTGACATATCCAACTTTAAGCAAACCCTTTCTTTATACTTCGGATTGAGGCGGTAAGGCCTCTGCTTAATCAGCTTCGCGTCCGGTTTCAACGTAATTTTCATAACTCCCAGGTCCCCTATTATCCCCTTTAGCTTTGATAAGTTTGTAGGGAACAAGTCCTGGTATTCGCGGAGCAATTCTGTGACCTTATCTAATGTTGCGTCATCCCAGTAGTCCCCAATCCTTGCAAACTTCGGCTCCACCTCTGTCCCAATGTTTACTTGTCTTTTTTTTAGTGGTGTTGTGATATCTGGATTTTCAATTTACAGTCATTCAACTTCGTTGTGACCTTTAGTCTCTGGGATATTAATATTCCTTGGGTCCTCGTCCTCTTCTTCGACAGTCACATTGTAATGCTGCAACGCGTGGCTCAGGTGGGTGGTCCAATCCGGTTGTACTACATCCAAGGGATCTTCTGGTATTCTGAAGATTGTTGCCTTAACTTCCTGCAATGCTTCATTAATACTTTTAAACCCATCCTCAAAGCCAAACATCATCAAGAATCCCCTTTGCAAAATGTCCCATTCTTCAGTGTTGTGGCAGAGCTCTATTTCCAAGTACCAGTTCATCGGTATTACATCCAAAGTATGATAAAACAGATGCACCCATTCAGGCTGAGGCTCCGCTCCATAAACCTTAGTCCATTTGGCCAGGTGATCACGCGGGTCATTCCTTCCATCATATTTCTCTATTAGCCACACTTGTGGGTGACCAAACCGCAATCTCATCATATTTTTGTACACACGCCAATCATCAAAATTGTCTTTGTGCGTACCCCACAATCTCGCAAGCATAGCGCACAATGCCTAATCCAAGGCCTGGAAGTGATGCTTCTCTGGCACTTCCATTTTGAATGCATCCAAAAATTTATCAACATCAGTTAAACCATCATAATAGGGAAGACTCCTTACCTCTGATGATACACAGTGCAGTGACTTGGTCATCATATTACAGCGCAACGTAGATACTTCATGCAGTCGATTATGCCAATGCTCCAACTCCTCATCTAAATCTGATGTGCAAGAACTTTCGCGGTTCTAGGAAATGCATCCATTTGCTGTTAGATTCACCGAATCTTGATCTCGCATCGTTATCTTATAAATCTGTTCCAAATCATCATCGCTTTCATAATCGCGGACTGATTCATTATAACGCGGTCCTTCTGCAGGGTCCAGGGGCACTACTACGTGGAGAGATTTCTTCTCAAATATCATCTTTTTCTTCTTCAAATAGATTACCCCATTCATGTTAGCAGCCCAATCGATCCCAAGGAGTGTAGAGTAGCGATTGTTGTCATCCACAATCTATATCACTTCAAAATTAGCCAATCACTCCCTGCAATCTTCCCATGGGGATGATTTTTTGCTAATTTTCCATTCTTAACTAAATCGGAGACCATTGCAGCACAAGTCTCCCCATTCTCTCCCATATTTGTTTAGGCAAGAAATTTGTGTCCGAACCTAGATCTAGAATAACTTGATCCATCTCATATTCTCCTATCTGCACAGTGACCCTCATCTCATGCCCCATCCTCGACTTATGCCTACTAATCTTCCTGACTACACGCGGTCTGTCAATAGCATTTTCTTTCTGGCACACTTATTGATCATCTCCTACAATCCTTTCATAGCCTTGTTATCGCGCAGTAGCTTCATACAGGTCTCCAAGAAAGTAGTAAGCATGGAAGGGTCCATTTCTTCGGTTGGCTTATCCTGACTTACTGAGGTAGAGGCCTCTACGAAGCTTTTCTTTGCTTCCATAAACATTTCCCTTACGCGTTCTAGATCAAACCCGATCTCCTTTTCTGGTGCTTTGCGGACCCACTCACCTTCTTCAAGTTGCTTCCCCTTATCTTCACCAATCATCATTCCACTCCGCAACACAATATTTACCTTAGGATCCTCCTCGCGAGGCTCAGCCCTCATCATCTATAGGTTCTGAGTCGGTTGTTGAGGTTGCGCCCCCTTTTCATGTATCTTAGCTAATAATACAGGGAAATCCTTTGTCACATGGTCAAACTGAGTACAATATCAGCATGACAGACGTGTCAGATTCAGGCAGTCTCGTGCGTAGTGTTCCAGTCCCCCAGAGTTGTAAAAAATGACCTATCCTTGACCTCTACCAGGTCGTCCTCCACCTCGGCCTCGTTTGGGCCCCTGATATTCGCCTCGCGCTCCCCCAGCGCCTTGGTATGGAGGTCGGGTTTCTACCTGCACCCTATATGCAGGCGTTCTATCTGTCATCAACTCATAACTATGGAAATTACACTCATCATGACCTACCGATTGACAAAAGTTGCAGAAGAGCTGTTGCGATGTCTGTACAAATTTCTGCAACAAATGGCAATTGTGTGTCGCATGTTTTCTAGCTACCTGATAGATAGCACACCATAGAGCGGGCCTTGTACTTGGCCCTACTGGAGATTTCGACCCCAGAGGAATTGGTCCCCCTGCTGCAACATAATTTGCAAAGACTGGACAATGATCTTTGTCATGCCCTTGAATCTTGCACTTCAGGCACCAAACTTCTTCGCGCACCTTTGGCTGATTTGTTTTATCTTTCTTCAAACATTGAAATTCTAGGCACAGGTTCTGCAACTGCCCGTGAATTTGTTGAACCCCCAAATTAGCATCTTGCATCGGTGTCTCATGCAATCTCATTGCAATCTCCAGGGCTTTTGCCTGGGTTCCTATATTTTTTTTTGTCAAAGAAACCCTTAGATGAGGGAGGAGTGAAGCCACAAACTATTCGCAATGTTGCCCATCCGTAAGATTCATATTGGCTTCGCGGATTGTGCACTTCAACCTCTGATCCAAATCCCAAGGTGTCTCTCCAGGCTTTATCATGATCTCCTTGAATCCCACAATTGACTAAGCTTCAGATTTGGGCCTATTGAATTCCTTATTCAGTGTGGTCTGAATATCTGCTAATGCAGCTGTCGGATTATCAGTGCAGTGTTTAATGTACCACGTTAGCGCACGTTCCTGCAATGTGGTAACTGTTAGTCCTTACAATCTCCTAGGCTGAGAAGGAAATCGACAAGGTTAACCTCAAACCACTTCAACTCAGTAGCTAGCCCTACTGAGCATGAGAGGGATCTCTCTAAGTCTCTTAATAGTTATATGAATTTAAAGAAAATGGATTTTAGACTAGATATAAGTAGTTGTTGTGAAAATTTGGTTTTTAAAGGGTTTGCTGAACTTAGGGTTTGGAGCCACAAGTAGGTCTAGGCTGTGGGAATACAGGAGCAAGCATAAGAAGGAGCTAGATGCCAGAAGCCATGGTGTAATTTGAGTATTTTTCAGTGTAGTATAGAGGATATAATGTGGAAGAAACTAATGAGCATAAATAAACATGATTTCATTAGCTTAGGAAGACAAAACACATAACCATGAAAACCATATAACAGAGCTTGTAAAACAAGAATTCTGAGTATTTTATCACAAGGAATTCATAGGAAGAAGAGATATAATGTAGATAAATATGTTTAGACCATGAGAAAACAAAAAGAATGAAGTACAAGCACCATGAACTCACTAGGCTAGAGTTCCTTGAAAATAGCTGCAACTTGTGTCTATATTAGCTGAAAGATGATTACAATGCAAGCCTCCTTTACAAAAATTTCAACCTTCTTCTCCTGAGGTGAAATAGTACTTATAGACTCTCCTAGACTACTTTCCCACCTTTAGGAGTCGAATTCCTTGGTGGAGGAACTGACTCCAAGATTCTCTCAACCAACAGGTGAGAGTGAGAAGGTGCAACTCAAACACCTCATGAAGAGTTTGATTAGGAGTTTTCTTCTTTTATGAGGCCTAATGAACATCAAAAACAACCTATGATATGAATTTATTCATGCCTACATCATCTAGCCTTGTAACTTGTGCCATTACATAGAGAATTTTGACTTTGACCAAGTCAGACTAGAAACTAGAAATTTTACACAGTGAAATTTTACAATTAAAAACACAGAAAGTGCATAAGCACAGCGCCAACTTTGCGTTGATTTTCAGGTGCCTTCCATGGGTCAAAATACAAACCTGATAGAACGATCAACTAGTCCTTCAAGTCTAGTTTCCAAAATAGTTTGAATTTCTAAATTTTGAGCACGGGAAGACCTTCAAATATCGATTCGCCCAAGGTCACTCTAGAAGCGCAACGCCTGTCAAAAAATGGTCCAGAATGCTAGTTTTTTTTCCACTTTTTTTCCTTTTTCTCCCAAACTAAGCCACCTCTACAAAATCTGGGCAAATAGGTTTTTAGAGGATGCCAAGACCTTTCTAAAAATTTAAACCTTTCCTCAAATGGATGCCTGAGGAAAAAGCGCAGCGCCAAGGGAAAAGTCAAATTTCTGAATTTAGACCAAAATTGCCCGAAAACGCAAAATGCTCAGAATTAGCTCAAAATTGGAGGGAAGGTGTAAAAATGAGTTTTTATAGCTTCATGGATGCTTCAGCAAGCATCTCCAAGTTTCCCTTATCCTTTTGATCTTTTTGGGTCTCCTTGAGCTTGTTTTTGAGTTGTTTCACTTTGACATTGGCGATCATGTTTTGAGCTTGATAGTGATGCGCCATGTGCATGAGCATTTGATTATCTCTATTTTCCTTCTCTAGGAGCTTCTCCAAGTGTTCATTCACCCTATTGAGCCAATATTCTTTATCTTGATGTACCTCTAGGGCAATCCTCTCTTCTAGGTCAAGGTCTTCATTGAGCAATATTTGTTTTTGTTCCTCTTGCAAAGCTTCCTTGAGAGCTCTGGTTCTTGGTATTTTCCTCTTTCCTATACCTTTTGATGCTTCAGGCTCACTTGATTCTATGATCTGCTTTCCTTTTCCAACCTGCTGCAATAACTTGGCTTTTTCCTTTTCTAAAATCAACTCTTTTGCTTTGAGTTGACTGTTTTCTTATTCAAGGAATGATATAATGAACTTTTCTCTTTCCATATTTATTTCTAGCTCCTTGATTTGGTAGTCCTTGTCCCTGATAGTTTGCTTCATAATTGAAGTATCATCTTCCTCTTCTAGATCAATAATCTCTAATTCATGCTCAACTGTCTTCTTATCCTTTGTCGCTGATGCCTGCTTTGTCGATGAAGAAGGCTTGGCCCCTTTCTCTTTGTGAGAAGAAAACACAAGCGTTTGCCCTTTCTTATACACTTTGGTGACCTCTGGCCTAGGTAGCTAAATCTTCTATACTAGTTTATTAGATGACCCCATCTCTATTTGTTGTTTTGGTGCACTTAGGGATTGAGATGCTGCATTTTCCTCATGCCATTTTAGAGATATTTCTAAGAAGGGTTCCCAAGCCATACCCCTCTCTGCCAACTGATGAAGGACAATGGTTTTGATCAGATTATGAAGGAACAAGCTTGGAGAGTGCTCTTTTTCCTTCAACTGTATCCTCTCAGACATTTTTGAAATACTCCCGAACAAGTAATTGCACATGTTGAGTGGGTTTTGAGATGTGAAGTGCATCAAGAGGCGAATATGATATGCATACAACCTTGAGAATATACCTTCACGGGTAAAGAATCTCATGATGGTCTTCATTAAAGGAGCATACTTCTCAAGCAAATATCTAAAAGGCATAAGGTGAGTATGTGTGTCTCTGTATGGAGTCTTTAAGAAGGGCTTATAGTTTTCAAGATCTAGACTCATTCCCTTGAACCAGTATTCGCCATTGTTTGGTAAACCAGTTTCTAGTGAGATGGAGGCCATTGAGAAGCTAAACTCAATACCAACAATGACAACAGTCTCCCCTTTCAAGTGTGTAGCTACCCAATCTGTCAGTTGCTCATAAAACCCTGCTTCACTTACTCTTTTGCAAAATTCCAAACAGTGAACATCTTCAAAGCATTGTTTGATGAAAGGATAGGAGTTGATCTGATTGCAATCTGATGGTTCATATCTGAGAATCCTCCCTCCTTTGTGTTGTCGCTTTCTCTCTGGTGAAGAATCAATCTCCATGATGACACAAAATCCTAGCAGCAAGAACTAAAAATAGATGTGAGGTGAGTATGAAAATGAAGTGATATGTGAGGGATTTTGACAAAATGACGGGAGGGGTTTGCTGAAAGATGAGATGACTTTGAAAAATGATGGAAATGAGTGAGGAAAATAGTGAAAAATATGTGCCTGCTTGCAGGTGAGACCAAGTAGGTTTATGACGAGATTTGCCCAAAATAACCCTAGGAATGAGCTAGGGTTTTGTTTTTTTAGTGTTTAAACTTTGTTTGGAGGTGGATGAACTGGTCAAAATAACTCATCAGACATGTGTGCAGGTGTAGAATATCAATTTACATGTTTCCAATATCAAAACTAACCAAAATATCAATTACACTAGTGCTTGCAACATGAAAATTTCACCTAAACCCTAGATGAAGAGAACTTGCATTTGCATTCATCTTGCCAGAGGAAAAAGGTGAGAAAAAGACTTATAATTACTTGTGAGCAAGCTTATAATAGCAATAAATAGGTTTTCAAGCTTTAAAATCAAAATTTGGGTGAGTTTGGATGAGTTTTGGGCTGCTCTAGCACAAGCGCAGCACAGTTCACCGAAGCGCAGTGCAGTTCACATAAGCACAGCGCCATCTTCCAAACCACTTTTGGGGGCCTTAAACTACTCCAAATTGAGAGCTTGATAGCTCGTTGGAAATATCCTGAAGTCAGCTATACGATAGACACCTCAAGCATGTAATTTGGAGACTCCATGAAGGAGAAAAATTTATTTTCCCAAGGTCACTCCAAAAACTCATGGTTTCTCTGACAAGAGTGCAGTGCCAACTTGCAGAGCACTTTTGGATGCCTTTCACTAATCCAAATAACAAGCTGAAGGTACCATTGGAAAGCTTAAGATGTATGCTACATAATACAGTCCTTAAGAACTACCACCACCTATTAAAAACCCTTGAAAAACTATCTTGAAGTCAAGTTGTACAGAAGTGCAGCCACTCTCCTGTAGCAAGTGTATTTTGGGAATTTCTTTCAAATCATAACACCCGTGAATAAAATGAAGGACTTTTTTGTTCCTTGCAATATAATTGACACAAACCTCTTTCACTTTTGTAAAATTCTTCTCCATTTGGTTGGAAACATATTTTGAAGAAAACATGTCCCTATGAGAAATGATGAGGCAAGGTAGTGTACTGCAACATTGTCTTATTTGAAATAAAACATTACCTTTACCTTTATTTTTCCTTCCCTAAGCTGCTAACTCCCTTTACCTACTTAATCACATGATGGAAATGCTTTTGGAAACATATGGCATCGTGATGACACATGGAGTGAAACCTTAGGCCATGACCTAAAATGAGGAATTTAACCATTTCATGACCCAAGACACTTAAATGAAGATATGGTACCTTTAAGAAGACAATGACCATGATGAGTGATGAAGACCATGGGTAAGTGAAGGGAGCAGTAGTGACCTAGACACAAAAACCAATGATCAAATTTTTATTTGAAGATTCACTGAAATGACAAAAATTTGACTTGACACCCTAACAACACCTTATAAGAGCATATTTGATCCACGTGACAGGCTAACAAGACTGAAACTAACAGTAACCAATGTTTCTTTCTTCATCTGATCATATGTAATCCCTTGAGCTTCCCATACAGTCTGTTATCACAAAACCCAACCCTAATAGGCTGCTAATCAGGAAGACTTTGAGTAACTATTTCAAACCAAACTTTTCGCTGAGGGTTAGCCTCCTCAGCTTGAGAGGGCTCTCTCACTGGATTAAAGATTTTACTTTGAAGATTAGATGGCTAACTCTATGGAAAATTCGAAAAACAATGTATAAATGGTTGAAATACCAATTAACAAACTTCCATTGGGCTATGGAGTCAAAGTGTGTTTCAGTACAACAGCAAGATCAATTTCATATGGAAGTTAGGGCATAGAGAGTTTTAACATAACAGCAAAACAGAGATATAATATAGAGAACACAACCTACAAACACATGAAGGAAGTTAGAGCATCATCAAATGAATTCTAAGTAACATGTGTCTATACCACTGCAAGTAAGTATATGAAGGAAGCCATGACAAAAATCAAACATTGAAACCCTTTCTGAATCCTGACTAGTGAAAGCAGCTCTTTGTATTAACCTGAAAACATACAGTCATATACAATAGCACAATGTGCTTGTTTCTTTGAAAATTGCCAACCCTTTGTACATTAGATCTTCTTCTACATATAGAGCTATTTACATAACTGAGATTCCTCCTCTAGCATGAGGGGAATTCAAATTCATCCTACTATGACACCTATTGATACTTAAAACTAACTATTAAATGCAAATGACACCTAACTAGCAGTCCTAGAGACCTAATACAACTAGGAGTGTAACTCCTTATCATGATTACAACAACCATATCTAAGCATTTAAAGAATTTTTGACAAATTTCAACCTCAAGAAGTCGAATTTGATGAAGCCTTCCACGTGGTCATCTGACTGCTGAAGACAAACCCTAGAAATTAGGGAACATGTTTCCCTGTTTTTAGGTTTAGGATCCCTGAAAATGGTACGTGGGACAGAGCCTTTATCTCCTCACCCATGACACATTTTTCGAAAATGAAGGAGGTTTTTGTATTCCATGCTGTCTAGAACAAAAACCTCTCTTGGTTTTTAAAACAATTCTCCAGCTGTCCAGAATCTGTCCTTGAGAAACATGTGTCAAACACGAAAAATCCGTTCTCTGAAATTTGGGTTTCAAAGAAAGCTTATTATCTCCAAACTGAAAACACTTATGAAGAAAGTGAGATAGTTTATTGTAGCTGGAGAGTTGATGAAGAGAAACCTCCTTCAAAATTCCAAAATACTTTTTCCTGTGACCAGAAACTGATCTTGAAAAAGACTACTAAAACCAGAAGACAAAGCTTGACTTTCAGCAGTTTCATAGCGCAAGTTTAACCATAAATTCCTCCCACCTCATAACTAATTTGAAGAAACTGAAAGATTTTTTTGTATTTTGTTATGTTAGGAAGAAAAGCCTCTTTCATTTTTCAAAATTGAGTTCTTAGCTACTCAGGACCCCTTCTGGAAGTTGACTAGTAAACACAGAAAGCATAGCTTTTTATGCTGAAACAGGGTTTTTCAAGGGTTTCGTAGAGCGCTACGAAAACTCCTAGTTCAGTGATTTCGTAGCTAGTTTCAAAATTTCTCCAAAATTATGTGATATATGACTTCTAAACACCTGGTGAGGCTTCTAGGACATGGAATGAGGCTGTCAAACATTATTTGGAAAAGAGATATGACCTTAAAAGACTTCTAACCTTATGACCTAACCCTTAAAGCATGAAATGACCTAGAGACCCTTTAACACCATGACTAGAAGAAGGGTTTGTAAATGAGAATGACACTAATTGTGATGAGATGACTCAAAACACTAAAATCAAGGCAACTTTCCAAAGCTTAGAGACAAAGCTTTTAGGGTGATAACAGTGGCTCCACTAGGGATAGTGTGCCCTTGTGGCATACTAAGAACTTGTAGCTCTAGTGCTGCTATCCATCCTCTAGAATAAAACTCTGAACCTCTGCCCAATTTGCTCCTCAAGCCTTTAATGATTTCTGAACGAAGAATTCAAACTGCACCTACTGAAACAGATGCTCAGACAACCTACCCTGAGCTTATTTGCGCATTCCTACCTACCCTATCAGCTGCAATCTCCACTTGTAGGTCAAGGAACATGAAACTTCCAATGAAGCCAATCATTGATCTGATCTGACACTTGAATCTCTTGACTGTGCTTGAAGCAAAAATAAACCATATATTGAAATAACCAAGGCAACACAAGGTGTAACTGTTCTTCAAGATGAACATATAACTGGAAGCTTGAACAATACATCTTTTCCATGTAGTCAGCTATAGGGTCAAAAAACACATGGTTAGTTTGATGATTCTCATAACATTCTATATCTTCAAACAACTGATCCTCAGCCACACAAAATTTATTTGATATGCTATCCAACTGCCTTTCTGAATGATGCCCACAAACAATGTAATTTTCTTCATTATAAAGATCATTCTTTGATGCAAGCTACTGCAAGGAATTACAAAAATGAACAACCTTTTCCTCTGCCTGAGGGTCATAAAAAATTTCTTCCAGTATTTCTTCTTGGTGTTTGTAATCATTTTCATCTTCATTATGATCCGAAGATTGACAAGTCTGCTGCATCTCTACATCAATCTCGGAGGACATAATATGATTTTCATAAGTAAACCCCTGTTGATCTTCATGCTGCATTTCATGGGATGTTATACTTTCTTCTTGGTGTTGAAATGTATTTTTATGAAGAGCCTCTAAAATTTCTTCATCCATGAATTCATCATCATCATAACAATCCTCCAAATATTGAATAAGACTCAAAGAATGTTTACAACAATCTTTAACCAGCAATAAGGAGGGATGACACTCTTTATACATGTCATAGAATACATCATGGAAATCAGCAAGAGAATATAATGAACCATTTTCCAAGATTTTATACCAAGACCATGCTTTTCCTTCTAAAGTGGTCATAAACATCCTCATGAGACAATCTTCAGGGAACTGAACCTTAAGACTGTGTACATGCATATGGAACCTAACCAAATGAAGAGCAACATTGTCTTTCTTTTCATCTTTGAATATTGGAAGATCATCTAACCAATCAACCTTGGGCATAGGATTTGGAAAACCAGGGATATGAGACCGATTCATAGGGGCATACCTGGCATTCATTCTTGCAATGGAACTCATTTTGAAACTTCATCAAGCTACTGATCTTCTAGCAGTGGAGTCACCTTCTAATTTGTTATTTGATGTGTGGAGTTGCCAAGGTAGTTTTGCAGCCTCAAAAAGATGTCTGAGCTCCTGCTACCTTCAGAAGTTCAGCTTCTTGATTTCGGGAATGAATAGACTTCAGGCTCCCGGCAGACGCACCAAAATGTTATCACAAAACCCAACCCTGATAGGCTGCTAATCAGGAAGACTTTGAGTAACTATTTCAAACCAAACTTTTGGCTGAGGCTTAGCCTCCTCAACCTGAGAGGGCTCTCTCACTGGATTAAAGATTTTACTTTGAAGATTAGATGGCTAACTCTATGGAAAATTCGAACAACAATGTATAAATGGTTGAAATACCAATTAACAAACTTCCATTGGGCTATGGAGTCAAAGTGTGTTTTAGTACAACAGCAAGATCAATTTCACATGGAAGTCAGGGCATAGAGGGTTTTAACATAAAAGCAAAACAGAGATATAATATAGAGAACACAGCCTACAAACACATGAAGGAAGTTAGAGCATCATCAAATGAATTCTAAGTAACATGTGTCTATACCACTGCAAGTAAGTATATGAAGGAAGCCATGAGGAAAATCAAACATTGAAACCCTTTCTGAATCCTGAGTAGTGAAAGCAGCTCTTTGTATTAACCTGAAAACATACAGTCATATACAATAGCACAATGTGCTTGTTTCTTTGAAAATTGCCAACCCTTTGTACATTAGATCTTCTTCTATATATAGAGCTCTTTACATAACTGAGATTCCTCCTCTAGCATGAGGGGAATTCGAATTCATCCTACTGTGACACCTATTGATACTTAAAACTAACTATTAAATGCAAACGACACCTAACTAGCAGTCCTAGAGACCTAATACAGCTAGGAGTGTAACTCCTTATCATGATTACAACAAACTTATCTAAGCATTTAAAGCATTTTTGACAAATTTCAACCTCAAGAAGTCGAATTTGATGAAGCCTCCCACGTGGTCATCTGACTGCTAAAGACAAACCCTAGAAATTAGGGAACATGTTTCCCTGTTTTTAGGTTTAGGATCCCTGAAAATGGCACGTGGGACAGAGCCTTTATCTCCTCATCCATGACACATTTTTAGAAAATAAAGGAGGTTTTTGTATTCCATTGTGTCTAGAACAAAAACCGCTCTTGGTTTTTTAAAACACTTCTCCAGTTGTCTAGAATATGTCCTTGAAAAACACGTGTCAAACAGGAAAAATCCATTCTCTGAAATTTGGGTTTCAAAGAAAGCTTATTATCTCCCAACTGAAAACACTTATGAAGAAAGTGAGATAGGTTATTGTAGCTGGAGAGTTGATGAAGAGAAACTGCCTTCATAATTCCAAAATAATTTCTCCTGTGACCAGAAACTGATCTTGAAAAGACTACTAAAACCAGAAGACAAAGCTTGACTTTCAGCAGTTTCGTAGTGCAAGTTTAACCATAAATTCCTCCCACCTCAGAATGAATTTGAAGAAACGGAAAGAGGTTTTTGTATTTTGTTATGTTAGAAAGAAAATCCTCTTTCAGTTTTCAAAATTGAGTTCTTAGCTGCTCAGGACCCCTTCTAAAAGTTGACTAGTAAACGTAGAAAGCAGAGTTTTTTATGTTGAAACAGGTTATTTCAAGGGTTTCGTAGCGCACTACGAAAACTCCTAGTTCAGTGATTTCGTAGCTAGTTTCAAAATTTCTCCAAAATTATGTGAAATATGACTTCTAAACACCTGGTGAGGCTTCTAGGACATGGAATGAGACTGTCAAACATTATTTGGAAAAGAGATATGACCTTAAAAGACTTCTAACCTTATGACCTAACCCTTAAAGCATGAAATGACCTAGAGACCCTTTAACACCATGACTAGAAGAAGGGTTTGTAAATGAGAATGACACTAATTGTGATGAGATGACTCAAAACTTATAAGACTATGACTAAAAACAAGGCAACTTTCCAAAGCTTAGAGACAAATATTTTAGGGTGATAACACAGTCTTCGCGACGAACAAAAATTGGTCCAGGTCCTCAGTTCCTGATCCCTTGAATACAGGAAATTTTACTGAATTTTCCATATTGGATGGTGGCGAAGGTGACGGTGATGTGGGTGAAGGCATATGCGGTGGAGGTGAAGATGGAGGTGGTGTGGGTGGATCTATTGTCTTATCAGTTGGGGTATTTGTGGGAACCCTTATCTTATCAGTTGAAAAGCGCTCTATGGAGAAGCCTGTACTGCTTCCTTGTCGTTACTCAAAGGAGGTCCAATCAGTGGGCTATATTCAGGGCCTATTTTCCCTCTATTCCTAAAGTTCCTTCCACTTCGCGTAGCTCCAAGCATCAAGGTATTTGCATAACCCGCTTTTCACACAAGAGCATCTTAATCTAAGTATTTAAAGACCTTAAATATTCACCTCACGACCCCTTGAAGAAGCGGCGCTCTGCTTCGTTGTAAATGACCAAGGTATCGACCACAAACTCTGTCACAAACCCTCCTATGATATGATCGATCCAATGATCGACAACACGTGCGATATTATTTTCAGAGGCTTCTAATATCTGCACTAACTCCTAGGTCCAGACTATTGGATCGTCAAGCCTCCACCTTCCTTGGTTGTCTGCCAATTTCGCGATCCACTCGTACAATTCAATCAGGAAGGAATAGAAGAAGATATCGTGTATCTCTTTGTACAAATATCTATCCAACCACTTTTCTTTCGTCAATCACGGATTCCTGTTCTCTTGTGCCGCGAATTCGTGGATCTTTCTATCCAACAAGTCTTTGATCTCCTTCTTAGCTGGACTCTAGTGATGCGACATCACACATCCCTTTATGAAAATCTCAGTCCCAGAAATGGAACCATTTGTTGGCTTGATGGGCCCTGACCCAAGTTCAGCATTAATTAGCCAAGAAAATCCCTACACTATTGGCCCTTTTAGCATCAACTCGTAGAGAAAGAACTGAAGTCTCACCTGAAGCAGTATGTGGGGATGTAGGAACCAAGTTTCCACACCCAAAGATGATAGTGATGTCATTTTATACCCTAAAACTTCCTTCGTGTAGGTCAATAAGCCTTCTAGGGCTTATCGGTATACTTCTCTTATTCGTCCTTCAGACCTCCGTGAAGGTCTACGATCATCTTTCGCGTACCATAGATAGGCAAATTAGGCACTTACGCACCTTTATAATTACTCTTTACTTCTGTTTTACCCATATTATCTTAAGTATTGAATAACTTCACATGCGTTAAGATGATCTTCGCGTAAACAACTATTCTTACTTGTGTTCATATAACAAAGCAAAACATATGGATTCGCGCATCAATACAACATTAAAACATAAACCCAATATTCTTCATAACATAATCATATGTAGAAGTAAAACAGATTATACATAGATAATTCCATAATAATTCTCTTTATTGATGTTCAAATCCTCTTTACAGAATCCAACTACCCTGCGCACACAGTTGCAGGGGTCCACACACTCAGTTGCGGACTTCTACCCTAGGCCTTTGCGCACAGAGCTACAGAGCCTCTTTCCTACACTAAGACTCTTTTCTTTTAGCTCTCACAAACCCATAAACATAACAAGACTCAACTAAACTTCCAAAAAAACTGCCTTAGACTTTTCTAAGACTTCCCTTTTTATACAATCCCATGGTCCACGGACCATGGGTGGATCTCTTGAAGCCGACACAAGTTACATGAACTAAGGGCAGAAATCGTTATTTACTCTTTACATCTTCGGGCTCTGTGGCCACAAAATGTAGAGACTTTACATTTATTATGCAAAACGTGGGCTTTCTACCCCAAAACTTGGGCTTTTGACCCCAAAAATGACCCTAGGGGACCCGTTCCCAACACTTTGAAACACGAAGTGTGGTTGTCTTCATTGTTATATCTTTCTTGCTTGCTGGTTCGCACCACTGGGTTGCTCGCGGACCAAGCCTTCACTAACATGGGTCTACTAATGCATCGGTGTCTTTATTGGAAGTATCACTTCACGTGATCAGGCCCATGCACCGTTAGTGTAGGAGTAGGAGTAGTGTTTACTTTTAGTTGTTTTCTTGCATGCTTGTTTTATTATATGCTTTGTTTGCGTGTTTGTTTTCTTGCTTGTTTACTTACCTTCTTTGATTTCACTTTAGCTTCTAATTTTGCTTTGCTTTGATGTTTGTTGGTTCATTTGTTTCATTCGTAGGTTAGCCTTGCATGAAACCATGTATGACTCTTGAAGCGAGATGGGTAAAGTACAAGAGGACTTGTACAACTATAACTATTTGGTTATCTGTCATCTTGCCTCTGTATGATGAGCTTGTTACTCTTAGTCCATGATACATCAAAATAAAATACGTACTGTTCGAAGTGAACTTTGGTGTAAACACAATGCTTGCGCACTAACTAGTGTCACCTTCTCTAGTTGATTGTTTTTGGGTTAACCCTTGTCAGCTCAGTCAAGTAGAGTAAGGTGAGGAGGGAAACCTTAACAGGCACGTCAGAGATATAATAAACTACTTCTATGCTGGAACAACCTCCTATGCTCTCAATAAGTCAGGATCCCTCTTCCGCATTTGAAATGCATAAGCGCTATGCACAGTGAAAATGAAAAATTAAAATTCAAAAACTTCAAAATGAAAAATAAATCAGGCAAAAGAAGATAAAGGCTTCCTGTGCAAGGAGGTGATGCAAGTAACTCCGTTGGGGTACTGACCAAGCTCGCTGGCAGTGGAGACATGATTGTGTTCCTATGTGACTCCACCGGGGTACTGTCTAGGCCTGCTGGCAGTGGAGCAACAACAAAGATGAAACTAAGACTCTGACAACTATACTGCTTGTGCACCTATATACCCCTCAACCCCAATCGAAACAATTGTGTTGCCTTGGCTTGGAATGTGTGTCAATCGACCAAGGGCTTGGAAGATGCTACATCTTACAATCAAGTTAGTGTGAAACCAAGATGATTTGAGAACTGAACAATACTTCCAGAGGTGTTAGACTTGTTTTTCACGAACAAGGTCTATGTAGAGAGCTGGAGTTCTACTAGTGTGTCGCCAAGTGTTGTAGCAGCTACAACTACCCTCCAAAATTTTTGCTTAGCCTATTTTGGAGCCTCCCTACAAACCTTACACAGATCTATGTCTTGCTTTGTCAAGTACTCAAGC
Organism: Pinus tabuliformis; assembly: GCA_031772625.1. Taxonomy (NCBI): domain Eukaryota; kingdom Viridiplantae; phylum Streptophyta; class Pinopsida; order Pinales; family Pinaceae; genus Pinus; species Pinus tabuliformis. The sequence continues at coordinate 441,017,706 of CM062811.1, read as the reverse complement.
TTCATTTTTTTCCTCGCACAAATGCAGCCTATCGATCATAGTTGATCCATTCCCCTCATAGGTTGCTTACCTGGACTTGGTCCAACTGTAGGCTAAGAAGCTTCCCCTTGAAAATTGCGCATTTCTGGAGGGAAACCAACCTTCCCTCTAGGAAATGCGCAATCCTCTCTGTCAGCCTGTTAGGCCCCAGGATTGCACAATCCAACTAGTCAGCCCTCCCAGCAGGATTTGCACAAATTTTCACAACAGCAGGCTTTTTAGCCCAGGATTTGCGCAAATCTGGGTAGAAGTTAGCTGCTCTACCCATAAATTGCGCAAACCCCCCACGTAATTAGCTTAGCTCCCAGCCAGGAATGCGCATTTTTCCCAAGCAGTTGAGCACTTGCATGCATGGATAGTCTGGTTGACTAGTTCCACCCAAGACCGGGGAAACTTGATTTGCATGCATGCATGACTTGATCTTCCTAGAATAGCAAGAGACAACATGCAAAAGGAATCCCATGATTCGGGGAGCTATTTTTAGTAGCCGAGGGTTACATGCATAGTTTTTTTACAAGTTTCCCTACAAGTGTCACTTTTTCCTAGATTTGTGGCATGCGCATCATGAGACAAAACTTATTTATTCGACGCATCAGAGCTTATTCATTCACATTGATCTTGGAGCTCTGACATCCCATAGCACATCCATGACTCTTCGACACATATGACTCAGTTATTCACGGGTAAGCAGCGTAAACGTGTATTTTTCAGCATTTATGTTGTTTTTTGTGTATTCGCTTATGTGAGTGATGTTTGCTTGATTTCTTTGAATGTCTGCTTTCATTTACATATATTCTAGCTTTCCCTAGCTCTGTTTCAGTTTTCGTTGCTATCTCACTATTGTCGCATGCGTGAAACTGTTTTGCACGAACATTCACCCAACCGACAAACTTCCTCACCCACATGCATGTTGATATGTCTGCTGATTCTTTCATTCTGTTTTGCATGCAATGTTAATCACTTCTGCTATCACTTAGTTTCACCATGCATTTCATTGTCTTACTTTCTTTCAATTGCCCGTCGGCGATCGGGCCAACCTTGGCCCGGGCTCTGCCTTCACCAAGGCTTCATTGCACAATCTGGGGAAGGAAGGCTCACCTTCCTCTCCAGATTTTCACATTCTTGACCAGCACTGCCTGTCAGGTCTGTTTTGTGCATTTTTGGAGGACAGTGGTTGCTTGGCCCAAAAATTTGCGCAAATCTGTCCCCAGGCCAGCAGTCCTTCCAAGTTGGAATTGCACATTACGCAATCCCAGCAGCCAACTGCCTAATTGGATTGCGCATTTTGCAGATCCAGCAGCTAGTCTAGCCTCCCAAACAGCCCAGACTGCCTTTTGCATAGTTCTGGTAGCCAGTCACCTCGCCTCCTAGTGAAATTTGCGCAATATCACTCATAAGTTCCCCAGGTATGTGCTGTCCTTCCCCGAATTTTCTTTGTTTTCACTGACATATTTCTTTCCATGCATGCTACTTGTTTCCAGATCTTTCAGGTGTTCATCTATCTCAATGGCTTCCAAGAGGACAGGATCTCAGGACACTGATGGTATTGCAGCTAGAGCAGCAGTTGAGCAGGTGTCCTCTAATATGTCAATCTACGAAGATACGAAGTTGTATCTAGACAAGGACATCAAACTGAAGTGTCAAGAGGTGAATGAAACATTCGTAGGTACTTTTGGGGAAGACCTTGAAGACCATCAAGTGCACGTGAACATTCATAAGTCTGGCTTGTACCAGATTGCATGCAGATACCCCGCATTCCCATGTGTGGACATGATTCACTGGATCGTTTCTCACACTAACCCCAAGACGATGACCTTGAGCAGTGTCAGTGGGATGAAACTTGCAACCTTCTGGGCACGAGATTATGATGATATGTATCAGATGATCGAAACCATGACTCTCATGACTCCTCCATTAAACTTGCCCAACAACAGAGCTCACTCTAGAGACATTCTAAAGGATTGGGTAAAGGAGCCAGCTCGCTTCAGGATGACACCCAACTAGATCTACAAGACAAAGATATTGAAGAAGGCGTACGAGTACTTGGTCATACTCACATGTCGACTAAGCGGCCAAGCAAGAACTGAGACCTTCCCTCAAAATTGGGTGATCACGCTGGACCAACTAGCTAGAGAAGGAAGACCGTGCAACTGGTCTGGCATATTGGCTCACCAGCTAAGGGAACAAATCACAAAGGCTTGACAGTCACTCGATGGTATACATGCATAGATTTATATGTCTGCTTACATTCTAGATGCAGTCTATGCCCGACATGAGTTCCCAAGCTTGGAGTGGGCATGGTCACCTGCAGAGACTGTTGTGAACACATATTTCAAGCTATTGTCTGAATGCAGCTTCATAGGAGTGATCATATGGTTGTCTGACCATTTTTTCACCCCAGTATACAGGTTGATATTCGAACAGGATCCACCCTGCATGTCAGAGGAAGTGATGAAGGAATTGCTAGGCATTGCAGATTGGTATGCCTCACCGTCCGGCATGTTCATCCGAGTGTTCAATGTGGATAAGTCTCCGCATGTTCTGCCAAAGTTCACCTTGGACGTGCTTGTCATGCAGGAAGTAGCGTACCACATCTCGGCAGGATTGAAAGCTAGACTGTTGTAGAAGAAAAAGGCACCTTGGCCCACTCTTCCATTGCATATTGGGTTATATTAGATCCAGAGTATCAAGCAAGTGGATGTCGAAGTAAAGCATATGAGGAAATATCCTTTCGACCTCCGAAGCTTCAACCCATATGACCCACATTGCATTGTGAAGGATCGTTGCGCGAGAGTTCAATTCAACTGGATACATGGGGCATGTCATTGGGTCAAGGAGGACTCATGGAGACACTGTTACAACTCCTCCAGACCCAATGAACAGATTGGCTTTGTCATAGAGTGGTTAGCAAAGCAACATCACGGAGAACACCAATAGCAGCAACAAAGGCAGCAGAGCCAAGCATACCTGTGCTCGACAAAGGGAAGAGGAAGATTATCAACTGCATGGACGAGGAGAAAAGCTGCAATTTTTGAGCAGATCCACTTGTAGAACAAGCAACTATGGTTATTCAGGTGAAGAGGCAGCAACGCAACAAGAAAATCGCGCGAAGGCAGAGGATAAGAAGAGAATGGAAGAAGCACAGAAGGAGTTTCATGAGCTGAGGGAGCAACTCTGGAAAGAACAAGAGTTGTGCCAACAGGAGTAGGAAGCACTGCAACAACAGATTCAGCAGGGGGCGCATCAAGTGCAGAAAGACGAAGCAATGCCCGTACAAGTAGTTGATTCATCTGAATAGCTGGCATTAGGAAAACAGGGTGAACCATCACAGGGTCAAGACTTTTCTCATGAGATAGAATAGGCACTTGAACAGTTGGATGCAGACATGGAGCAACAGGAGTTGGAATAGGATACCGACCTCATGCCTCACCACAAAGAGGTCGACTCACCCACTTCATTGCATCTCGATGATGAGCAAGTCTCGAATGACTAAGGAGGCACTAATATCCTTGGTGGTTAATCGGAAGTAGAGATGCGCAACATCTCCTTTGACGAATCTCATCACAGAGTTGTGCAATCTCAAAGAGTACCGACTCCGGAGGACCAAACATCCCCTGCGCAATTTGAAGAGCAAGTGATCATGACTGTTGTGCACAAGCATCCAACTGCTTTGGCCAATGCAACTAGAGTGTATGCTGAAGCCACTAACTCAAGTGTTTGTTTTCTCATAGTTGAGAATGAGCGAATGGTGAAGGAACTACAGGTGGCCAAGCAGGGAGGAGCCTTGGTGACAATGTCACCTGAGCTGAACTAAAGAAGGCAATACTAGATGAAGTATTGTCCTTGGACACAGTTATGCAAGCATTGTACTCCAAGTTTCATACCATGCATCAAGCAGTCGTTCATCTCCACAGATGGCAACAGTGATGTGCGAGAAGAGCACGCACCTTGAAGAACATACATACTATTGTTTATAACATGCAAGCATGGACGATGAAGTATAAGGGAGCCCCGCTTCACTTGCCAAATATGATGAAGGCCAATGCGGTCGAGCTGCAAGCACGTATCCGGAGTCAGATCCGGAACTATGAAGACCTACCGCAACTCATCACTAGCATACATGCTTCCCATGCACGAGTATTCAAAAGCATGGAGGTTATAGTGCACACTCATGCGATCCCATCACTTGGGACTCTCACCCAGGCGAAGACCAAGAAGCAAGTCTGACAGGAGCTTGACTCGTACTTCGACGAGTTGATGCGCACTGCCACCAGCCCAAACTTTCCTATCAGTGCAGTCATCATGCGCAAGTAAGTTGTTGATCCAGCCACACTGTTACACAGTAATTTGTCACTGTCTCCCTATCAGTCACCCTACTGTGTCAGGAGTTCACAATAATCAAGTTCATGCCTTCTGAACTGGCCAAAAAACCCACTTTCCCAAAGTTTTCCTCATCAGCGCGTCTGTTTCTAAAATACCCGCGCTGACTGGCGCTTCATAACAGACCGCGTGCGCTGCCAGCGCGGAAGCACACGACTTTTCCGCGCTGATCGAATTTCATGACCAGCGCAGCCTCTGTTTGTATTAACCTGCGCTGACAACAGCTTGACCATTATTGCCTTGCGACATCAGCGCGCCAGACCAGTTATGCACCCGCGCTGATCCAGTTTGGGCGAATTTGTTCCAACAGCCAGCCTTCCAGATAACTCCAGACTTGGTTGTTGGCCTTGTGAGTATCGCCTCCCTTCTATGGCATGTCTGTTCGACCCTTTGCAACTACTTCCCTTGAAGATAAGCTTGTCCTCCCATCATTCATGGAGACTCCTTCTCTACTTAAACCTCCACCATTACCATGAGCAGCTAGTTTGGATAGTGTGGAATTCATAGTGCTTGGATTGCTGCTGTTAGTAGGTATTGGTGTGACAAGTGTGGTTTTGTTAGAGGAAGCTCAAGGAAGGTTGTGAGTGTTGCTTGTGTGAGAGAGAGCTTTTGTGTTGGGAGAATCTACCTCCAAGGGTGAATGCTTAAGAGACTTGCTGGCTGGACCCTCAAGAGAAGGACTCAGCGTCAGAACATTGGTTGTACCTTTCTCTGTTATTGATTTAATAATAGATGACTACTGTTATGGTTCCATTCTCATTTGTCTTACAATGGTTAATGTGAATTACATCCTTTCTTACTGATGTATAGTTGCTTTTATTAGATTTCACGTTTGTGTTTGTCCGTCTCTTCGTGTGTGCAGGTATCTATTCACGGAGATCGTAGTAGATCGTGACCGGCTGGAGCGAAGGAGCGAGAGCGGCATCTCTTCATCAAACAATAGCGTTGGAATCCAAGTAGGTGTTCTTTGCCTCTTGTTTAATTGTAATTAGGAACTTGCACAGTAGCATTGATCGATTGTTGCTAGACCCGTTCTGGGCTAGTAGGGATCGCCTCTATCCGTAGAGGGGATTTGCCTCTCCAACACACACTGAAGACAATGATGCGCATGCTCACAGACGAGTTGGACAGAGGAGCCCGAGCAGCGTACTCAGATGCTATGGAGGCAAGGTTTAGGTTTCAGATAGATGTCACAGCAGAACACACAGACACTCTCAAGGACTACCAATCTTGGCATCAATATGTCACTGTTGATCAGTGTGAGGATGTCGAGCAGTTCAACTTATATGGTTGTCTAAGTCCGAATGATGTCTAGTTTGTCTTTTCCAAGCCTTTGTTCACATGGGTACATGTGCATTATAATGTTGAGTCATGTAAAGTGTAAGTCAAGTGTCAAGAGTGGATGTAACAGTCATAGAGTAGGTGAAGAGTCATGAGGGTAGTTGATTGGACACAAAAGGGAATGTCAAGGGTCACCCCACCCTTTACGATAATAGTCCCTGATAACTCATTGTATAGGCTTTTGGTTAGCCAAGCTTCTACTAATACTATCTTGAAGAAGACTTGGACAGTATTGTAACGCGCCTTGGCTTCTCCACTGCACGGAGCTAGTACATCTCTTTGGAGGAGCAGGCGGATGTGGTTGTAACGTTCCACTGTTAGGGCTATCAGGTTTACATGGATGTATTGTATGATTGTGACTTACACTTTTTTATATAATAAAAGCCAACACATTTTCATGCATATGTTGTTATTGTAGTTGGACTGCTTCGGTTGCTTTAATGATATATGTTGTTTAACTTATGTACTTGTGTATGAACTGATTCACATGAAATTATATGAATCTTGTTGTTAATGTGTTGCATATGTTATTAATGTTGTCACCGTTTGTGTCGACTTCTTGTTGGACATCAGAGAGACCTTTCACTTGAAACTTGATATAACAACCGTCACACTCGTCTCAAACTGATCAGTGAGTGTTGTACGAGTTATCTTACCTTGTATGATGTGATTGTCGCATCCGAGTGGACTGCTCCGCCGGAAGTTGTGCATGTCCTTTGTGTTGTGTGCTCCTAGCCGAGTTGGGACTGACCCCTTTCAACTTGGAACTCACCTTCACCTTCTTCCCCCTTCGAAGTGTTGGAGCCTCTCATACACCTCCCTTGACTCACTTCATCAGCCACACCCTTGTTGCTGACAAAGTTATCCTAATTTCCTTTGTGCAACATCGCGGTCAAGGCATTACCTTACGACCCACTACTGGGACTCCTACACCAAACATTCTAAGTTCTAATTGGGACTTCTTACCAAGTAGATCCCCTTGACATGTTGGCGGGTCCAACATCGTCAACACACCTGTAGTAGGGGGTGGCTTGAGGAGTGTTGATCAAGAACCTCTGCATTAGTGGGTAGACAAGACCACTCTTTACACCAACCATTTGGGTATCAAGAAGGAAGTAAACAGGTTGAGTTCATGCCAATTTTGGTCAAGGAAAAGCTCAGTGACAGACATAGGACTTGGTCAAATGTATTATAATGTTCTATGTTGAGAATATGATCATATAGTGTGCGGAAAAAGCATATGAAATCTTGTTGGACGAGAAAATGAACACTTTGTTCAATGATCCAACACTCCATCTATTTTATGTCAATGGTGATAATATATGCTCATATTCTCAACATAGAACATTATAATAGAGAAAATGAACACTTTGTTAAACGATCCAAGAATCTGTCTGTTTCAAATTTCTGATTCTATACAAATTTTGATTTCAACGACAAAACCCTTTGGCATGTTTTCTTTTTAGATATTCCATCATTTTGATTGAATGAATGTAAGTTTTATGAAATTGAAACTTTATTCTTAAAAACATTTTCCAGAATATCAAAAAGGATGTTTCTCGTATTAGTGATTAATAGTTTCTAGTAAACTTGTTGCTATAAATTAATGTTTCTTATTTAAAAGGAAATAGTAATGTTTCTTATTTAATGTTTATTAAATTTTATGTTCCTAGTTAAATTAATTTCATGTTTGTAGAATAAATTTTCCTCTGCACCCCCTTTCTCCCACACATACGCCATCCTCTGTACATTCAATTGTTGTCCCGCGCGATTAAATTTATAAATGTTTTCAATGAAAAAGAGAATAAAATGAAATAATACAAGATAAACGCACTAACAACTCTTGTCTTGCTCTTAGTGTGAGAGAACTAACCAAAGAAACACCCCATAAAATCCATATGTTCGTTTAGTTTCTATCGAATATTGACTATATCAACACGCTAGTAGTTACTGGGAAAGATAAAAATTATAATACAATGAAAACACGAGAAAGAGCAAGAGGTTTCAGCTACAAACGGCTAGAGATTTAAGTCTCTTTGACATTTCCTTTGTTTTGAAGCAACAAGCCGCTCATCAACAAGATCGATTCTGTAAATAGAAGATAGGTTTTTCCCACTAGAAAGGTCCACAAATTCGATTATGTACATAGTGAATACTTCAAATCCTATCTAGTTAACGAAATCATTAACACAAAATTTATCCAAAAAACCACAACACTGCGGATGAAATTTTTTGTTACACTCAAATAATATAGATTCAATGCACTTTAATGCTCAGGTGAATGCTATAGCCACTAGCACAAAGCTTAGTTCTCTTGCACAAACCCCATCCTCCACACATATTTCATTGCACAAAAATTCATAATGTGTACTTTGCACATCCTTCATTCCGCACATATTCATAGCTCTCTACAACTTCTCTCTTGTGCAACTAAATATGTAAAAGTTTTAAATGAAAGAGTAGTTTTAAATTTTGTCTTTGCACCCGTTATCCCGCACATACCCCATCCTCCACACATACTTGTGGATTCGCAATGTTTTGTATCTCTGCATAACAAAGACTAATTTTGTAATATGCATAACTAGGGAAGGGTATTATATCGTGAATAACAAGAAGAATTAATTATGCATGAGTGCTTTGTCATTTTCTTACCTATCTCAATGTCCCAAGTATGAAGAACCTTGTCTAATAATATAGGAGAATGAAGATATTTTGTTTGAAAAGTTAAAGCCATGTTCAAAAATCTTGTTGTGTGCACTCAAAACTTGGAACATTTGTAGATACCCTCACTTTCACATGCACTTCGTCATCGAATCAACAATATAATTAAAAGAGAAATACAAGCGTTGGATTTCACCCAAGAGACCAAATTCAAGTCCTGACTGGGAATGTATTAATCAAATCATTCAGAAATAATCCAAACACGTGTGAAATATTATTACATTATCAATTAAAGTTTTTATTCATAGTTAAATTAATTACACGTCCACAGAATTAATTTCCCTCTACACCCTATTCTCCCACACATATCTCGTCCTCCAAAAATATTTCATTCAACATAGATTCATAGCTCTATACAATTGTTCTTCCACACAACTAAATATGTAAAAGTTTTAAATGCAAAATAGTTTAAAATTTATTTTGTCCATGTGGAATAAAGTTCCATCTGCACCTGTTTTCTCCTGCACATTCCCCTATCTCTGTACAGTAAAATCTTCGCACAAGCAAGCTCCAAACAAAAAATATAATAATATTAATTCAATATTTGTTTATAGTTAAATTAGTTACACATACCCCCTCCAAAACGCAAACTGAAACAACTTCAGAGCACTCACCAACGTCAATTTGTATATTAAGCAAATTTGCACATATGTAATAGGAAAATTTTGAATCCTTCCTCACATCCTTTGTATATCTTTCATTCCACACATATTAACATTAATAGTTTAACATTAATTTCATCCCTGCGGAATAAAGTTCCATATGCACCCTCATTCTTCTGCACATACTCGTCCTCCACACAGTAAGAGCTCCACACAAGGAAATTTTTGCATAAGAAAGCTCCACACAATGAAACATAATAATATTAATTCGATATTTGGTCATAGTTAAATTAATTAAATTTCTCTTTTCATCCCCATTTTCCTACACATACCTTTCCCTCCGCACATCCTTCATTCTGCAAAGATTCATAGATCTATGCAACTCCTCTCTGGCACAACTAAATATGTATAAGTTTTAAATACAAAGAAGTTTAAAATTAATTTCACCATTGCTGAATAAAGTTCCCTCTGCACCTCGTTCACTCACAAACAGAATGGCCATTCACAAAATCATAACTCTTTCCAACTTCTCTCCCACACAGCTAAATTTGTAAGAGATTTAAATGCAAACAAGTTTAAAATTAATTTCATTGTTGTAGAATAAAGTTCCCTCTGCACTCCCTTTCTTCCACACATACTCCATCCTCTGCACAGTAAATGATCTGCACAAAGAAATGCAAAATAGTTTACAATTAATTTCATTTGCATGGAATAAAGTTCCATATGCACTCATTCTCTAGCACATTCACCTTACTCCGCATAGTAAAAGATCCACACAAGGAAAGATTCTCGCAAGTAAGCTCTATATAATGAAATATAATAATATTTATTTGAGATTTGTTCATAGTTAAATTAATTACGCATACCCCATCTAAAATGCAAACCAAAATAGACTCGGAGAACTCACCAACGTCAATCTGTATATTAAAAAAATATGCACATATGTAATAGGAAAAGTTGAAATCCTTACTCACACCCTCCTTACATCCTTCATTCCGCGCATATTAACATTAATAGTTTAAAATTAATTATGTCTCTACGGAATAAATTTCCCTATGCACCCTCGTTCTCCTGCACATACCCGTCCTCCACACAGTAAAAGCTTCACACAAGAAAGCTCCACACAATGAAACATAATAATATTAATTCAAGATTTGTTCATAGTTAAATTAATTAAAGTTCCCTCTACATCCCCATTCTCCCACACATACTATGTCCTCCGCACATCATTCATTCCACAAAGATTCATAGCTCTATTCAAATTCTCTCCGCCACAACTAAATATGTATAAGTTTTAAATGCAAAGAAGTTTAAAATGAATTTTGGTATTGCGTAATAAATTTCCCTCTTAACCGCATTCTCCCACACATACTTCGTCCCATGCATAGTAAAGGTTCCGCACAATAAATCAGAATAATATTAATTAGATATTTATTTCCCCCCCACCCATGTAAAGGACCTGCAAGTGCATCAATTTTGGCATCATTGGGCAGAGTAGTAACACACTGTTAGAGAACTCACAAAGATAATGACCACTCACAAAATCATAGCTCTATGCAACTTCTCTCCTACACAACTAAATTTGTAAAAGTTTTAAATGCAACCAAGTTTAAAATTAATTTCATCATTGCAGAATAATGTTCCCTCTACACCCCCACTCTCCAGGACATACTTTGTCCTCTACAAAGTAAAATCTCTACATAAGGAAACATAATAATATTAATTGGAGATTTTTTCACCCACCCCACTGCCCCCCTATGCAAAAGGCCTACAACTGCGTCAATTCTGAATTTATTGGGCAGAGTAGTAACATAATAGTGTTAGTGTCAAAGCACTATCAACATAACAGTGTCAGTGTCAGAGCACTAACCAATGGAATTACCACTCAAAAATTTAGTTTTTTTTTAAATGAATTGTCAGGCATTGAAAAATACTGAAAATAAAATTCCCTTCACCAGGGGAGTTATGTTTGATTAGAGCTCCCTCAGCCAATCGAAAATTAGAAATAAGATTTGCCGAAAATTAGAAATTTATTTTTGAATTTATAGAAAAATAGAAATATTAAGCACTTTTCATAAACTTTGGTTAAAATTGCAAAAACATAGGCAAATGATGGAGATTCAACACACTTTTACCATGAGATGAATGTTATAGTCCTTGACGAGGTTGGGACTAATAATATAGATTTGAAGAATTTTCAATTGAAAATAGTTTTTTCGTAAATAAATATGTATGGCTAGTGGATTAAATAATTAAGCCTAAAACCCTTTCTATATTATAATGTAAATAATATCAATATTAACCTATATTAATATGAATCAAAACACATTGTGTGTGTGTGTGCGTAAAAAAGATAAAACTTATACATAATAAACACATTGATATATAGAATGTAATAAACACACTGATATATAAAATGCTATAAAAAAACAAAAATAGATTTATAAAGAAAAAATATTTCGTATAAGAAGTTTTGATAGAAATAAATGGTAAGTACTTTATACAAAAAAATCAATAATTATTTTTGCAGCATATGACTACTGACAAGCACTTATCTCTCCCCACTATTTATTCGACAAATAGAACTGCCCTCTGACGGGACAATATCAATGAGGAGCTTATAATTTTTTTTATTTAGAGAATCCCTTAGAATGGAAAAATATTTGGTCCTCCCCCCATCAAACCCATCCATTACCCCCTTCTTCATTTGATAGGACAACTCCTTATCTCTCACTCAATCCATATCAGGATTCAAATGTGATATTATCTCGCACTGAGCCCACACTAGGCTTCAAATGTGATAGTGATACTCATTCCATGTACCAATATGCAAATGTTGATAAAAAGAAATAGAGAATGCAAGGTTTGTGAGGGTTTCAAGGATAGCCTTGCTCCTCACTCCATATCCACTGGTTTTTTCAAAAAATGTCCCTCACTTTCACCTTTAGGTGACTTTCCTTCTCCTTGTTCCCTTCTAGATGTGGTAATCCCCAATTATGCAACTATTTTGCTCCCCCATTGCTTTCCAGTATAATTCTTGATCCTCTCTAACTCCTCCTTCCAACTCGATTTGTAAAGTATCCACTTAACTCGAGAAATATTATTTGGAGGCAATACCCTAGCATGACAAACAATTTATTCTTAATTCATGGGATCAAAAATATGCTCAAAAATCAAAGTTCTCAAACTCTACTGAAACTAATGCCAATTCGTAGATCTCACCATTCTAATTCCAACAACACTTGAATCGCCTCAATCTAACACCGTATGAGAAAGTTATCATGTTATGAAGGTTTGGGCAAACAACTAAAAAGTCAACTTGCAAGGTTGACTGAGAGGCTAACTAGCCAAGTTGTACGATGACATGGTGCTGACAACAACAAGTTAACTTGGTAGTACGGTGGTCAGATGGACCAATCCCATGCTGACATGTGGCATGATCATACATGGGTACATGGCAGTTTTCTTTTGGTTGGTGGGTTTTGGGTTTAGCCAATCGGAGAGTGCCATGTGGCCCTATGAGCGTGTGCCACATGTCCCTCAAAAGGCATAAATTCTTTTGTTATGGGTCAACCAACCTCGGCAGGTTTCGACCTCCCTACCTACACCAACATAACCATGTGTATTACCATCGGACCACGTTATGTTTCTTGTTATATAAGGTCTAACTGTTTATAATAACATGTAATGGTTAGCGAGTTTGGGGGGGAGAGGGGGGGAGGTGGGGGAGTCGGGCTAGTGGGATTTCCTGACTAGCCCAACACTAGGTTTTATGTTGATTGGTATGACCAAGAGTCGAGGTAGAGGGGGTGGGGAGTTGGCCCTGAGCCCCTGGTCCCATTTATTATATATAACCGATGACATATAGTATAGACGGGTGGTGTGCGTGGCACCCTACCTGCACCCCATCCCACGGACATATGGGCAGGCACATGATCAAGTGCCAGGGCCGGAGGAGTGTGTGGCCTCTGGCCCATGCCTCTGGTTGCATAGATTGCCACATGCTAGACCAAGGGGCGAAAGTTAGGGGCGTGGTACCCAGTTAACCATCCGACATTTTGCACTGTTTTCAATGGAAATTTCATCGAACCCACACCAGTTTGTCGTTCTACAAGGCCGCTAAGGCCAGAATTCATTGCTAGTTTTGACAAAGGGTCATTTTGCTAAACAATTAGCAGGGAAATGAAGAAGGAGGCCTAACTTGGCCATTTTCAGCCTTTTTGAGCCCAAGAAGAGCTTACACAGGGGTTTTTGAATGTTCTGGACACAATGGAAATGCTATTTTTGTGATTTGAGCATTGTATGTTGATGTATTTTACATTTTGAGCATATAATTTAAAGGGCCAACATTGGAAGATAAACCCAGAGACGTAGCCCAAGAGGGGTGAACTTTGTCATCAAATTGTTGTTTTGTGATGTTGCATGTTGTCTATTTATCTTTGTTAAAGTCTAAAAAACTTAACTAAATTTACTAAGCTTATGTGCTTTTGCAATTTCGATCCATTTCCCACCAAACGTAAACTAGCTTGCAAAATTTTACAAGAAACCTTCAATTTTTAATTTCATATTAGTTTGGTATCAGATCATGGTTGTTTTGAAGGTTTGACAATTTTTGGAAGTGTTTTCATAAATGATTACAAGGTCTAAATTGAGAAGAGGAGAAGGAGTGCTTGAATAACCAAACCCTTAAATTGGTTCAAGGAGGTCACAAACTCCACAAACTCTACCAGTTATTGCACATGAAGAAGGACAAGAGATGATGTTTAAGGATGAGAGAGTTTTTATAAAATCTTTCTATGATATGTCTGAGATGGTGAAAGTGTTGTATAATGAAAGGGCAACAAGGTTGCAAGGAGAGAGTTCAAATCATCCAAAAGGTAATGGTGGTGATGGGAGAAAGCCTCCACCTCAACCTCCTCCTTCACCTCCATACTTACCTCCTTATTCACCTCCTTCATCTCATATAACTACTCCTCTTGCATCTCCAAAAGAACATGCTAAGTCTCCTTTACTTAATCTTGATGTCAAGTTTGAATTGCCTATGTACAATGGGGAATTAAATACTGAAAAGTTGGATAATTGGGTTCATCAAATTGAAGTCTATGGCAGGATTCAAAATATTGATGATGATGTTACTAAGATCCAACTTTCTTCTCTTCGTTTGGAAAGTGAAACTCTCATCTGGTGGGAGGCCAAAACTCGATAATATTTGAAGAAAAGTGGTAAAATTATCTCTTCTTGGAATGATTTTATAGTTGCATTAAGAAAGCAATTTTATCCTTTAGGTTACATCCAAAAGCAATTATGGATTGGAAAAAATTTAGACAAGCTAAAGGCCACAGTGTCCAAAGTTACACACAATAATTTAGAATAAGAGCTTTAATCTTGGGTGTTGAATTTTCTTCACAAGACACTCTCCTTAAATACATAGGTGGATTACATAGTTATTGGAGACATACTATTCTTTTGTTTAATCCCTCAAATCTAGATGAAGTATGTGTTAAGGCAACTCATTTAGAATCAAGAGGAAAGAATGTTCCTGAAGATACTAGTAAGAAACCTTCCAAATATGGAGACAAAGGAAAGGGAAAGGAAAAACGAATGATACAATCAAGAAAGAGGGAGAGAAACTTGCTTGTAAAAAATATTCAAAATAAGGCCATGATGAAGACCATTGTTGGAAATTACATCCAGGAATGAGACCAAAGAAGTTCAATAACAAGGGGAAATAAAAGACTACTACTACAACTCAACAAGATCTAGGATCTAATTCAAGTGATGAAACTAAAATCGCAGCCTTGGGAATAAAAGGTAAATATTATAATGCAAGTACTAGTTCTTCTAGTAAGTCTATAGAGTCTCAAATGATAAATAAAGAAGTGATCTTTTCCATATCAAGGTCATTAAAAAACATATAAAAATTGATACATTGTTTGGTAGTGGATGCCAAATTACAAGTGACAAGAAAATGTAAACTTAAATTCTCCATCATTGCAAATATGAAGTAGAGATTGATGTTATACCACTTGATATTTGTGAAAAAAAATTTAGGGAGTCCATATTTGTATGACCGAAAATCCATATTCTATCATCATGAGAACAAATATCATATTTTTAAAGATGGAGCTGAGTATATTGTTATAGAACATTGCAACAATATGAACTTATCTCTTGTAAGTGTTGGTCAGATGAAAAGGCTTATAAATGCAAGTAATAATTTTGTGTTGTTGAAGATTAAAGCTAAAGATACTACTGAATCTGAAGCTTTCACAAGATGTGATTCTAAACTCAAGCATGAATTGGTTGAATTTGTTAACACTTATGACAAGATGTTTCAGGAACCTAAAGGGTTGCCTCCTAAAAGAGGAATCCAACATGAGATTCACTTGTAGCAGGATGCACCACTTCCAAATATTGGCATGTATAGAATGTCAGTTTTGGAGAATGCATAAATCAAGAAGAAAATTCAAGAGCTACTTGACAAAGGGGTCATCAGGCCTAGCACATCTCCTTGTGGGTCTCCTATTGTCTTGGTTCCAAAGAAATATGGTACATGGCACATGTGTGTGGATTTTAGAGCTTTGAAAAAGATCACGGTAAAGAATCGCTATCCTCTTCCTCGCATTGATGATTTGCTAGATCAGTTAAAGGATGTTGTTTACTTTACTAAGTTAGATTTGAGAAGCGATTATCATCAGATAAGGATTGTTGAAGATGATATTTGGAAAACTTCTTTCAAGAAAAAACAAGGTTTGTTTGAATGGTTAGTTATGCCATTTGGGCTTTGCAATGCACCTACAACATTCATGATAGTTATGAATGATGTGTTGAGACCATTCCTTGATGATTTTGTCTTGGTCTACTTAGACGATATTCTGACTTTTATTAAGACTTGTGAAGAGCATGTCAAGCATGTGAAACACGTTTTAGATGTCTTGAAAAAAGAGAAGTTGTAGTTGAAGATGTCTAGGTGTGAATTTGGGAAAACCTCTTTGGTTTATTTGGGTCATATTGTAGGAGGGGGTGAATTGAAGATCGGTCCCTCAAAAGTTGAAGTCATCATGAATTGGCCTAAACCCAGCAATGTAACAAAAGTTAGGAGCTTTTTGGGAGGAACCCAATATTAGAAAAAAAATTATAGCTAACTTCTCACTCATCGCAGCACCATTACATGCTTTGACAAGTGTGAAACAAGTCTTTCATTGGAGAGGAAAGTAGCAGAAAGCCTTCGACACGTTGAAAGAGAAAATCAGTACAACACTAGTTCTATCACTTCCATATCTTAAACATCCATTCAAGATTCAAACTGATGCAAGCGATTATGCTATGGGAGCAGTTTTGATGCAACATAGTAAGCCTATTTGTTATCATTCTGAAACCTTTACTAATGCAGTAATTAACTATCCAACTTATGATAAAGAGTTGTATGCTTTGGTACAAAGCGTGAAGAAATGGAAGCATTATTTGATGGGTAAATAAATGATTATTCATACTAACCATCAACCTTTGTGATACTTACAATCGCAAACCAAGCTACAACAAGCCATACATTTCATGTGGATGGGATTCCTACAAAAATTTAATTTGGTAATTAGATGCAAGAAAGGTATATACAACAAAGTTGTTGATATGTTATCAAGGCCTATTGTTAATTCATATGTTATTCTTAAGCATAACTCAATCATGCATGAAATTTATATTGAACAATATGCTCAAGATGACGATTTTAAAGGTGTTTATGCAACTTTGCATCAAGGAAATCATTTTGAAGAGTTGGATTATCATGTTCATAACAAGTTGTTGTATAATATTGACAAGTTATGTGTTCCATAGGGTGAAAGAGTCAATGTCATAAGGAAAGCCCACACTTCTCTTATTGTTGGTCACTTTGGTGTAGGAAAAACAGTTGCACAAATTCAGAGGTATTGTTATTGGCCTGCATGAATGAAATTGTTTCAAGATATGTAAAAGGATGTTCCATGTGTGCTACTAGCAAGGATAGCAATAGGAAATTGGGTTTGTACACTCCACTTCCTATTCCTTCTCATCCTTGGGAAAGTATTTCTATGGATTTTGTAGGGGGACTACCAATGTCTAGGAAATGTCATGATTATCTATATGTTGTTATGGATCATTTCAGCAAAATGTTTGTGTTGATGCCATGTAAGAAACATGTTACAATTGAATAGACTGCAAAGATGTTCTTCCAAAATGTATGGGTTCACTTTGGGTTACCCACTTCTATTATTTTTTATCGAGATTATCGATTTGTCACGAATTTTTGGTCAAGTTTATGGGAACTCATGGACACCACGTTGAAGAAGAGAACCACATTTCATCCACAAACTAACGACCATACAAAAGTGGTAAAGTAGTACATCTCTTTCGAGGATACTGTGGTAAGCATCCTAAACTTTGGGATGCGCATTTGCATTACATCCAACATGCCTACAATTGTGCCACGCACTCATTTATGCAAGTATCTCCATTTAAAGCTTGTTTGGTTTATTTTCCAAAGTATCCTTTGGATTTCATATTTGGTAAATATATTTTAGTGGATGGACATAGCGATGTGGACAAATCTAAGAAATTCATTGAAAAATTCATCTAGTGCATCAAAGAGAACAAGAACAGTTAGAGAAAAGAAAATCAAAGTGCAAAGAAAGGCATGACAAGCATCGAGTTGATCATGATTTCCAATTGGGAGACCAATTTTGGTTGTATATCAGCAAGGAAAGACTTCAAGGTGAAGGTAAAAAGATCAAGCCAATCATATATGGTTCTTTCAAAATCTTGGAGAAGATTGGTAACAATGCTTTCCGATTAGATTTTCCACCTTACACGCAAATTTATTTTGTTGTGAATGTCGAAAACTTGAGATTTTATGAGCCTCCAATGCTTAATGATAATGAATAGAATGTTCAGGTTTCATCTATAAAATATTTTTCTCCTGAATATTTAAATGAGTTGTAGGAAGACCCAATTCTTGACAGAAGGATAAGGACTTCACACAAAGGCAATGTGGAGTATCTTCGAGTAGGGCTCAAAGGTACCAATCCAAGTAAATCAAGGTGGATTGAGATCAAGAAAGTGAAGGATCTATACCTTCACTTACTTTCTAAGTAAAACCAAACTTTTGGTGGTCCAAAGCTTCTAGAGGGAAGGAATGATCTAGGGGATCAAAAATATGCTCAAAAATCAGTGAAACCAATGCGAAATCGTAGATATCATTGTTATGATTCCAACAATGCTTGAATCACCTCAATTTGACACCGTATGAGAAATTTATCGTGCTTTTAAGTTTTTGGCAAACAACTAAAAAGTCAACTTGTAGGGTTGACTAGGAAGCTGACTGGGCAAGCTGTAAGATGACGTGGCACTGATGTCAGCAAGATGACTGGGAGGTATGGTGATCATATAGGTAAATCTCATGTTGACACATGGAATGATTGTACATGGGCAGATGACGATTTTCATTTGGTTGTTGAGTTTTGGGTTTGGCCAATCGAAGGGTACCATGTGGCCCTCGAAAGGCGTGAAAAATTTTATTATGGGTCGACCGACCTCGGCAAGGTTTTACCTTGCTACCTATGCCAACATAACCATCTATATTAATATCGGTCCATGCTATGCTTCTTATTATATAAGGTCTATCGGTTCATAATAACATGTAAAAGTTGGCGGGTTTGGGGGGGAGGGGAGCGGGCTGATAGGGTGAGCGGGTTTTAAGTTATGTGGTATGGTTGAGATCTGAGGCAGAGGGGTCAAGGATTTGGCCTCCAAACCCTGGTCCCATTTATTATATATAATCGATGGCGTGTGGTGCGGAAGGGTGGGGCGCGTGGCGCCTTGCCCGCGCCCTAGCCCATAGACATATGGACATGCATGCGACCAGGTGTTGGGACCAGCGAAGCACATGGCTTCTAGCCTGCGCCCTTGGTCGCATATATTTCAACATGACTAAACCAAGGGGCAGAAGTTATGGGCATAGTGCCCAGTTAACCATCCAACATTTTGCACCATTTTTTAGCAGAAATGTTGTCGAACTTCAGCTAGTTTGTCACTCCACAATGTTGCCAAGGCCATAATTCGTTGCCAGTTTTGACAGAGGGTCATTTTGCATGACATTTTTCAGGGCATTTAGCAGGAGGCATAACTTGGCCAGTTTCAGCCTTTTTGAACCCAAGAAGAGCCTACATAGGGGTTTCTGGGTGTTATGGACATAATGGCAGTGTTATTTTTGTGATTTCAGCATTGTATGTTGATATATTTGAAATTTTGGGCATATAATTCAAAGGGCCAACATTGGAAGCTGGACCTAGAGACGTAGCCCAGGAGGGGTGAACTTCTTCATCAATTTTTTGTTTTGTGATGTTGCATGTTGTTTATTTGTCTCTATTAAAATATGCAAAACTTAACTAAATTTACTAAGTTTATGTGCTTTTTCAATTTCGATCCATTGCCCACAAGACATAAACTAGCTTGCAAAATTTTATTAAAAACCTTTAATTTTTAATTTCATATCACTTTCCCCCTTCTCGAGAAGGAACCCTCCAAGATAAATAGAATTGTATCAAAAGGAAGGTGGAGGAGCCTAGTCTCATTCTTGTCAAGGACATTAAACTCAATGATATCCCCAAGATGGAAGAAGCCATGATTATAAGAAGGTTCAATAGTAGGAAAATTTCTATGGCGACGCTGAGAACTTGGACAGAGGAAAATTTGACACCACTTCTAGGTTTTTCTCCTTTGTGCATGATTATGGAAAATGGCTAGTTAGGTTGGATACCAGAATATTATCCATCAATGCTGACATTTGGGCATTGAGATGCTTTTTATAAAAAATGGCTTTTAATTTTTTATGACCCTTCTGAAAAACAAAATTGTGGTCCCTATAAGGGTCCATTTATCCAATTTTTCTCTCATTTTATGGTCAGAAGAAGTATTTAGAGAAATAGGTAATATCATTGAGTTCTTATATAAGGAAGACTTTTCCTTCCAACATATGGGGTATACAAGGATAGTTATAATCCTTATACTTCTAAATCTCTCCTCTAGGCTCTCGAACGTGATTTGACTAAAGTGGGTCAAATTGCTCATCATTAAACCCTGGACTACAAGGGGATTCCATCAAGTGCTAAACATTTCATTCCCATGAAAATCTTGGGAAAGACTTCCCTACTGGTAAAATGATGCAAAAATGTGTTTGAAAGACATATACAATTGTGGGGAAATTATTATTTGCTTCTCCACAACCTCATTATTCTCTCGTAGAGAATGGGACAGATTCAGCCACAACAACATCTTATCATATTACACCTCCAGTGGTTCAACTTCATCCTTTCCAGTTGTGGAGGGCCCTCCCTCCATAGGCAACCACTTTGTGCCCCCTTTAATTGATAAGTTCATTTCCTCCTCTTTTGAAGAGCCTGTGATCTCTCCCTTGGCCACTTCTTCCTCCTCATAAGTTTATCTAGCCTCCGTCATCGGGCTCTCCTTGCCTACCTTCTAATCGATATTTCCTCTTGTTTTGTTATGACTTCCCATTCTCCCCTCCACCCCCCTCTTGTCCTTAGCATTCCTCCTTAACATACATTTTACCATCCCTCCCCCAATTCCCTCTTCGTCACCTTATAATCTTTGATCATGATCATCTTTTCCTCCCCTCTTACAATCAAAGGTCCCTATATTGCTTGTTCTAGATACAAGTGGTGTTTTGGAAACATACATCGAAGATAAACTGAAGGATTTTGGTTAGGGGGAGGAAATCCCTCTTATTTGACTATAAAACAAGAAAACTCAAACATCATGAAGGCGAAACAAAAATAAATAATTAAGACTCTTAGAGCTATCACCCCTCTGGTAGGGTTCTGAATGTGACTTCTTTCTTTAAACTATTGGAGCCTAGCCTCCCCCTCTAAGAAGTTGTCCATATAAAAACCATATCGAGTTTTACTCTCTACACATTCTATTTTTACAAGAAAACATGTGATGGATGGGAACAATACCGCACAATTATTGAAATTCATCCTACCAAGCTGGAATTTCTTGCTCATTGATGCTAATGGGAAATCCTAATGATGTATTACTGGATGGAAGGTTGATCAACTAAATTATCTTATGCCTGGTACTTTAAATCGGGTTTGGCAAGAGTTTTGCATTCCCAAGACGTAGATAAACTATTCACTTACATAATTGTATATGGGCCTTACATAGAAAGGAAACCCCTATGGATTAATACCCTCCATTTCCTATGCACCTACTCTGATAATATAATCCTCGAAGGTGACTTGAATTTCACCTTAGGGATTTAGGAAATTTGGGGGTCTTCTGCCCAAATTGATCCTCTAGACAATTTTCTTATTAAAAACTTGATGCAATGAGTCTAGTAGACATATTACGCACAAAAATTACTGCCACCTAAAGTAACAATCATATCAAATAGGCAAATATTAGGAAGCAACTAAATAATTTCCTTGTATATGAAGAAACTTTAGACCAAAATATCAATTTCTATAAATGGGTATCAATCAAGGGTGATTTTGCCCATTGTCCTCTTCTCTTGGATATAGAGTTTCTTATGAGAAGACAAGATGAGCTCTTCAAGTTCAATCCTCACTGGCTTGAGGAGCCTTCACTCCGAGCTGATATTAGGAATGTTTGGCATCCCTACAACCTCCACTTGTGTGAATCCCCTCCTATTCAATTTTATAATTTTAAATTCTCCAAGTATGCCATTGTAACCTAGGGTAAAAAGAAGAAAGAAGTGGACAACAAAACCTTGGTTGAAATGGAATCAACTGGAAAAATATGACCCTATTGTTTTCTTAAAGGACATGAAATAAAAGTTAAATCTTCTTGAAGGAAAAAAAAAAAAGGTAAAATCCTCATTGACCAGGAAAAAATTTTGGATACTTAAAAGTAGAGCCCTTTGGCTTCAAGTCGAAGATTAAAACACAAAATAATTCCACCATACAACAACCCAAAGAAAATATACAAATACTATATCAGAAATATCCAAAAAGAATGGTTCAAAGGCCTCTTCCTTTGAAGATATTAAATCACTTTGGAAAACATTTCCAATAGGACAATAGAGCTACAATTGAAAAGATTGTCTAGGTCATGAGTCATGTTTTGAAGCTTCATTGATAACTATGGGAATTATAAATCACTCATGCCATAAGTGACTAAACCTTAACTAGAAAAAATTCTACATAAATTTCAAGAAGGAAAAAGTCCCCAAATCCTAATGTACTCCCTATTAAATTTTACATGGAGTGCTTTGATTTTATTGGAGAGGGAATCCTCGAAGTTACTGAATACTCCATAGCCATTTAGAAAATCTTACCCCTTCCACTTTCAGCTACATCACCTTAACTCTAAATTCATGCAATCCCTCCTCCTTTGATCTCTTCAAACCTATCATCCTTTGCAACACCATCTACAAAATCATAACCAAACTTATAGCCTCATCGCTTAAACCTTTCCTATTCGAGCATATTTCTCAAGAGCAATTTGGGTTCCTTAATAGTTACTAGATTCATGGGGCCATTGGCTTGGCTCAAGGAATCTCCTCCATACACACTCAACATAGGAAAGCTATAATTTTCAAGGTCGACCTCTCTAAAGCCTTTGACAAATTAAACTAGCTCTATATTAGGTTGCTACTCTTGCATCTTGCCTTTTGTCACTCATTTTTCACCTTGGTTATAAATTGCATCAGCACTTCCTTAATGGCTATCCTCGTAGAGCAATTAACCTCCCCTTTCTTTAATCCTCAAATGGGGTGAATACAAGGTTGTCCCCCTCTCTTCAATTCTTTTCCTTTTGGTCCCTAAAGGTCTCAAACACCTCATATCACATTCCAAGGAACACTCCACGCTATCAGGGATTGCACTCTCACAAAATTGTTCACTTTATCACCTTCTCTCTGTCAATGATATTATTATTTTCTTGGAGGGGGGTTTAAATTAAATATTAGCCCTCAAACATATTTTATATCTCTTCTTCGTGGCCACTAGTATGACCATTAATTTGAACAAATCCACTCTTTACGAAATGGCCATTTGGAAGATGAAAAAGAGAGAATTTTAAGGACCCTAACCATCCAACCTAAAAATATGGGAGTGGGTATGAAATACTTAGGCTTCTTCCTAAAACCAAACAATTGCATCAAATCAAATTGGAATTGGATGCTAGTAAAATTGAAAAGAGAATTGAGCTTGGGGCAACAAATGGCTTTCGCATGCAGGAAAATTAAGATTGCAAATATGTAATCAAGGTAATCCTCATATATTGGGCCTCACTCTCTTGGATCCCATTTGGAATTCTTTACAATATCAAGTAGCTCTCTTGTTGCTTTCTATGGGAAGGGAACTATGAAAAAAAAGACCTTTTCTTTAACAACCCAGATCATCCATTGCTTCCCCCAAATCATTTGGGGGGTTGGGCTTAAAAAACCTTCAATGGTTCTCAAAATCCCTAGTTTCTAAAAGTGTTTGGAAACTTTTTCAAGGATTGAGTATTGGGTCATAGGTCAAGCACTTCAAATATATTTATCCATTGTTGATCCTAGATTGGATCCACTCATCAGTAAAATCAACAAAGAATGGATTAGAAATTTGTAAAGCAATTATTCATGCCTTCCCTATCATTGGTAAAGGTCTTAAATGGAAGGTTGGAAATGGGACAAATATTCTCATTAGAAATAACCCTAGATAGGAAATCAAAATACCTATATGTGTTGGAATCAGGATTGTCGCTACACCAAAAACCGCAGGTGTTAGTAAACGGGCGCATCGCCAGAGTTAACGGATCCTCGAGAGGTGGTTAAGCACATGCCATGAAACACATGGGGAGCATTAGATTATCCAATGCCCAACAATCTCCCCCCCAACACGAGCTAGGGGTGTTTCAAACTCGAGATCTTTGGCTCTGATATCACTTGTTGGAATCATGATTGTCATTACACCAAAACTCGTAGGTGTTAGTAAATGGACACATCGCTAGAGTTAACAGATCCTCGAGAGGCGGTTAAGCACATATCATGAAACACACAGGGAGCACTAGAGTATACAATGCCCAACAATATGCTATCAACACCTCTAATTCAAAAACTCAATGAATAAGGTTTCTTTACTCTAATCAAGTATTTGCCAAATTTCGTATTAGAGGGAATCAAGTGTGGCTCTCTGCAGTCAAGCTATATTTAGAGGGGACCCTAGATGAGGAATGGAATATATTCACTTCCTTATTAAAGACATCAATGGTGAATATCACTTAGGATGAAGACCTCCTAATATGGGCCCAAAATCCTGATGGATATTATTCCCCAAAATTCAGATACACTTTTCAAGCACAAAATTATATTCCCCAGAGCCTCCTTGAAGGGTGAAAGCATTATGGAGGCTAAATTTCCCATCTAAAAACAAAAACATTCATGTGGCTCCTTCTTCAAAACAAG
Organism: Pinus tabuliformis; assembly: GCA_031772625.1. Lineage (NCBI taxonomy): Eukaryota > Viridiplantae > Streptophyta > Pinopsida > Pinales > Pinaceae > Pinus > Pinus tabuliformis. The sequence goes on along the minus strand of CM062811.1, from coordinate 440,993,160 downwards.
GCACCAACTTGGGACATACTACAAATTAGATCTTTCAATGGACCAAGTAGATGCCATTTATGCACATTAAATTCAAAAATCATTGCTCATATATTTATCACTTGCCCCTTTGCATAAGTTTTATGGAACGAAATACAAGATCATGAAGGACCATAATACAGTATATAAGACTGCTTAAAATATTGGCTAGCTGCAAAACATAAGTCTCAACACGGAGGCCTTCCCTTGATTGTAGCTTGGGGGGCTTTGAATAAAAAGGAACCAAGGCATCTTCAACAATCAAGGCCATTCTTTCTTAAAAATGTGCCTAAACATTTTGGATATGCAAAATATTATGCCTTCTCCCCCTCAGCCAACCAATCATGTTGATATTTCGGACACTTTGATTCAAAAGGATTGTCCATGGGCCTTTTTCAATGCTGCTAAAAACCACCCACTTTCCATGGGAAGGGTCAGAGGAGTCATCTATTTGAATGAAAACTTCTTCATAAAATTCTCATTTGACATTCAATCAGAAACAAGCAATTTCACAAAAATCTTTACTCTCAAGCTCCTTTTTCAAATTGGCTTCCTTTATAATATAAATCGAATCCATATCTATGGGGATTCACACGTAGTCATAAACTTTGAAAAGAAAATCAGAGTATTGACTTCCTTTATAATATAAATCGAATCCATATCTATGGGGATTCACACGTGGTCATAAACTCTGAAAAGAAAATCTACTCTAAGAAACTACACCCTTATGCCTATCTTCCAACAAATCTTGCAACAAATAACATCCTTCTCTTAGATCACCTTTGATCACATTTACCAATCAAGAAACACTAAAACAAACACCCTCTCAAAGGTTAGACTGGAAATGGACCAGCGCATTTGGAAAATTGCAGAACCAAAATAGTCTCGCTCACATAATATTTTCTTGACCATTAAAATAACTAAATCCTTTAAATCCTTTCTTGCAAATTAAAATATTAGATATACTTACATCGGAAAAAGTTTTTTGCTATTTTGTTTTTGCATATATACATGATCACCTACAAGCGCGTAATTAATTAATTATATCACAGGGATTTTTGATAGAGCTCTCAGTTTTGTTAGAAAGAGTAATTACTCTGGCATGAAGAGTTGGCTAAACATAGAGACTCAGTGAATTGAGTGTTTGAGTGTTTGAGTGTTGACTCAAGTTAAATTAAGTGATAGATGATTTTTAGTGTGTGGTTGCATGTCAAAATATTTTAGACAAATAACTAGTTGGAAAAAATTAAATATCCTTGATAAAGCTCTCAGATCAAGATCTCTTGAAAAGACACCAAAATTACGATGAAATGCAAAAAAATACTACGCTGAGGACAAATAAGTTATGTAAATTTGGACTCCTTTTCGAGCTGTAAATAGCCACACAAGCCCATGTAATTTTATTTACACAATGTATAAAATTGTAATTCCGGGAGAAAAAAGAGATATAAATATCGTTACAAGTAAATGAAAATATGAACATTGTCCTAATGAAAAAAAAAATGTATATATTCAATCATTTTATGAGAGGAGAATTTCCTACCGCGTTATACTGAAATGATTTTCCTATTGCTTTATACATATATTATATTATGGAGTTGACGAATCCTCAATATAGATATATATTATATATTGAAAATAATATCATTCTAAATTAACCACCAGGTGGCCGAAATCTACGCCGAATATAAATGGCAACTAGGAATATTATGGGGATTTTACCACAAACTAGACAAACTTGCCAAAGATAAATCATAAGTTTGAAGCCCACCCCCCGCCATTGTCCCTTGCCAGTACGGCCACCCAATAGGCTGACAGTATAAGGTCTCGAGATGCTAAGGTAGGAGGCCACCCACCAGGCTGATAGTATAGCTGTAGTTTAAGGATTATGTTTTTTTGGTTGGGAGAGATGAAAATTCGGGTTATATTTTAAGAAAATATGGCAGGGAATTGTGTAAATTTTAAGTAAAAATTGTCAAATTATATAATTTAGGGTGTTTTAAAAGTTTTTGATAGTGTTAAATCTATTTCCATCATCAAAAACGTGATTCAAACATTCTTTTTATAAAAAAATTTGAATTTTTTTTACCCAAATTCCTACCACTTTTAACCGTCTAAGCAATTCCTTCACCTACAACTCCAATAATATAAAATCTCGAATAATAAAATAAATAGTGAGTCAAAATAGTTGAGTGCCAACATGCTGAGGCGAAGCCCCTGTGGATGTAACTGTATATTTATATTAGCATTTTAAAGAAATGACATGGACGTTGGTCATATGACTGGGAAATTTCGGATGGCGCTTATTGTTCGCCATTTCTCGCACACGTATAAATATACACACAATTACATGGCATTACAAGTTACAACAACACGCTCATATGTCCTCCATCACACAGAGTTGATGCTCACGCTTATTCGAAAATTCTCAGTCAGATGTTCAGACTGGCTCATTCGAAACTTCCCAGTCATATAAGCAACCTCCATGTAATTTCGTTAAAATAATAGTTATATTGTAAAATTGTTTGATGTTTATTATTTATTTGAGGTGTTTGATGTTTATTATTTATTTGCGGCTTATTGCTATAAATTTTATTATAATGATTATAGAAAGATGTTGTTTTTAGAAAAATTGTAAATTGATATATGAAGTGGAAAAATTAATTGTCTATTAAGAAGTAAAGATTTGAATAAATTTTGATGGATAATAATTACTAATAAATCAGCTTATTTATAATTTTAATTTTACGGTAGGCAATAGCTATTACATTTTGTTTCAATCCATTTTTTTATGTAAATACTGGCTGAAATTATGGTGGGCAGTTATTAATTGTGAATATGTGAAGTTTAACAATGAAAATATCTAAATTCATTATATAAATATTGCAACTGCATCCTTAAATTATGGCAGAAAATATATAAATATTGCAACCGCATCCTTAAATTATGGCAGAAAAATATGAGGCAATTATCCTCATGGCATTGTACTGTGGAGGGAGCAATAAGGCCTTCAAGTTATGGTACAATCAAATGTTTAAATTTATTTTTTTTCCATAATATTGAAAAATAAAAATTTGTTTTTTAAAGTAAAACATTATAATTTACATTGGTCAATGTTAAACTAATAGTGGTCAAGAGAGAAATAGGTTGCTAGAGTTTTACCTTGGCAAGGACTAATAATGATTCCCTAGCTATATTTAAATTTAGTTAAAAAGCACATAAAACTTCATACTATATTTAAATTTAATTAAAAACATATTAAAAACTTAATAATTACAATAAACTTACAATATAACGAGTATCCTAACCATGGATATTCAACCCCATTTTACATGGATATTAATAACTTGTAAATAGACTTTGTTACAATACCATGCTTTATCCATACCATATGCCCAAAAATAATAACTTATTTCATAGTCAAAATATTTTATTTTATTTTTATTTTATTATATTATTTTAATTAAACCTAAAAAACAAAAAAGTTATAATTATTTTTGAGATATATCTAAACCCTCTATCCTCACTACTACTAAAAATATTTCATAAATATTAAATCAAGAATTTAATAAAACTAAAACTAAAAATATATGTGAAATTTATATCATATAAATAATATTATTAACAATATATCTATTTTAATTAAAAATTTACTAAATCTTCTAAAAAAAATTCTAAAATTAAATACAATTTTTTTATAAATCTAAAATTAAAATAAATTTATGGGGATCTATTATCTTCCCATTTTACCTATTCACTATTAGCATTATTCCTCTCTAATTATCAAAATAATTCCGTAAAAATTAAAAACCCGAGGCACCTAGTGCCTATGATGATGTCACGCGAACAGACAAATGCGGTTCGCGGTGCCTTGTTGTGCCTTCTGGTGTGCCGGTGATACTTCGGTCCTCTGAATCGCATTAGCAAACACAGCAACATGCCTTCTGGTTTGCCGGTGATACATCAGTCCTCTGGGTCACATTAGCAAGCACAACAAGCGAAGCACAGGTACGGAATTTGAGAAGAGTGACTCAAAATAACTAATAATAACAGCAGGCTTCTAGAATCCTGAAACTGACCTGCCCAGGAGTATCAATTCCAATAATAATTCGGCGTCCTCGGACAATGGGTTGGGGAGATATCCAAACTCTTCCCATAAAGCAAAGCCTAATACGATTTTTTTTTAAATTAAATATAAGAATCTTTCAAAGAGCTTTAGATCATTGTTTGTCATCTGAAGAGTAATTTTTCACTAAAATCATGTGTCACGATCTCAACTCAATATGCCAACACCTATAAAAAAAATTTATTTACTTATTACCTATCTCTACCTTGAGTCATCGGTTTAGATGTTACCTGGTCTGTAAAGTAAATAGTTTTAACATGACTATGCATACCTATGTTAAAAACCCTTACACGCATATATATAAATCTCGGCATGTTAATATATGTTTATTTTTAAAGACCCTTACCCATTGACATGATACGTGGTAACACATCTACCACCGCACTTTCACTTAACAGTGTTAATGTTTGCTGGGATGCATTAACTTGAATGCCACTTGGTGAGCGGAGGTGATTCCAACTCACTGCTCCGTGGCCAGGTGGCTGAGAGCCATGTGAACGCATGTGATCACGCGGGCGGATTGACTTTCGGTATGCGAGCCACACTCCCGCTCAAACGAACGGTGACGATCTCCATCAAAGATTGGATGGTGCTGATTAATCCTAGGGTTTGGTTGACAATATATGTTGCCGGGTTCTTCGGTTTTGGCTCATTTTCAACAATGCTTCAGCCTCTCCTCCGACAGTGTCCCTCTCTCTGCAGCTTGGTTCCTTGCGCAGGTATGAGATCTTACCACCATGGCAATCCTCCAAGATTTACTGTTAGCTGTTTAAGGTTTGTTTCGGTTCTTGCTATGCTAATTATTCGCCTGTAGCATTACTAACAGTGACCATCTCGCGCAGGGAGTTTGGTCTCAGCGTCTGCCATCATCCGAGAAGGTTCCAGGTCATTCCGCTTATTTCCGGGTAAGTCTTTTGTCGTTGGTTGTATTACCCCTTAGAGTTTGTTGCAATGAAAGGTTGGCAGCTCCCTCTGGCCGAGACTAGGCTCATGCCTGTGCTATTGTGTCTCATGTCGTTTAACCCTGCTCACATCTGGGTATGGCTTTACAGGCGGCGTTTCATCCTGTACTGTAAATCCATGTACCCCTGTGATGAAGTTACTTTCTGTTTACGCCTTCGGGCCCCAATGAGGGTTCGACTATTGTCTCTTAAGTTATAAAATCAGTTGTAAAGTGTTTCATGTAATAATTCTCCTTATTTGAACATTGTGACTGTATTCGGTTTTACCCAACCGACATATTCTTATCAATTCTTGTTACAGCTATTATTTTTGTTTAACTGATGGCCTTACCCTACGGCCCATTATAGTAATGAATATATATGTTTGGATTCTGCTCATTTCTTATTTACTGTTCCGTTCTTGTTTCATGTATTATATCCTATTGTTCGAACTCATGGTTTTTAAACGGATTATGTTTCCCTTCTCTTTTACGGCGGAATCAAGGTTATGGCTTGCTCCTGGAATAATGGGAGCAAGCATCCCCTTCTCGCTCGCATGTATGTTAAAGGAATGGCGAAGTAACCCTAATGGTTAATAACGTATGCAATTTCTAGTTCTCTGTATCGTTTCTCAATCCGATGTTATTATTTATGTTTGTTGGTCCGCGGCTAGTATCATTGTAATCTCGCATGATATAGGTATACATTCGTTTACAGTGTAAGAATAAAGAGGGTTTATCTGTGAGTAACCCTTTTCAGCTAACTGGCCTCGTTGCTCTACAGCAACCTAGGCTTGCCATCCGAGTTCTTACAAATTTCTGTTTAAGCGATTAGCTTTCAATGTTAAGCACTTGTTACGTCTGTAGATTGAATCAAGTTATTTCTGAGATACTGGTTCCTTTTCTTGCATGCATTCGTTTCTTTATGTGAACGCACCACTGTATTATTTATTTCATACGTTGTCCTGTCACGGCCGCTTCATATATAACCCTGTTGTCTTGTTTTCCATATCTGTTTCTACGTTTAGTTTGTTTATTCACCCAGGAACTGGGTTGTAAGGTAACCTTGTTATCGGCTATGGTTATTAATACATTTCTGTCGAATAGCTATTTACTTATTCACTATGACTGTTGTTATATGATATAGAATCACTGTTATGTTAATCATTTACTCAGTAGCGAATAACATATGCTGCTATTTAAAGTCTTCTGTGTATTAATAACCAGGGTGTCACAGTCCACCGTATGTGCGAAAGCTGTATTTTCTTGAAGTTATAAAGGAACTTGACATTTATAATTTGTATCTCAATATCTCTTACTTAATACAGAGGTTCATCTACCCGCATTTACATAGTTCTATTTCTTATGTAATAAATGAAACTCAGACATTCACATTTGCTTAAATAAATCTCTTACTTTACTAAGGAAGCTAAACCACTGTATAAGTTTGTTTGTATGCCGACTTTACCTGTTTCTCAATTAAACTGTTAAAGGTACATACCTGGTAATCTGCTACTGTTGCTTGACTTTCAGCTCCCACCTGTTACAATATAGCTCTTAACCTCCCAACCTTGAGATCCACTGCACTGGATTCTCCCCCCGAGCCGTCTTGCAGGCCTGCAGCCTCCACAAGACTCATGCACCACTGTGCTGGGTTATCTGATCACAATCAGACTTAACCCCAATTTTCCACTCTGCCTCCTGGAATCTTTTCCCTACCTGTTCATCAACAGCCCAGGGGTTTTCCTCCCCAGGACCTTTTCCTTGGGTCAGAGGCAGTTTCTTTTTCAGTTCCATAACTGATTTTTATTTTCTTTTAATAGAAAATCCTCCTTTTGGAGGCTGCCAGCATTTCATCATTTCATCAATACACATGTGCAAATAATCTCTTATATTAATATTAAAACTAATAATGTCTTTAATAAAACAAATTACCACTCATATTGTTTTACCACAGTAACTATCTGGAATTACAAATTACCGAGTCATTACATCTTCCCCCCCTGGGATTGGACATCGTCCCGATGTCCTTTCTCATTAAATAAATTCGGGTAGGCCTTTTTAAAAGGTTCCTCGTCCTCCCACGTAGCCTCCTCAGGGCCATAGTGCTGCCACAGCACTTTAATTTGGGTAATAACCCGTTTCCGCAGCCGCACTTCTCTCCGGTCGAGAATGCTCTGTGGTTCGACCAGGACCTCGCCTTCCGGTTCGACCTGCAAACAACCAGCACATAATCAATCTCCCATTGAATAAAGCTGCATAATCGAAACAACCGGATTAATTCTTACCCGCACATCTTGCCATTGAATGACATGTTTTGGGTCATATACATATTTCTTTAGGACAGAAACATGGAACACATTGTGAATCCTAATGTGACTGGGTAAAGCTAGTTGGTAGGCCACAGGCCCCACTCTAGCTAGAATCTGAAACGGTCCAAAGTATCGAGGGGCCAGCTTGGCGCAACCACTCCACTGTAGTGTACTCCTTCGGGTTTGAATCCTTACAAACACATGGTCGCCAACATTATACTCTGCGAACCTTCTTTTCCTATCTGCAAAGCTTTTCTGTCTGTCTTGTGCAGCCTTTAAATTTGCTCGCACTCTTTTTACCATTTCTTCCATATCTTTCAACATTTCCGGACCCAAACTCAGCTTATCCTCCAGTCCACTCCAACTTGAGGGTGTATGGCACTTTCGCCCATATAGGACCTCAAAGGGACTTAGCTGAGTTGAAGTATGATACCCATTATTGTAGGCAAATTCAATCAAATGCAAATACTCTTCCCACTGACCAGGCTTTAACATTACATTTGCTCGCAACATGTCTTCCAACACCTGATTGACTCGCTCGGTTTGGCCATCGGTCTGTGGGTGATAAGCCGTGCTGAAATTCAATCGAGTGCCTAACTCGGCAAACAATGTCCTCCAAAAGGTGGACGTGAATTTCACATCCCGGTCTGATATAATTACCTTTGGCATTCCATGCAAGCGGAACACGTGTTGCATAAAGAGATGCGCGATTTGTACCGCCTTGTAAGTAGACTGCACCGGTATGAAGTGCGCTGCTTTACTCAATTTATCAACCACGACCATAATTGAATCATTGCCCTTCTTCGTTCGTGGTAGCCCGGTTATAAAATCCATAGAAATGGTTTCCCATTTCCATTCCGGAATAGGCAGAGGCTGTAACAGTCCCGCTGGGTGTTGATGTTCAACCTTAATTTGCTGGCATTCTAAACATCTTGCCAAATATTCCACTATCTGCTTCTTCATTCCTGGCCAGTAATACTCCTTCTTAAGTGCTGTGACCATCTTTTGGTACCCTGGATGGCCAGTGTAGTGACTGATATGAAACTCATCTAAAATCAGCTTCTTAAGGTCATTTGAATCAGGCACATACATTCTTTTATTAAAATACAGCAATCCAGCATTATCCAATGTGTACCCTTGTTGTAACTTTTCATTATCAGATTTCTGAACCTGCTGTTTTAAATGCTGATATTCAGAATCATCATTGGCTGTTGTTCTTATCTGTTCAACCAGCGTACTTCGCCACTTACTAGCTGAAAGTTCACATAAGCAGTGAACCTTTCGACTTAAGGCATCTGCCACTCGATTTTCTTTGCCCTTCAAATGCTTTATTTCAAAGTCGAATCCACTTAGAAAATCTGCCCAACGACCTTGCCTTGCATTCAAGGTAGGTTGGCTGAAATAATGCGTCAAACTGTGATGATCAGTTAACAACAGAAATTTCTTTCCAAGAAGATAATGTCGCCACATCTTTAGTGCGTGAATCACAGCAGTTAACTCTAAATCATAAGCAGAGTATCTTTGCTCATGTTCTTTTAGTTTCCTCGATTCATATGCTATAACCTTTCCTTCCTGCATTAGTACTCCTCCCACGCCCTCCTTGCTTGCGTCGGTACACACCACATAGTCCTTACTAGGATCAGCAATCCTTAAAATAGGCGCGGTGGTGAGAAGATGCTTTAAACGGTCAAAACTCTGTTGACACTCTGCTGTCCATTTGAATATCTTTCCTTTCTTTTGCAAAGAGGTGATAGGATAGGCTATCCTAGAAAAGCCTTCCACAAATCTCCGGTAGTAACCAGCTAACCCCATGAAGGATCTGATATCAGCAACGTCTTTAGGTATAGGCCACTCCATAATAGATTTTATCTTCTCAGGGTCGACCGCAATTCCCTCCTTCGTAATCACGTGGCCCAAGTACTGAATTTCTTCTTTGAAGAAATCACATTTGCTAAACTTAGCATATAGCTGATGCTCCCGGAGTGTTTGCAACACCAATCTAAGATGCTCCTCATGTCCCTGTTGGGAACGAGAATATATCAATATGTCGTCAATGAATATCAATACAAACTTGTCCAAAAATCTGTGAAACACGCTATTCATCATGCACATAAAAGTGGCAGGTGCATTGGTCAACCCAAAAGGTAGCACTACAAATTCGTAGTGCCCATAGCGTGTCCTAAAAGCAGTTTTGGCAATGTCCTCATCCTTAATCCTGATCTGATGGTAACCAGATCGCAGGTCAATTTTGGAAAACACTTTTGCCCCTTTCACTTGGTCAAAGAGCTCATCTATTCTGGGCAAAGGGTACTTGTTTTTGACCGTTAGCTTATTCAGCGGCCGATAATCTATGCACATGTGCAGAGTTCCGTCCTTCTTTTTTACAAACAATACTGGTGCTCCCCAGGGTGACACACTGGGTCGAATGTACTGTTTCTCCAACAGCTCCTGGAGCTGCATTTTCAACTCTGTTAACTCTGGTATGCTCATCCGGTATGGTGCTCGCGATACTGGTGCCGCCCCCGGTATCAACTCTATGGTGAAGTCTATGTCCCTTCTTGGAGGCAAACCCGGTACCTCTTCAGGAAAGACATCTGTAAATTCCTGTACTACAGGAATGTCATCTATTGCAGACATCTTATTCTTCTGATTCGCATAGCCCACTTGTATGGCATAGATCTGACATTTCTTCCGAATGCATTTAGCTAGCTGAGTTGCAGTGATAGGTCGTATCTGAACCGGATGTTTAATTCCCTGCAATTCCTGTTGCTGGCCCAAATCATCTTTATAGTATATGGTCTTGGTTTTACAATTTACCAACGACCAGTGCTTTTCCAACCAATCCATACCAATAAGAATGTCGTAGGAGCCTAACGGAAGTACATTCAAGTCTGCTGTTACAGGCTGTCCAGCTATACTGAAAGAACAGTTATTGACTTTAGCTAAAACCCGCCTTTTGGCTCCCGTAGCTAACTGGACTAACCATGGGTTTTTGAACTTTTCTGGTGATAGCTTACAGTGTTCCACTACTTTTGGGCTAACATAACTTAAAGTAGCTCCTGGATCAATAAGTACAGCTACAGAAAGGTGGGAAATCTTACCTTCGAATTCCACCATGGAAGGTTGGTATTCCGCCTGCCGGTCTTCTAATGTTGCATTGATCCTTGGTACGCTGCGCGCCACATCCCCAACAGTTGAAGCTTCATGAACTTGAGATATTTGCTCAGTTCTTTTACGCTGTGGACAATTCCTAGCATAATGTGGTCCCTCACATATCCAGCACTGAACTGGAGGTCTGTTCCCTTCACCCTCCGATTTAGCAGGGGGTTCACTGATCCTGCTCTCGCTTGGCTTAGGCCGGAAGGTACCCTTGTTTGTGCTTCTGTTAAATTGCCCCTTTCCAGCTCCTTTACCACCATCTCTGCGGCTGCCTTTGTTATTTCCAGCAATTCTGCTACCTTTTCTTTCATTCCATTTTATGTTTGGAACTTCTCCCTTTAGTTTATTCTGTTGGTAGCAAATTCTAGCCTTCCGAATTGCCTCATCCATAGTCCGGGGATTGTCAAACTCAATCCGTTCCCTTATGTAGGCCGGTAAACTACTCACGAACCTCTGCACCTTAGCCTTCTCCTCTTTAATGTAAGGCACATAACGAAGCAGGGAGGTGAAACGATTTATAAATTCATCCATGGACTGTTGTCCTAGGCGTAAGTCATGGAATTCTCGCGCCTTCTCATCGTAAAAGCGCTCAGTTAAATACCTTTCCTTAAAATATTTCTGGAATTTCTCCCAGGTTATGCTCTGCTCACTTACTCCCTTCACAATTTTAATTTCTTCCCACCATAAGGTGGCCTTGCCTTGCAGCTGAAAGATAGCCAGCCGTGCCTTCAGATTTTGGTCATATTCGTAAAGTTGAAAATATTTATTAATATTAATCAACCAAGCTTCTGCTGCTTCTTCCTGCTCTCCATCAAAGAGTGGAGGTTTGATTTTTCGGAATTCCCCTTGTAACTCCACTTTCTGCCTCTTGAAGGTTTGTTGTTCTTGAACATTATCAGAATGATCTTCCTGCTCTTCAGAAAGCCCAGGTGCATAATCTCGTTCCTCGGTGCCCCTTTGCTGTTCTGCACTAGGGCTGGCCAAGGGTGGGTTTTGTTTATCTGACAAGCTCTTTAGTATCCTTTCTTGTTCCATAGTTAATCGCGCATTATCCTCTCGCAAGCGTGCCATCTCCCCTTTCAGCTCCTGAACAGTTTGCAATATTGCCTGATTGGTACTTCGTGTCTCAGCACCAAGCTGTACCCACAACCCTGCATTTTCCGGAGGGCTGCCGCCAGCTCCCGGCATTTCTTCCATCTTCTATTAACTGTTAACAGGTAACTGTCTCTATTTGGTTCTCCTGGTAGTACACAAGAAGGACAATTAATTACTTGTTGCTATGTAAACTTTTTCAATTAGTTTTTGCTGTTCCAGAGGCCACAGTTTTGAAACCTCTGCTCTGATACCACATTGTCACGATCTCAACTCAATATGCCAACACCTATAAAAAAAATTTATTTACTTATTACCTATCTCTACCTTGAGTCATCGGTTTAGATGTTACCTGGTCTGTAAAGTAAATAGTTTTAACATGACTATGCATACCTATGTTAAAAACCCTTACACGCATATATATAAATCTCGGCATGTTAATATATGTTTATTTTTAAAGACCCTTACCCATTGACATGATACGTGGTAACACATCTACCACCGCACTTTCACTTAACAGTATTAATGTTTGCTGGGATGCATTAACTTGAATGCCACTTGGTGAGCGGAGGTGATTCCAACTCACTGCTCCGTGGCCAGGTGGCTGTGAGCCATGTGAACGCATGTGATCACGCGGGCGGATTGACTTTTGGTATGCGAGCCACACTCCCGCTCAAACGAACGGTGGCGATCTCCATCAAAGATTGGATGGTGCTGATTAATCCTAGGGTTTGGTTGACAATATATGTTGCCGGGTTCTTCGGTTTTGGCTCATTTTCAACAATGCTTCAGCCTCTCCTCCGACAGTGTCCCTCTCTCTGCAGCCTGGTTCCTTGCGCAGGTATGAGATCTTACCACCATGGCAATCCTCCAAGATTTACTGTTAGCTGTTTAAGGTTTGATTCGGTTCTTGCTATGCTAATTATTTGCCTGTAGCATTACTAACAATGACCATCTCGCGCAGGGAGTTTGGTCTCAGCGTCTGCCATCATCCGAGAAGGTTCCAGGTCATTCCGCTTATTTCCGGGTAAGTCTTTTGTCGTTGGTTGTATTACCCCTTAGAGTTTGTTGCAATGAAAGGTTGGCAGCTCCCTCTGGCCGAGACTAGGCTCATGCCTGTGCTATTGTGTCTCAGGTCGTTTAACCCTGCTCACATCTGGGTATGGCTTTACAGGCGGCGTTTCATCCTGTACTGTAAATCCATGTACCCCTGTGATGAAGTTACTTTCTGTTTACGCCTTCGGGCCCCAATGAGGGTTCGACTATTGTCTCTTAAGTTATAAAATCAGTTGTAAAGTGTTTCATGTAATAATTCTCCTTATTTGAACATTGTGACTGTATTCGGTTTTACCCAACCGACATATTCTTATCAGTTCTTGTTACAGCTATTATTTTTGTTTAACTGATGGCCTTACCCTACGGCCCATTACAGTAATGAATATATATGTTTGGATTCTGCTCATTTCTTATTTACTGTTCCGTTCTTGTTTCATGTATTATATCCTATTGTTCGAACTCATGGTTTTTAAACGGATTATGTTTCCCTTCTCTTTTACGGCGGAATCAGGGTTATGGCTTGCTCCTGGAATAATGGGAGCAAGCATCCCCTTCTCGCTCGCATGTATGTTAAAGGAATGGCGAAGTAACCCTAATGGTTAATAACGTATGCAATTTCTAGTTCTCTGTATCGTTTCTCAATCCGATGTTATTATTTGTGTTTGTTGGTCCGCGGCTAGTATCATTGTAATCTCGCATGATATAGGTATACATTCGTTTACAGTGTAAGAATAAAGAGGGTTTATCTGTGAGTAACCCTTTTCAGCTAACTGGCCTCGTTGCTCTACAGCAACCTAGGCTTGCCATCCGAGTTCTTACAAATTTCTGTTTAAGCGATTAGCTTTCAATGTTAAGCACTTGTTACGTCTGTAGATTGAATCAAGTTATTTCTGAGATACTGGTTCCTTTTCTTGCATGCATTCGTTTCTTTATGTGAACGCACCACTGTATTATTTATTTCATACGTTGTCCTGTCACGGCCGCTTCATATATAACCCTGTTGTCTTGTTTTCCATATCTGTTTCTACGTTTAGTTTGTTTATTCACCCAGGAACTGGGTGTAAGGTAACCTTGTTAACGGCTGTGGTTATTAATACGTTTCTGTTGGATAACTATTTGCTTATTCACTATGACTGTTGTTGTATGATGTAGATTCACTGTTATGTTAATCATTTGCTCAGTAGCGAATAACATATACTGTTATTTAAAGTCTTCTGTGTGTTAGTAACCAGGGTGTCACAGTCCACCGTATGTGCGAAAGCTGTATTTTCTTGAAGTTATACAGGAGCTTGACATTTATAATTTGTATTTAAATATTTCCTACTTAATACAGAGATTCATCTACCTGCATTACGTAGTTCTATTTCTTATGTAATAAATGAAATTCAGTCATTCACATTTGCTTACATCAATCTCTTACTTCACTAAGAAAGCTAAACCACTGTATAAGTTTGGCTGTATGCCGACTTTACCTGTTTCTCAATTAACTGTTAAAGGTACATACCTGGTAATCTGCTACTGTTGCTTGACCTTCAGCTCCCACCTGTTACAATATAGCTCTTAACCTCCCAACCTTGAGATCCACTGCACTGGATTCTCCCCCCGAGCCGTCTTGCAGGCCTGCAGCCTCCACAAGACTCATGCACCACTGTGCTGGGTTATCTGATCACAATCAGACTTAACCTCAATTTTCCACTCTGCCTCCTGGAATCTTTTCCCTGCCTGTTCATCAACAGCCCAGGGGTTTTCCTCCCCAGGACCTTTTCCTTGGGTCAGAGGCAGTTTCTTTTTCAGTTCCATAACTGATTTTTATTTTCTTTTAATAGAAAATCCTCCTTTTGGAGGCTGCCAGCATTTCATCATTTCATCAATACACATGTGCAAATAATCTCTTATATTAATATTAAAACTAATAATGTCTTTAATAAAACAAATTACCACTCATATTGTTTTACCACAGTAACTATCTGGAATTACAAATTACCGAGTCATTACATCATGATAAATATGAAGCACTATGATTGGTTTACTGGTTTTTTATTCTGTTTATTGAATATTATTTTTACTGGTTTTTTATTCTGTTTATTGAATATTATTTTATTTTCATGTAATTGACAGTATGAAAAAACAAAAATGAATGACTTACTGCATATGTTTAATATAAATATGAAGCACTATGATTGGTTTACTGGTTTTTTATTCTGTTTATTGAATATTATTTTATTTTCATGTAATTGACAGTATGAAAAAACAAAAATGAATGACTTACTAAGCCAATGGATGAATGAATAACTTACTTCTTAAAGGTTTTGTGAGAAGAGAAGATATGTTCAAACATTTCTGAATTACTTACCTCAAATCTTTTAATCAAAATTTCGAGCTAACCAATGTGGTTACAAAATACTTAACATAATAAAATAAAATAAAACCTCACTGAGAAACAAAATACTTAATATAATAAAATAAAAAACGACCTCACTTAAAAACATGTCGCTGGCTTACGACAAAGAGAAAGCGAACAGTCGTAGAAAACGGATGAGGTTTTGTGAGAAGAGGAGATATGTTCAAACATTTCTGAATTACTTACCTCAAATCTTTTAATCAAAATTTCGAGCTAACCGGTATGGTTACAAAATACTTAATATAATAAAATAAAAAACGACCTCACTAAAAAAACATGTCGCTTGCTTACGACAAAGAGAAAGCAAACGGTCGTAGAAAACGGATGGGTTTCCGTGCCTGCTCTATTTCTGAGCCGAACCCCCACTCTGCGGTGGTGAACCAATACTCACACATCGAAGACAAAAATTACGAAAAGAATAGCTATAAAAAGTTATAGCGAATTTCCATACCAGAATCATCGTTCTGAGCCGGGATAGGGAAACACACGGGTGACAAAAATTTCGAATGATTAGATATAAAATTTTAGAGCAAACCTTCCCCACATCAAAACATCCTACATAGTTTCGAACCGAAAAGTAAACCTTTCCGGATTCTTATGAATGATGTTAATACACTCAAACCAGTTTTGGTTTTCTGGGAATAATTTATCTTGAACGACCTGAACAAATGAAAACACACAAATGTAAATAATGAAATGCACAGCTATTTTTATGTATATCTTATCTCAATTATTCTAGACTCAAAATTAGATGAAATGCACAGCTATTTTTATGTATATCTTATCTCAATTATTCTAGACTCAAAATTAGATAAAACCAAATTCTTATGAAATCATTAATTTTATTCATTTCAAATCATTAATTTTATTCATTTTTATTGAGTTGTTTTTATGAAATCATTAATTTTATTCATTTCACATCATTAATTTTATTCAGTTTTATTGAGTTGTTTTTTATTGAGTTAAGAGTGGAAAGGATCATTCTACAATCTAGTAGAGCCTAGTATGATATGTAAAAAATGTGTAATGCTCTCTGTCAATCATCAAAATTGAATTGAAATTTTAATCATGTTGGCCAAAATAAAAATAAAAATGATGAAAAATCTAAAAATAAAAAAAACTTAAATAACTATACAAAACATTTAAATAATGTGACCTCATATAAAAAATTTCACTCGAAGAAATTTGATCCCTCTCCCCTCATGCGGCTCATGTTAGATCGTGAAGAAATTTGATCCGTCGGCTCATGTTAGATCCTGAAGAAATCATGCGGCTCATGTTAGATCGTGAAGAAATTTGATCCGTCGGCTCATGTTAGATCCTGAAGAAATTTGATCCCTCTTGGCTTATGTTAGATTGGCTTATGTTAGATTGTTCTCTTGGCTTATGTTAGATTGGCTTATGTTAGATTGTTCTCATGTTAGATCCCTATTTAAAATGGATCTATCCACTCACTTTAGATTCCACTCGCATTAGATCCGTATTTAAAATAAATCTATACTGATTAAAATATTCTCAAAATCTGAATTCTAAATAAATTCAACCACCATCCCTAGTATAGCTCTAAAAGTACGGGCTAACCAGGCTATCAAGTTCATCAGCTCGAAACCAAGGTCGAGATCCGGAGCCATTTCCATTTCTTGACGGAGGTTTTGGACATTCTCCCTCCTATTATTGCATTTTCAGGACACTCTAGGTATTCACCCTGATTCTTAGGGACTCCCTGAAGGGAGTGATCATAGACCAAGCACAGTCAGTTCCGGGAGTGATCATAGACCAAGCACAGTCAGTTCCCAACTCTAGGGATATGAATAAAGGCAGTGATCATAGACCAAGCACAGTCAGTTCCGGGAATGATCATAGACCAAGCACAGTCAGTTCCCAACTCTAGGGATATGAATAAAGGCAGGGTGCGGGTTCCTATAGACTGCAATAAATTCAACAATCCCTAAACTATATTCCAAAAGCACCCTCTGTTGTGAAATCAAAATAAACTTAACAATCCCTAAACTTTATTCCAAAAGCAACCTCTTGTGTGATCGAAAATCAAAGTTGGATTATTCCAGCCCTATATCCCCAACAATTTTAGATCTGGGATCCCCAAATCGATCCTTGGCCTTAAAAAGGAGTTTAAATGTACTCGGTTGGATTATTCCAGCCCTATATTACCAACAATTTAGATCTGGGATCCCCAAATCGATCCTTGGCCTTTAAAAGGAGTTAAAATGTACTCAGTCAATGATTGCCCACCAAAAAAAGGGTCAGTTAAAATTGACATCTAAGCTTAGAAACTTGCCAACCCAAAAAAAAAGTCTGTTAAAATTGGCATCTAAGCCCTATATTACCAATAATTTAGATCTGGGATCCCCAAATCGATCCTTGGCCTTCAAACAAAAATTTCAATGTACTGACTCAATGATGGCCAACAAAAAAAGGTCAGATAAAATTGGCATCTAAGTTTAGAAAATTGCCAACCAAAAAAAGTCAGTTAAAATTGGCATCTAAGCTTAGAAAACCCTGCACGTCATCTGGATATGATATCTATATCTGCAAAAAAAAAATCTACAAATATCACCAGTTTGTTTTTTCCACCCAAGGTGTTATGATAAAAACCATCTGTCTAGCTATGTTGCATCAGTAGTACCCCAAGGGGTGGAACAAGAAGACCAATATTCTTCTGGAATATATGTGGTATTCTGGGACTTTCAGTACCCAAAAATCCAATGAGTTGAAAACATTACAGTGAATACAAACAGGACCAGCTTTTAACGAGCCAGACTCTACATTAAATAAGGTTCAAAAGCATACCTTGAATCCAGAGTTGGCATGACATTAAAGCTTATGATGGTGATGTCATTTTCATCATCCAGACAAGAATTGCAATGCAATAGGATGAGTTTATTTCCAATTATTGAAATTAATAATACAAACCCCCATGTCACATGTGGAATAACCGAATGAATCTTCACAATTTCTTGAGGGACATACCAATCCCACGCAGACGACCAAACTCGCATATAAAAAATGATGTTGTGCATATACATAAAACATAAAACGAATTTTCAAACCAATACTATACACATGAGAACTCTGTGACGTAACAGGATAATTTCTTCATTATTTTGCGGGCTCGGGCTCGGGTTCTACTATAGTCTCCGTCACTTCTACCGTCACGACCTTTTTCCCGTCCTCGGTTGTAGTTTCTTCCACCTTTTCCATCTTTTCTACCACGGCTCCTTCATCGGTCTTCACTTCTTCTACAATAGTCTCGACGGACGTCTCGGCCTCCTTGGTCGGTTCGCTCGCCACTTCGACAGCGGCGACCTCTGCTACAGCTTCCGTGGGAGGAGCTTCGGCTTCCACGTCCTCGACAATGAACGTAGATGTCTTCTGTAGTATGTACGTAACGGGCCCCAGTACTAGCGCTGGGCCGTACTTGGATGCTGCCTCGTTTGCCTGGGACGCTCCAGGGAAGCCTGTGTAAATTTATTCGATTCGTGAGATTCGAACCCTGGTCTTCTAGTTTTACAAAGAGATACGAACAGATATGGATTGTGATCTTACCGATTTTGACAAGCTCTTCCAAAAGCTTTTGCACTGGCTTCGGCTGTTTCTTGATGGCGTCGGCCGTTGGATTCTTCACAATTATCTGCTTTGAATAACAATATGCAGGGGCGGACAAATTTATCAAATTAGAGGGAGAAAATTTGTAGACTCAGGCACCGCCCTTAAAGATTTAAGATGTATCGTACATGATTTTATTGTTTAGCATTAATAACAAAAAAAAGTTTGCCCTGACCTTAGTCTCTGCATCAATTGACTTGTACACTTCTACGACTTTCGGCTGAAGCTCCTCTTGCTTCTCCTGAATCTCCTTTTCTATGGATTCCTGTAATAAAAAATTAGACACAAGGATAATTATGTGAAAAGAGTTAGTACTCGGACACAATTTTCACCGGCTAGGGTTCAAATACGACGGATAACGTGCCGGAAATTCATCAACGGCAATACACTCATTTTGTGTATAAAGTCTTAATACTTTTCGGCAATACACTCATATTGTGTATAACATCTTAATACTTTACAAATAAGACTGTAATCTACAAAGTAAGATCCAGAAATCAACGATAAAGAAACAATCTTCAAGGAAACAAACCTTGGATGCCTCGAAAGTTATACATGCTTCCGTAGCGGCTTTCTTTTTGCCAGGTTTGTCGAAATACTTCTTAATCTTGGGCAAAACCTTTGATTTCCAATAACTCATCTTTACAAGAATTGAAACCGTAATATCTTTCTGTCAAAGAAGCCTTTTTCCAGATAACAAACAGAGCGAGTATCTAGTTTCTTTAACAGAAGCACGCCGCGGTGCAGTCCCTGCGAATAATGGCCTGCGGAAAACCAGCTTTGGACGGCTGAAACCCTAAGCAGTACTCAGAGAGCTCGGAGCTGTTCCGAAATCGCCTGGTAGGAAGACAGGATTATAGACGCACCTAACAAGCTCTTGTTGCGTTGTGTTCGAGTTCCTGTCTTGACAAGTAAGACGGAGAAGCGGCATGGGACCCCTCTCTGCGCTGGCTTCCTCATCACTCTTTCACGAAAGCAGCGAAGTAACAGGTGTCAACCTTTTTACACCTGTAAAAACCTCCAATTTCCGGTACATCTTAAGGAGCTTGATTCCATTTATGGAAACACAAATCTTTTTACATTAAAGTTGCCGCCGGCGATTTTCCTTTAACCGAACTAAAGACATTCAAGTCCTCTAGGACAATGACACCTGGTAGTTCTCAAGAATAGTAGGTACGGAGAACTAGCCTAGCAGGTGCCGCCATTAGTTGCTGAAGCCAAAACACTCTACCTGACCGGACAATTTCTGTGCGTCAATTTAACCTCTCCGCCAAAAGATCTATAATTCTGCTTCGTCATTAGCCGTGAGCTGTCGGTCCCATGCAATTAACCAATCCAGCATGTTAAAGGAACACTCAAAGACAAATGTTGTAAGACAAATGTACAACAGTTGTAGTCCTTGGATTCTCGGCGAAAAACAATATTTTTTCTTTAAATTTATAAGCAGACGAGCTGAAGGAACGATTCGCTTGGATACTTATGGCCAGATCTAGAGCAAATTTGTCGCTGCTGTTAAAATATTAATAGTTATAGTTGACATCTCCACATATTCTACCGACATTTGACTCGAGATTGTTCGTTTGGGTTACAGTTCTTTCCATTTCGATTAAAAGATATGTCGATAGATCAAAACTGAGTTGGCATTCGACACACTTCCTCATGCTTTCAGGATAAAGATTATCCAGAAACGCCACATTTTACAGCTGGAATTCAACACTCCTCATGCTCTCAGGATAAAGATTATCAGGAAAAGGCCGCAGAGAACACTGAACAGCATTTCATTTTCACCGTGGCCAAAGAAAGGAATATTCATGGTCCAATGACAGAATGAGAGGAGGAGGAATCCCATCATCCGAATACTGCATACCTGGATCATATGATTGAACTGGCCACAGTGACCGAACAGCTGTCATTTGATACAAAATAAATATATTATTATATGCATTTAAATAGGAATTTTCATTCATACATACATATATATATATTTCTAATGATAGAGGGCAGCGGCTGATCTAAAAGAAAAAGGCACAATGGTCACACGTAGGGACACGATTTTTAATGCACATGGATGGCCCTGAAACTTTGCAGTGCCCACGTGGAAGCCAGCTATTACAGTGCGGCTTCAATTGTCATTTTCTATGAGCTGTAAAAGGATGGAGACTCTTATTTGATTCCATGTATTTTAGCACTATTCTAAATTGAATGGAGTAGAGTATATTCTACGGTTCAGTGCGAAGAAGACGTATCGTGTATTTGAATTATAATATTCTACCAATAATAAAATATCGGTATCTGATAATTATTTTAAAATCAATTAAATTTTAATTTTATAGATATAATTGAATGAATAGTAAATTAAGTTTTTAATTTTCTTTAATGGTGGTGGTGGTTTATGGATATTAAAATTATATTCGATTTATCTCATGCTAAAATATTTAATGAATTATTTGATTGGTTTCAAAAAAAAAGTTCGGCAGAAAATTTAAGTGTTTTTTATTTGTTTTGAGGGCAGAGTTTGATTGTTTTTATCTTTTTGTTTTTAGGTTGGAATTTAATGATACAGTTATGTGAAAAACTGTAATAATATTTTTATTTTTGTCAAATTTCTAGTAATATACTATAATATTAATATTAAATAATTAGTTATTAAATTTATTTGAATTTTTAATCATTTAAAATAAATAAAAAATGATAATTTTAATTTATAAATTACAACTAATTTTAATTTAAAATTGTTTAAATTATTTAACTGAGTTAAAATTAAATTTATTTGAATTTTTAATAATTTAAAATAAATAAAAATAAAAATAATTTTAATTTATAAATTACAACTAATTTTAATTTAAAATTGTTTAGATTATTTAACTGAGTTAAAATTAAATTTATTTGAATTTTTAATAATTTAAAATAAATAAAAATAACAATAATTTTAATTTATAAATTACAATTAATTTTAATGATATATTAATTGATGTTTTATAACCAATTTCCAGATTTTGAATTATAGATATAATATTATTTGTTTTGGTGTAATGTAACTTATAGATGAATTAATTTTTTTATTTATTAAAAATTTGAGTTTAAGTAAAATTTGAATGCCTCCTTTTTCAGAGTGTTGAATCGATTTATACATTTAAAAATATATTTTAAACAACAAAAAAATCATATTGTTGTTGGGGATTCCGGATTAGCACTCTATAGCATTTGTGATCCGTCCAATATTTAAGATGGTAAAAAATCACTTTCTTACTTGAAATTGTATCCTCAAATTCCTATAAAAATACTATTTCATCTCTACTATTTTGATAAATTACTTAAAAAAATAATTTTAAAATTTTAAAAAAATACAAATTAATTAAAAATAATATTAAAATTTAATTTTAATGGTTTTTATAAATTTTCGATTAATTTTAAATAAAATATATTAAAATTTAGAAATTTTAAAAACTATGTAATATTTTAATATACTTAATGTTTCGACTCTCTTTTTATATATATTTTGGTTAACTTTTACTCGAAGAGGATCCCTCCCGAATTGAATCAAAATTTGCTTTAAAAACACATTCGCGAGAAAAGGCCATATAATAATCTAGGTGGTCCACTTCATAGTTTTACCCTGTCGTCATGCTATTATTATTGGTTTACAAAGTTTTACCCTGTAGTCATGTTATTATTTTTGGTTTGCAAAGTATAAGGAATATTTGTATCTTATAATCTTAAAGGTTAAATATTTTATTTTATTTTTCTATTTTATTAAAATTTAACTCGATGACCATGTAATTTTATATTATTTAAATTATATTTTTAAATATTAAAATTAATTAATGTTTTTATTTTAAGAATTATAATTTTGTTCACTCCATCTGGGTGTCACGCCACCAATTCTTTTTTCTTTAAATTGGCCGGGTGCGGCACCGCCTAAGTTACCAACTCTTTCCATAGTTAGATTAACTTTACGAACTACGCCTTCAACAATTCATAATAACCATGAATTAACATTATTAATGTGCGGAATCCATTAATAATACATGAACAGCAATAATAACCCAACAATATGCAAGAGGAAATCTTCTTTTATTATATATGAAGAAATATTACAATGACCGGGAGCGAAGCTCCACCGGCGTTCATAAACGAGGTTGGGCACCCGCCCGTGCAAGAGCGCACGGCGGTCACACCACAACACTCCACCCAAAATACAATACAACAACACACGATCTTATGCCCAAACGGGCGGGCGCGCCCGTGCACACCCGCGCCCCTCTACAACCGAGACCGTGTACCAAGTCTGGTGGGCGGGCGCCTCACTACGCCCTCCACCCGTGCCCCAACCGCGCTGCACGACGTGCCTTGCCTTGCCCGACTCGGCGGGCACATCCACACTTCTTTGTTGCGGCTCTAAGTGTGCCTTCGCACTTCTCCTTGTGTGATGAGACAATGCGAAGATTGCTTGTCCAAATGAGCGCATATCCAATTTGTTTATACGCCTCTCCAACGTGTGGCGACCTCCAACCGGCTGACCCTTCAAACGCCCAGCCAGCGCGCCCAAACGATGTGTAAAACGCTCCTCCATGAGTCGGCCCATCCATCGTTTCGCACGCCCAACTGCCATATAAACGCTTTCATAACTATGTCGCACCTTGGTCGCCATCGCACTTTTTCTGCCTTAGTTGTTTTCCGCGGAGGTAGGCGCGTGCGCCCGGTCGCCCAATGACC
This sequence comes from Pinus tabuliformis, assembly GCA_031772625.1. Lineage (NCBI taxonomy): Eukaryota > Viridiplantae > Streptophyta > Pinopsida > Pinales > Pinaceae > Pinus > Pinus tabuliformis. The sequence goes on along the minus strand of CM062811.1, from coordinate 440,969,716 downwards.
GTAGGTCGTCACATCCTCCCCCACTGGAAATCATTGTCACCCTTGACAATCCCGATCGCCTCAGTATCTTCCGTTCATACTTCGCAATCTTCTTCTTCCATCTCCAAAGTGAGTCCTCCGATTCCCAGCTTTCCTCTTCCGGTGCATTCTTCCATCTGACAAGATACTCCCGTTTCATGTGGCAACCAATCCCTGTAGTTCTGTAGCTCAAAATCTTCTCCAACTCCAGTCCTGGCTTGTCCACAATCCCGGCTGGTCCTCTTGGCGGTTCAGCTCTCTCTGGATGGTCTGAATCAAGTCTACATCTCTTCAACTGACTCACATGAAAAACTGGATGCTTCATGTGCATATGGTGTGGAAGCTCCAGCTCATAAGCAACTTCCCCCACTCTCTTCTTCACTCGGAATGGTCCCTCATACTTCCGTGTCAGTTTGCTCGCAGTCCCCTTGGTTGGTTGAAACTGTTCCCTGGTAATCCTGAGAAACACCATATATCCCACACTGAAGTGTGCCTCCCGTCTCCCACGATCAGCATACTTTTGCATCCTCCTTGCAGCGTCGTGCAAGTACAACCGTGCTAACTCCAAGGTCTCCTCCCAAGCCTTCATGAACTTCTTCGCATGAGGACTCCTTAAGAAGCCTCCCATCACTACGGTGTGCGGTGCAACCGGCATCTGCCCATTCACCAACTCAAATGGACTATACCCCGTCGCAGAACTCTTTTGAATATTGTAGCTAAACTGAGCAATATCTAAGAGTTCAGGCCAATTCTTCTGATCAGCCATCACATAATGTCGCAAGTAGTCCTCCAGCAATGCGTTGATCCTCTCGGTCTGCCCATCTGTCTGCGGATGGTAACTCGAACTCATCAACAACTCTGTCCTGACTAACTTGAACAATGTGGTCCAAAATCTGCCTGTAAAACGCGGATCTCTATCCGACACAATGCTCAATGGCATCCCCCAATACTTCACTATGTTCTTAAATAACAACTCCGCAGTTCGCTTGGCTCCACAAGGCATCTTTGTAGGAACAAAGACAACATACTTGGAAAAACGATCAACCACGACCATAATCCCATTATACCCTTGAACCTGTGGCAACTGAGTGATGAAGTCCATCGAGACACTCATCCATGGTCTCTCAGGAATCGGTAAAGGCTGCAACAGTCCTCCTTGTCTCTAAGTATCCGATTTGTCCTGCTGACAAATGATGCACGTATGTACATACTCCTCTACATCCTCCCGCATCTTCTCCCAAAAGAATCCTCTCTCCAACAATGCCAAAGAACGATGCATCCCTGGGTGGCCAGCCCATGGTGAGTCGTGGCACTCCTTCAAAAGGTGCCTCCTGAGTCTAGATGACTTTGGAACATAGAGTTGGTTTCCAAAGAACAAGAACCCGTCTCGTAGAAAGAACTTTCGTGTCTTCCCCCCCTTTATCTGCTTCACTATATTCTGCGCCAAAGTATCGGTTTCAACACTTTCCTTGATCTTATTCTACATCTCTTCCGACATCTGAACTCGACTCCTACTCCTAGCTGCCCGGTCTTCTCCCTCCAATGTTGCAAGTTGTCCCTTCTTGCTAAGGGCATCTGCTACCACATTGTGCCTTCCTGGTCTATACTCAATAGTCATGTCGAATTCTGCCAAGAAGTCCTACCAACGAGATTGCTTCGCAGAAAGCTTTGGTTGTGATGCAAAATAACTTGCTGCAACGTTGTCAGTCTTGACAACAAATGGCTTCCCAATCAGGTAATACCTCCACACATGAAGACAATGAATGATCGTAGTCATCTCCTTCTCATGAACCGGATACCTCCATTCTCTATCCTGCAACTTCCGACTCTCGTACGCCACCAGATGCCCATCCTACATAAGAACCCCTCCTATGGCAAAATCTGAAGCATCAGTGTGTACCTCAAACGGTCTCTCGAAGTTAGGCAACTTCAGTATCGGTGTTGTAACCATCCTCTTCTTCAAGTCATCAAATGCCTCTTGACATTTGCTCGTCTAACTCCACCTCTTATCTTTCTTCAATAAGTCTGTCAGTGTCGATGTCACCTTGGAGTACCCCTCTACAAACTTCCGTTGGTAGTTGGTCATGCCCAAGAACACCCTCATCTCATGGACATTCTTTGGTTCAACCCAGTCCTCAATCGCCTTCACTCTGCTTGGCTCCATCCGTATGTACCCTTGACCAACAATATGTCCAAGGAATGGAATCTCGGTCTAAGCGAACACACACTTAGACTTCTTCAAGAACAACTGATTTTCCCCCAGTGCTTTGAACACCATGGCCAAGTGCTTCTTATGATCCTCCATGTTGTCACTGAACACCACTATATCGTCCAAGTACACTACTACGAACGAATCCAAGTATGGTCATAGGACATCATTCATCAAAGTGCAAAACGTAGCAGGAGCATTGCACAACCCGAATGGCATAACAAGGAACTCAAAGCTACCATACCTTGTTACTATCGCGGTCTTCTTCTCGTCTCCTTCAGCTATCTGTACTTGATAATACCCATGCCTCAAGTCTAGCTTGGAAAACACTCGGGATTTTGCAAGCTTGTCAAAGCAATCAGCAGCCAATGGCAAAGGATACCTGTTCCTTACCGTCTACTTGTTCAATGCACGGTAATCACAGCACATCCGTAACTCATTCGAATCCTTCTTCCGCTGGAACAATACCGGAGCTCCATAAGGGGACCTTGAAGGTCTAATGAAACCTGCATCAGCTAACTCCTTTAGCTGTCGTTTCAATTCCTCCAACTCAGGTCCTGACAACCGATAAGGTGCTTTAGCCGGGGTTGCTTTCCTGGCTCAAGCTCAATGCTATGGTCCACTGCATGCCTTGGTGGAAGCTTCTTTGGTAGCTCATCAGGCATCAAATCTGCATATTTGGTCAGTACCTCAGAAATCTCGGCTGGAACAGGCGTCCCCACTCCATCACCTTCGACATCCTTGAACATCACCGCATATGTCTCCATATCTGATTCCTTCATAGCCTTCTCCAAACTCAGTGCCGAAACATGCTGCACCCTGACTTCCCCCCTTTGCCTATGAGTGGGCAAAGTCCAAGTTTGTGACTGTCCAACCAGCACCACCTCATCACAGAAGGGGACAACAATAGCCTTGTTGCCCTTCAAGAAATCTTGTCCGAGTATCATATCAAAGTCGTTCATCTCCATCACTGTGAAGTCCAACTGACCCTTCCAGTCTTTTATCTGCACAGGTACTTCATGTACCAAACCCGCCACTTTAGCTCTAGAGTTCACTGCCTTGACTTCCACATTCGATGGGAAGATCATCAGTCCAACCTCTTTTGCCAACCGTGTCGTCATGAAGTTATGAGTGGCCCCCGTGTCCACTAGAGCTTGAATGGTCTTGCCATGAACCATCAAGTCCACGAAACCCAGACTATTCATCCATGATTTCTCCATAACTTTTCCCTGCATACATGTCTGTTCTCTGCGTTCATCAAGCAACGGCTTCACCACCTGTGAACCTGCTCTGATACCAACTGTCAAGGTTGGTATCAGCTTTTCGTCAAGCTTCTTCAACCCTGAATCAGCTCTGATACCACCTGTCACGCCCCCAATTCTTTTTTCCTTAAATTGGCCGGGTGCGGCACCGCCTAAGTTACCAACTCTTTCCATAGTTAGATTAACTTTACGAACTACGCCTTCAACAATTCATAATAACCATGAATTAACATTATTAATGTGCGGAATCCATTAATAATACATGAACAGCAATAATAACCCAACAATATGTAAGAGGAAACCTTCTTTTATTATATATGAAGAAATATTACAATGACCGGGAGCGAAGCTCCATCGGCGTTCATAAACGAGGTTGGGCGCCCACCCGTGCAAGAGCGCATGGCAGTCACACCACAACACTCTACCCAAAATACAATACAACAACACACGATCTTATGCCCAAACGGGCGGGCGCGCCCGTGCACACCCGCGCCCCTCTACAACCGAGATCGTGTACCAAGTTTGGCAGGCGGGCGCCTCACTACGCCCTCCACCTGCGCCCCAACTGCGCTGCACGACGTGCCTTGCCTTGCCCGACTCGGCGGGTGCATCCACACTTCTTTGCTGCGGCTCTAAGTGTGCCTTCACACTTCTCCTTGTGCGATGAGACAATGCGAAGATTGCTTGTCCAAATGAGCGCATATCCAACTTGTTTATACGCCTCTCCAACGTGTGGTGACCTCCAACCGGCCGACCCTTCAAACGCCCAGCCAGCGCGCCCAAACGATGTGTAAAATGCTCCTCCCATGAGTCGGCCCACCCGTCGTTCAGCACGCCCAGCTGCCATATAAACGATGGTCGCCCAAACGCTCTCATAACTATGTCGCGCCTTGGTCGCCATTTCACTTTTTCTGCCTTAGTTGTTTTCCGCGGAGGTAGGCGCGCGCCCGGCCACCCAATGACCGCAGGTCATCACAGGGTGTGTCTAAGAGGAGGACAGTTGGGTGGTGGATAACACTCGCGTTGTCAGGACCTCGAGTCGGCATCACTGCCCTTGAGTGAGTCAAACGCCCCACACGGGCGCACATAGGCAAAACGCAACATGGGCGCGCCCAAGTGCGATGGATGTGCAAGAGTGGGTGTGTGTGACTCAATGTGATAGGCGAGCGTGTGATGATCGGGTGCGTCGAGCGACCCGAGTTAGGCGTTCGGGCGGGCAGGCACGTGGCCTGAGAGCGATTAGAGAGCATGTGATGGGCGGCGTGTTGGGCGACCCGAGTTGGGCGTTCTCGAGGGAGCGCGCCTAGGCGAGGCAACACAGTTGACACGACATAAGTGCATCCCACACAAAGTGCAGTTGACCTGTGGGCAAGGTGGGTCGAGCGACTGAGTTGGAGAATAAGTGCGACGATGGGAACGTGTGGTGAGTTGAGCGAGCCGACGTGTGGCTGTACACTTGGCAAATATGTTGGGTCAGCTTGGTGGGCCGACACCACCAAGTGTCGCGACCCTTCACCTATCCAAGTGGTGGGCAGCATATATATTTGAATGAGGCTAAGTTGGATAGGGACATCGACCAACACCACAGATATTATATTGCTTGGTTTGCAGTGCGGAGGAAGATATGAGTTGCGGGTAAGTCGGGTGCTTTGTGTAGCAGCTGTGGCAGGGTAGTGCGATAAGCCCGCCGGTCGGGCGAGTCGGGTGAAGCTACAACAATAATCGTGCAGTGGTCGGGTGAGTCAGCACTGCTGGCAGAGGTAGCGATGAGGTAGCGGCGAGCAATAACAGGTCGGCACACAGCGTGCATGCTCGGGTAGAACATTGCACGACTATGAAGAGTTAGTATAACTATTGGGCAGACTGTAATGGGTTGTGCCGAGAGGGTTGATTGGTGACCCGAGCATGCAGAACATGTTGGTAGGTGACCTGAACGTGCAAAAGATCTAGAAGAAGGCCGAACTCTTGGAGAATTGGCTTCCCATTGTAAAACAATGTAAAATACTCTGAAAATCAAATAAAATATTTACAATGATAAATATTGTTGATTGGTCTCTTATGGTTATTACATTGTACTGTGAATGTTATGTTTTTCCGCACATAACTAATAATGGAAGAAAGTAAGTTTAATGGTAGGCGTAGTCTGGAAGGCAAGAAAAAAGTTAAGTATGGGAGTCTGGCGAGTGCCGCACGTCACCAAGAACGGGAGAACTAACTCGGGGTCATGACAGATGGTATCAAAGCCAATACAGGATGTAGCAGAGACCAAAGATGTATGCAGGCTGAAGTTTTTGAGCAAAAGAAAAATTAGCTACATAGTTTGGGTTTTCTTGACTTGGAGATTCATGGCAGAACCATCAAAGCTTTGGTGGATGCAGTTGCCACACATAACTTCATGATGACAAGGCTAGCAAAGGAAGTTAGACTACAGACTGTTCCAAAGGACATGGAGGTCAAGGTAGTGAACTCGAGACCTAAAGTGTAGGGATTGGCACACAATGTGCCAATTCGAATTGTAGATTGGCAAGGTTGTTTGCATTGCATGGTGATGGAGATGAAAGACTTTGACATGATATTGGGGCAACATTTTCTGAAGGGAAACAAGGCAATTGTTGTCCCATTTTGTGATTAGATTATGTAGATTGGAGACACACGGACGTGGGATTTACCTACTCACTAGTAAAGAAGAGAAGTGAAGGTGCAACATGTGTCTGCACTAAGTATGAGTAGGGCGAAGTGAGATTCAGATGTTGAGACATATGTGACAAGTCATTAAGGAGGTTGAGGATGATGAGGGAGTGGGGACGCCTATTCCAGTCGAGATTTATGATGATTTTGAAAAATATGAAGATTTAATGCCCAATGAGTTGCCGAAAGTACTTCCACCGAGACGTGCAATGGACCATAACATTGAGCTAGAGCTAGGAAAGCAACCCCCAGTAAAAGCTCCTTATCCTTTATCAAGACCGGAGTTGGAGGAATTGAAATGAAAGTTAAAGGACTTGACTGATGCAGGTTTCATACAACCTTCAAGGTCCCCGTATGCTGCTTCAGTATTTTTCAACAGGAAGAAAGATACAAATGAGTTGAGGATGTGTTGTGATTATCGTGCTCTGAATAAGCAGATGATAAATAACAGGTATCCTTTGCCACTTGCTACAGATTGCTTTGACAAGCTTGTGAAAACCCGAGTGTTTTCCAAGCTAGACTTGAGGCATGGGTATTATCAAGTGTGGATAGCAGAGGGGGATGAGAAGAAGACTGCGATTATGACGAGGTATGGGAGTTTTGAGTTCCTTGTCATGTCATTCGGGTTGTGCAATGCTCCTACTACATTTTGCACATTGATGAATGATGTTTTGCATCCATATTTGGATTCGTTCATGGTAGTATACTTGGACGACATCGTGATATTCAGTGATAACATGGAGGATCATAAGAAGCACTTGGCTTTGGTATTTGAGGCACTGAAGAAAAATCAGTTTTACTTGAAGAAGTCAAAGTGTATGTTCACCCAGACCAAGATTCTGTTCCTTGGACACATAGTGGGTCAAGGTCACATATGGATGGAGCCAAGTAGGATATAGGTGATTGAGGATTGGGCCGAGCCGAAGAATGTCCATGATATGAGAGTGTTCTTAGGGATGACCAACTACTAGCAGAAGTTTGTAGAGGGGTACTCTAAGGTGACTGCACCACTGACAAACCTTCTGAAGAAGGACACATGATGGAATTGGATAGAGAAGTGTTGGGTAGCGTTTGAGTATTTGAAGAAGAGGATGGTTACAACACCAATACTGAGGCTACCTGACTTCGAGAGACCATTTGAGGTGCACACAGATGCTTCATATTTTACGATAGGGGGAGTACTCTTGCAGGATGGGCATCCGATGGCATATGAGAGTCGGAAGTTGCAGGATAGAGAGCGATGGTATCTGGTTCATGAGAAGGAGATGACTGTTATCATCCACTGTTTACAGGTATGGAGGCATTACTTGATTGGGAAGCCTTTTGTTGTTAAGAATGAAAACATTGCAACGATTTATTTTGTATCCCAACCGAAGTTGTCAGCGAAGTAGGCTTGTTGGAAGGACTTCTTAGAAAGTTCGACATGACTATTGAGTATTGGTCGGGTAGAATCAATGAAGTTGCAGGTGCCCTCAACAGGAAGGGATAGTTGGTTTCACTTGAGGAGGGAGAGGACCGAGCTGAGCACAATAGGAGTCAGGTTCAGATGACTGATGAGATGCAAAGTAGACTTTGTGCTAGTGTGGAGATTGATATTCAGGCAAAGAGCATTATGAAGCAGGTGAAGGAGGGGAAGACTCAGAAGTTTTTCCTATGAGATGGACTCTTGTTCTATGGGAACTGACTTTACATTTTGAAGTCATATGGACTTAGGAGGCACCTCTTGAAGGAGTGCCACGATTCTCCATGGGTTGGCCACCCAGGGCAATGTCATTCTTTGGCATTGTTGGAGAGGGGGTACTTTTGGGAGAAGATGAGGGAGGATGTAGAGGAGTATGTACATATGTGCATCATTTGTCAATAGGACAAATCGGATAACCAGAGACAAGGAGGATTGTTTCAACCTTTACCGATTCTAGAGAGACCATGGATGAGTGTTTCGATGGACTTCATCACTCAGTTATCACAGGTGCAGGGGTATAATGGGATTATGGTTGTTGTCGATCGTTTTTCCAAGTATGTCATCTTCATTCTGACGAAGATACCATGTGGAGCCGAGAAGACTGTTGATCTATTCTTCAAGAATGTTGTGAAGTATTGGGGAATGCCATTGAGTATTGTGTCTGACCGAGATCTGTGTTTTATAGGCAGATCTTAGACCACTTTGTTCAAGTCTATTGGGACAGAGTTGTTGCATATTTTGAGCTACCATCCACAAACGGATGGGAAGACTGAATGGATTAAGACACTGCTGGAGGGCTAATTGAGACATTATGTGAGGGCTGATCAGAAGAATTGGCCAGAACTCTTGGATGTGGCTTAGTTTAGCTACAACATGCAAAAAAGTTTCGCAATGAGGTATAGTCCATTTGAGTTGGTCAATGGACAGGTGCCAGTTTCTCCACACATTATGCTACCAAGAGGATTTTTTAGGAGTCCACATGCGAAGAGATTCTTGACAGCATGGGAGGATTCTTTGGAGTTAGCACAGGTGCACCTACATGATGTTGCAGGGAGAATGAAGAAATGGGTAGATAAGGATAGACGAGACACACACTTCGATGTTGGGGATATGGTTTTTCTAAGGATCATTGGAGATCAGTTTCAGCCACCAAAAGGGACTGCAAGATATTTGACAATGAAGTATGAAGGGCCATTCCGAGTAAAGAAGTGAGTTGGGGAAGTTTCTTATGAGTTGGAGCTTCCGAACCACATGCATTCAAAACATCACATTCCATATGAGTCAGCTCAAGAGATGTAGACTTTATGCACATCATCCTGAGAGGACAACACCACCGAGGGGACAGGCCATGATTGTGGATAGACCAAACTTGATTTTGGATAAGATCTTAGATATTAAGACTACATGTGTTGAGAGTGTTGCATGAATGGAATTCTTCATTAAATGGAAGGATGCACCAGAAGGGAGTCATTGGGAAACAGAGGATTCGTTGTGGAGATGGAAAAAGGAGATTGTTGATTTTAATGATGACCTGGTGTGATCGATAGGATTGTAGAGGATGGAAATGATTCATGGTGGGGGAGGATGTCAGGACCCCGAGTTGGCATCACCACCCTCTGGTGAGTTGGGTGCCCTGCACGAGCGCACATTAGCAAAATGCGACATGGGTGCGCCCAAGTGCGATGGATGTGCGACGGTGGGTGGGCCTGACCCGAGTGCAACAGGCGAGCATGCAATGGGTGGGTGTGTCAGGCGACCTAAGTTGGGTGTTTGGGTGAACGCGCACCCGGGAAAGGAACCCATGGGAAAGGAAACACGATTGACATGGCATGAGCGTGCCCCATACCAATTGTGGGCGACCCATGGGCAAGGTGGGTTGAGAAACCGAGTTGGAGAACAAGTGTGATGATGGTAACGTGAGGCGAGTTGAACAAGCCGATGTGTGGCGTAAACTTGTCAAACATGTTGGATTGGTTTTGTGGGCCATCACCACCAAGTTTTGTGACCCTTCTATTAGGGCCTTCATTTTGAATTTTGGGTTTTGCGGAGCAAAGATAGGCGATGCAAACAACTATTAGAGTTGTGGGACTGACAGCCGAGGGAGGGAGCAGGAACTAAGAGTGAACGAGTGGTTGTGGCAAGGTGGTAGCCGAGAGTAAGAGCAGCTGAGAAAGGGCAGATATAAGACAGTCGAGGGTAGAGTTAGTCGAGCAGGAGATGAGGGGAACTGGCAGTGGGAGTGCAGAGAAAAGGATAAAAGGCAAAAGATAGCACGAGGAAGGGGTTGGTCATGAAGTAGACGAACAAGGAAAGGATCAAGAGAGCCTTCCTTAGTTGCGGAAAGGCATGCCTCGTCCTTGGTTCTAGTTGTGATTGGTCTTGTTAGATATTCTCTTTATGTATTCGCTGATCAGGCTTTAAGCCTTCTGTAATCTTTTATGTACTCTATTATGTTCAAGTTAATGAAAGAAGTAGATTGGAACCTATAATGTATTGATGTGCTTTATGTGGGTTATTTAAAACTTTTTAATGAAAGGCTATAAGCCGGATGGATTCTCGTAATGACATGAGTAGCATAGCTTGATTGGATAGTATAGATGATTGATCATTGTAAGTTATTGATGTTCATTGGCTGTAAAATCCCTGATACTCCATTCTACCCCATATAAGTTTAGTTGCGGAACACCTCAGGTGAGACTCCTTGCCCCTCCGAGTAAGGTGAAAATGTTGGCGTTGTCCTAGACTACAACAGAGCTTTGTTGGCCCCTTGTGCTTGAACTCAGGGTCTCTTCCTTATTGTCATTTTCGTGCCAACAAATGGTTCTGTTGTTGGGACCTGAAATAAAAAAGAGGGGTTTAGAATATGGTATCAAGGATTTTTAAGAAGGATATATGAAACTGGTGGGACGACCAAGTGGATCGGTTTGTATCATAGTAGGCCATACTGGAAAGCCGAGTTGTCACTAAGGTTAACGATGAGATTTTATATTCAGAAACTGCAAGTGATTAGTATGAGATCTTCCGGGGTAAGTTCCCCGAAGAGCTGTGCAACTGGTTGCGGAGAATGCAAATGAAGGGTCGGCCAGAAGGATAGACGCCATCCTGTCGCGATTAGGTTCGAAGATCTCGTGACGCTTCACTTCCTTGATAAAGATCTTACAAGAGTGGTAGATTTTTGGGTACAGACTACTCTAGAGGGATAGGGGGTCGAGTTTGCAGCAGAAAGTTATGAATCCTTCTAGAAGGTTGACATCATGTTCTGATCTGGGCTAAGAGGGAATTTGTTAAAAGAAGTACCTCTCTGGATTAAGATTTTGATGGTGGCAGAAGGCTTGATTACTTTCCAAGGGTTGAGCATGGTAGTGTAAACCCCCAGTACTGGGGGAAAGACCTAAGGGGAGAAATGATACTATGCAGGGGATGATGATGCCACTAAAGAATGGGCGCAGAAGATTCACGAAGGGCTAGGGAAGTAAGAGCACAGAGGAGAGCACAAATAACAGAAAAATGGTAGGAAAGGGCCATGTAGGCAATGAGAGGGCAACCAGAGGGACCACACTAAGAAGGAGCGGTGTCAAAGGGTCTAGAAGGAAGGGATGAGATGGTGGAAAAATCGAAGAAGGGAATAGATACAACCAAGACATATGGAAGTCCGGAAGGTGATAGGATCCCTCTCTCGCCTATTGTGGGGGAGGTGTCTAATGGAAGCGGTCACAATGATACCAAGAAAGATATGGAAGATGAGATGTGCTATGTGATGAGACGACTGTTTGTGGAAGATAATGCATCAAATAGAATAAAAAATCCAACCCCGTGAAGCTCAGGTAGTCTTCACCCTGACCTTCCCTTGGTACTTTACAATAGTCTTGGTAAATTTGTTGCTAAGTTACTTAAAGCAATACAAGTATATAGTGTGCTTGTTGTATATATGATTGGTTCTAGTCCCTCTAATGATACTAGGGATAATAGCACTAGTAATTTAGGATTGAAATGATCTCAACAGCCTAGAACCCAAGGCTTGGTGCTTCTAGCACACACTCGAACCAACATGGTAGGATCCTTTACCAGATACCCGAAATTCTTTGGCCGAGGGAATAAGGATTTAGAACAACACTAGTACCTATGCGAATCCATATGGAGAGCTCGTCAGACGCCCAGCAACATAAAGTTGATCGAATCCCGGACTACCCTTAGGGAGAGGGCCCTGAGGTGGTCTATCAAATGGGCAGAATTAAACCAAAATCCGACCGTAGATGATATCAAGAAGAGCTTCATGTAGGAATTCAATCTCCCCCAAACATATCAGTAAGGGTTGTCGGAGTTGTGGGAGATCAAGAAACGATAAGGGGAAACTTCTTGGGAGCTAATGCAGAGGTTTAAAGATGCAATCGACAAACTGAGTTACACCATAGACCCCAACCACTATAGGGATTGGTTTGTCAAGGCAATCCTACCCCTTACCTGAACACCCCTAACTCAACAGAAGATTGAGACCCTATAGGATGCTTTGGAGAAAGCGACACATATAGAGGTGATGGAAAGGTATCCACACAAGTATCAGGGGGGTTGTGTCACAGGATCCATCGATCTTGGGCCTCCAACATTAGATAGCCAGCTTGACAAAGAAATTGAAAGACTTACATCCAGTCCATCTAGCAAGACCCAACACGTGGTGCAGCCACTGTATGGTAGAGGGTCATGTCACAAATGAGTGCCCGAGACTGAGGGGCACAGATAGCACATCAGAGCCCACCGGACCATCAGGGGTTCCACCTACAGTAGGAGTTGCGACAGTAGGATCACAAGGGGCATTCCCGGGCCAAAATTAACCCAAGTACTGCGAGGTTTGTAAGGGTTATGGACATTCACCGCGGTTGTGTCTAATACTGCATAAGTACTCAACCTCCCCAAAGAACAACTACTGTGATTTATGCGCATCCACAACCCACCACACAGATCAGTGTCAATCATTGGAAGCATGAGTAGATCAGCTAGACCATTCGACATTCAGGATCAATGAGAGTGCTCGCGGAGGGTGAGGAGGAGGAGGAGGAACGAGAGGAAGAAGAAGAGGGGGCAGGGGACTTATGCACTTATACAACTATAATCAGGAAGGACATATCACTAGGGACTGTCCTCTCCCAAGAAGACCTTGGTGCTCTCAATTCCGGGTGAACGCACACGCGATGGAGGATTGCCCAAAACTGATTCCAAGGTGGGAAGAACAGACCAGGCAGTGGGGAACAAACTTGATAAATGTAGAGCCCCGGGAAGCAGAGATAGCTCCGCTATCTAACATTAACATAGTCACCCGTGGCAGAAAGAAGATGGGGGCTGACCAAGGTGTCCAGGACCAACCGACCATTATTAAGGTGGCCTCACCAAAGCAGTCATACAATCCTGGATAACAGAAACAATATTATCAGGAAGCGACAAAGTTTTTTGAAAATTTGGAAAATTCCTAGGAAAAAAAGGCAGTGGGTTGACCAAGACCTAACCGCCCTATTGAAGAATGGTTCAGACTATTCTTACATGTTGTCAACAATGATCAAATGTTAGGAGAGCTGTGCAAAAGTCTGAAAGAAGTTCTGCCGGAGGAAGAAACTGGAGAAGAAAGTGTCTCGGAAAATCTGTCGAAGAAACACACAAGAAGAGTCCAAAGAAATAAGAGGAGAATAGGCAGAGAGTTCAGAATTGAAGCAAAGGTTGCTGGATTCCAAATCAAAGATACGATGTTAGACCTGAGTTCCGACGTTAATATTCTACCCTAGAAAACATGAGAGGCACTAGGGAAACCACAAATGAAGTACTCACCAATCCAACTACGGATGGCCAACCAGTATTGCATTCTACCCATTGGAAGGCTGGAATATGTGGAAGTAGACATAGTAGGAATGAAGACACATGCAGACCTTGAGGTGATAGATATAATGGGTGACAAAGATCCTTACCCAGCATTGCTCGACATTGACTGGGCTTATGAAAACTATGCTATCATTGATCTAAAGAAGGAGTTGAGGATCTTTGAGGTGGAAGGAGTACGAGTGATCTAGACACTGGATCCGTACCAAGGACCAAGATTCACAGAACCAGTAGATGACTGAGAGGAACGAGGAATGCTAGACCAGCTCTACCAGTTGATAGTAGGAAAGAGAGAAGATTGCATCAATCCCACAGTGGGAGGATCAGTCAGCTGGAGGAGTATAAAAAGCTCATAGGTTGGCTCTGAGGCTGCATTGGATGCTTGGCAGCAAGGCAGATACGAAGTTGACACCAGATGATGCGCTAAGATGTGTTGCATCAACTGGATTGGAATGGAAGTAAGTGAGTATCCAACCTTTCATGGCATACATTTAGTAGATGTATTTCTAAGTAAGATTGATCGAACTATAACAGAGAGCCACAAAGTACTGTTGCTGGACATCGCACTGCAAGAGACCCAAACACACTGGTGGAAAGCACACCACAACATCCTCCATGACTGGGAAAGGATCAAGTGGGCCATGAGGGAAAGGTTTAAGCAAGCAGGGACTGACCACAAGAAAGTGTGAAATACAGGGGGAACTCCGATCCCCGACTACACCTGGAGAACTACATAGACAGATGGAACAGAGAATGAATTCTGAAGGAACTATGGATACACATGTTCTTACATACCTTGGGTATAGTCCCTCAAGCATGGTATATACAGGGAGAAATTCGAGACAAATGGGGAATTGGGACACATTGGTTGAACAATTCAGTAGTAGTTTTTTGTTTAAAGATAGTGACAGACGGCTGACCGAGGCCTTGTACGCCATAAAAAGAATCCTCTTCACATTAAGTCAATTGTGGGAAGGATGCATTGACGAAAGGTTCCTGCAATACTTTTATGAGTTAGGACACCCAAAGGATACGGCTTGTGGAAAAGTGGGGGTAGACCCAGAGGAGGATGACCTAGAAGAGCTGAGGCACCTGATGTTTCATGAAACCAAAGGAGAGAGGGATCTTTGAGAGGGACCTACAACAAATGTCTCACACTTACTCCCAGTGAAATTGTAGAAGCACAACATTGGAACGGAGGACAAACCTAAGATGGCATCAATAGGGGACTACTGGGACGAGCACATAACTAAGGAGATTTTTGATCTTTTGCAGGAATATGAGGACTTGTTCCCAGCTTCGGTTGCAAAGTTAAAGGGAATTAAGGGGGATATTGGGGAAATGAAGATTGTACTGAAACTTGACACCAGGCCAGTGAAGCACAAACCATATCAACTGAATCCAATAATAAAAGAAAAGGTCAAAAAGGAGATAGACAAGATGCTGGAAAGAGACCTCAATAATGCTTGCGTACATGACCCATTCCCCACACCCTTCAGTGATGAGGTCCTAGACAACGTTTCGGGGAATGAAGCATACTCCTTTACAGATGGGTTCTCAGGATATCACCAAGTCTTGATAGCAGAGGAGTACAAGAAGATGACCACTTTCACCATGGAGTGGGGGTCGTATGCATACCATGTCATGCCATTTGGCCTAAAAAATGCACCTGTCGTTTTCTCTCGGATTGCCATCGCCGCATTCAGGGATTACATTCACTGATTCCTGGAGGTGTATATGGATGATTGGACAGTTTACAACATATTGAAAAAGCACGCCAGCCTACTCAAAATGATGTTTGATCATTGTAGATAGTTACATATCTCCCTCAACCTGAAGAAATTTATCTTTGTAGTCCCGTTTGGCACATTGCTAGGCCACATCGTTTGCAAGGATGGTGTTTATGTTGACCCCGCAAAAGTTGCGGCTATTGTAAATATGGATCCACCAGCTAATGTGAAGCATTTTTTATCAACGTTGGGCCACAAAAGGTATTATCATAGATTCATCTACAACTATGCTTCCATCACTGCCCCCCTAGAGAGGTTGCTCAAGAATACAGAAGCATTCATATGGTCGGAGGATTGTTAGGAGACATTAAACGTCCTGAAGGAAAAGTTGGTGAGTGCTCCCATCTTAGTATACCCAGATTGGAATAAGTAATTCCATGTACGTATTGATGCATTGGGTATTTCTCTAGGGGCAGTGCTACTGCAACCAAGAGAAGGCAACTTAGACCATCCTATCTACTTTGCCAGTAGGAAGTTTCGACACTATCTACTTGGAGGCCCATTCAAGTTCTTCATAGATCATTCAACCTTGAGGTACTTGGTTAACAAGCCGGTCTTAGAAGGAAGAATTTGAAGGTGGCTACTATTATTCCAAGAGTTTACATTCGAAGTCATCATTAAACCAGGTCGGTTAAAAATGGGACTTGATCACCTCTCAAGACTGGAGTCAGGGGAAAATAAAGGCTCCCTCAATGACCAACTACCTGATGTTGATTTGTTCTGCATAGAAGCAATACCAGATTAGGAAATTGCAACTTTCCTGGCCATAGGGCAATGTCTAGAGGAGTATATGGCGACGCAGAGGAGGTATATGGTGGTGCGAGCAACCGATTATCAACTAATTGCAGGGCATCTTCACTAGCTGGTGCTCGACTAGGTGGTGTAGCGATGTCTCCTCCAACCCGAACGACAAGATGTTTTAAGGGAATACCACTCTGGATTTGCGGGGGGACACGTCGAAGGGAAAGGAATGACAGGAAAGGTTCTGCAGGCAGGGTTATGGTGCCCTACACTCTACAACGACGCTAAAGAGTATGCCAAAGGGTGTGATGTGTGTCAGAGAGTTGGAAAACCATCGCATCATGATGAGTTACCACTACATCTGGTACGCGTGGTACATATATTTGAGAAGTGGGCAGTTGATTTTGTCGGTCTGATTAGTACGATGGTGTGTCATTCTCAGACACTGTACATTATTACAACAACAGAGTATCTCACAAGATGAGCGGAGGTGGCTCCAGTGAAATACTATACAACGGACACATCCACGAGGTTCATTTTTTAAAACATGATATCAAGGTTTGGGTGCCCAAGAAGCCTGGCGAGTGACCAGGGAACTTACTTTATAAATGAAACAATCCCATCTCCGCTGAAGAATTTTCTAGTTCAACACCATAAGAGCAGCGCATACCATCCACAAGCCAATGGGACAATCGAAGCCTTTAACAAGATACTTGAAAAGGGATTAACAAATGTGTGCTTGGAAAATCGGGATGATTGGGATGAACGTGTGCTAGCCACATTGTGGGCGTACCAAACAACAATAAAGAGGTCACATAAGAAAACACCCTTCCAGTTGGTATACAGACAAGAAGCTGTTGTGCCGACAGAATTTGCAGTACCGAGTATCTTCATTGCTTAGGCTACCAAGATGACATACAATGCCTCACTGCAGAAGTGATTGGAAGAATTGATGGAATTAGATGAAGCCAAGTTTCTAGCTAAATTCCACCAATTTGTGGAGAAAATAAGACAGAAGGCATGGCACGACATCCACATTAAGAAAAAATCTTTCACCATCAGAGGGAAAGTTTTATTATATGATAGCACGTTCCAAAAGTTTCTAGGCAAGTTGCAGATGCACTGGTTGGGTTCGTTCATAGTTGCGAAAATCAGGGAGTCTGGAGCGGTGAAGCTCACTCAACTAGATGGAATATTGCTAGGGTCTTTGAAAAGGGGTTGTAGGTAGGTTTAGAGTGATTCAATAGGAGTAGGTCAGTCAACAATCAGCCGGTTTAATTTCTTTATATTAAACACAATAAACCCTGTACAATAGATCAGTTGTGGTGTAGATGCCACCATACCACAACCGATTGTGATCAGGGAGTTCAGTCACACGTTTCACAAGTCTTTTCCGCCGTACTTAGAGTCTTTTTCATAATAATTAGGAAATAATACACACGTCAAGAAAATTATGTAGGATCTTTTCCTGTTATGGATAGAATTAACTAATAAACATCTTCCATTACGATAAACATTATTACCCATCAACCCACTTTGTCCTTTCTTCCGTAATACGTCATCTTAGTCAGGTGCAAATCAGCCGGCGGTGGATTAACACGATCGAGTCTGCATAGGGAAAGTTGTCATAGAAATTAGTTAGTGAATCTAGTCAGAAGAATCATGTCAAAGTTATATTACTTAATTTGCATGGATATGCTGAAAGTTTCAGAACTTCCAACTCAGGTGGTAGAATTGCTCAAGTCCCAGTTCGAATCTCAACAACTTCGCCCAAGCATTCGATATCAGCCTTCTGTGACTATTGTTTATCAACGATGCTACATAATGACGAAGCTGATCATATCAGTTCCTAAAGATAAATTGGATGAGCAAATTACTATTTTAGAAACTATTGAAAATAACAACAAGAAATGTTAAAAATAGAATCTAGAAATTCCAATTTAATTTGTCCTTGAATTAAATTATGAATTAAAATCAAATTCTATTCTCATAGCAACTTGTAAATATTTAATTAAGTTTAATTGACTTAATTAGCTTAGGAATTTTGAGTTGGAAGTCTTTCTGTAGTCATGTATATGTTCTCCCTAAATTTTAGGGGTCCGGGATGAGTTTAATTTGAGTTGTAATTAGATAACTCAGTTTACTGAGTTATGGTCAGTTAAATTAGTTTTAATTGTTTATGGAACTAATAGAGGACTAACTTTCAGTTGGTGCACTAGTGCATCCACAAGTGTTACTCTAGTTAACTAAAGATTCCCTCATGAGAAACTCATGCATGTCAGTTTAGAGAAAGACCCATTTGAGACTACAAACGCTTCCACCAAAAGACAATCGTTGAGGTACCAGAGTTTGGGCCTTCATTTGGGAAAGAAAGCCAACATGAAGTAGAAGTAGCACTGCAGGAAGCGAGATCGACACAGTTAGAAGCAGAAGCAACATCCCCTCAAGAAGCAGGATCAACACAATGACAATCAATAACAACAGATGTAGCACCGACAAGAACAACATCGGAACCAATAGCAGCGATGCATACAACACCCAAGATAGATTGACTCAGGAATGAGTCAAAGAACTGTGGTTGAGGCCTGTTGGGGCCTTCACTTTGAATTTTGGGTTTTTTTGGAGAAAAGATAGGTGGCGCAAACAACTGTTGGAGTTGCGGGAATAACAGCCAAGGGAGGGGGCATGAACTAAGAGTGAATGGGCGGTTGCGACAAGGTGGAAGACGAGAGCAAGAGCAGCTGAGAAAGGATGGATAGAAGGCAGAGTTAGCCGAGTAGAGGAGACAAGGGGAACTGGTAGTGGAAGTACAGAGCAAAGGATAAAAGGCAGAAGATAGCACGAGGAAGGGGTTGGTCACGAAGCAGACAAACGAGGACAGGATCAAGAGATTTTTCCTCAATTACAAAAGGTGTGCCTCATCCTCGATTCTGGTTGTGATTGTTCTTGTTAGTTATGCTCTTTATGTATTTTTTGATAAGGCTTCGAGGCTTTTGTAATCTATTATGTACTCTATTATGTTCAAGTTAATGAAAGAAGCAGTTTGGAACCTATAATGTATTGATGTGCTTTATGCGGGTTAATTAAAACATTTTAATGAAAGGCTATAAGTCGGATGGATTCTCGTAATGACATGATTAGCATAGCTTGATTGAATAATGTAGATGATTGACCGTTGTAATCTATTGATGTTCATTAGCTGTAAACTCCCTGATACATCATTCCACCCCATCTAACTTCAGTCGCGACATGCCTCGGGTGAGACTCCTTGCCCCTCTGGGTAAGGTGAAAATGTCGACATTGTCCTAGACTACAACAGAGCCTTGTTGACCCCTTGTGCCTGAACCCAGGGTATCTTCCCTATTGTCATTTTCGTGCCAACACTTTGACCTATCCAAATGGCACACAACATATATATTTGGATGAGGCCAAGTTGGATAGGGATATCGACCAGCACTGCAGATATTATATCTCTCGATTCACAATGCGAAAGAAGATATGAGATGCGGGTAAGTTGGGTGCTCCGTGTAGCATCTGCAACAGGGTAGTGCAATGAGCCTATTAGTCAGGCAAGTCGGGTGAAGCTATGACAACAAGCGTGCAATGGTTGGGTGAGTCGGGACTATTGGAAGACGCAGAGATGGGTGTAGCGGAGGGTAGCAACAAGTCAACGCACAACATGCAAGTGCAAGAAGCGCATTGCGCGATTGTGCAGAGTTAGTATAATGGTCGGGCAGACTGTAATGAGTCGTTCAGAGAGGGTCGAATGGTGACTTGAGCATGCAGAATGTGTTGGCAGGTGACCCGAATGTGCAGAAAATCCAGAGGAAGGCCGAAATCTTGGAGAATTGGCTTCCCATTGTAAAACATTGTAAACTATTATGAAAATCATAATAAAATATTTACATTGATAAATATTGTTGATTGGTCTCTTATGGTTATTGCATTGTGTTGTTAATGTTATGTTTTTTTTCACATAACTAATAATGGAATAAAGTAATTTTAATGGTACGTGTAGTCCGGAAGGAGAGAAAAAAGTTAAGTATAGGAGTCTAGCCAATGTTGCACATCACCGAGAACAGAAGAACCAACTTTGGGCCATAACACGTGTGGAGCCATGATAGCTTATATACGACGAGGTGGTAGGAGGGCAGGTGTGTCGCTCCCCCATGATGTAACTCTTAATCAACAAGGGTGTGAATGTCTAAGCTAGTGGTAGTGTAGAGGGAAGTGGTTAATGGATTGGGGAGGTACATGGTCGGACCATTCCGTGATTAAACTGCTCAAGAAAACAAGATATATGGCTTATGCAAGACATTAGTGGGAGTCACAAAGGAAAAATCATCCATGCAAGCTATGGCGTAGACAGGGAATTGGGAACTTTCAGCGGATGATGTGAACCTGGACTCCAGGATGGTGGAGCTCCTTTGGTAAGTGCTCTTGTCTCTACCTTCTAGTTAGTTTCATCCAGTTTTGGTATGCTTCACATGTTGGGAGGTCTTTCCCCATAGTTCTGTGGGTTGGGCTTTATGGGAAGTGGGCTCGAAGCATGCTCTGGGCGTCATGGTTGACGGGGTGATTTTTCCAAGACTCTGCGTCGGTCAGGTGGGCTATGCATGGAGGTCTCTGAGGTTGCTTACAGTTTCTAGGTTCCTTTTTAATCTTTTCTTTCTGGGAATTGTTATATTTGGTGCATTGGGGAATTAATCCCTTGAAGTCTGCATATGCGATTAAAGTGAAAACTATGTTATTACTTGGGGTGTCTGGTGAAGTCTGGGGAGCTTCAGGGCTCCTTATTTGGTTTTTGGTAAAGGGATGATGCTTTGAGGCATGCCATTGCTTAGTCTTGGTGAGGGGGCTCTAGCAGAGGTGGAATTATCAGTTGTTGGCGAAGTGGGAAGTGTTGTATGTATGGTGTGTGGGCTTACAGAGGCAGGAAAAATGTCAATGGAGTGATGTCTGGTGGGAGGTGGGAATTCTCGACCTTGTGAGTGGGTGACGAATTTGGGGGGGTTCATTCAATTCCTTTTAGTGTTGGTAGAGGCGGATGGGTTGAGGGACGAGAGCACCCTCTGAGTGCGTTGTAGTGGTTGTGGTGGTGTCGGGAGAGGAGGAGCTTAATTGTTGGTGCACACTATTTTTGGCTATCTGGGGTTTCCTGTGTTGCAGGGGAAATCATGAAACCAACCCCAAGGTCCTCTCGTGTGGTCCAAGACTCTCTAGCTTTGCCTAGTCCCAAAAGGAAAACTCGACGAGGGGGTGCCATGGCTGGTTGTGGTCATGCAGGTGACAGCAGTTCAAGCGAGGGCCATGACTGTGGAGGTGGTGCAAATAGGCGTGGTAGCAAGGTGGCAATAGAAAAATGACTGGACATGGTCAAGGTCATGGTGGTACTCATCGTCGTAAGGATCTGCCTAGGTCTTGAGGGCAGACCGTGCAGGTAATGTTGGAGGCTCAGGACAGAGCTCATTGGGAGGAGCATGATGGTGTAGGTCTTCAACACTTGCAATATTTCCAAAGTCATCTTCGTCAAGTGATTGTTGTGTGGTGCAACCAGAATCTTCTTTCGGCCAAGCTGGATAAATTGGAAGCATGGTTGACTCATCTAGAGCAACATGCAGGTTGCTAGTTTCTCCCTCCCCCGAGGACAGGGCCTAACAATATGGTGTCCATCACTTATGATGACTAGCCATGGTAATTGGAGTGTTATTCATTTTGTAGGTGTTTTGGTGGTTTTGGCCTCATAGGATTTGGATGACAGCTCTTAGTATATTTTGGATATTTTGTAACAGTCTGTTATCAAAGGTCAACAAACCTGGTCAGGTTGAGACCACTAGTTTTTTGGTATGCTATGTAAACCTTTTTTATATTTAATCGGAAAGTCTGATTCACAAATATCTATATCTATATATATATATATATATATATATATATATATAGATAGATATATAATTTGGTTCAAAATTATACTATTTGGTAAAAATAGATCTTCATTGAATATACAATTGATTTTTTTTTCAATTTTACTCTTTTTTGCTTCCATAACAAGTTTTCTATTGAGATATCACATAAAAAGAATAATAGAACTGCCAACCCTTGGTATGACAGAGATGATAAAATTTGTATAAAAGCATTTAGGGATGATCGTAACAAAGCTTTAAAGCTTGATAAGATAAATATGTACAAAGGTCTTATTAAAACAAAGAAAATGTACTATATGAGTAGAAAGCAAAAATAATTGGTGCACCTAACGAAATTTGATCCTAGAAAGTTTTGGAGGAAAAATCAAATTCCTTAAAACTAAGGAAAATATTTGATTCCCTTGAAGAACTAGAATTCCTACCTTAAAAACCTTTGTCAATCCCTTGATTCCACAAATATCATTCTGAGTGATCATACAGAGGATAATATCCTTTCTTTGGGAGAATCTGAGTTTGAGGTTAGATGGTTAGCTAATGGAAAAGCTAAGGATATCGAAGGCTACAAAGTTAAAAAATTTAAAATGGAAAGGCCTATCCTCATCCATCACATACATGAGTGCTTTAATTTGGCAATCAAACAAGGCTTCCCTAAGTCTTGGATGCAAAACCTCAATGTACATATTCCTAAAATTGAGGGTAAAAACATTCCCTCTAATTATAGGACCAATATGATTAGCCAAACTTTAACCAAGATATATGGAATTGATTTTGAAAAGAAGATTAACCTATGGCTAAAATGCACAGTAGAATAACTAAAGGACGAGCTAAGTTTACGAGATATCATTCAACTCAAAACCATCTTGTTACTCTCAGGATCATTATAGAGGAATGTTGCAATAATTAAACTAATCTCTTATGTTGTTGTGTTGACTTTAGAAAATATTTTGACATCATTTCTAGGAAAAGTCTATGGAAGAGGCTCAAAGAGATAATGATTCCTCTCTAGTTGAGGATTTGTATGACAAGGCTATACAAGAATTTTATTTCCAAATTTAGGACCAATGAGAGTTGGTCACAAGAAATTAAATGCAATATCATAGTCAAGCAAGGGTGTACCTTATCCCCTACCCTTTTTGGCATATGCATTAATAAGCTAGAAAAGTGTTTGGAAGATGCAAGTTGTGCTCAACCAATGCTTATTGGTATAGTCATATCTCTTCTGTTTTATGCTAATGATATTGTTGTCTTCGCGAGGATTCATTATGATCTTAATAAGCAACTAATAATCCTCCAAGATGTTTACTCCAAGATGGGTATGATTGTTAATGCTAAAAAAACTAAAATCATGATAATTAAATCCAAAAAGATCATGACAACAACTACTTGGAGAAAGTTACTTCATAAAAACATCTTGGGATCCATATCCATCATGGGCTCAATTGGAATTATAACAGTGAGATAAGGATAAATGGATGACAAAAATATTACTATGGGCTTGAAATCAATTGTAAAGTAATATATATTTGTATATAGGATAAAAAGAAACTCATGCTTGAAACTCTCATCACTCATGTTATTTTATATGGATGTGAGGTTTGGGGTTGTAGTATCTCTAGAGAGTCATGGAGGAAGATAGGACAGATGCAAAAGAAATTTATAACCTACAATCTCAAGATTAAAGGACATACTCTCTATCATATCCTCCTAATTCAAGATATCATTTCCTCCTTTGAAATAATGACTATGACTAGGTATCTTATGTAAGAGAATAAGTTAAACAACATGGAAGCCAAAAGGTTTTCTAAAAGTTCTTCTAACTTAACCATTGGGAGATAAAGGAGAAGATCATTTTGCAGAATAAGGATAACATTAAAAATATTTCTACTTCAAAATTTAAGGATAAATTATGGAATGACAAAGATCTAGTGTTCGGTCCCTATAATACTAGTGTATTCCCTTATTGTTATTTTCATTGTACCCCTTATTATTATTGTTGTGCCCATGTTGTCCCCATATTGTTATTATTGTTTCCCATAGAAGCCCACTATTTTAATTGTTGTGCCCTTACATTATTATTGTTATGTCAGCTCTGATTATATTGTGACCCCTTAGACTCCTATATATAGAAGGGAGGTCTTGTCATTTGTATCATCCAAGATTTTTTCATTTTATGTAATGTAAAGGAGGTTTCCCCCTTGAATAGGCTACTTTTGAAGTCATTTATCTATCTATTTCTTCTATTTTGTGAGCTGGTTGCATAACAATTGGTATCAAAGCTTTGGATTCTAGGGTTTCGCTGCTTCAAACAGTTCATCGTGGAATTTTCATTATAACTTTTTTCTACGAAGCTTAAAATGCTGAAACTAAAACCCATGTGAGCCAAAATTGTGGTGGACCGTGTGACCGAATCTCAGATGGTGTCTCACTATATTTTCGGAGATATGAACTGAGGAAGTTAGAGTTTTTGAAGGCTCCCAAATTCGATCTCAAACACACCACCTTGGGAAAATCGTCATAACTTTTTCTCTTAGCATCAGATGGAAATTTAGTAAAAAGTGACAGAAATGGGATGGACTTTAGTTTGTTGGATATCGTTTTCGGAGCTGAAGGTCAAAACAGAGACATGTGGCATGTTGTGCAATTTTGCTCTAATGAACCAATCTATAATTAGGTCATTGTGGGAGATTGGGCATAAATATTTTTTGGAGAATACAATCACGACTAGACATGTGGGGTTAGAATGAGGACTCAGAGGGAGGTCACAGGATGAAATTTCAGAACTTGGAGATCCGAAATTACAAAGTTACAATCGTTTCAAGATAGAGCTCATACAAAGTGGAAAAAAAAGTCGTGTAGTTTCTTTAAATTTTGTATAAGTTTTGTTTGAGAAAGTAGTTTGAAGTGATTCAAAGGGCATTGTGAAGCATAATTAGAATTCATTGATGACCCGAAGAAATAAAATGGAAACACCTAGTAAGCAACCTGGAATCTCTACTATGCCACATGAAGAAGAGAAAGAAATGCAACATGATATATCAAAGTTATGAGAACAAGTGCAACAAATTTTGCTCTCACAAAAAGTAACTCAAGCTAAGATGGATGGTTTAAAGAATGGAATGTTAGCTAAAATGGATGGAATGGAAGCTAAGATGGATGGTATAGAATCAAAATGTAAAGGCAACATGGAAGATTTGAAGATAAATTTGACAAAGTTGCTACAAGAAATGGTTACTAATAGCGAAATGGTAGTAAAGGAAACTCATGATGAGAACAAGAGAAATGTTAGTCATGATTCCATAGAATCTAACGTTGGATTGAAGACTCACCATGTTCCAAAGATTGATATGAGGAAGTTTGATGGCAAGGATCCCGTAACATGAATACTACAGATGGAGCAATATTTCAATCTCCATAATATGAAAAACACACAAAAGGTACACATTGCAACTTTATATTTGGAACCCAATCAGTTTGTATGGTATCGATGAATTTGCTCTAGTAAACAAATTGTCACTTGGGAAATTTTACGGGAGCAATGATAGCACTTTATGAGGATACAAAAAGCAACACCTTTTTTAGCCAATTGATAAATCTCAAACAAAAGGGTTCAATGGTGAAGCACATTGAGGACTTCCAAAAATTGAATATAAGGGTAAAAGATATTCCAAGGAGCATAGGATTGATGTGTTCATAGGGACTTTAAAGGATAACATCCAACATGAGGTTCGCCTTTGGGAACTTGATTCATTAGAGAAGGCATTCAAGTTGGCAAGAAAAATTGAAAGAAAAATTATGGAAACAAGGAAGCCTACCACTCACAACTATAAAGATGGAAGTGTGTTGCCCCTCGCCTTCCACAACCTACAAAGTTGACACCAATCAATTGGAAGAAAAAAGAGCAAAAGTGCTTTGTTACAGTTGTGATAGCAAATACACTAAAGGTCATAAGTGTGCTGAGAAGAAATTATTTTACATAGATTGTGAAGAGGAGGAAGAAAGGAACAAGAAACATCAAAAGAAGAGGATACACACCAGGAACAAACCCTAGAGAAAGAAGAAATGAATCTGACTATATCTTGTAATGCATTGGCCAGAATTACCACTCCTCAAAATATCAATATAGAAGGACATATCAATAAGAAAAAGATAATAGTGTTGATTGATTTGAGTAGTACTCATAATTTTATTCATTGTAAGATAGCCAAGGAATTGAATTGCTTTCTATATCTAACACCTGAGCATCAAGTGATGATTGCAAATTGAGGAACCATAAATTGCTCTGGAAAGTGCCCTAATATCAAGCTATCCATGGGAGAATATGCGTTGAATAGCCCAATGCTTTCCATTCCAATGGGTGGTACTGATGTTGTACTAGGAGTCCAATCGCTACAATCTTTGGGTACGATAACTTCTAATTTTCAAGAACTTTTCTTGAAATTTTTTTCGAAAGGAAAGGAAGTTGAATTAAGGGGTATCATAGGGAAACCAGGAAATATAATAAGCTCTAACGGCATGACAAATCTTCTAAAGAAAGAACAACGAGGCGTAATTGCACAACTATGTTCGATAAATGTTCCCACATTGGAATAATCTAATTCTCTAGATCTCCAAAAATTCTTGGACAATCATTCTAGGGTATTTGAGACTCCCAAAGGCCTTCCACCTGTTCATGATCATGATCATGCTATTCATTTGATTCCAGGAAGTGTTCCTCCAAACATCAGGCCTTACAAATATCCCTATGCCCAAAAGAGTGAAATTGAACGTATGATTGCAAAAATGCTATAGGTTGGTATAATTCAACCTAGTCAAAGTTATTTCTCTGCTTCAGTTGTATTGGTGCACAAGCAGGATGGATCATGACACATGTGTTCGATTTATAGGGAGCTAAAAAAGCTCACTATTAAAGATAAATTTCCCATTCCTGTCATTGATGAATTATTGGATGAATTACATGGTGGGCTCCAGTATTGCAGCAATAATGCTGCAACTCCTAGGACTCCCTTCTTTACTTTTATCAACCCGGTAGTTCGTAACAAACTTGGAAGCGACGGTGATGTATGCACAAGTACTAGCTCTTGCCGCAGCTGTCACTTGGTCAGCTGGCACAAGTCCGCTAGGGGCTTAAGCCAACTTCTATGAGCTCTTAGAAGAAGCTTTTTAATTGATGGCTGGAAGCTAATTCAAAGGAAACTGATCTACTTGCAAAAAGAAACTGAAAGCCAAAAAGTAACATAAACCCTAGCAAACCCTAATTGTACTAGCTAGTCCTACTGATGCAGAGGAGAGAATGCAAACTACTGAAAGAGATGCCATTACTCCTATGAAGGTAAAATACATGTGTCTAGACTACCTCTATCTGAAGAAAGCATCTTTTTGTATTTTTGAATAAGTTATTAGAATTATCATGCATGTGCTTTTTAACTGGCTTTTTACTGTGCAGGGGTGGATCAAGGAAGAGAAATGCTTGGAAAAAGTTGGGAAGGTTCAGGGAAGGTCTAAGGAGTCCCTAACACCCTTTCGGAGAGTTTCACAAAGTTTGGCTATCCAGCAACCTCATTTGTGAGCTTCTACAGGAAGTCTGCGGGGGTTCTACAGGATGTTTCAAGGATTTCTACAGGATGTTTAGAAATTTCTACAGGATGTTCTAAAATTGGATTTTGGAGGATGGATGAGTGAGAGAGGATGCATGAATGGATAGGGAGGTAGGGTAGGGGTCTGAAATGACCCTGTGACTGATGGATGAAGTGATGAGAGGGTGTGGAAAGCTAACTTGACTTAAAGAAGGCTAAGACAATGGAAGAGCAAGAAGGCAACGTTACGTGGGCAGAAGAGTAGTTGTGAGATGAGGAACCTAACTAGGTGATGGAGCAGCTGGCCTAGACGAAGCTTAGGTGGACGAGGGAGTGATGGAGATGCCTTGCACGGTGTAAACTTAACTGAATCAACCAAGTCCTGCACACAATCAAAATCTTAGCTAATCTATCCTAACTGTCAACGAAGCAAATGAACAACAGCTTTATTTCTAAATAGAACCATGTACAACACTTAATCAAAGAAACATCTCAAAAGGTCTGAATGCATGACTAACTTCTACAAATGAAGACATTACACCAAAGATTGCATGGTCAAGCAAACTAGTGTTTTTTTTGGGTAGCACTGTTTCTGCAATTCCAGCCCCTGATCCAATAAGGGAGAGGTGAAACTGAGAGTGTAGACAACCCCTTTTCCTAGAGCTTTATCGATTATTATCCTATCAATCTATTCTACACATCTGAAGCAATTCTATTCCTCAACAGTGACCTATTTAACCAACACAACTAAATCTTGCTCAACAAAACCACGTTTCAAATGCATAAAAGGAAAATCACAATGCATAAAGGAAAGATAACAATACAAAGAAGGAGGCCCTAGGCTCGCGGGTTGGGCCCAACCCCGAGAGCTATGGCTCCTATAGAAAAATCAGAGCTGATATCAAATCTGACTGCTTCTCATTATCAAAAAATAATCATAAGTCAAGAGTTATGCCAACAATGGCTACAAGAGAACAAAACAGAGCTAGCAGCACTGTAGTGCAAAATATGCAAGAGTTTTTCAAAAGTCCCTCATGAAGGTTGAGGCCTTAACATTTATACACCACGAGGCCCTAGCTGGCCTCCTAAATCCATGGGACTTGGCTGCCCAAACTGTGAGTGAACAACTCCTTCCAAAAAATCTGTTTGGCTGCCTTCTAGATCCGGTTTTGGTGGCCTTTGGAGCTCGGAGTTGGGGGTGAAGATCCCGAGGGAGGCTATTTAATGCCATAGACAACCCCCCTACGAATCCTCAACCCAAGCTTGGCTATCTCCTAGCCCATGTCTGCTCGGTTTTGCTCCAACATGTGTCAAAAAATCCTGAAATGAGCACGTGTTAGCCACCTAGGAAGAGTGACTACCCTTATTCGTACAAATGACATAAACATACTAAAAAATAATGCATAAGTTATGAAAAATGAAGGATTGAACAAGGATAATTAGGCCAAATGAGCCCAAAATGTTACCAAATTTGGGGCTCATCATTACATAGAGAATTTTACTTCACCAAGTTAGAACATTGTTCAAGATATCATCAAATCAGAATGAAGACTGAAGACATTCCAAAAACAACATTTAGAACTCATGAGGGTCATTATGAATTTTTGGTCATGCCTTTTGGCCTTACCAATGCACCTTCTATATTTAAAGGTTTAATGAATTCCATTTGCAAACCCTTCCTTAGAAAGTTTGTGTTAGTATTTTTTGATGATATACTAATCTACAACAAGTCTTGGAAGGATCATGTCCAACATGTTGACAGAGTGCTCAAACTATTAGAGGAGAAATAATTATATGAAAAAACCTCAAATGTTTATTTGGAGTACAAGAGGTGGAATATTAGGGTCATATTGTATCTCATGAAGGTGTTAAGGTAGACCCTAGCAAAAAAAGCCATTAAGGAATGGAAAATCCCCACATCCATAAAGCATCTGCGAGGATTTCTCGGGTTGACAAGGTATTATCGCAAGTTTGTTAAGAATTATGGGAGAGTAGCAGCACCTCTAACAACATTACTAAAGAAAGATGCATTTTCTTAGGCACCAGAAGCAATGAAGGCTTTTGAACATCTTATAGAGACAATGTTCCAAGCACTGGTCTTAGTTACGCCATACTTCACAAAACCTTTATTGTGGAATATGGTGCCTCGGGAAATGGAATTGGTGTTGTTTTAATGCAAGAAGAAAGACCCATTGCTTTCAAAAGTCGTCCAATCAAAGGAAAATATTTACACAAAGCTATTTATGAGAAGGAAATGTTGGCAATACTACATGCCATTAAGAAATGATGACCTTACCTAATGGGAAGACACTTCCAGGTAAAAACAGATCATGATAGTCTTAAATACTTCTTAGAATAAAGTTTATCTTTAGAAGAGCAACAAAAATGGGTCACAAAGATGTTGGGTTATGACTTTGAAATCATCTACAAAAAGGGAAGAAAAATGTTGTTACAGATGCACTCTCAAGAAAGGATGAGGATGTGGAAACATTGATTTGTGCCATTTCTATTATCCAACCAAATTGGATAAACAAAGCAAGGGATGAATGGAAGAATGATGAAGAAGTGTGGGCCCTCATTCAAAAGTTGCAGCAAGATCCAAGTACATCTGATACATTTAGCTGGAAAAATGGTTCGTTATGGTACAAAGATCGCTTATACCTCTGTAAGAATTCCCAACTCAAACAAAATATTCTTCTGGAATTGCACACCTCTCCCTTAGGAGGGCATTCAATATTTTTTAAAAACTTACCATAGGGTTAAAAAGGAATTTTTTGGGATGGTCTTAAATCTGATATTTAAAATTTTGTGGTAGAATGTTTGGTTTTCCGACAAATTAAAGTTGAGACAATTAAGACCCCACATCTATTACAACCTTTATCCTTTCCAAGTCAACGTTGGGAGGAGGTTTCAATGGATTTTATCACATGTTTACTCAAGTCCGAAGGAAAGAGTGTCATCATGGTGGTAGTTAATAGACTTACCAAGTATGCACACTTTTGTGCATTATCTCATCCATTTAACTCTAGTACAGTTTCTACTGCATTTATGGAAACAACTCAAAGGATACATGGAAACCCAAAGATTATTGTAAGCGACAAAGATCCTATTTTCACTGGAAATATTTGGACAAATTTATTTTCTCGTCTGGGTACTTAGTTAGCTCATAGCTCATCTGATCATCCTCAATATAATGGGAAAACTGAGATAGTGAAAAAAAAATGGAAGGATATCTTCGTTGCTTTGTATCTGATAAACATACAGAATGGGTCAAATGGTTGCCTCTAGCTGAATGGTGGTATAACAATTCCTTCCATACTGCAACAAAAATGACCCCATTTATGGCACTTTATGGATATCATCCACCGTCCATCACATCATATTTAAGAGAAAATTCTAAGGTTCAAGCAGTGGAAGATCACATCGAGCATCAACAAAAAGTTCTCCAACTCTTAAAGGATAACCTCACTTTGGCACATAATAAAATGAAACAATAGGCAGATCAACATCACAACGAAAGAAGTTTTGGTGTAGGTGACTGGGTATTTATACGATTGCAACCATACAAACAAATGTCCCTCAAGCAAGCTAAGAAGGATAATAAATTATCACCAAAGTATTATGGTCCATACAAGGTGTTGCAAAATATTGGTACTATGGCATACAAATTGGAACTTCCTGCATCTTCCCGAGTGCACCCAGTTTTCCATGTTTCATGCTTAAAGAAGGTTATAGGTGACAATCTCCTAGTTCAAACAATATTTCCAGAACTTGACAAGGAAGGAAAAATAATATTGGAACCTGAAGCAGTCACAGAAACAAGAACTGATAGCTATGAAATAGATCAATTTCAGAGTATCTCATCAAGTGGAACAACTTACCAGTTGGAGATTCCACATGGGAGGATGATAATTTTATACAGAAGCATCTAAAACTACTCAAGCGTTGAGGACAACACTTTTTTGAAGGAGAGGGGCATGTTAGGTACCTATAATACTAGTGTATTCCCTTATTGTTATTGTCAGTGTACCCCTTATTATTATTGTTGTGCCCATGTTGTCCCCATATTTTTATTATTGTGTCCCATAGATGTAGGTTTTAACCTTGTACATAAATTACTTGCATACGAATTCTAAAACACAGAAAATAAACAATGCGAGAGCATAACACATAAAACACATATACATAGAGATTTTCCCCTATATCCCAAAACCGGGACTACCAATTTGATTTTTCATTATATTCCTTTCAATGTTACAATACATATTTATACATGCCGAAGCATCCAATACCATGGACCGAAAACCATCGCTTCCAAAACCATGGACCAAAAACCATCGCGTCCAAAACCATGTGCGAAAGCCATGCACAAAACCATAGGTAAGTCCTCCCAACCTAATATAGGGTCCAAAAAAAAAATTCCTGGGGCGCTGCCCCGGACCACATAGAGGGGGGCTACCCACCCCCCTTAAACCCCCCTATGACCCCCCCTCTACACAATCAACACAACGAAGGGGGAGCTCCATCGCCCCTCTAACCCCCCGGTTAACTATGTGGGCTAGTCATGGAAAGAATATAACACAACCCAACAATAGAAGCCCACTATTGTTATTGTTATGCCCTTACATTATCGTTGTTATGTCGGCTCTGATTATATTTTGACCCCTTAGACTCCTATATAGAAGGGAGGTCTTGTCATTTGTATCATCCAAGAATTGTTCATTTTATGTAATGTAAAGGAGGTTGCCCCCTCGAAGAGGCTACAACAGTTAGAGGGAAAAAGGAAACTAAGATATTATAAAGAGGTGATCAACATCACTCTCAAAAATCAAAAGTATCTCTTTCTCGTGAACAATGTTAAAAAGGAAATGAACTTGCTAAAATAAGCACAAATTCTCGTGATCTTAATTATGTCGTAAGGTGTTCCCCTTTGAGAAGAACTCCCCCAGTTGCCACTCTGCACAGGTCTGCACTGTCAAATTAAATGTTAGACGATCCAATAATAGTGTGTCGTCGGATTGATATAATTTCAACTCAAGGACAAGAGAGATGACATATAACCCTCCATGATGGTGAGCTTGAACTTTGCATTTGTGTTTTCATTTTGCAGAGGAAAACTCTTCTCTTAGGGTTTTTTCAACCTCGTTCTTGAACATTCTATGCATTTCTTGGTAATTCTATAAATGTTCCCCGATCCGTCCAAAACAATCACCAAGATAATCTCTCTGGTTCTGTGAAGGTCTCACATTCAATATCGACATTCTTTCAGTCTCTTCTTGATCCACATGGATATTGGTGGCCACCCGCTAATTCCACTTGGATCCCCTCTAATGCTTCTTACAGTTTTTTTCAGTTTCCTTAATTATAGCACAGTTTACTATTTTTAGCAGTTTTTCGGGTCCTAAACTTCCGGAGCCGTTTTGAGGACCTAAACGACGTTTTTTGGGAAATCCACCGCCAGCGATTTTTTTGATAAAAATCGTCTTTTCCGTCGTAGTCCTCGGAGAGATATTTCCAACGGGCTATCATGCATGTCAAACGGAGATAGTACGACCAATTCGCAACCCCGGGAAGTTGATGTACCAACTTACCCAAAAACGGGGCCCACAATTTGGCGTTTCATCTTCTAGGGTTAGGTTTTGGAATGTGAAGGGTTTTCCATTGTTTCTCAACAATGAATAGGCCTTCGAGCCTCATTGTAAGACAGTTCAGAGGCATGTAGCCACCACATCTCTTCTCAGAGATAAGCTACCATCGCCCTAGCTGGTTTATTTCCATTTCTGTTTGTAAGCATATTTCAGTATTTTACAGTAATGAATTGAGGTATTATTTCCACTGCATATCTGTCTTTATGGTTATCTCTGTATTTTATTGTGTTCTTGTTTAAATCCGGATCACTTCTTCGGCAGACGATCCAGCGTTTTCAATCCCTTCTCAACGGATTTTTGGGATCCTCTCAAATTTGGGAATTTTCTATTTTGGGGGACATAGGGCATTGTGCAAGGAATGAGTCAACATCCATAACCAACATTCATCTCAACTAGAAGGAAACTTCTGACGTGTACACCTTCAAGGGTGATCCTCTAGGTATTCATCATGCATGTTACAAGGTTTTTGTTCCCTTTTTTTTTATGGATTGTTTGGATTTGTTGATATTTAGTGCCTGGTGTTTATCTGTTGGTCTTGGTAGGTTTGAAGAAAGAGGACCAAAAGAAAGAGGTGGAAGATGACCGTATTTTTATAGTATTGATTGGGTTACGCAATTTTGGGTAGTGAGTAGTTACCCTGTCCAACATAGTTTTTTACTAGCGGGATGTCCTTTCCCCATGTTGCGCCCATCACGTGCTTCACATAGAAGAGGCAAACTTTTCACAGTGCAATATACACTTATATAGAATCAATCTATGACTGCCAAAGCTCATTACTTCCCATCCACCAATGTTGAATAATTGCTACAATATTCTATTCTTATCAATATCAAGGTTTTCATTGCGGGCATTAGTAATTTTCTGGATTTTTTCCCTATACTTGTAATGTAATTGTTGAGAGGTCATGGTAGATGGAAAAAGGGCTTTTTGTATTGTGGTGTTTGCCCTTGTTAGTTGAATTGGGCTTGTGTCATTATCCCCCAAACCCAATTCAATGCATTTCTCCTCCTGCAGATAGCTTGTTTGACCAAGGCTATCTGCTTTACCTTCATCTTATTCCTACACCATTGGAGCATGCCATCAGTTGGAAGGATAATGAGCACTCCCACGGAAACATTTTTTTGGCGTTTTTGCTTCCCAAAAAATATCAAGATGGACCAGGTAAGGGCTACAGTGGAAAATAAAGCACTCACTGTTACGGTTCCCAAGCAACCTCAACCAAAACGCAAGGTTAGAGCCATAGAAATATCTGGTTAACTGAAAATAAAATTATTTTTCAATGTTAATTTTTAGTCTTTTTAATGTTGATGCTTTGCTCTTCGAACGTTTGGTGGGGGTTTATTTCTTCTTGCAGAAGACCAAGACACTGTTCAATTTGTTGGCGTACACTCCACACAATACCATGATTTCCACTGCACCAATTATTCATAATGACAATAATGGGTTATAATTTGTTGCAGGGAAATTTGGCATCTTAACTTGTCTGCTTTCAGAGATCGACAAGTGGATGTGCACACCATTCTAATGAAAAAGTACAAGTAAGTGCTTGAATTATGGGTCACTGGAATTCTCATCGACACTATAGCTTTAACATTTTTTTCATGCAAATATTATAGTGAACAACTTCAATTTCCATGGTGGGGAGTTACACTAACATGTGGCATTTCCTTCTTCTTCACATTACCCATTGGTGTTATTGCCACAACTACCAATCATGTAAGTCTATGCGTCATTCATGCAAATTGACCTTTTGTTTCGTCAAGAAAAATCATCAATCTTGCATGAAACTAAATCTTTGGACATCATCACAGAGTACATCATAGGCTCAATTTCAAGTGCATTGGTCAATTCTTAAAACACCATGGGATGAAAGAGTTTGTCACCTTTGCAATACTAAGAGGGTTGAAGATGAATAACACTTTCTCTTAGATTGTCTATCTTATACTCACATTCAATGTAATTTTCAAAATATTTGTCTCACTACCATCCTTCTTGACCTTTTGTGTCAACAAAACTATAGTGATCTTAGAACATTTCTCTTAATACTTTTCAAGCATATAAATAAAATGCCAAAAAAAATATGAGTAATCTTTTACCTTCTTAAAGTTTGATAGACCATATCAATCTTAATAAATATTCAACATCATTATCATCATATTTTAAATATATAAATAAAAATAATAAGAATAATTAAAAACTATTTTCTAAAAATATTATAATTAATGACTTTTTAAATAACATCATGGCAGGCCACACTAACCAATGCACTTGATTTGAATAAGTATCACATAGAATATAATATTGTGAGATAAATTATGGTGTATTGTAAATAATCGGTTTCTTTTATCTGAACAAATTTCATTTAATATAATTAAACCATAATATAATTATATCTATTAAAAATATCTCAAAAATTATAATGTATTAAAAGAGAGAAAAAGGGCGATGGTACGAACACTCTTCGCTAACTTTTCAATCCATGTGCCTTAAATTATAATTTGTTTAGCTTTTCTTAATATATGGATCGAGAATATCTACCAAGTTATAATCTAGTATCTTTTAGAAAACTTTGTAAGAAACACTAAATTTGTAGCATAAATTTTGTGGAGCATAAGTCTATGTTATTGAAACATAATAAAAATAAAAGGTCGAGCTAATGGAGACTTCAATGTTAATGTTATCTGGTTCATGAGAGTAAAAATTGTGAATTTTAACAACCCCTGAGAAGTCATATCATAGTAGATTAAGTAAATTTTTATTGAATATATTAAATTTTACATCAATAATGAATCTATTGAGTAAGAGTTAATTTCAAAACTACTAAGTTCCCATCTTAGTCCAAAGGATTATCTATAGGAACTAAGCATTTATTAAATGATTAAAGAAAGTTCCAAAAGAAACATGTAGCTATAAGAGTTGAGCATTCACTAAATATTTAAAAGAAACACTAAAATAATTTTTTGGTTTTTTATCAATTTTAAGGAATAATTAGTTACAAATATAAATTATGGTGGAATAATTAGTTAGAAAGGTGTCCTTTTCAATGTTCCAAAATTCAATATTTTTGAGGGCCTTTTTTGAATTTATTTCTTTCCCATCAGTGAATATACAAACCATCCCCATCCACATGGCATGTCCATAAAAAAAGTGTGATGTATTGACCACCTTGTCTACATAGTGAGTATAACATTTTTATCACATAGTGGGTGCAAGATTCTTATCCACTGAGACATTATTTCTCATCTACCAAAACACCATCATTTCCATTTCTCATCTATGTGTTCAAATCACAACAATAAAGTACGTAAGGGACTTTCTCATGTCAATCCAAAGAAAGCACACGTGTGTGCTTGCACAAATGATTATATATTATGATGATTATGAATTATTATGGACAAGTGCAATCCCACATATGGTGTTGATGTTGATATAGAAAAAAGGCAGACGATAGGCTGGAAATAAAAAAGAGTGAAAGTCTCCAAGGGTTATGATAAGTGCAAAACAAAATAAACAATATAGAAGATATGCTTCTAATATTAATGTTGAACCATGAAAGAGGGATGAATTAATGGGTATGATAAGGTCATGAAATTGTTATTCCAGAAAAAGGAAAACATGATGGAAAAGAATTTCTCGGTAAAATTGTTGTGTAAACATAAACATTATTCATATGTAGAAAGTAATATAATTCAATTATAGAGTAAGCATGTTATGCACAAGGAGAAGTATACTTGTTCACAGAGACATTGGGAGACAACCATTTATTTTTAGAAAAGGAATGTGTATAGCTTCAAATAGTATTAATTTACTCTAACATCTTAACACCCAATTACATTAGGATAATCCTAATAAAGACAATGTTTTCGGTTGTTGAAAAATCCAAGAAAGAAATTATGATATTGAAATATATAATCCAAAAAAAATTATGATATTGAAATATATAATCTTTGGATACTTTTAGGGATCTTTTTATCAAATCTCTTTTACTGTTCAGTTTACGAGATTATTCATGGACCAAAATGCTTTATTTCTATGTAGGTTGGCCATATATGTTATAAAAATCCTCGCCATTTCACAACAATTCAAGATTTAGACCTCTCCCAACTTGATAGTGTAATTGGGGTTTCCTATATCTTCTACAAGGTGATATTAAGCCATAAATATTTCAAGCAGAATCGCCAAGGTCTTGGGTTAATAAGAAAATAATTCTTTTGTTATGATTTCTTTAATTTTTTCCTATTTCCTATTCAATCAAACTTTTAATTGAACCATGTAAAGTAAAAAAAAAATTAAAATTAAAATCATCCTATACCTATCTTAATCCCAAATATATAAATTATTTAAATAAATCAAATAAAAATTCTCAAGTTGCAACTCTTTTATTTATGTAAAATGGTGAGAAAATGTTTACAATTAGATATTTGATCACTTTTCAAATTACATGAATAAAGAATGGTGTGTATGCACTTTCAAATTACATGAATAGAGTGTGGTGTGCTTTCCATACATATACATATACATATATATTTGAGTTTACATAGAAAACATATTAAAATTTAAATAATAAGACTATTTTAGAAACTTTTTTATTGAAGGAAAGGTAGTTTAAAACAATAGGTAAATTAGAAATGATCATTACATACCCAACTAGCCTAGATTTATTTTAAATTTAGATCTATCAAGGGTCAAGAGAGATCAAGTTCGGACTTAATATGGATTTAAGTTGGTACTCTTACATTCTATAATGGATTTTCTTAAACTTTTATATAAGCTTTATCATAACAAATACCATGCGAAAAACCATAGATTATGAAAACC
Source organism: Pinus tabuliformis (assembly GCA_031772625.1). Taxonomy (NCBI): domain Eukaryota; kingdom Viridiplantae; phylum Streptophyta; class Pinopsida; order Pinales; family Pinaceae; genus Pinus; species Pinus tabuliformis. The sequence goes on along the minus strand of CM062811.1, from coordinate 440,931,724 downwards.
TAAAACCCAAAAATTGTCACTAATAAATTATTAATTTTAATTTAATTTATATTTAACCGAGTTAAAAAATTTATGTTTATATTACCACATCTCTTCTATACTAAACTAGAAAACGTTTCTCAACCTAATTATTAAAATGATTAATTTTATTTATTAATATATATATATTTTTTTTTCTTAATTTTCCACATTCATAGAGTTGCATGTAGAGAGCATTATTGGAATGAAATATCTAACATATTCTCGCTTTCAACGCCATAATAAGAAAGTTAATGTATGTGTGGTATAGCTTTACTTGAACGAACTATATAAATCGTGAAGAGAACGACCTTTCAAACTTTATTACTTTCAACACGTTAACGAGAAAACATGGCCTCACACATATATAAAAAGTGGTAGATAACTTAGATAAAAGTAAATATGGATTGAAAATGATATTGAAAGAGATATATATAATTTTAGTAGTATTTTAGATTGATGAATTTTATTTAATTATTGGAGAGAAAAAGATAATAAATCCTGTGTAATGATATTTTTATTATTATAGATTATGGTTTATTTAAAAGAATGAAATGTATTTTATAAATTTAATATTGAACAATATGGTATTATACTTTTTCTTAATTATTAAACTTTTTAAAAAGAGAAATTTTGAGATTTTTTTTATAGTGTTATGTTGTGTTGGAGTTAAATTTCTACATAATTATATTTTGTACTTTATTGGGGTTTTACATAAAGTTTGTTAAGCTTTTTGGTTACTTATTAATGGCTTCTATTCCTAGGACAGGCTTGCCTTCAAACCCGCTCCCTATCTTTCCCTTACCTCCAAAAACCATAGCTTTTAGGGACCTAGTTATTTCTCTCCCTCACTCGCCCAAAGTAGTCGCATCGAGATTTGTTATGAAATTGGACAAAATTCCAAAAGCCCCTATGCATGTAGCACAAGCACAGTCTATGGCTCTAAAACTAGCAGAATGGGGACTTATTAGAAAATTCATTGGTATATTGCCTACCCCAAAGACACTGATCTCTTGAATAGACAAGAATTGGAGGCCATTAATTAAATGAAATTGTCTCTTTCTTTCTATGGGCGAGGGTTTTTCACTTTCCATTTTGAATAGATGTCAAACAAGGACCTTATATTAAGAAGCAAGCCTTAGTTTCTTGGAGCCCAACGGTTGGATTCAAATAAATGGACTCCTAATTTTAATCTAGAAAATGATATTCCATTGGTAATTATTATTTGGCTCAAACTCTCCTAACTTCCATTGCACTATTGGAATGAGGAAACTCTAAACTCCATTGAGAATATTGTTGGGAAACATTAGGGGAATTTTGAGGTAAAAAATGGACCTCAAAACAAAAAAATATACTAACAAAATCAATTTTGAAAGAATCAATAAGATTTAAGATGACGATATCATCCCCAAGCATAAATATTTTTAGAAGGAAAAGAAGAAAATGGTTTTTTCTAATTGTATTGTGGCTTATCTTATTATAGGTTTACTCAAATGTGAAGTGTGGGCACCCATTGGATGAGGAATTAAATTCTACATCCAACGAGTACACACTATGCATACCTTTGAGTACATCCACACTAAAAAAATTGAAAATACATGAAAGAAACACATTTTTCATGTATTTTAATATCTTTTAGTGTGGGTCTACTCAAAAGTATGTGAAGTCAGTACTAATTGGATGCATAATTTAGTTCCTCATCCAATGGGTGCCCACATTTGACATGTGAGTAAACCTATAAGGAAATAAGCCAACAATACAATAGAAAAAAGGTAGTTTTCTTTATTTTCCCTTAAAAAATCATCTCTTATTTTATTATTTTAACAATTATCTTATTATTTTCGTTAAGAGACCCATTTTAGACCTCAAAATTCCCCTAATGTACATCAATCATGTAGAATCTAAGGGTGGAATGTTTGCATATGCTAGACTATGTATCGAATTAGATTTGGAAAAAAGGATTTCAGAGGCATTCCAACTTTTTTATGGACAATTAGAAATTGATTTAACACTAGACTATGACCAAATCCCCTTCACGTGAAAATTCTACCATGATTATGGTCATTTTGTTAAAAAAATCCCTAAAATGACCATGAATAAAAACAAAAATAAAATAAAACAACAGGACCAAGTTGAACAATGGCATCAACCCAAAAGGAAAAGAGGTCAAGTGAGACAAGATCCTTCAAAAAACTCTCCAATTTCAAATCCATTTCAAAACCCCCCATCATCTCCATGATAAGAAGGCTCTCCATTTCATTGAACCAGCAAAGGGCTCGAAACCCCCGTAGGTAACAAGTGAAAACCATTGACTTATCCAAAATATCAGAATTTAGAAGAATAAATAAAAATAGGAGAAAGGTCCTAAAACACGCCTCCCTTTGAAGATATCCTAGCCCTTATTTTAAATATAGGAGAAAGGTCATAAAAAATGACTCCCTTTAAAGATATCCCAACCCTTGTTTTAAATGAGGAAGATACAAAACCTAAGGATGAAGTTATCACCACCCCACAAAATACCCATATTCATGTAGGCACTCATTTCTTCAGATCAACTTCAACAAATGAAATATTAGATGAAGAATTTGAGAAAAGTAATGTTCTCATAAAAACCATGAAAAAAGGTGGTCACAGACCAAACAAGGAGAAGAGAGAAGAACAAGTAGATAAATACAAAGAAATTGGAACCAAACACATTATTGATGGAAAGTATATAAATGGAACTAGAACGACAAGGAATCAAGCAGGCTTGAGTTTTTCCAAACCTCTAAGTAATAAAAGTGGTCTCTTGGAACTACAAGGAATTAAGGGGAATAATAAGCTAGCAATAGTTCAAAAACTAATCAAGGAAGAAAAATCCCAAATATTCCTGCTCTGAGAGAAAAAATGAGGAGAGTGGGAAGTTCTCCCAAAAATAAACTTAATATGGAGAGGAAGTGAAGGTAGTTCTTTTAGTTCAAGAGAAGCATTTGGGGGAATATCTGCTCTCTAGTCAAAATATATCTTCAATCTGATTTAGGAGCAAGCCTCTTCACATGTCAAAATATATCTTCAATTTGATTTAGGAGCAAGCCTCTTCACACTAGTTAGCCATCAAGCCATTCCACATCCCCACATGTAAAATATGTAGCATTATAAATATTTATATGCCCATTTCTTATTAGGAAAAAATACATGGTGGACTTCCATTTTTTTATTAAAGGATTCATATTTTGGATTTAATTTCACTTTTTTATTACTCTCTACCCTTGGGAGAAGAAAGGAGACTCAATAATAAGAGATCCTTTCAGGAAAAAATGGGGGATGTTATTCTCTTTCAGATCTAGTTGACATCAAGCCATCCAAAGGTAAATTCACTTGGAACAATTGTAGAGAAGACTAAGACATATTACAACACACTTTTTGTAGAAGGGGAATTCTTAGAACAAGGAATTATTATGAACTCTCAAATTCTGACATGGAATGGTTTTTATCACAAGTTGATAGCCCTCTTTCTCCAACTCCAAGAGGATTACAACCCAATTTCATTCCACGTCAATCCTTTGTGGGCTTAGGACAAGAAATTATTTGCAATAGTCTTAGTGATTTGAAGTCAAAAAATTGAGGGATCACCTGCTTTCATATGGGATCAGAAAATACAATTTATAAAATCATCCCTCAAAGATTGGGAAAGATCCCATTTTATAGCAAGAGATACAAATATCTTAGATTTAAAATCTCAATTAGAAGAAATAAAATTTTATATGGATGAAGAACAAGTAACTCAGGACCTCCTAGAGGAAGAAAAATCAAAATTCATTAAATTCCAAAAAACCCTCAGGATGGAAGAAGAAACTTGGAGGTTAGATTCTATAAGGTTATGGTTAAAAGTGGGTGATATAAATACCAAGTATTTCCACATACAAGTCAAGATGAGAATGTGGCACAATAATGTCTAGTTTGTAGGTGTGAATGGGGAGAGCAGTAACTCATTTGAGAAAATAAAAGAGGATTATGTTCAACATTTTGGAAATCTATTTTCGAAACAAAACAGCTCAAATCCTAAGGATTAAGAAGAAATGTTAGAACATATTCCTCTATTAGTAACAACAAAAGATAATAAATCATTATTACAACAAATTATAGGAAAAGAGATCTGGGCCATAATTTGCACATTTGAACCAAATAAAGCTCCAAGACCAAATGGTTTCTCTTCCCACTTCAAATGATAAATCATATTGATATTTTAGTGTATATGGAAGGTTATATGAATTCTAGTTTCTTGGAATTAGTCCCTAAAGAGGTAAATCCCACTTTTTTTTAGATTTCAACCCATTTCCTTATGTAATATTTCTTATAATAGCAGTTCAAAAATTATTTCTCTTCATTTAAAACTATTTCTTCCCAAAATAAATTATGAGAACCAAGGAGGCTTCGTGAGGAAGAGGCAAATACTTGATAAGATTATTCTTATTCAAGAGGCCATCCACTCTAGAAAAAATAGGGGAGAGAATGGAATGGTCATCAAAATTGACATGGCCAATGCCTTTGATTGGCTCAACCAAAAATTTCTTCTGCAGATACTAAAGAAATTTATATTAGGGGACAATGTAATCAATTGTATTTATGATTGCATTAGGAATCCATGGAACTCTCCTCTTGTAAATGGAAGAGTAGTATGCTTCTTGAAATCTCTAAGGGGTCTTTGTCAAGGCTGTAATTTTTCACTTGTGTTATACATAATTATGATAGATTCTCTAAGTTAGAAGTTGGAATTTGAAAGATAAATTGGAAAATTTCGAAGTATTAAAAATTTCAAAGGAATAAAAAGTATTAACCACACCTAGTTTGTAGATGATACCTTGATGTTGGGGGGTGCTTCTGTTACCATTTCCTCAAGGTTCAAATCTATTTTGAAATGTTTTTTAAATGCTTTAGGGAGAAAAATTAACTTGGAAAAGTGTCATATATACACATGGAATACATGTAGTCTAACAAAAGAAACAATTTTCAAAGTTCTATGCTTTCTTATTCCAGAAAATTGATCATCATTTTGATACTTAGGGATACCAATATACCTCAATCCCTTTCCCCATCCTTGTTGGCTTCCCCTCATCTCTAAGCTCAAATACAAATTTTATCAATGAGGATCATAATCGTTGAATTTAGCTGGGAGGTTACTCTTAATAAAATATGTTCTTTCATTCCTTCCAAATTTTCAATTTTCTACCCTTTTATCTCTAGTGATAATTCAAAATATAATAGTGTAAGAACTTCGAAAATTTCTCTAGAAAAGAGGTGAAACAAACACAAAAATATACCATATAGTGAATTGGGGAGTAGTCCATACTCCAAAAATTATAGGGGATTTAGGAATAAGAGATCCTTCAATGATGAACATCACTTTTGGACCCAAGAGGCTATGGAGATTAATCATAGAACAATATGATTAGTGAAAAGAGGTAATACATAAAAATTATCTAGTGGGAGAAAGAAGACATTATTTGGAATGAACTAATAACAATAAAGGAGGATCCCAAATATGGAAGCTCCTTTCATCAACTTCTCCTCTTGTCACCGCAAATATTACTTAGAATTTGGGAAATGAAAAATAGATTAATATTTGGGAAGATAATATTCTTGGCCACTTTCCTTAAAAATTTGATCAATCTCTTCAACCACTCAAAGATTTGATGAAAAACACTGGAGAAAAATCCTTGTATGAAATCTCATATTGGAGCCCCATTAGGGTTTGGACAAGTTGGAAACTAGATTTGATTCCCCCTCATCTAAAATCGTTAACCCATCTTCTAATTTCCAAGCTCTCAGTCCACATTCCAAAGCCGCATTGAAGAGGAATATTTAAGGGGATATGGGCAATCAACTTACTCAGTTAGAAATGGTTATGAATCCCTTTCATTCCTTGGTGGACTCCCCCCCAAAGTTGGAATATGGAAGAAAATATGGAACACATATGGAGTTGCCAAAATCAATATATTTTGTTGGACCTTGGCTTGAAAAGATTCTCATAGTAGAATTTTTTTTTAAAGAGGGATTCAAGGTCCTTCAATCTATGCCCTTGTCTTGAAAATAGTGAATCCATTCCTAATATCTTCATCTCCTATAGTTTTTCCATTGAAGTTTGGGCAGTGGACTTGAAATATTTATTCCCAAGGTTTAATTTTTCATCAATTATTTAGAAATTATTTGAATCCTGACCTAAATCTTATGCTAGAACCTTCTCTAAGAAACCCTTACTTAAAATAATATGGCAAGCCCTTCCTAAATTCATCTGGTCAAAAATATTGCTAGCTAGAAATAAATCTATATTTCAAGACATCAACCCTCAACTTTTGATAGTAGTAGAAAGAGACACCTCTCTTTTGGTTGAACATATCAAATCCAAAAATATAAAAAACATAGGTCCTCAAAATTTGGACTAATGAGAGGAAAATTGGATAATAATTTTCAATGTGATTTCTTCTCCTATCTTGATCCAATTCGTACAAGGAATGAAATAAATTGAAAGAAAGGAAACAAATTCCACACATAGATAAATACAATAGAGAGCACAATAATATGGTGAGAACCTTACTTCTATTAATAAATGAAATAACAAAATATTGTTGAACAAAAACTAGCTATAATGGTGGCAGTTATCTCTGAAGAGAGAGAGGCAGCGACTATACACATTTACTATAAGATATTACAAGAGGCCAAAGTAATGGAATTTTAACATAAAAAAGAATCCTAGAGGTCCAAAACCCTAACCCTAGAAGATGAAGCACCAAAAGGGGGTTAGCTGGTACGCCAACTTTGCAAGGGCATAACTTTTTCATACAAAAGTTCTATTTTGGGCATATAGTAACTTCTTAGAAACAACTATCTAAGGACTACAATTCTCAATTAGGGCTAGTGTATTCCATGGAAACCCTTAGCTACTTGAATTGCTAAAAAACATTGTTTAGGGCCTCAAAATGGCCCCAAAATTTTAGGACCCAAAAAACCATAGAAAAAAATGCCAAGAAGATAGAGAATTGTTGACTTAGTGGAAGAGGTGGGTGGCCACCAATATCCAACATCCACCTGGATTACATTTCCACTTCTCTATATCCTATAATTTAGCATCTTTGATTTCCTCCAAAATAATTTGTAGAATGGATAAAATCTCAACAAATATTTGTGTTATGCTTTGACGGAGCTTCAAAACAAAATCCAAGGGTGTTAGGTGTTAGGGGGGAGGTGTGCTTATGCATCTTGGAGGACAAGAGAAAATTATATTCTCCTAGGGCTTAGGAAGACCCCTCAACAACCAATAAAAGGTGTATGGTACATATTAAGGGTTAAAACAAGCCTCAACTCTCAGTATCTCTAATCTCAAAATTGAGAGTGATTCTGATCTCATAATTAAACATGTTCATTGTAATACTTCTCCAATATAATTCAAACTTAGCTCCATATTTAAAAAAAAATCATAATAGACTCGAAAAATCCAAAATAGGAAGTTCTTTCAATCATTAAGAATTAATAAAAAGAGAAAATAAGGCTTCCGTGGTCAATGTGAATTTGATTGGGCTTGTTGTTTGGAAACTGTAGAGCACACGAAGCTTGTCCTGTACGTTGTGGATGAAATCGGATTGCTGCTAGGTCAAACTGCTGCTGAGTGCTGACCAGTTCTTACGGCCTTTGACCCTTCGCCACGGCCCCTCCGGATGCAACCCCGGAGGCGACTGCTGCCCAACAGGCCTTCTCCGCCCAAGTCAAATCTTTACCGCCTCAGCGCCCTCGCCCAACAATCTCAAAGTTTGTTAAGAAGCTACATGTTCTGCAAGAGGTGATTCTTCCTCCTACTCTCCCTCGTATGGCAGCTCTTTCTCTGGCAGAATGAGGTCTCATCGAACAATTCACTAGTCTTTGGCCCTCTCTAAAGATAGTGCAAAGGTGGGTCGAGCGAAACTGGTCAAATAAAGTACAAGGCAAAATTTCCATCCGCTTCTGTGGGAAAGGGTATTTCACCTTCCACTTTGAATCAAGAGAAGACAAGGATCTAATCTTTAGAAATGGACCATATTTCATGGACTCCAGAGGCTTGTATCTCAATAAATGGACTTCGGATTTTGACCCTGAATTGGATGTCCCTAGTGCAGTCCCGGTCTGGGTTCGGTTCCCTCACCTCCCTCTCCATTGTTGGGAAGATGAATCGGTTCGAGCCATTGGGAATGTTGTTGGAAGATTTATTGATTACAGTGAACCAAAAGACAACATGCAAGCCTGTGCCTACATATGTGTTGAAGTTGATCTCGGCAAAGGCCTCCCTAAGGCCATCAAGCTCAAAGTGGATGACTGGACGCACATCCAACAGTTGGACTATGAGCAGATCCCATTTAAATGCAAGGTATGTCATGAATATGGCCATTTTTCCAATCGTTGTTCTAAATTAGTTGATGTTGAAAATGCTTCAAAAGATGAGCAATGGGAAATGGTCAAGAAAAAGAAGGTTGCTACCAACCCTAAGGCAAACCCTGAAGCTGTCCCTCCCAAGGCTAGTCACACAGCCTTCCCCTCCACCTCCTCACCGATTCCTCCTCTCGTTAACACTTCCACCTCCTACCCCGCCCATCCGCTCCCTCCCCCTACTTCATCCAACCCCTTTTCTGCCATTCCCCCTGAAGATAACCCCCCTTTCTCCATGTCCCAAGCTGATGCTAATGAACCCACCCCCCTACTAATCTCCTCCTCCTTTTCCCACGATCCTCCCTCCTCTAGATCTACCAGGAGTTCCTCTAAAGAGCACGGTGTGACTCTGGATACACAAAAAAAGCAAGGGCCAGGAAGGAAGTCTTCAAAGCAACAGAGAGATGAAAACACTCAAAAGGATATTTCCATGGGTATGCAGAACCCCATAGAAACCTACATTTTGGGGAAAAATAGTAAAGAAGCAGTGCATAAGGAACAAGGAGGGCGAGAAACTCTCCGTACCCCTCACACTCAATGATGAAAGCCCTATCCTGGAATAGTAGGGGACTAGGGCACCCCTCCAAAATTGCTGCCCTAAAAGATCTGATAATACATGAGAAACCAGAAACCCTATTGCTACAAGAAACAAAACAAGGACACCAGGAAATGAAAGGAATCATTGGTCAGCTCAAGCAGTATAATGGATGCATAAGTGAATCAAGGGGTGTCTCTAGGGGAATTGCAACCCTTTGGAACCATAGCATTTGGAAACACATAACAGATACAGTCAGCCAGTACTGGATTAAAGCCACTCTAGAGAGCTTAATAGATAGCAAAAGGATTGTTATCTACAACATCTATGCGCCAATACACTATAGAGACAAAGAACAGTGTTGGACTTCCCTCAAAGCAAACATAGACGAAGAAGGAAACAACAATATTATTCTTGGTGGAGATCTCAATCTCATACTCCACTCCAACGAGAAAAGAGGAGGTTGTTTTTCTCATGACCCTTGTAGAACTAGGTTGGAGACCATCATGTAGGATCATGGTCTAGTTGATGCTATACCAAAACATCACAGATTTACTTGGAATAATCGCACACTGGGCAAAGGGAATATCATGGAGAGGATAGATAGGATTTTGGTGAATGTCACGCTCCTCTCATCTTATTCCACCACTTATGCTGTTGTAGTTCCCTATTCAGCATTTGATCACTACCCCACAACTCTTGTTCTCGAAGCCCACTGTCCCTTAGGGCCCATACCTTTTAAATATAGTCCACTGTGGAGTAGCATTCCTACTATTGATAAGATTGTCAAAAACACATGAAGTCAGCACATAGAAGGGTCACCGGGATACATATGGGAAAACAAGTTAAAAAGGACCAAAAGTGCCTTGAAGGAATGGGCAAAAAACTACTACACAGAACCTGAGAAGGACAAAGCTGAAATAAAAAGTAAATTGGAGAAAGTTCATAGCATAACAGAGGAATGAGGGATTTCCTAGGAATACAAAACACCCGAAGGCGATCTCTACTTCCTGCTATATTGTGCCAATAGAGCAGAGGAGCAAAAATGGAGAATAAAATCAAGGCAGCTATGGCTGCAAGGAGGTGACAAAAATTTTGCTTTCTTTCATAAGCAGGCCACTGTCAGGAAAATTAGGAACAATGTTACCTCCATCATCGATGTTGAAGGAAATATCCAAAACACTCAAGGTGCTATTAAAAAAGCAACCTCAGATCATTATAGTGCCCTCTTAACTGAAACAAAAGAGGTTGAAGATTACTCAGATCTACTGCAACACCTCCCCACTGATATCAGTGAGGAAATCAATGAAAACTTGATTAAGGAAATTGAAGAAGAAGAAATAAGAAGAGCTATCTGGATGCTTCAACCAGACAAAGCTCTCGACCCAAATGGTTTCCCCATCTGCTTCTACCAAGCTTATTGGGGAATAATAAAAAAAGACCTTGTTAAGATCATAAAATGGACTCAACGCAAGGGAAAAATTGGAGGTTTCACTAATGCCACCCATCTTGCCCTCCTCCCTAAGGAAAATCGACCTTCATCCTTCTCCTGATTTCGGCCCATTTCTCTATGCAATTCATCATACAAAATTCTGACCACACCCCTCGCTTCTCATCTTAAACCTCTTCTCCCCTCACTCATCTCTGAAAATCAAGAAGGCTTCTTGGCCAATAAACAAATTTCTGACTCCATTCTCCTTGTCCAAGAAGCTATACACTCCAGCCAATCTAGAAATGAAAAAGGTTTCATCCTAAAACTGGACTTAGCCAATGCCTTCGATAGAGTTAGACACTCATTCCTCTTTGTTGTTCTAAAGAAAATGGGATTTGCTGCACCCTTCCTTGATCTCGTCAAAGCTTGCATTCCAGGTCCTTGGATCTCTCCTCTCATTAATGGCAGACCAGGGCCGTCCTTTCAATCCTCTTGAGGGCCAAGACAAGGCTATCCCCTCTCTCCTTATCTATTCATCTTGATGGCTGAGTCTTTTAGTAAGGCCTTGGACTATAATCAGCGAGTCGGTCTTATTATAGGTATTAAATTTGGGAATGGAGTCAAAAACATAAATCATTCCCAATTTGCTGACGACACACTATTAATGGGAGGAGCCTCCAATATCATAGCTCGTCATTTCAAAACCCTCTTAGACAAATACATGAGCTACTCAGGAGGTATGGTCAACCATCTCAAGAGCTGCATCTATGGTTGGAAAACTTCTGCTCAAGTTCTTCATAACATCGCCAACACATTTGGGTTCCCTAGCAAGTTAGACTAGGGGCACTTCACTTATCTGGGCATGCCAGTGAGTGTTGGTCCTCTGAAAGCTAAAGTATGGGATATTATCATAGATAAAATGAAAAGGAAAGTGCAGCAATGGGGCTCCTCTTGGCTTAATCTAGCAGGCCGCCTAGTTCTTCTAAACACAGGTCTTTCTTCTTTGCCCCTATATCAATTCACGCTTCTGCAAGCTCCTGCCAATTTTCATCACAAAATGGAAGCCATCCTCCGTCTTTTTCTTTGGCAAGGGGGGAAAAATGAAAAAAATAAGTACAACCTTATAAATTGGAAACAGGTCATTCAAGCCCAGGAACGTGGAGGTTTAGGAATCAGATCGCCTAAGCTCTTAAATCTGGCGTTTGGTGGCAAGATTGCAAGGAGACTCATAGTGGCCAATCTACTTGGTGGAAAAATGTGCTGCAAGCCAAATATCTTAAATCTCCAAGGCAGCACCTCTTGGATTATGATATCCCTAACAGAGCTTGCTCTAAAATCTAGAGGTTGTGCAAGAAAGTAATCCCCTTTCTTGCCCAAAACATTTCCAAAGTCCCCAAGGGTGGCAACAATATCAGAATCGAAGCAGACAGAATAATGGGATAGCAGCCCATCAGCAGCAAACCTGGAACTTGTCAGATTCTATCCTTCTTTGACAGCATAGGGCTTCATTATTTGGACCAGATATCTTAGTGGGACACTCAATCACAGATTTGGACAGGATGGATCTTCCCAGACATACCCATTGATCTTGAAGCAAGCCTTGCTAATCTCCGAACCCATCTCCATTGCATTGCCCCAATAAAAAATAACAGTAACAATGGCTTTTGTTGGGATCTTTCAGGCTCCAATTACACAGTCAAAGCTGCCTACCAGCATATCTGTGACGATGAATATCCTATGCCCATTTGGGTGCATTGGAAAATTTCTTGGAAATCAGAGACCATTCCAAAAATAAAATTCTTCATTTGGGTCCTCCTAAAAGGGAAAGTTCTCACTTCAGATAATTTGCAAAAACGAGGCATAATTGGTCCATCTCGCTGCCCAAACTTCCAAGCAGCTGAAGAAACCATCCAGCACCTTTTCATCGTTTGCCCCTTTGCTACTGCCTGTTGGAAAGAAATCTTTCTAAACACCCATCTCCCCTGGAGCTCCCATAACTCCATTGTTGAAGTTTTGCATCTTTGGAAGAGGAACTATCCGTGGCAACGAAAGAAGAACAATATTGCTAGAAGAGTTTGGGATGCTCTTCCCTACTCTCTTTTGTGGAACATATGGTTGGCAAGAAACCGTATGGTCTTCAAAGACAAAGAAACCAACATCAGGAAATTATGTAGCAAGGCAAGGAGCCTTACATTGGAAGCTATCTCAGTCAAAAGTCAAAAGAAAATTGACATCACCGATCTCTGTGTTGAAGAAAGGAATTTCATAGGGTACTTGTTGGATAAAAGTAATAGTGGCCAAAGCGGGAGTGACATTAGCAGCCAATGAAACAACTCTAATCACAGTTGGAAAATAAGAATGAAAGATGAGGAGTTTTCCATCTGGCTCAGAAACTATAACACTCACTATCTTTTCTTCGATGGGGCCTCCAAATCTAATCCAGGAATGGCAGGGGCTGGTGGAATCATTTTCAATGCCAATGGAGATATCAAAATGGCTTATGAATGGGGATTAGGCGCCCTCTCCAATAACAGGGCTGAAGCTCTCGCACTATACCAAGGGCTCATTCAGCTTCAAAAACTCGGCATAAGCACTGCAATGATCCTTGGAGACTCGGCCATCATCATTAGTCTGATGGTATATAATCGGAGTGCCTCCAATGTGCTCCTGCAACAAACTATCAATCGATGTCAAGCACTGACCCAGAAAATGAAAGAAGTTTGTTTCTTCCATGTACTTCGCTCCCTCAACAAGGAGGCTGATACTCATGCAAATAGAGCCTACTCCAAATCCATAGGAAATCTCCGATATAACTCCATCGAAACTCTTAATTACCTGCCATGATCAGAAGCAAATCAATCTTCAGATCGACCGCAATTTTTTTTAATAACATTGGGTACCTCTACACTGTTGCTCGCAAAGTCTTCAAGCTAAATCTGATCCTTGTGGTAGCAGAAATCTTCAATATCTCTCATAATGATGATGAATCTGCTACCATATCTCTTAATGCAATCTGCAAATCCCACTTCTGTCCCATCCCCCAAGGTGTTCTGATTCTCTCATCCCTTACCCGTGATTTATCTCTCAATTTTCCCATGACTCCCTCTCCGCTCTTCCTTATCCCCTTGTCAGAGCTTGCCTACATATTTGCACTCTCGCTCCATCCCTCATTTCTTCCCGATCGACACCATGTTTCTTTGAGCCTTCGACCTCCTTCCCTCAGGTTCGTTTCTTGTTAAACTTTCACCAAGCTTTCTCTTCCTAGGCTCTTTGGATCAACACTCTTGCAGCACTCTACCTTTGCTGTGCACTGATAAATCAGTTTGGTCATACTGCATGGCAAGAAATGAGGACTGCTTTCACTGCCCCGATCTTCAGGCAGAACTGGAGAAAATTTGAGCATACCAAAAGATCTTGGACACCAAAATCAACACCCATGGTCAGATCACTAAGGAGAAGCATGAGGCCGACCTCAATCTCTTTCTTCACAAATTTTCTTCCCTTCAGGAGCAGTTCAATGACCTTTCAAATAGATGCAGTCATGTCGAAGAGTCCATTGACATCCTAAAGTACATCATGGAAAAAAGTAACGCTCCTAGCACTAGCTCATCAAATTTAAGGAATGCAAGTGTTGAAGGAAATTTTGAAGAATCTACCACCCACCAAATCAGTGATATAAACATTGAATAAGCATGACTTGCAAATTCTATCTCCTACTGCTTCAATTTGTTAGAATCTATACTAGTTCAGGTTTTCCAAAAGTCAAGAATGACAGAAGCAAAGGGGAATTTTGTCTCTCCTGTAATATTTCCTTACTTTGCTTCTCAGGCATAACGCCTTGTAACAATGGATATTAGCCTCGCCAATCTTTTTTGAATACAAACAGCAACCGATTATGTAAAAAAAAAAAAAGAACTAATAAAAAGAGGGTTGATTGGCTTGTTAATCAAGCTATAGAGCTAGAAGAAGAAACTCTTAGAATAAATGGATTTAATTTATTCTCTCCCATTTCATAATCAATGGACCTCTCTCATTATTCCATTGTGTGTTAGGAGGAAAATATTCAAGGCATGCTAGCACAAGGAGTTACGATTAATAATTTTTAATACAATGCATTCAACCTCTTCAATAGGTTAGATTTTAGGAAAAGCCTTCCATGTTATATCAGGAAGAGGAACAAATCCTTCCTTCTCCGGAGGATTTAACACCAGATTCTTAGGAAGGGTTGAAAGAGGATATATTTTTGCAAAAAAAGTATAGAACTACAATATAGGGTTAGAATGACATTTGATAGATCGGATTGAAATGAAAAATTCCAAGCAAGGCTAAATGGTACTCCAAGGAGAAGGTAGAGGAAAGCTCCCCTCACTTCATTCAATAGAATATTTTGGGTACCAAAATCCTCCAAAAATGGGGAGGTATGATCTAATATATGATCTATATTAGATCATTAAATTATTTTTCATCCATATTGATTCTTTTAAAGTGGAAAAATTGGAGGAGTTAGCTCATAATACTGTTTTTCCCAGTAGGTCCCAATTGTGGAAAATTAGGGTTTAAAACATTCTCGAGATAGTTTGAGGAATTTAATGAAGTTTTTTGGGGTCTAAAATCTCTCACTTGTCCCAAACCCATGGCATATTTCTACAGTTATATTCCTATCCCATAGTGTAATAAAGTCCTTAAGCAAAGTCTGTATGCAAAATTTATGCCAAATAGAAGTTGACTTTCCTGTTTTTCTCACCATGGTTATAGAGGATGCCACGTTAGCCCCATTACTTGTGAAAAATGGGCTAGCCACAAGAACATGATGAATAATAGTCTAGAAGGGTTAAGTTGTAACTCATATTGAGGGTTGAATGGGTCAAATTTAACCCCTAGTTGGATATCAAGTTGTTTTATAACCATGCGCTAAGATGAAAAGGGGTTTCATGATTCTATTCTAGTGCATTTTTTATCCATAGTAGAGTAGAATAGTTGAGAGTGGATAGAGAGAGGGTTTGTGTTCTATAATGGTCCATGGTTCACAAGTCTCACTCCTTTGTATTTGCACCATTTCCACTCAAAGAAAGAAAGCGCAGAGAAACCTCACCTTCTAGCTGGATTTTCTCCCAAAAGGGTTTCCCAAGTCATATCTTGGTGTTATAATGGTTATGCATGATTTATTTATTATTTCTTTCTACATTTTATATATTACATGCATAAACATAAAACAACAATTTAATAAATCTAGAATATCTAAGGAAAATCAAACCTTCTAGTATCGATTTTCACATTTCAGTATATTTTTATTAAATATGTTGTTACAAACTATCTAATGGAATATCCAAGGTAGTTTATTGATCAAATTATATGCATCCTAAGGAAGTATTACAAAATGAGTTAGATAATTAAATTATTTTAGTGGTTGAGTCACGTATCTATGTTCCAATGAAGATACTCAAAATGACATATTATTATATTATCAATGAAGAACTAGTGCACTTATTACAATTGAGTTTACCTCCTTATATACCATTGTTCACTATGAAAATCATTTACTCTAATGAGTATGAGATAGAATAATTTACACAAAAAGCGATTTAAAATTATAAAGTGACTCAATTACAAATGTAATCCTTATTGATCCTTATTGGATCATTATATAATTTGTCATCTATCTCGATGATTTAAAGGTGGCAATTTGGAGGAATAAACTTAGGAGCGTTTTTATTGTAGGGACCCAATTTCGAGTATTAGGGTCTAAAACCTTACGGGGCCATTTTGAGGCCTTGAATGACATTTTATGGAGGTGAAACTTATGCCCTTAAGGTTGGACACTATGATGCTATTCTAAACTTAGATACCTTTCTAATGGTGAAAGAATCACAACAATTGAAATTTGTATGGCAAAGTTATGGTTGCCAAAAGTTCGCCTACTGTGTTTGACCATTGTGGCACAAGTTGATGCCATATCAACCCTCATTACTCATGCATGTAGGTCTAGCCACATGGGGACTATGAAGAAGACTCTAGAAGGGTAAAAGTTATAACTCTAGTTGAGAGTTGAAGAAGTCAATCCTAACCCATAGTTGTCTATTGGGCTATGTTATAATCGAGCCACTAGGAGGAAAGGGGGTTTTACTCTATTTGTTTGTATCTTGTTTCGTGGTAGAAGAAATCAACTGGGATTGGGAGTGAGACAAAATAATAGAGAGAATTAGTGTTTTGTAGAAGCCTATCAATCCATAGGTTTAGGGTGACTCCATAAAGAGCATCTTCTCCTTTGAATTTGTATTATTTTCATTCCAAACAAAAGAGATCAAACCAAACTCACCTTTTAGTTGGGGTTTCTCCCATAAGTATTTCCCAAAGCACATCTTGTGGTCATTGTGGTTGCTGAATGATTGCATTTTATCGTTATCTTTTTTTGCATTTTATCTATTACATGCATAAGAAAAAAACATTAATTAACAAATTTGGAATCTAAGGAAACCAACCCTCATAGAAAAGATTTCAATCTATTTTTATCAAATCTATTGTGACAAACTGTCTAGTGGGATATCCATGGAAGTTTATGGATCATTTATATCCTAACACCCCCTCTTAAGGCCTACAACACTAAAGTAAAAGCATACCGACTAAAGGAAAACATATACTAATCAAAACCAAATATTCTTTAAAAAAATTCATTTGAAAATAGTTCCTATATCGGGTAAAGCTCCATCAAGCTACACCATAACCCTTGTAAAGGTGTAGCTCCAAAGCTAAAATCCTAAGTTCTTGGATTCCACCTCCTCAAAATCCCAAATTAAATTATTAGACTATAATCCACATGCACGTTGCATAACCTCATTATTTGATAACAATCCATACGCATGTCCTAAAACCCTAATTTCTAAGATCCATAAACTCCCATACTATCTAGTCAACCGTCCATGCTAAGTAGTAGCGACACTATATCTCTTCTTATCTTCAAAATGTAGGGCTTTTAAAATACATAGAATATCCTTTCTTTAGTAAGATCATCATCATTGTCAACATATGATGGATCTTCAATAATGACTACATTCAATCCATGTGCTTTGTCTTTGTTATTTCTCTTAGGAATATAATTAGATTAAAATCTATAATTGCAAGTAGTGTGATCCATTTTCTTGCAATAGTGACATTCCATCTACCCCTTGCCTTTAGTTGATCTTTTACCACTATTCCTCGAGTATATTGTCATCTCAAATTGAGAATTACCTTTAACCTCTCCTACAATTATTCTCTTTTCTTCTTCTAAGAAAGTTAAAATCACGTCTTCTAGTGTTTGAGAAGACATGTTGGTGATCTCTTGATATATGTTTATTAAAAACAATCCATAGGTCTTCACACTCACAAAGATTCCATGATTCTCTAACTATTGAAGTCACAAAAGTAAAAGACTTGTCTTTCAAAGGCCCAATACTCTTGACATGACTTCAAATTCCTAGACTCTTCCTTAAACTAGTACCATATCACACATTGAACTAGATCACTAAATGAAGAAAGCCTAGATAAAATTGAGCCACATATCTAAGCTTGAAGAAACATACTCACAATAACATAATATGATAGTATCAATACCTAACTAGTATATCTTTCATATATATATATATATATATATATATATATATATATATATATATATATATTTGCAATAAATAAATCATTTTTATATATAAATATACAATAACTTATTTTACAAAAAAAATATACATTAACCTATCCTAAAATGATTTTTATTAAAAATATAAATAAATAAATAAATCAACTTACAAAAAAATATCTCAACATATATCAATTTAAATAAATTAAATGTGATACTAACACATAATATATTAATATTATTACGTCGTAAGGCATTCCCTTTGAAATGAATGCCCCCAGTTGCCACTCTGTATTGATATTCAGCGTCAGATGTAGTGTTAGAGGATTGGAAAAATATTGACCATTGGATCTACGTTAGTAATGAACGAATGCTTGTGTCAGTTATCAACCAATTGATTAGGTTTAATGAATGCTTGGGTCAGTTATTCTTGTGTCAGTTATCAACCCACTGATTAGCTTGAGCAAATGCTTGGGTCAGTTATGCTTGGACTCATTATCAGGACTTCGAAGGAGGAGAATGCAGGACCTTCCATAAGCATATTGAGGGAACAGGCCTTGGCTGCCTGACACTTCTAGTCGTCCAAGCACCAAGACACTGACTCGATGTGGGGCTATCATTAATGAGGGTCTCTACCCTAGCTCATCGTGAATACAGTGGGCTAGGTGCCCGGGTTAGCCAAACAGGGGCTTTGTGCCTTAGACAAATCTGGAAAATGAAGGCAAGACAACCAACATAAAGTCAGACACCAAGATAAAGCTAGACAACCTCAAGCACTGTTATCCCAACCCATATATTGGGTGTGACTTCCTGATCTCCAGCACAATTTAACGGATGATGTCTGTGCACTGGATCTTCGAGGCGTCCCAGCGAGACATGGAAATGATAAGGAGGGCGCTGGAGAGGGAATTGAACTCCACACCAGATGATCATGGACTCATTATCAGGACTTCGAAGGAGGAGAATGCAGGACCTTCCACCAGCGAAGTAACATCGTCATCCATGTCTAGTTGTGATCCGTGCAGCCCTTCCCAGGCTGCCTAGGAAGTTTCGGATTCGATGACTAGGGGGAATCGAACTGCGCCTGCGAAGGCGTTGTCAAGATTCCGTAATAATCAAAGATCCATCCTGGTGAGGAATAATTTTGTTGGTAAGAGGCGATCGCGAAGGGGAAACGGGGCTCCGATCGTGATTACGAGGGCAGATCCCAATGGTTCAACAGATGACGGGGTTTCCCCATGAAAGTAGTAACAGGACCGCCCCGCCCGATCATCAGCAACAACATTCCCTCCGCGCTGCTCACGCGCCATTCTTCGTCCGTGGGGCTCCCATTTGTGTGCTGGAAGGAGTAGTAGGGGTAAAAGATGAAGGACGATGAGGACTGTGACGTTCTAGTAGAGTTCGTCCATGGTCTTCAATATTGTTTAATTTAGAGTAGAAATTTTGGTAAAATTTGCCTTCATCCATATCTTGAAATTCATGCATGTGCAAAAAAAATTCTCACAGGCTTACAATTATTCTTCTTATTGAATTCAAATAGATCACCATTATTTCATCTGAATCTCTTTCTCAATGGATCTTTGCAGACAAGACTACTACTAATCCAATATCGTTTTTTCATCAGACAGTTCTGTTGCCATATTATGTCAGTTGCATCGTGATAGATTTCAACAGAGGAACAACTGCTCAAGGTGTTTTTTCTTTTGACTGTTGATATGAAAATCCGGTATTATCCTTCATACATCTTATTGATGAAGCAATTCATAATACCGGTTACTATTGAGCAATTCTCATCACAAGCAACGACTATGGTAGAAATTAAACCCTCCATTACCAATAATGAACCATTGCACCAGCTCATAGATGGTTCAAAGAACTTATCTCTGTAATTATGTTTTCAACACACGCTGCATAAATTCTCTCACAATTTTGATAAGGTCTCTAACAAAAATATTTGATCTTTTGCGATTACGTCCTAGAGGAATGATTCATTACAAGTGAATTTTAGTTGTTTTTCTGTTAAGAGGTGAAGTTGTTCCTTGCACATAGATGTTTGGTATATTTTCTCTAGCTATTGGACCAATGGTAAGACACAGTATAGAGAAGGTTATGACGTTTTGTATTTCCAAGAGGAGGCGACGTTTGAGAATTAGAATACAGACGACACGCATGAAAGCTCCTTGTTTTCTATTGTGACATTCTCCACGAGCTGCCATTATATTAGACTTTCTGGCTAACTCCATGGTGGAGGTTGTGTATTGAGGAATGAAAATCCTACCATCGTTCTGCAGAATAAAATTCTTTACACGAGGATCAGTGGAAATAATGGCGGGGTATCCCAGTAGAGATGTTTTAAACAAATCTCCGTACCAACATACACGTGAGTAATTAATAGATATGCAAATATGCTAGGACTCGGCGTAAGGAGGGTTAATATAATTCTTTGATTAATATGGAATTTGTGATTTTTATCATACATACCCCCTACTTATTTAAAAAACAAAGAGAGCCAACTTAAATTCAACAGAAAAAATAGAACAGAAATGGCACTGACAAAGAGTATATATCTATTGTGTAATTAAAGATATCATTAATATCTATAATTCTCGGAGAAGGGCAACAAAGTTTGGTTAGTTACTCACCTATCAAGTAGTGATAAGTCAATTATGTACTAATCATTTAACTAAAATATTATTATATAGTGTAGTATATTAATATCGTCTATAAATGTAATTTAGGAAAGTACAAAAATAATGTTCAATTTGAAAAAGGGTCCTAAATGTTTCTAGGTTATAAGATTATGATAAGTATTCATGTACAAAATGTTTAAAGATGAATGTTATATGTAACTAGATTGAAGCTAATGGAGGACGGTAATCTCAATGTTATAACGTTTAAAAACTGAAAGCGGTTTCCAAAAAATGAGTAAAATCTCTATTAAGGAATGCTATTAAAATTGGAGAGGAGGAAAGTAATCTCAGAGAACATGGTTAAATTGTAAAGTAAAAAAGGATTGGTTAAAAAACACATAAATTATAATTATTGCATGATATTAACAACTATGTTAAAAGATTTTAAAAGTGAAAATAAAGTTCTCATAAACATACATTGAAAGAAAGTAAAAAAGGATTGGTTAAAAAACACATAAATTATAATTATTGCATGATATTAACAACTATGTTAAAAGATTTTAAAAGTGAAAATAAAGTTCTCATAAACATACATTGAAAGGGAAGTACATGAACATGAAGCTTGAGCGGGTTGAAAGTTTTTATTAAGAAATGCTAACAAGATTATAGAGAAAAGAATCTCAAATTATATAGTTAAATTTTGAAGTAAAAGAAAATTAATTAAAAAATACAAAATAATGGCTACTACTATTATATGAATGACTAAAACATAAAAATAATTAGCAATCAAAACAAAGATTTCAAATAAAACTCGTGAAATTTAATATATCATAGAAAATTTTAGAATTCAATTATTTAAACACAAGGATAAAGGGGAAAAGAAAAAAGAGTTAATCAATGTAGAATGAGCTTCAACTAAAATTAGATTGAAATTTGTTCATTCTCTTTGATGTAAATAGTTGTCTTATGTGCATCAATATAAACTAGCACAACCACATTAATAAAATAATTACCAAATTTGATAGAACTTTAAAAACGAAGCATAATTAAAAAATAAAAATTTAAATAAAACAGATTTTTGTAATAACTAATTAAAATAATTATATAAATTAATAAAAATATTAAAATAACCACATAAATTATAACTACTTAAATTAATTATAAGTTAAAAATAACTAAAATTAATAAAAAATAAAAATAGTCATCTAAAATAATAAATAATAAAGTTGTTTAATAATTTAGAAATTAAAAAGAACTAGTGTGTCTTACCATTGGTCTTATCCTTTTATGACATTTTACAATTCATTTTTATTTTAATTGCATTGAAAAAATTATCGTTTCTCTCTAATTTTCACCTAGGCATGCGTTGCAATAAATTATTGAAAGCGTCTTGGTGGGGCTTCCCATTATATTGTTGATGCTATGACAATGGCATCAAATCATTTGTCAAATTATGGAACAGCTTCAACTTTATAACTTCTCATTTCTAAAACCTTCGGAAACTTGGTATGTTGTCCATGGTATTTGGTGTTCAATAATATTCACTTGTGATTAAATTTGGTTTCCATTAGACGGATTCCATCGAGAAATAAACTGAATATTTACGCCGTAAGGCATTCCCTTTGAAATCAACTCTCCTCTAAAAATATGTGTACATTCATGGACCATTGATTTCAGTGTTAGACGATTAAAGTAATTTAAACCATCCGATTATTAGACCGTTATTAAATTAGTTAAAATTATATTAATTTAGTTACAAGACGACCGCCCTTGCTCTTGTTGGGCACTACTACTTCCAGGTGCTTCGGCTCGACCTCCGCCATTGCTTGACAGGAGGAATGAATTCATATGTTCCAGGTAAGAAGGTAAGAAACTCAGTAACCCCAACTATTTGTGTTCTTGTTACCTGTCCCCAGATTCGATCCACTAACCTCTTGATGCGAGATGGTTTTTGAACGTTCTTGGCAATGTATTTTGCCCAGCCAGTGTTCCTCTTAGATTTATTCCAAGAAACTTTTTCCTGCCTGCCTTCAGATGTTCCTCCCACCGGGAATTAGAGCCATGATGAGGACTACCTGCGAGTTGAGGCCCTTTTAAATCTGGGCAATGTTGCATCTGCGGGCTTACCCACTTACCAATATGCAAAACTGAGTTTTTTTTCTTTCCATACGAATACATTTTGTATTGATGGTCTATTTTGGATTCATGGTTTTTTTGGCTTTCGCTGCAGGTGCCTTTACCCTGCACTTTCCTCCACATCTGAGTTCTTCAAACGCTTTGCCCTAAAGAATAGCAGGGTTTGCTTCCATGTGAAACCCTATACCTCCCTTCAAAAGTGCCTCCCATGGGGATTTAGAGCCGCGATGATGACTTCCCGCGAGTTGAGGCCCTTTTAAATCTGGGCAATGCTTCATCCGCGGGCTTACCCACTTACCAATATGTAAAACTGAGTTTTTTTTCTTTCCATACGAATACATTTTGTATTGACTGTCTATTTTGGATTCATGGGTTTTTTGGCTTTGGCTACAGATGCCTTTACCATGCATTTTCCTCCACATCTAAGTTCTTCAAGTGCTTTGCCCTAAATAATAGCAGGGTTTGCTTCCATGTGAAACTTTATACCTCCCTTCAGATGTGCCTCCCACGGTGATTTAGATCCGCAATGACGATTGCTCGCGAGTTGAGGCCCTTTTAAATCTGGGCAATGTTGCATCTGCGGGCTTACCCACTTACCAATATGCAAAACTGTTTTTTTTCTTTCCATACAAATGCATTTTGTATTGACTGTCTATTTTGGATTCATGGTTTTTTTGGCTTTAGCTATAGGTACCATGTGGTTTCCTCCACATCTGAGTTCTTCCAGCGCTTTGCCCTGTTGCTTCTCTCAAAATCAATTAGCGTGATCTGTTGACTGATCTTTTGTTATGTACTTAGCACGTGAATAATATTGAAGATCTCAAAAAATTTACGGCTTAGGGTTTGATTAATTGCTGCAATATCAAGTTCAATGTGAGTACCTTGAATGACCCTCTCTTTGTGGGGAAATCGTTGATTTCAGGAAGCTACCCCCGAGTTGAGGCCCTTTTAAATCTAGGCAATGCTGCATCTGCGGGCTTACCCACTTACCAATATGCAAAACTGAGTTTTTTTCTTTCCATACGAATACATTTTGTATTGACTGTCTATTTTGGATTCATGGTTTTTTTGGCTTTGGCTGCAGGTGCCTTTACCGTGTGGTTTCCTCCACATCTGAGTTCTTCAAGCGCTTTTCCCTAAAGAATAGCAGGGTTTGCTTCCATGTGAAACCCTATACCTCCCTTCAGATGTGCCTCCCATGAGGATTTAGAGCCACGATGACAACTTCCTGCAAGTTGAGGCCCTTTTAAATCTAGGCAATGCTTCATCCGCAGAATTACCCACTTACTAATATACAAAACTGAGTTTTTTTTTTTTTTTTTTCCATACGAATACATTTTGTATTCACTGTCTATTTTGGATTCATGGGTTTTTTGGCTTTGGCTGCAGGTGCCTTTACCGTGTGTTTTCCTCCACATCTAGGTTCTTCAAGCGCTTTTCCCTAAAGAATAGCAGAGTTTGCTTCCATGTGAAATCTTATACCTCCCTTCAGATATGCCTCCCATGAGTGATTTAGAGCTGCGATGATGACTGCCCACGAGTTGAGGCCCTTTTAAATCTAGGCAATGCTGCATCTGCGGGCTTGCCCACTTACCAATATGCAAAACTACTTTTTTTTTCTTTCCATACGAATTCATTTTGTATTGACTATCTATTTTGGATTCATGTTTTTTTTGGCTTTGGCTGCAGGTGCCTTTACCATGCGGTTTCCTCCACATCTGAGTTCTTCAAGCGCTTTGCCCTGTTTCTTCTCTCAAAATCAATTAGCGTGATCTGTTGACTGATATTTTGTGATGTACTTAGCGCGTGACTAATATTGAAGAACTCAAAAGACTTATGGCTTAGGGTTTGATTAATTGCTACAATATCAAGTTCAATGTGAGTACCTTGAATGGCCCACTTTTTGTGGGAAAATAGTTGATTTCAGGAAGCCGAGAAGGCATTTGTCATTGTAAAGGGGATCTCAAATATCATGATAAATTATTTAGTTGTTTTGGGTTATAGATGTTATTTTCTTCATGTTACTTAAGTTGAAATTCTTGTCTTGTTTTTCCCATTTCTGTAAGATTCTATTTTATTTAGATGAGCAGCTTCTACTGGCCTCGCCATTACCATCCATAGTAACCCTAAAATGAATGCTAGAAAAGAAGAGACGCAAGCTTCGAAACTAAGCATGAGATAGCTTCTTGATTTACAAAATCGGCGAGAAATCATGTATCAGTTTTATTTTCCTTGTAATTTCCATGTTTCTCTTCCTAAAAGGGTGGTCTGTAAGTTTTAAGCTTTTACTAAATGTGGGCTATCTGTTGGCATAAAAAATAAACATAGTTGGCAGATGTCGAGATTGGAGTTGGTCATTCAACATCATTAATTGTTCAAAAGGTAAAAGTATATGCAGTATGATATCAGATGGAAGACCATCAAATAATATGTAAATGAATATTTCCTTGAGAAGCATCTTTCTTAGACAATTTCTTAGCCTTGGTGCCTATGTGGTAATCCTTTGTTTCTCAAATAAAAAATTCAGGGCATTGATTTTTATAACTCTTTGGGGTACAAAGATGTATATAGATGAGTATTCCCTTGGAGGTGGAGCTCCAAGGCATCCATGACAAACACTATGATGTATAAAGTAGAAAGAAGCCATGGCGAAGTTGGTATCAAAGATCATGGGTTGGTTACACCTCAACATCGTGCTTGGGATTGAAAAGTCAAGCAACCACTACTTCACCATAACAAAGAATATGGATGGAGCTTGTAAGTCATATTTATTTATTCTAAGAATCTTTATTAGATAATTGCTTAGCCTTGGTGCCTATGTGGGAATCCTTTGTTTTTTAAATAAAAATTTTAGGAGACTCATTTTTACAACTCTTTGGGCTTCAAACATGTATTGGATGTGTCTTCCTTGGGAGGTGGAGATCTAGGGAAACCCTAACAAAAAGTATGATGTTCAGTTTGCCTCACTCGTCTCATAACACAACCCACAAGACATTAACCATGCTTAAAACTTTTCAATAGTGTAATAAAAAAAAGACATTACGGCTTCAATAACTTGAAAAAAAAAATTGTTTTAAGGAGTCCCAAGGAAAAATAGTTGTTATCTTGATTTCTTGGAAGCCTCATAAAGATTGGATTTCGTTGGTCATATAAAATTTTAGCCTTGGATTTTGTTGGTCATATAAAATTTTACAATGTATTATGCCCGGCCAGTGTAAACCAACTATTGTATGACAAGATTCTTCCAATATAACTAATGCATATAAAATTCTATACATAGAATCCCTACTAGTTGGTTTATAGTAAGTCTACAAAGGAAAATTGTTTGTCTTTTATTTTGCTGATGCATGAAGTCAAGATATGATCTGATTTAATATTTTTTGTTGGGTTACAAATTGGCAAACCATTGCTTGATTTCTTCATAGATTTTAACACAAGTGCAGAGTTCATGTGGTTACATGGCCTTATTTCTGAGTCCACATATAATATTATGAAAAACGGCTGCAACCACACTCGCTATGTGGATGAGTATTACTGAGGCACTGTTTCTTCGAGGAGTTGGGACTAAAGGTTGTGGCTACCTTCAAAGTATTGAAGGGTAAAAAGATTGTTAAAGAAGTGACATGAGCAAGATTAAATGATTTGGTACAAGCTATTGAAACCGTAAAATCAAGTTCATACATTTACAAATTGGTTGGCTTTTTTCATTTTCAGATTTTGTAAATTGATATCCTATTAATAAAGTGTTTTATGTTTCAACATGAAATGGTACTATTTCTCAAATTGAGATGGCATGTTGTCCTCAATTTATGCCTTATGACATTTCGTTTACAACATCTGGTGCAAATGCTAGTTTCCATTTATGGAAGAATCTATGACATCTACTAGACAAAATATAGACAATTATAAGAAACACTATGCATTCATTTATGTCTTTGTTGATTGCACACACGAAAAATGTAATAGTGCATGTAATGAATCTTCACTTTTCCCTTGTATTAATAGGTTATATGAGGAAGATAGTTTAACAATCATAAGGCAATTGAGATATAGCATACATTTTTTTCTCGAAGGAAAATATTTTGGAGAAATTTTTTCATAATTATTATTTTATTATTAATTTTTTTACATTTTTTATTTTTTTTTTTTTTTTTTTTTTATTTTTTTTTTTTATTTTTTATTTTTATTTATTTTTTTAGTAAAATTTTTTTTCAACTATTTTTTTAATCAATTAGTATAATATTTTTTAAGTATTTATGTGTTATTTATATTAATTTTTTAAGGATTTATGTATTATTTATAGATGGTAAATAAAGTAAATCATTTTATTAAGTATTTTAATTTCAAAAGTACGAAGAGATTTGAACTTGTTATTTCCTCGAATTTATACTAAAGATTTTACATTTATCGGGAGGCTTCTCTCCAAGATTTTTGAACATAGGAATAAAATCTTAAATCAAACTAAATAATTCATTTCTTTTAGGTCCGATAGACCAAAGTTTGGTCTTAGTGGAAGATAACCACCACCACCAGCATCATCATCATCATCATATATATATATATCACAGTCTTCATAGATCGATGACCACTACATCTATAGAATAATTTTACTAGATAGATCTATTTGAAAGATCACTTTTCATGGGCTCAACCATAAAGCCCAACCTTGAGAGTGCAGATAGAATTGAACTTATAACTTCTCAATAGCGAAAGTTCTCGATCAACTAAAGTAACCCTACATACTAAAATATAATAAAATATATAAAAACATTCACAACTTTATAAAATAGATTTATTTTAAAATAAATGATAAAAAATTCACACATCAAATTATTTTTAATATATTTCTACCTTTAATATATTTCTATCTTTAATAGGGATTAAAATAAAATTTGTTTATTTTATAAAATAAACAAATTTATACTCTTTAAAATTGATAATATTCCTTCTTCAGGGTTACCTTGTTAAATAATAAAAATTAGATAAAATTATGTATCTTTATCTTCATGTTTATATGGTTAAGTAATAAAATTATGGATTCATAAAGTATAGACAAAATTATGTATCTTTATCTTCATGTTTATATAGTTAAATAATAAAATTTTAAATTATTATTATGTATGTGCTTATTTTGGAATATAATTTTTAAACTTATAATTTAATTATCAATCATTATTAGATGGATTGTAGAGATTTAGTGTTCACAAAATATTTTAGGATAATCTTAGTAGTAGTCACAAATCAAAAGTTGAGATTATATCATGAACATGATTTATAGGTTTTTGAGTGTGTGACATTAATAAGCCATGGAATTGTAACAAAGTATATTTACAAGTTAATAATCTCCATAGCCTTAGGGTTAGATCAATTGGTTGATTCCCTGTTGTTAAAAGCACCTTTGCTATTATAAGATCATAGCTTCAATTCTCTCAACACCCTTAGAGTTAGGCTCTGTGGTTGAGCCGATAGAATGTGATCCCTTTGGGTGGATCTACCTGGTACAAATATTCCATGGATGTAGTGGTCCATTTGGGATATTCCATGGATATAGCAGTCACCAATCTCCAGGGTCCATGAACCACATAGAAAAAAGTTAAGAATCTCCATGATAAAGTGGGGGTAAATCTTTATGGTTAAGAATATAATTACATGTTTTTCTAAATGTATATATGTTTAATTCATATATTATTTTTTAATAATTAATAATAATAATAATTTAAAATCGACTTATTATTTAGTTATTTTTCATGATTTTTTGAAATCTTGATAATGTGAGATGTGCCATAAAGTGTTTTAATGGGTGTAGCTTAAAAAAATGGCATTGCTCATTAGATCCGATAATGCAATTTCAATCAATTTTGTGATTTTTTGTTGTTTAAAATACATTTTTGAATGCATAAATAGATTTCATGCCTTGGAAAACCCCTCGAGTACTCAAATATTTTAAAAGAATTAATATTGACATATACTTAAAAATATATTAATAATTAAAAAACTATTTTAATTTTCGTGATAAAATGTGGATGTACATATAATATAAAAAAAATTAACATATAATGTAAAATAAATAAAATTTTTATGATTAAAAAGTTTATTTAGTCCTATATATACTCTATTTAGCATTCAATATACAATTTAAATAATGAAAAATAACACATTATATTCTGTACTTTAAAAATCTTTACACATGAAAAAATTTAATCCCTCTTAACTTATATTATATCCTTACTTAAAATAAATCTATACTAATTATTATTATTTAAAATAAAATAAAACTATAAAAAATCAAATTAAATTAATCAACTAAAATATAACCTAGAATATCATACTTCCCCTCATTGTCTCTCATATATATTACTCTTATCCACACACTAGTGAGATAATCTTTCAAAAACCTAATTCTTTTTTTTTTAAGTGTTATATTACTCTTATCCACACACTAGTGAGATAATCTTTCAAAAACCTAATATTCTTTTTTTAAGTGTTATATTACTCTTATCCACACACTAGTGAGATAATCTTTTAAAAACCTAATATTCTTTTCTTTAAGTGTGGTTTTTATCATTTG
The DNA here is from genome assembly GCA_031772625.1 of Pinus tabuliformis. Classification (NCBI taxonomy): domain Eukaryota; kingdom Viridiplantae; phylum Streptophyta; class Pinopsida; order Pinales; family Pinaceae; genus Pinus; species Pinus tabuliformis. Next base: position 440,902,360 of record CM062811.1, on the reverse strand, counting down.
CAAATATATGAGCGGTGCTTTTCTTGCGCACTACACTTTCTTTTTACCAATATGGTTTCAGTTTGATTTTGGTAATGCAAGTTCTATATACATGATGGGCAAATAACAAATTAATTAATTATTTTTTTTAATAATTAATTAATTATAATGGTAATAAAATTATATTAATATTAAAAATATTAATGTAATTTCTGTATTCAAGTTTTTGTGATCTATAATGAATTAAACAAAGTCTTTTGGTAGAAATCACATGAAAGAAATTTTTTGGCCAACACGTTTCGAACCAACAAGTGTGGTTCATCATCAGGACCAGATGAAGAGGCAGACCATGGCAAAGGCTTAAATAGAGAGCAATGTAGAGACATAATTTCAAGTAATGGCTATATTTGAACAATAATGTTTAAATTATAATAGTAATTTTCTAGTGTTCATCTTCCTTTTATCCAAGGGACCACTGACAAGATTGCAAGGATCCTAAGGAAGCACAAGGTGGCTTCAACCTTTCGGCCTTTAAATACCATATGGAGCTCCCTTAGATCTGTAAAAGACCCAGTGGACTCCAAGAATATGAAGGGTGTTTACGTTATCCCATGCTCTTGTGGGACTCCCTACATTGGTGAGACTGGTCGCTCGATTAATCAAAGGATTCGTGAGCATGCTGCTGACATCAAGCATGGCAGAACTAGCTCCTCTGCTTTGGCGGAGCATGCAGATAAATCTAAGCATCACATCTGCATTGAGGAGGCCTAAGTCGTTGCCAAGGTTAGTCATTTTCATCATCGTAAATTGAGGGAGGCCCTAGAAATTGAGAAAAGACTCAATAATTTGAATAGAGATGATGTTTGGAATATTAGTCGAGGTTGGGTCCCTCTCTTGTCCTCCTAGTTTTTTTTTTTTAATCTATGTTGGTATTGGCATCCTTTTTATAGTATTTGTTGTTGTTTTATTTTTCATTAGAGTTTATTTTCTTGATCCTTCATGTTTTTTTTTTTTATGTATTTTATCATCCTATTCGTTCTTGACTCCTTTTAATATTTTTGTTATCTGTTTAATAGGCCTGAGCCCAATATTTTATTGTTGACCCCGTTTTATTTATTGATTGTTGTTCTTTGATATATATATATATATGTTTTTATTTATTTATTTTTAGAGATATTTGTTTTGATTTGTGTATATTTTGTTTTATTTTATTTATTTTTCCATTAATTATTTTTAATTTATTTTATTTTATTTCCATTAGTTATTTTATTAATCAAATGATCTTGTCTCGATTAGGATCTTCACTCGTTTTTATAATTTTTTACTCCCCTCCTTTAAAGTTTGACTTTTATTATTTATTTGTTTGTTTTAAAAACTAGTTGTTTAATATAGCGGTTACTTATTAATATTTGTTTTTAATACATTAGTAAACTAATATCACAGTTTAAATATTATTTTCCAAAAACTAGTAATATTTGATTTTAATAAATTAATTTAAATATTATTTTTCAAAAACTAGCGATTTAATATAACTGTTACATATTAATATTTTAATAAATTAATAAGCTAATATCATTATTTAAATTTTATTTTTCAAGAACTAGTAAAATTTGGTTTTAATAAATTAATTTAAATATTATTTTTCAAAAACTAGCCGTTTAATATAGTTGTTACCTATTAATATTTTTAATAAATTAATGAAATAATATCATTATTTAAATATTTTTTCAAAAACTAGCTGTTTAATATAACGTTACGTATTAATATTTTAATAAATTAATAAGCTAATATCATTATTTAAATATTATTTTTCAAGAACTAATAATATTTGGTTTTAATAAATTAATTTAAATATTACTTTTCAAAAACTAGCTGCTTAATATAGCCATTACCTATTAACATTTTTAATAAATTAATGAAATAATATCATTATTTAAATATTTTTTAAAAAAACTAGCCGTTTAATATAACTATTACTTAATAATATTTGTTTTTAATATATTAATAAATTAATATTATAATTTAAACATTATTGTTCAAATATAGCTGTTACTTGAAATTATGTCTCTACATTGCTCTCTATTTAAGCCTTTGCCATGGTCTGCCTCTTCATCTGGTCCTGATGATGAACCACACTTTTTGGTTCGAAACGCGTTGGCCAAAAAAATTCTCTCATGTGATTTCTACCGAAAGACTTTGTTTAATATTAATGTAATTAATATATACTTAAAATTTCATTTGTATTTACTATTAATAAATATAAAATAATAAAAATAATATTATAAAATTTTTATTAATAAATATATAATAATAAAAATAATATTATAAAAAACTATTAAAAAAATATGGTTATAAATATTATAATTAATAATAAATATCAATTTATATTAATTATTATTTAATTTTAAATATTAAATTAGAGTAATTTAAATAATACTAAAAGTTAAAATAATTTAAAATTAAAAAGTAAAATATAAAAGTAAATTAATTTAATTTGGCGTCTAATTAAATGTAAAATATAAAAGTAAACTAAGTTAATTTGAGTTATACAAAGAAAATCAACTAAATCTGTTTGTTGGTTTAACTTCTATTTGTTTAGACTTGCTATTGACGCTTGCTTACAGACAGCTAACAAGGTCCCTGTAGGAATCAACCTCTTGATTTCCAAGGGTTGCATCTATATTTGAGAATTGAAGGACAAAGACAAAGCAAGACCTTGAGCGGTATTTTTAGTCCCTTGGCGTTGACGAGAAACACCTCCAGAGTTCCCCTCAACATCATGGTTCTCTTCCTTCTACCACTTCGTTTGGTGGTGAGATTAGAATCCAAATTTCACACCAAATTTAGAGAAAATCATAGAACCATTTATTCTGGATATTAGACGTTCCTTGTGTGGAATTGGATATGTATCATCATCTAAAACAACAATGAGGGGTTTATAGTTTATAACCAGATGAGGTAACCCTCTAATTTGTATAGAAGTGTTTATTGACATAAAAGCCATAGCAATTCCAAGGACTGTCAAACTCTCTGATGAGTTCCTTATTTAAAACATTTTGGATTTCTTTCTGGCACAACCTTATGTATTCTTCATTCATTGGAATTTCTCGGCTCTTACAGGGCTTTCTAGTGTATTAAGTTTTGTAAGGTAATTCAACATAATATTTCTTTCTATGCCATAAAGCATTTGGTTATTATGCACATACTTCTGCTTCAAACTGTTGTTGAAGTGCTTGAATCTATGCCTTGATAGTTTGTTGTGCTAACCTTTCTTCAATTCGTAGATTTTCTCTCTCGTTCTTGACATCTTGCAACCTGTTTTCTGCTTTGGCCAAATCTTCCATAACTTGATCCATCATAGAGACCCAGGGGGATGAAACAAATGGAAGAGTAACTTTGAGAGGTTGGTTTTCCTTTGCAGGAATCGTTATAAAATATCATTCTTTACCATTTTTTAATCTGGTGGATCCATTAGGCTCTACTGCTGCTAGGAATGACGTTCCCAATATACACTCAATGGGGATGTTGAAGGTTGTGAATTTCATGTTTATGCAATTATATTTAAAAAATAATGTTGATTTCGGGACTTTATACTAAAGATTTAACTCGTGGTGTCCAATGCCTATAATTTCCCTTTTTGATTTCTGCCAATACCTAGCAGGTATTTCCTTTTTCTTCAACACATTGATATTGAACCCACTATCTATTAATGTTCTAAGAAAAAAATTATGTCCTTGTATAACAAGGTTTATAATGACATGGAATTGCTGATGTTGGATGACAAGAATTCGCATAGAGTTCAATCTAGATAAATCATTAGCTTCATAAATCTCAACATTTGGATTATGGTTGAGCAATGAGGTTCTGTCTCAAAATCTTCAATAGCTAAAACCTCTATAGTCTTCTTTCATTTCTCAATTTCAGTAATCTTCCTTTTTAGTTCAGTAATTTCCCTTTTTAACAGATTAATTTCGTTTCCTAGGTCACTCAGAGTGATTGTTTTAGGCTTTTCTACCATGTTTTTCCTCATGAAAGATTTAGTATTTGTTTCAAAAGAAGCATTTATAAATAATTTTTCTTGCTGACGAACATACCAAAACTTGAAATAGTGCCTGGATGAGGCTTCAACATAATTTTGAGAAAGGTGTCCATAATATTTTCTTTCATTTCTCCTTCGGGCAAAGCTGATCCAGGAGCATCCTGCTCAAATGTCATTGTTTATTTGGTTGATTTAGGGGGTGATGTTTTTCTTAATTATTTTATAAATTATTTACATTTTAAGAGAAAAATCTGAGAGTGTGGTTTATTGTAAATATTCTCTTATAATTGAGAATATGAGAGGAGTTGTATAGATATGTTAGGGATTATGAGCTCCTTGAATATAAATTAGTTGAGTCAAAAGAGGGATAATATATTTTAGGGATTTAGTTGAGTGATCTATGGAGGAAATCACGGATTTAGAATAATCCATAACTATGTAATTAATTTTATAAATGTAAGCTTGCGTATAAGGATAGAGAGGATAAAGAGGATAGGAAAAAAGTAGCGATAGAGGAAAAGGTAGCGATGGGTGTGAGGAAATGCGTGAGGGCCATTTCAAATGTAGAAACCAGGCCAAGTATTTTATGTGTATAGTTTGATTAATGAAAGAAAGTTTTCATTATGTTATTTCATCTTGGATGATTGTTGATTCATTGAATTCTTGTTGAAGACTTGGATAAGAGATTAGCTCCTTTAATGTTCTGTGTTGAAGCAATTTTATCATTTTAAAAGACCATTGTAATAAGTCGAATCTTTAGATCTAAAAATATGCATTGAAGAAACTTGTGATGTCAATTCTCTGATTGGTTAAGGTTGGTAGATGAATCTATGTCTGTGTGAAGTTTAGTGTGAATCATTAGTTGAGAGCTTCGTATAGGAATCTAGTGGAACGAGAGAGAGTGATCATGATCATCATGATGATCTGATCGAAGTTAAAGCAGTTATGTGTATATTAAGTCATTGAATCCATTTGTTATAGTGATCTTTAGATAAGGAGGATCAAAGATTTGGATCTGATCGAGCTAGGAGAACTCTGTTTCACACAATACGTAATTGGGGAAATTCGAACTAGAATGGAATCTGTGCATTTCTTTTTCAGAGACAACTCAGTGGAACTACGAAGGAAGATCTATGTTAACACCTAAATTCAACCATTCCAGGAATGAAATCAAGATGCTAATTCTCTGTTCGAAACCAAGAGAAAGTCTGTTCAGCAACAACAGTGGGGTAGGAGAGTACAGGATGCCCTGATTGTGGTTGAAGGCCCACACTAAATCATAGCCGTCGATCTCACTAGTCAACGCTTACGTCACAGTCAACTACAGTATAAGGCCTGTAATTAACCTGCGTGCTAGTTGAAGACCCGTAGGCCGTAGATTTGATGACCGCGTGTTATCCAATGGATATTGGCCATAAAGTGATCTAGCGTTAATTGCAATTGTTGTTCAATTGTGATTGTTGTTCAATTGCGATTGTTTTTCGATTATGGATTGTTGTTCAATTGCGATTGATGTTCAATTGCGATTGCTTTTCGATTACAGATTGTTGTTCCAATTGTGATTGTTGTTCGATTACAGATTATTGTTCAATTGTGATTGCTGTTCAATTGCGATTTTTGTTCGATTACAGATTGTTATTCAATTGCGATTGTTGTTCAATTCCTGATTGTTGTTCAATTGCGATTTGAGGTCTGGTCTTGTGTGCATTCAGGTGGGACCGACGTTCGTTGGCGGATTATGTGTAGAAATGTTGTTTGGTGATTGGTCGGGTTTTGGATAAAATCCACCAATGTAAACGCTTCTGATTGGTATAGGTGGGCCATAACCCACAGGTTTACGTAAGGTGATTATGAAAATCAAGGAAATTGCCTTTAGGTGGTTTTTCCTGTGTCAAGTGGTATCAGAGCAAGGATGTTCTTGCTTATGAAGATTTATGATTACAAAGGTATGAAATTTCACAGCAGTTGAATGAATGGCAAATTTTGGCACAAGAGTACAACAGTAAGACTATAGGAAGAAGTTTTGGAAGTTCTTAGAGATTGTAGCAGAACCTCATTCCAGCTGAGGCTTGGAATAGACAGGGACAGAGAAATTCTTAAGAGAAGTGAGTGTAGAAACCAGAAAGAGAGCAAGATTTCTCAGTGCAAGTTCTAAGGAAAAGAGGACTTGGAATCCAGGCAGAGGAGAAGCTTGGTGAGAAGATCAACTCAGCAGGAAGTTGATTGGTTGCAGGTGTAGAAGCTCACACAGAAGAGAAGATGGCTACGAAAAGTCTTATGGAAGGTTCAAAAGAAGGCTACAAGATGAAGGAAAAGGGTGCTAAAACAATCTGCAAGAAATGGATGAGTCAAGCAGAGCTTGACAAGGAGATGGTTGAGATAAGAGAAGAACTCGATGTGTTAACAATGCTACTAGAGGAAAACCAAAGACTAGGTTGGGTATTAAAGAAGAAGCCAGTGAAGTGGCATAAGTTACAGAAAAGGCTACAATAGAGGCAAGTAAAGTGGCTGGTGGAAAAAATCAGAGAAGCAGAGTCAGAAATGGAAGTTTCCATTTGTGAACCAGAACAGGGTGAAATTTTGGGTGAAGAGGATAATGGGAGATCAGCTGAAGATCTCATGGACTATTGGAATAGTTCAGAACAATTCGAAGATATGTTGACGAGGGAAGTAGATGAGGCTATGAAGCCTTGTGTTTTTAAATCTCATAGTTTGTGTGTGTTTGCAGGATGTGCAGAAGATGATGGACAATCTGGTGAAACTGTCACAAAGATGAATAAAGCTCTTGAGGTGAAGTATGATGGAGAATTCCTTTTAGAGGAGGAAGGTGTTGATTTATTGTAGCAGAAAGAATTCATAGATGAATTTATGTTTGGTGTAAGATAGTCAGTTGAAGTTGTTATGAACCAGAAGCATAATGAAAATGCCATAGTGGTATTCCAAGGAGGTAAACAAATGAATTTGTTTAATGAAATTGATGAAAGAATTTTGCAATGTGATGGTACAGAAAACAAGATAACTCAGGAGGATTGCCAGAAGAAGAATGAAGCTGAGAATGAAAGTTGTGATGAAATGCTGGAAAGATTTCACATGGAAATAGAGTTCTTGGAAAGATTGCTCAAGGAACCTGAAGGAGAAACGAAGCTTTCAGAACCTGATAAAGAAGAGATTGCGGTTACCATGCATGATAAGGATGAAATGTCTCTAACGTTTATAGAGTTAAGTGAATGTTTTGACTCTTCAATTAATAATGTGGTTGTAGGTATGGGAGACAACATTAATAAATATGATGCTGAAATCAGAGAAATTGAGCAGAGATTATTTGAAGATGAGATGAAATATCAGGAGCAACAAGAAAGTTATGTCCTTAGAGACATGAAGGAAACAAAATTAGTAATCCAACAGGATAAAGATGGAAGAAACCATCAATTTAAAAGAGATGATCAGCAACATAAGAGTAAATTTGAGGAAGGCATTAGATTGCGGGAATATAGTAATTGGCAGTAGAATGAAGAGCATGAGATTAGTATGGAAGTAATGAGATCAAAAGTAGATATATTAACGGAGTGGCTACAAAGAAAGACAAATGAAGACCGAAGATACAAATGGAGAATGAAGAAACGGGTCAAGTGGAAGCTATTGCAACAGAAGTGGAATGGAAAGTTGATAAACGAGTTCAGAGAACTTGAACAAATTCATATTGATTTGTTAGAGAAGGAGAGACTCAAAGGAATGGAGTCACAACAAAGAGGATCTGCTGAAATCCAGAAGGTCTATGATGGGAGATTGGTGCTTGAAGCATCAAAAGAGGGCGAAAGGTCTTGTATTTTTAAAACTAATAATTTGTTGATGAATGCAGGTACAGTATCAGATGAGAAATTTGTTACTATAGGGATAGTCAATGACTATAGCTGTGATCAAGAAGAAGTTCTTGATTATTCTTCATTACAAAAAGTTGAGTGTACAACACAATTGGAGAAGGAAGTAGCAGACAAAGAGCTAGAGGCCGAAGAAGATAAGACCAGAGAAATTGCAACGGAAGGAGGAGAAGACACTACAGAAAACATCAATCGTATTGATGTAATTGACAAAGAGGAATTACTCCGAGGAATTGGTGGAAGTAATTGCTATAAAAACCGACGGAATCGTTTGATAGAGTGAGTGATGTTGGTGATGGTGAGCTTTCAGATTTAGCTCTTATTAATTTCAACACTACCAAGTCAGCTGATAAAACTATAAGTGCTGATGTAGAGCCAGTTCGAAACCCATTCGAAATTCAGAGACCAGAAAAGTGGGTATTCAAATCTCCACTTGCAGTTCACAAGTCTATATTTCCAGAGGTAAATATGGTGTGGCATAGAAAGTCGAGAATCATGTTCAATAATTATCTGAAAATACTATTCTGGGAATTTTGTGCAAAATTATAGAATGGAGTTGATACTTTAAAAGACCGGTGGCAAAACAGAGTTTGGAATCCTAGAGGTAGCACGTCACTGAGACTTGTCGATGTCGCATTATTACAGAAAAGTGACAGACCTCATAGACATGAGTCTATGGAAACTTTTCTACATGGGGAGTCTGATGCAGGAGCATCCTACACAAATGTCATTGTTTATTTGGTTGATTTAGGGGATGATGTTTTTCTTGATTATTTTATAAATTATGTACATTTTAAAAGAAAAATATGAGTGTGTGGTTTATTGTAAATATTCTCTTATAATTGAGAATACGAGAGGAGTTGGGTTGTATAGATATGTTAGGGATTATGAGCTCCTTGAATAGAAAATAGTTGAGTCAAAAGAGGGATAAGATATTCTAGGGATTTAGTTGAGTGATCTATGGAGGAAATCACGGATTTAGAATAATCCATAACTCTGTAATTAATTTTATAAATGTAAGCCTTTGTATAAGGATAGAGAGGATAGAGACGATAGGAAAAAAGTAGCGATAGAGGAAAAGGTAGCAATGGGTGTGAGGAAATGTGTGAGGGCCATTTCAAATGTAGAAACCGGGCCAAGTATTTTATGTATATAGTTTGATTAATGAAAGAAAATTTTCATTATGTTATTTCATCTTGGATGATTGTTGATTGATTGAATTCTTGTTGAAGTCTTGGATAAGAGATTAGCTCCTTTAATGTTTTGTGTTGAAGCAATTCTATCATTTTAAAAGACCATTGTAATAAGTCGAATCTTTAGATCTGAAAATATGCATTGAAGAAACCTGTGATGTCGATTCTCTGATTGGGTAAGGTTGGTAGATGAATTTGTGTCTGTGTGAAGTTTAGTGTGAATCATTAGTCGAGAGCTCCATAAAGGAATCCAGTGGAACGAGAGAGAGTGATCGTGATCATCATGATGATCTGATCAAAGTTAAAGCAATTATGTGTATATTAAGTCATTGAATCCATTTGTTATAGTGATCTTTGGATCGAGAGGATCAAAGATTTGGATCTGATCAAGTTAGGAGAACTTTGTTTCACACAATACGTAATTGGGGAAATTTGAACTAGAATGGAATTCGTGAATTTATTTTTCAGAGACAACTCAGTGGAACTACGAAGGAAGATCTGCGTTAACACCTGAATTCGACCATTCCAGGAATGAAATCAAGATGCTAATTCTCTGTTCGAAACCAAGAGGAAGTCTGTTCAGCAACAACAACGGAGGTAGGAGAGTACGTGATGCCTTGATTGTGGTTGAAGGCCCGCACTAAATCATAGCCGTCAATCTCACTAGTCAACGCTTACATCACAGTCAACTACGGTATTAGGCCTGTAATTAACCTGCGTGCTAGTTGAAGACCCGTAGGCCGTAGATTTGTTGATCACGTGTTATCCAACGGATATCGGCCATAAAGTGATCTAGCATTAATTGCGATTGTTGTTCAATTGCTATTGTTGTTCAATTGCGATTGTTGTTCAATTGCGATTGCTGTTCGATTACGAATGGATGTTCAATTGCGATTGCTGTTCAATTGTGATTGTTGTTCAATTGTGATTTCTATTCGATTACAGATTGTTGTTCAATTGCGATTGTTGTTCAATTGCAATTGGTGTTCAATTACGGATTGTTGTTCAATTTCGATTGCAATTCAATTGCGATTTGAGGTTCGGTCTTGTGTGCATTTAGGTGGGACCGACGTTCGTTGGCGGATTATGTGTAGAAATGTTGTTTGGTGATTCGTCAGGTTTTGGATAAAATCCACCAATGTAAATTCTTCCGATTGGTATAGGTGGGCCATAACCCACAGGTTTACGTAAGGTGATTATGAAAAGCAGGGAAATTGCCTTTAGGCGGTTTTTCCTATGTCAAAAGCTTTGATACCTGCAAGAAGCTTTGCATCTTCATCATCTATTGCGTGAGCCATACAAATATTTAATTTTTGGGGCGGTTCTGCTTTCTTTTCATTTGTAGAATCAAAACCTGAATCGATTTCATTTCCTAGGTCACTTAGAGTGAGTGTTTTAGGCTTTTTCTGCCATGTTTCTCCTTATGAAAGATTTAGTATTTCTTTCAAAAGAAGCATTTATAAATAATTTTTCTTTCTGTTGAACATACCAAAACTTGAAACAGTGTCTGGATGGGACTTCAACATAGTTTTGAGAAAGTTGTCCATAAGATTCTCTTTCATTTCTCCTTTGGGCAAAGCTTTGATACCTGCAAGAAGCTTTGCATCTTCATCATTTGTTGCATGAGCCATACAAATATTTAATTTTTGGGGCGGTTCTACTTTCTTTTCATTTGTAGAATCAAAATAATTGGTCATTATTATATTTACAGTTACAAACATTAGAATCTTTAAAATCACATTCAATAAGCAAGACTTCTTCTTTTGTATTAGATGAAGATTCTGAACTGAAACTAGAAGTTTCAATATTGTCATCACAACACCCATGTTTGAGGAGATGAACTTCTTCTTTTACTGGAAATGGAGCATGTGGACATTGGTTTGTATTGTGATGGGGTGATTGGCATCTGTTGAATATTTGATTATTTTCTATATTTTTATATTAAAAATTGAATAAATTATACATTTTTATCTTATTAGAAGGTAACTAAATTATTTTCCTTTTGATCATTTTTTTAATTACTTCTTCCTTTTGAACATTGGAATATTTTACTAGGGTGAACATTAACATATATACACTTACACATATTTCATACTAAAATATATTAATTAATATGGATATTCAAACATTGTATTTAAGTTCTATATCAAAATATTTATAAGAGAAATAGATGATTTTTAATTTTTAATTTTTAATTTTTTTATAACTTTTTATCACTTTATCTTTGTAAAGTTGATATAAAATTATATTAGTTTTCATAAACATCAATTATTTTATTTATAACTCCAAGAGTGAAAGTGAAATATTTTTACCACGTCTTTCATATTGGATTGTAATATTAACAACAAACCAAGTGAGCACAATGAGAATGAGATTATTGATGTTTTATAATGCTTTTAAGTAAAACTAACCAAAAGTTAGAGATCTAATCCTCAAGTTATGACCAGGGCTATGGTGTGTTATGATAAATAGTTATTAGAGTCCAAGAAACCTAGGAAACTAAATCAATTCAGATTTTGATTCTACAAATGAAAAGAAAGCAGAACCGCCCCAAAAATTAAATATTTGTATGGCTCACGCAACAGATGATGAAGATGCAAAGCTTCTTGCAGGTATCAAAACTTTTCCAAAAGGAAAAATGAAAGAGAATCTTATGGACACCTTTCTCAAAACTATGTTGAAGTCCCATCCAGGAACTGTTTCAAGTTTTGGTATGTTCGACAACAAGAAAAATTATTTATAAATGCTTCTTTTGAAAGAAATATTAAATCTTTCATAAGGAAAAACATGGCAGAAAAGCCTAAAACACTCACTCTAAGTGACCTAGGAAATGAAATTAATCTGTTAAAAAGAGAAATTACTTAACTAAAAAAGAAGATTACTGAAATTGAGAAATGAAAGAAGACTACAGAGGTTTTAGTTGTTGAAGATTTTGAGACAGAACCTCATTGCTCAACCAAAAATCCAAATGTTGAGATTTATGAAGCTAATGATTTATCTAGATTGAACTCTATGCGAATTCTTTCCATCCAACATCAACAATTCCATGTCATGATAAACCTTCTTATACAAGGACATAAATTTTTGCTTAGAACATTAATAGATAGTGGGTCTGATATCAATGTGTTGAACAAAAAGGAAATACCTGCTAGGTATTGGCAGAAATCAAAAAGGGAAATTATAGGCATTGGAGACCACCAGTTAAATATTTAGTATGAAGTCCTGAAAGCAACATTATGTTTTAAATATTATTGCATAAACATGAAATTCGTAGTCTCCAACATCCCCATTGAGTGTATATTGGGAATGCCATTCCTAGAGGTAGTAGAGCCTCATGGATCCACCAGATTAAAAAATGGTAAAGCATGATATTTTATAACGATTCCTGCAAAGGAAAACCAACCTCTCAAAGTTACTCTTCCATTTGTCTCATCCCTAGGGTCTTTACGATGGATCAAGTTATGGAAGATTTGACCAAAGAAGAAAACATGTTGCAAGATGTCAAGAACGAGAGGGAAAATCTACGAATTGAAGAAAAGTTAGCACAACAAACTATCAAGGCATAGATTCAAGCACTACAACAACAGTTTGAAGCATAAGTATGTGCAGAATAACCAAATTCTTTATGGCACCGAAATAAATATTATGTTGAATTACCCTACAAATCTAAACATTGGAAAGCCATGTAGGAGCTGAGAAATTCCAATGAATGAAGAATACATAAGGTTGTTCCAGAAAGAAATCCAGAATCTTTTAAATAAGGAACTCATCAGAGAGTCTGACAGTCCTTGGATTTGCTATGGCTTTTATGTCAATAAACACTTTGAACAAATTCGAGTGGTACCCCATCTGGTTATAAACTATAAACTCCTCATTGTTGTTTTAGATGATGATACATACCCAATTCCACACAAGGCATGTCTAATATCCAGAATAATAGTGATCCACAGCTGAATGTTAGTTTTGTTGTGCTAATTTCAACTTCATATTTATAAAAATATGCTTGTCAATTGCTTCATGTGCATGGTCCTTTTATGGTGTTTGTGATTCAAAAAGGTAAATTTATATCAAGTTTTTGTATTAGAATCATGAGCAGAATAGCATGAAAAACAAATGTTGAACAACAGCAAGTAAATGAACAACAAACCATCAAGAAACGCACACAACACAATATTTTGATAAAGGAGTTCACCATTCCTGGGCTATATTTCCTTGGTCCAGCTTCCATGGCTTAGGCCTATGTGTTTGTTCAAAATGGAAAAAATTATAGTTTACAATATTCTCTACAGCTCTTGAAATATGCTTCAATGGACTTAGAGCATCCAAAAACCCCTAAGATGACTCTCCAAACTCCTCAATTAGACTCTGGCTGATCTAGGCTTTATCTCCTCCTCCAGTGGCCCTGGGGTTCATTAAAATTCAACGTGGAAAAATCACGTACAGAAGTGCCTCTCTGCCTCTGCAACCTATTCCATTGTGTTCAGAATGTCGAAATCATCTAGGAATACCTTTTCCTGAGCTCAAATTGGTTGAATTTTGCCCAAGTTATGAGGGAAACAATTTTCTCCTAGGAATCCTCCACTAAAATTGGAGGAACCCCAGTTAGCTTCGTTAATTTTGGAGTTAAGGTCGAATTTGGGGGCACTGCCAAAAACACCGCCAGATTAATCTCAGGTTTAATTAAAGTTAAACTTGGTTAATTAAATGTTAACCCCAGATTAACGCTAACTCGCATTGTTATACATAACCGTTAGATGACGACATTGTCGGAGGAGGTCACATAGCGTGGTTATGCGCATTAAACCGCATGGTTATGTGGAAAACTGTTATGTGAGAAACCGTTAACCATACGGGTTATACAATAACGGACATATGTCGTGGTTAGCTGACGGTTCCGTTAACTGTTTGAACTGGCCGTTGATAAACCACAACTTTAGCTGTTACCTCATGGTTAACGTAACTGTTGACATGGCATTTCATTAAACGTTAACGGTTTTTTCTGTATCGCGTTGTCCGTCGGAGTAACTAACCGCAACCATTACGTTGAGTGGTGTTCACATGGGATGGCTGGCCCTCCTAACTGTCAACTCCAAAACAGTTCAACGTTAAATATATGCGGTGACCCTTAGTAGTTATGTACTAATATATAGCGGAGACTGTTAGGCACTTTGGACTATGTAGAGGAGTTCGCGGGGTGAAATGGTCAGCTGGCTCTAACTTCCTCATACGAACTCCGTTTTGAGTGAAACAAGTTATGTTGAGATTGTATCGTCGAGATGGACGCGGTCGTTACGAACTCCCATTTTGAGTGAAACAAGTTGCGTTGGGATCGTATTGCCGAGATGGACATGGTCGTTCAAGTTTTGATTGATTTTGAACACTTTGATTTTTAAGCAAATTTTTGCCCCTAATCCAGATTCCGATCAAACAGATTCTAGAATTTTCTATAAATTTGGCATGAAATTTGGATTCCAAAATCACCACCAAACGAAGTGGTAGAAGGAAAAGAACCACGATGCCTTCGGAGGTGTTTCTCGTCAACGCCAAGGGACTACAAAATACTACTCAAGGTGCTCAAGGTCTTGCTTTGTCTTTGTCCTCAAATTCTCAAATATAGATGCAACCCTTGGAAATCAGGAGGTTGATTTCTGCACTGGACATGGTTAGCCGTATGCAAGCAAGCATCGATGTGAAGTCTAAATAGGTAGAAGTTAAACCAACAAACAAATTTGGTTAGTTTTCTTTGTTTAACTCAAACTAACTTAGTTTACTTTTATATTTTACATTTAATTCAGCATCAAATTAACTTAGTTTACTTTTATATTTTACATTTTAGTTTTAATTTGTTTTAACTTTTAGTATTATTTAAATTACTTTATTTAGTATTTAAAATTAAATAAAATTAATATAAATTGATATTTATTATTAATTATAACATTTATAATTATATTTTTTTTATAATATTATGTTCATTTACTTTTATTATTATATATTTATTAATGGTAAATACAAATAAAGTATTAAACATATATTAACTTGCATTAATATTTTTAATATAATTATATTAATTACAATTATAATTAGTTAATTAATTATTTAAAAACTAATTAATTAATTTGTTCTTTGCTCATGTATATAGAATTTGCCTACCCAAAATCAAATTGTATAGTAAAAAGAAATTGTAGTGTGCAAGAAAAGCGCCGCTCATGGATTTGCGAATGATCAAAAACACACTTAAAAAGAAAGAATATTAGATTTTTGAAAGATCTTATGCCACTAGTTTGTGGATAAGAGTAATATATATGAGAGACAATGATGGGAAGTATAATATTCTTGAGGTTATATTTTAGTTGATTAATTTAATTTGATTTTTAATAGTTTTATTTTATTTTAAATAATAACGATTAGTATATATTTATTTTAAGTATGGACATAACAATTAAGAGGACCAAATTTTGTTACGTGCAAGTCTTTTAAAAGTGTAAAATACAATGTGTTATTTTTCATTATTTAAATTGTATGTCTCAATGCTAAATAGAGTATATATAGGACTAAATAAACCTTCTAATCATAAAAAATTAATTTATTTACATTATATGTACATCGAGACATTTTATCATGCAAATTAAAATAGTTTTTTTATTATTAATATATTTTTAAGTATATGTCAATATTAATTCTTATTAAAATATTTTATTGATAACTCAGATTGAATATATTTTTATATACAACATTAAAATGTTTTATTTTAACAAATTTTTTTCTATATAGACATAAATTAGTTAACATAGATCTTGAAATAGTTTATTTAAATCTTTTGTTGACATATTTTTGAAAAGTATTAGATTTAAACATCTTACTCATACATTTTTTTACTTATATTCATTTTTTTTTTATTATAGAGGACATTATTTTTCTATTTAGAACATAATTTTAATTTTTTATTTTAATCTTAAAGGGGGAATGAAAGGCTTACACATCCCCTCATTATGGGTTGTAGAATGAGCCTCTCTGCTCAATAATAATGTTGTAATCAAAATACTATTATAAAATTGATAGTAAATATGTAAACTACATTTTTTACTAAATTGATTTTATTAAAGATTTAAATATCTTAAATATTTTCTATACATTTTATCATTTTGTTATTTTTTTGTCTACACGATTACCATTTATAGGCACATGTAGCACTACATTACCATTTCGAGACATTTGCAACTTGATTCCTACTAGAATATCTTATGTTTTCTTCATTATCATATTTCACTCTCAAACATGCTAGCTCAATGCTTTACTAAAGTAACACTAGTGGATAGTGAGGCTAAGGGGAGGGAAAACAAAGAGGATCAATTCATTTATTACATATTCTAATAGCAAGGCAACTAACTTGAAGCAAAGCAATGCCACTAGTTCTCTAGAAAAAGGAATGGTTCCCAATGTTCATAATCGTGTTCAACATTTCTCTCAACCTCCCACTAGGAAAATAGTGTGAGGTGACCTTTTAAAGGTTGTCGTGGTGAAAAAATATGTATGAGATAAAGCTTCAACCAAGCCATAGTAATTGGGAAGGTCTCAAGTCACTTGCAAGTAGTTCTAGTCTAGTCAATATGCAAGACTTAGACTAGATCAATTGCAAAATAGTTTGAAACTAATGTTGGAAGTGTCCTTGATATTGAGATGAGGATGCGGAAGAAGATTTTTTTTTTATGATCTAATACCATTATATATTTCAAACAACCACTAGTAACCTCTATCAATTTTTAAAATTTTAATGTTGATTTAAATGCATTAAGCATTTCTTGCATCAAATTTTCAAATTTAAATGATTTTGAAATAAATGCAAATGTAATTAGGAACTTGTTTTCAAGCATATCAAGTGGTTCATGGTTGGTATTGGTCAAACCTACATGTAATTACTTTGGTGCTGTCAACTATGCCTCTAGTCCAACTCTAGATGGTGCAAGATTATGATCTAGTTGCTAAAGGCCAACCAAGGAAACAAAACGCCCATGCATTGTAACCATTATTTGTAAATTATGAACTGAAAAAATTCAATAGAATTTGCTCATTTAGAAAAAAAGTAGAGCCTTATTGTTTATGTCTTTAAAAGTGGGGATAAAAGCATTCCCTCTAATTACATAACTATTATGATCAACCACATTTTAGCCAAGCTCTATGGACTTATTTTGGAAAATAATATTATCCTTTGGCTTGAAAACCATGGTAAAAGAGCTAAATACCAAGCTAGATTTATGAGACATCATTCAATTATTGACCATCTTGTTACTCTCAGGATCATTGCATAAGAATTCCACAATAATAAGACATACCTCTTCTATTGTTTTGAGGGCTTTTGAAAAGTTTTTACACTATTCCTAGGATGAAGTTATAGAAGAGGCTAGAGGAGCTACTAGTTCCTCTCAAGTTGAGGTTTGTTGTAACAAGCTTGTGTGAGAATGTTATTTCTAAGCTTAAAACCATTGAGGGTTGGTCATAAGAAATTAATTGCAATATCGAAGTCAAACAAGGGTGTCCCTTGTCGCTTACCCTTTTTGGCATTTACATTGATAATCCTGAAGAGTGTTTAGAAGATGCATTATGTATTGGCCCCATGCTCATTGGTATCATCATAACTCTTCTCCTTTATGCTAACAATATTCTTCTTTTGGCAGGGAGCCATGACAATTCGACAATCAACTAAGAATCCCCCAAGACTTTTTCTCCAAGATGGGTATTGACTGTTAACACTGACAAAACTAAATTCATGATAATTAAATCCAAAAGGATTACCTATGATAGTTTCATTTATGATAATATATACTTGGGGGAAATTTCTTCATACAAATATCTAGGAATTAACATCAATCATCAACTCAATTGGAATTATAACATTGAGAAAATGATAAGTGGAGGATGGAAAAATTACTATGGGTTTGAAAACAATTGTAAGTTAGCAGAACTTTGGATTTGGGATTAAAAAAAAAGTTCCTCTTAAGATTCTTGTCACCCATGTTTTATATGGATTTGAGGTTTTGGGTTGCAATACATCTAGAGAAACATGGAGGAATATTGAGTAGATCCAAAACCATTTTTATAACGTTACAACCTCAATATTAAAGGATATGCTCCCTACCCTATCCTCTTAATTGAAGATAGCCTTTTCCCTATTGAAAGCTTGGTTATGACCATGTATATCATGTATAAGAAAAAGTCATACAACATGGAAGCCAAGATATTTCTTGAAATTACTTCTAACCCTAGCCAAAACCCCCACCTTTGTATCAAGCAAGGATGGCATAAAGATGCCCAATCTTGGCTAGACCATTAGGGGATAATGGAGGAGAGCATATTGTAGAATAAGGATCATATTAGAATTATTATGACTTCCAAATTTAAGGAGAATTTATAGAGCAATTAAGAGTTAGAGGGGAAACAAAAACTAATATATTATAAGGAGGCGATCAACCCCAACCTTGAAAACAAGAATTATATATTTGTCTTGAAAAGTGTTAAGAAGAAATAAACATTGCTAGGATAAGAACTAATTCGCATGAACTTCATACTGAAACTGGGCATTGGTCTACTCCCAAAATTATATGAAAAGAAATATTCCATCACCTGTGCAATACTAGGAGGGTTGAAGATGAAAAACACTTTCTCTTAGATCGTGCAACTTATAGTCAAATCCATTCTAATTTTCAAAATATCTTTCACATTACCAACATTCTTGACATATTAAGGCAACAAAACAATGGTGATTTGGGAACACTTCTCTCACTTCTATTCAAGCATAGAGATAATATGTGATGCAGGAGAATCAACCCCATATTTTTCCCAGACTAAGACGGGTCACAAAATTCTCTACAGGAGAATGAACTTCCCTCATGGGTAAATTGTACAAATTAGAAATTGTAGGTTGTAAATTAGCCATGTGTCTCTTTGTAATTATGTTGAATTGTTAGGTTTTTTAAGTGATTTCCCAAGTGGGAATTTGTGAATTTAATAGGTGTAGGATTAGGAATCTGGTAGCCTTTAGGTTCTGGACATATGTCCCATTCTTATTGTTTCCGTTGAGATATTTCCAGCTAGTGGTGTTGTATATGAAATTATGCATGCAATAGTGTAGAAAGGTCTCCTAGAATTAGAGAATTCAAATTTGGGGAGGAATAAATCCCAGTACATTACGAAGGAAAACTTCATACTTTGTTTATATTTCCTAATAATAATGAAGTTTGAATTTTCTCTGCATACCTGTGTTTTATTCTTTGCGTAATCATTCTGTAATGTAGTTTTGCCCAATTGGAGGCTTAGATAGTTACACGTTGTGATTGGTCTCTATCACTAAACATGGTAGAAGGAACAAAAATAAAGGAAGGAATTGTATGTACACATGTTATAGTTCGCTTTTAATCCCTGTTTTAAATAGGAAGAAATTGGGTGTGTGTACTTTCTTCTGTCTCGTTCGAAAAGTTCCTACGATTCCATTCGTGAAGGAGAAATGTTAACTCTGTGAGGGAACAATTCCCAAATTTATGAAATTACAGGTTTCTATGCCTGTGTCAGTGGCTTAAGTTTGAAGTAAAGAGGCCATACAATTCTATGAGGGCACATGGTGACAAGAGAGAATGGATTAAGGAGGAGTGGACTAAAGGGGATCATTGAGATATTTTCCCATTGATAAATGAGGAATAGACCATGGGTGGAACTATCATCGATTTAACAAAGCATAGGACTCCCAAAAGCTGAATTATGATGGTATCTTCAGTCAAGGTGAGTGATTCAATGATGGATGTGAAAATCATTGGGTGATATTCAATTGGAAGAAGGATTGAGAGCTGCCTTCAAGACTCTAGTCAAAATCACTATTGTTGGGAACCATATATGTGGATGCTTAAGCAAAGTGTATTGTGAATTAACCAAGAGAGGGCAAGACTAGAGGAGGTCAACTTTGAACAAGATGGGGCATGGCCATTTTTGTGAACCAAGTAGAACTACAAGCCACCAACTGCTCGAAACCTCCATTAACTGAGTTCAAATTTGAATTAGTCAAGACGATCCATTTGGTTGATCAAACTAAGGGCTAAGTTGCCCATAACTAGGTTAGGTCAGGATTGACATGGTTTATGTTGGAAAAATTTTCGAGGATGTATATATGAATTTGTAGATGAGGTCAGGATTGGCATGGTGAAGGGAAGTAGATGGGGCGACGCAGAATTTTGACTCCATAGTAAAAGGCCACCTCAAATTTTTTACAACGGGGGCTAAAAATATATATATATTTTCGGTTGGATTTATAAAGGAGCTTCATGAGGTCAGTGAGAGATTGAGAGCTGGAGTTAGTAGAAATCACTCCAAACAAAAAGGGTAGTTTCAATTAAACAAAAGGAGAAAGATGTTTACTATCGAATTGAAGGGGAACGAGGTCGCAGACATGTGGAATTCAAAGCCAAAGAAAAAAGGAAGAAAATACATTATCACTATGATTGAGAAGAAAAAATCTTGGGTTTATTTGGCAGGTCATTTGAAGGGATTGCTATCATGTGGTATTAGAGATGAAGCTCTTTTCGAGAATTGAAAGGGAGATTGCAACTAGTGAATGAAAATTTATAAATATATGGGAAGAAAGAATCTCGTGGATATTTAGAGAAAAACCCAATAGGTGATGAATTTAATGAAGAGGTTTTCTGTTACACCAAAAACCGCAGGTGTTGGTAAACGTTCCAAACCAGTAACTAGGATCCCCAGGGTGGAAATTATGGATTCCATGGAGGTGCGGTGATTCTTCTAGCACCCCCATCAAACGCAACTCGGGGGAATTGAACCTGGGTCCAGGCTTTGATACCATGTAGGAATTTACAGGTAAAGTTCCTCAGACAGAACACCAAAGGACATCACTCACAAATAGATCACAGATTAATACACTAGTATTGTTGACGTGGTTAAAACACTCTAAGAGGGAAATAGTCCACAGCCTGAGCCAACGCGACCACTTTAGGAAATTTATTAATAAAAGAATGAAAATTTACATAAGCTTCTCTCATGAATGATTACACTACAAATGACCCTCCATGCTCTTTAAATAGAGATCATGGACCAATCGGGTGTTAAGCCACGGATCAAGTGTCGGTAATACCGAGGAGAGAATGAACTGTCGGATCACTACATATCGTGACCGTCAGACTGTAAGTTACAAAAGTACATTGTAAAGAAACACACTTTACCTAACTCTACACTAGACCAAGTTATACTTAACTATTTTGTATGTGTTGGAATATCCTAACATCCCCCCTTAAGAACAACTTGGGATAGGATTGAAGGATGTACAAATATGACACAATAGGAGAAGGAAGGAGACACTAGAGCCTATCCCCCCTTAGTGACAACTTCCTGAACTCCAACCATAAATCAAAGTTTAGTAAACTTCGCCTCTGTGAGAGTGCCTTTGTAAAGATGTCTGCAACTTGATCATCTGTTGAACAATATTGCACTTCAAGAACATGGTCGTGAATGAGCTTTCTGATGAAGTGCATGTGTAGTTCAATGTGTTTGCTGCGCTAATGTTAGACTGGATCTTTGCATAGTTGAATGGCACTTTGATTATCACACCAAAGTGTAGTCGGATGTTGCTGCTGAAAACCAAATTCTGATAGGATCTGACGAAGCCACAAGGCTTCCTTACTAGCTTCTATGGCACCACGATACTCTGCTTCTGCTGAAGAAAGAGAAATGGCGCTTTGTTTCTTGCAAGCCCATGTAATAGGTCCTGAACCAAGAGTGAACACATAACCTGTAGTAGACTTCCGATCGTCAGGGTCACCGGCCCAATCAAAATCAGTGAAACCAACCAATAGAGGAGATGCTTCTGCACTATAATGAATCCCAAACTGAACTGTACCTCGAACATAATGAAGTATTCTTTTAGCTGCTTTCCAATGACTTTCATGTGGGTTTTGCATAAACTGAGCAATAAGTCCAACAACAAAGGAAAGGTCAGGACGAGTATGGGTCGGATACAAAAGTTTTCCTACAAGTTGACGGGATAAGGTAGCATCAACTTCAGGGGAAGTACAAGTGACTGAAATTTTGACTCCAGACTGAAAGGGAGAAGGGGTTGGCTTACAGTCTTCCATGTGAAAATGGCGTAGAAGATCAGAGGCATACTTGGATTGGGAAAGGGAAATACCTTCCTTGGATTGCAAGACTTGAAGACCAAGAAAATAATGCAAGTGTCCTAAGTTTGTCATTTAAAACTTCTTTTTAAGGTGGGACTTCACATGGTTTATAAGGTTGGGATCACTACCAGTAAGGATAAGATCATCAACATAGAGAACAAAAATGATAAGCAACTTGCCCACTTTCTTGGTGTAGACAGTATTGTCAGAATGCCACCTAGAAAAGCCAGTTTCTAAAAGAAAGCTATCCATTTTGGCATACCAAGCCCGAGGAGCTTGCTTGAGACCATAAAGGGATTTCTTAAGTCGACATACAAGGCTGAAGTTTGTTTATATAGAGCCAATAGGTTGTAGATTTATTCATGCAAGTCCCCATGCAAGAAGGCAGATTTAACATCCATCTGATGGACTTCCCATTTGAAAGAGGCAACAAGGGAAAGAAAAAGGCAGATAGAGTTCATTTTGGCAACTGTTAGGTGTGGAGCCTGATTATCTTCTATATCCAAAGGTATCGCCACATTGGACCCCAGTTCGAAATGGGGGCGGAAACGCCGCCCGTAAAATATTCCCTGCAGGGGGGGTCCACGGGGGGGTGGCTGCGACCTTTGGGAGCCCCCCCCTTGGCGGGGGGTTTCGGGGGCAGCGCCCCCGAAGCTAAAACCAGCTGTAAAATTGCCTTGTAAAAGTATAGTAATTTCTAGTCAATTTGGGTCGTTCATTAGGCGGATGATCTGACGGTAGAACTTATGTTTAGTTTAGGGTTTTTTGCCCTAGAAGGCAACCCCTCTCTTTGTATGAGGGCATTGTATTTGAGGCTGTGTGATAGATGTGTATTCAGTGAGCGGGAAATAGAGAGGTGAGACTGTGAGAGAAAACAGAGGATATTACAGCAGATCTACTGTAGATTGTGTCTCTTCATTTTGCTGGATAATAGAAAGGAAGGACTGACTGTTCGAGGTGGACATGGTTCGGAGGCAGAGGGAAGGTAGCAGCACGCATAGCTGCTTATCGCGTCTGGAGCAATTGAGGCAGGCTCTACCTCTACCACTTCTGGTGTTCGGATAATGACCAGCAGCACTGAACAAGTAGGGATTTTCAGCAAAGGAGGCAGGGGAAGCCGAATTGTGGCTGTATAAATCAGAGGAGTGGGAGCTGCCGTCGTGCGTGCCACCGCAACGGCTGCACATTCGATGGCGGAGGTAGGTGCAGTTGTAGAGTTAGGGGGGGTGGAAGGAGAGATGACAGAGGAATGTTGAGTAGAATTTACAGAGTGCTAAGGGGGATGGTGAAATCCAGAGTACTGAGCAGAAGAGCAGAAATTAGTATGGGAATGGTGGAAGCCATTACCCAAATCCAGATAGCAAACAAGCCAACATCTGCGTCCCGTGTTGGTTCGCTCAGTCGGCGCTTCCGCCTGTGGAGGGCAAGCACCATGAAATAGGGGAAGAATGATCTGTTGAATCACCTGTGCCATGGTTATGCAGTTGGTGACATTGCCTCGGCAAGAGCAGGCATTAAATGCCGCGTGCGAGGTGCCGTGAAAATGAATCAGGTTGGTCTTGGGATGGTTGCAGGGGACCAAGTGGCCATCTTGCCCGCCGTCGCCTCGTATCATAGCCTTAAAGGCTTTAATTGCCACTCGCATCCAGGGCGGTTAATAATATTGTTATATATATATAATTTATATTATTATTTTTATATATATATATTTTATAATTATAAATAATTAATATTAAAATAAATTCATAATTTACTCTCTCATATATATATAAAATGTATCATAAAATAAGTATTTTGATATATATATTAGTAATTACAAATATATAATTTATATAACTACACTAGAATCTTCTTAAAATTATCCTATTAAATTTGAAAAAATAAAAATAAAAAACAAACTTCACTAACTAACCATTTATTTTACCAATCATAATTATATATTTTTTTGAAACGAGAAACTTATCAGATATATATTTGACTCACTCACTTATCATGTTGTGACTAGATTCAAAGATAAGTCATCCTTTTATTACGAGATGTACCTACGAATTCTCTAACTTCTAAAGCAAATTTCTGGCTTATATTACGCAAGAAGGGAACCAATTAATTAATTGTTAATTTGTTATTTAGACGTACCTAACAAGGGAAGAGAACTACTTAACTAATTTGTCATTTAGGCGTGCACGTCATGTGTGTAAAATTTGCCGTATCAAAATCAAACTGTATTCATGAAAAGAAAGTGGAGTGAGCAAGAAAGCACCGCTCATGGATTTGCCAATGATAAAAACCACACTTAAAAAAATATTAGATTTTGAAAGATCTTATCCCATTAACTTGTGGATAAGAATAATTGTATATATATTATATGAAAGTATTACAAGTTGATTTTATGACCTCGGATGGAAAGTAAGGTATTATAGTGATGAGTTTGCATTAATTTAATTATATTTTTAAATAGTTTTATTTTGTTGATGAATTTGCATTAATTTAATTATATATTTTTAAATAGTTTTATTTTGTCGATGAATTTGCATTAGTTTAGTTATATTTTTAAATAGTTATATTTTATTTTAGTGAGAAATTTAAAATTTATGCACTAAATATTTTATAGTATAAGTTTTTATAGTTATAAATAATGTGATCTTATTTTTGGATATGGATGTTTCTTCATCTGGTTTATAATCAAAATAATATTGTAATTAAGATATTATTATAAAATTGATATTGTACTAGTCAATTATATTTTTTTATTAAATTGATTTTATCATAGATTTAAATATATTAATTTTTTTATTAAATTGATTTTATCATAGATTTAAATATATTAATTTAAATAATTTTGTATTTTTAATCACTTTCTTATTGTATAATTTACACGATTACATTTATAGCTCCATGTAATATTGTATTATTTTTTTGAGATATTTGCAACTTGAATTTTTTAAGAATGTTTTAGGTTATATTTATTATTTTCTTTCACTCTCAAGCATGTATAGTTCACTGCTGGCTTAAAATAACACTATTGGAAAGTGAGGCAAAGGGTAGGGAAAACAAAGAGGATCAATTCATTTATTACCTATTCTAATAACATGGTAACTAACTCGAAGCAAAACAATGACACCAATTCTTTAGAAAAGAAATAGTTCCCAAAGTTCATAATCATGTTCAACATCTATCTCTCAATCCCCCACTAGGAATATAGTGTGAGGTGATCTTTTAAAGGCCATTGCAAACAAACATGTTTGAGATAGAGCTTCAACCAAACTGTAGTAATTGGGAAGGTCTCAAGTCATTTGCAAGTAGTTCTAGTCTAGAACACATATTTCATTATATTTTTTTCTTTATTACTTATTGTTAAAGTAGTTGGCCATGAATAGTGGATACATTTTAAGTGATTCCTTTTTAAATAGCCAACTATTTGTTAACCTAAGTACACTTTCTAATGGAAAAAGTACACTTTCTAATGGAAAATCTACCATGATTAAAAAATCCGAGCCAAATATTGTAACATACCCAACCCCCCTAAGTAGAATTAAGGAGATGGGCTATTTAAGTTTTCCCTCTTAAACACAAATCTAAGGTCACTTTTATGGGCTCACTAGTGCATTCTAATTGATCTATAAACTAACATGGATATTGTTGAAATATGTAACTATGTTCGATCTTCACAAATATGAAATGTACTTTTGATTCTTGTATATTGTAAAAAGAAAGAAAATTTATTATTGTGACTTTTGTAGCATGGGTTTCATGCTCAAGGTCTTTTATTTATAGGTCAAGCACTCATTGAGTGCTTCTAGGGTTTTTCCTAGGGTCAAGAAGTCAAAAGAGTCATTTTCATATGAAGAAGACCCCATCAGGCACATTGTAACATGTAAAAATAATTATTTTTGTATTAAAGGTGTCAAAATACCCTCCAACACCAAGTCAGCCTGGAAACTAAGAAGTCTCCTCATTAGGGCATGTTGTCCTCCTTGGAAGCCTATATATAGGATGGAACTCGACCTCCTATGGACACTCACTCATCTTCTCATAATCTAAGTGAAGGAGAAGTAAAAGAAGGCTAGCGAAGAAGGAATAAGGATGAAGGATGAAGGTTTGGGTTATTTCTCTCTCTCTCTCTCTCTCTCTCTCTCTCTCTCTCGTATGAATAAGGAAGGCTAGGGTTTTGATGCTGGAAGATCGAAGTTGAGGAAATTACAGAAAGAAGGTTGAAGGAAGGTCTATTAGGTCACCTACAAGCCCTAGAAGAAGGAGGAACCCAAGCGAAGCCCTGAAATTGCTCACACGTGTGGAAGCAATAACTGTTTTAGGGGCCAAAAATTTCAGACCTACTGTGGAGGCCAAAATTCCGTAGCTGGGCATCGAAGTTGTGCAACTGGAAGAGATTTGACTAGGTTTGATTTAGACAAAGGAAGAACATCATAAAGGATGTCACACTTGGTCTTGGAAGGGTATTGGTCTTGGTCTAGAGGTCTTGGGATGCATCCTTTGAGGAATCTATAAGAAGAGAAGATATTTGTGGATTTTCCTCTCAAGTGAAGAGGTTTTGGCCTGGCTTGTAGCCTACATCCTATGCTATTGTGTATTGTTTATCTTCTTGTTTTGGTATTTCTTTGATGATAAGAACAACATAATACATAGAGAATAAGCTAATAATTAAGAAAATTAAAAATGTATCACAAGCAATTATCAAATTGAAGAGAAATCATCTTAGTTGTAGCCCTTTAGATTTCTCAACATCGTATTAGAGCTAAGGTTGGCTAAGGGAATGATCAAGATTACTACATCCTTGAAAAAATCACTGAAGAAATGTTCTATGGTGGCTAGTCATCTTGAGAAAGGTATCAAGGCATTATGGAATCTCCTATTATCCATCAAGAATAGTATGACCAAGACTTCTACAAAGGAGAAAGTATTATTTTCAGCACTTACAAGTATGTTTGAGGATGTAAATATTTGGTTAATTAACATTGGATCATAAAGACATATGATAGGTGAGCACAAACAACTAAAGAAATTATAAAGAGGAAAATCCTCTTACTCTGTTGAACTTGGTGACAAGAAGAGCTATCATGTAAGAGGAATTGGATCAACTTCGCTGTAGCTGGAAAATGTAGGAAACATTCATCTCAATAACATTATGTTCATGCCAAGTTTGCAAAATAACTTACTTTCTATTTCATGTCTAGAAGATAAAGGAGATAGAGTCACTTTTATAGATGGAAAGGTTGTGGTATGGGATAAAATATCTAGCATTGACAATGAAAAGATCATTGGGTTTTGTGAATGAAGACTCTATAGATTGTTGATCCCTCTATCAAGCTTTGGTTCACATTGAAGTAAGTCCATTTGAGCTTTGGCATAAAAGGTTTGGACACCTTCACTATAAAATATTACCAACTCCAAATTGTATGGTGAATGGCATCCCTGAACTCAATGAGGATCATGAAGGAGTATCAAGGGATGTGCATTAGGTAAAAATGTTAAGAGACCCTTTGGAAGCAGTGCTTCAAGGTCAAAATAAATGTTGGATCTTATTCACTCTGATGTCCGTGGTCCTATGTCTACGAAGTCTCTTAGAGGTCAGTTATACTATGTAACATTCATTGATGACCACTCAAGGAAAAATTGGATCTATTTCCTGAAGTCCAAGGATGAAGTATTCAACAAATTTCAAGAATTCAAAGCTGAAATAGAAAACCTTACAGAAAGGAGGATAAAGGTACTAATATCTAATAATGGAGGAGAATACATGTCTAAGGAACTCGTAACTTTTTGTAAAGAGGTTGGGATTAATAGGGAGTTGATAGTCCCATATAATCCTAAAAAAATGGAGTTGTTGAATGAAATAACTGATCGATTGAGGAAAGTGTTAAAGAAATGTTACATGATCAAGACTTTCCTAAATTTTTGAGGGGTGAAGCAACAAAAAATGTTGTGCATATGAAAAATTGATGTCCTCACATATCACTAGATAACATGACTCTTGAGGAAGCATTAACTGGGAAGAAACCAAGCATATACCATCTCCGAATATTTGGTTGTCATGTCTATATTCACATTCCAAAAGATAAGAGAAAGAAGTTGGATCCTACAAGAATGAAGGGAATATTTGTTGGCTATAGTAACACTTCAAAGGCATATAGGATCCACACAAAGGAAGGACACTTAATAGAAGTAAGGCAAGATGTAATCTTTGATTAAAGTATTGCTTTCAAGAAATCAAAGGGCCTCTCAATTGAATCTAATGATGAAGAACTTCCAATATTTGATGAAGAATGCATTAGGGAGGAAGATCAAGATTCAAATCATGAAGAAGTAGGTCCCAGTTAACCTGTGCAATAAGTCATCATACCCGAGAGAAGAAAGATACCTAATTGGTTAAATTATACTCTTTTAGATGTGGAGGGACATGGAGCAGCCAAGGGTGTGTTTAGGGAAATTAAGAAGCCTAAAATATATTAAGGGTATGCAACCTATATGACAAAGTTAATTGAAGCAGAACCATCCACCTTTGAAGAGGCTATCAAACATCAAGAATGGAAAGATGCCATGAATGAATAATATCAATCAATAATGAATAATGGAATGTGGGATTCCTAGGCTTGAAGAGGAATCCGTGGTAACTTCCAAGTGGCTCTACAAGATTAAACATGCAGCAGATGGAAGTATTGATAAATATAAGGCAATATCTGTGGCTAGGGGTTTCTCCCAAACAGAAGGCATTGATCATGAAGAGACGTTTCCACCTACAATAAGCTATACAACTATACAATTGTTGGTCTCTTTGATAGCATCTATGGGATGGAACATCCATCAAATGGATGTCAAGACAACATTCTTGAATGGTACTATCAATGAAGAAGTCTATATAGAACAACCCTTGGGATTTGAGGTAAAATATAGAGAGACTCGTGTTTGTAGGATGAAGAAGGCACTTTATGGCCTTAACCAAGCACCAAGGGCTTGGTATGAAAGGATGGACACATACTTACAAAGATTGGGCTTCTCGAAGAGTTTTGCTAATCCGAATCTCTATATCAAGGTTGTAAAGAATGAGCCCATAATAATTATTCTATATGTGGATTATCTTCTCATGATAGGCGTGGAAGGTCATATTCAAGAGTGTAAAAAACTATTGGTAGCATAATTCGATATGAAAGATCTAGGGATGATTAATTATTATTTGGGGTTGGAAGTTTGGAAAGGACCTAATGAGATATATCTAGGTCAAGGAAAATATGTGACTGAGATGCTTAAAAGGTTTGACATGATGGGTTTCAAACTTATGACAACCCCTATGATCAGAAATTTGAAGAGGCTAAGAAGTTATGACTCAAGCCTTGTGGATCAGACAAATTATAGATAATTGGTTAGGTCACTGATGTATTTGGTCAATACTCAACTAGCCATTTGTTTTGTAGTGAATATCCTCAGTCAGTTCCAGGTAGAGCCCAAGCATGATTATTGGATAGCATCCAAGAATATACTAAGTACTTGAAAGGAACAATCCACTATTGCCTGAAATATGATAGAAATAATGATGTCCACTTGATTGGATATATAGATTCTGATTGGGGAGGAAACGAGATGGATGGGAGAAGCACTACTGGAGGATGTTTTAGTTTGGGATCCTCCATGATATCTTGGATGAGTAGAAAGCAATAATCAGTTACTTTGGGTAGCGTTGAGGCTGAATACATTGCAGCCTATGAAGTAAACAAAGAAGCTGTTTGGTTGAGGAAGTTGTTGTTTGACTTGTTTGAAGGACCGATGGACCCTGTGGTGATACATTGTGATAAAACCAGTTGTATAAGGTTGTCTAAAGACCCAGTGTTCCATGGAAACAAAAATCACCTCAATAACAAGTATCACTACATACGAAAGATGGTGCAAGATGGAGTGTTGCGGCTACAATATATCTCCACTAATGTGCAGGTGGCTGACATCTTAACAAAATATCTTCCTAATAAGAGGCTTGTGTATTTGAGAGACAAGCTTAGATTGGTTTATATATCATCCCTAGTTGAGAGGGAGAGATAGACACATCATTATTGTCTTGACTTTGTGAAGAAAGAATGGAGGATTGGGTAAGCATCTGGTTTTCGATACTCTTTGAGGATGAGGTAGGGAATCCAAGATGTAATATTAGTCGAAGAGGAAATTCCTTGAGGATGTGTTATTACAGGATAGGAATTGTCCTGAAAGGACATACCTTGTGAAAACTCAGGTGGGGTATGTGCCTTGAGAGACAATGATGATGTTGTCTATCAGTGATTGGTCTCGCCAACATTGTGCTATGATCTTGTGGATAGATAGGGTTGTTAGTCAAGGCCTTGATATGTGATAATGTTCATTGGTATTATGCAGAGAGATAAGTTGAAATGATAGCTTATGATATGGATTACCAATCCGACTCTTCTTGTGAGATCTCTTTAGTTTGAGAATTTCCATGTACCATTATGAATACCTCCCTAGTTAAGAGGGGGTGTTGAAATGTGTAACTAGGTTCAATATTCATAAATATGAAATGTACTTTTGCTTCTTCTATATTGTAAAAGAGAGAAAATTTATTATTGTTACTTTTGTACCATGGGTTTCATGCTCAAGGTATTTTATTTAGAGGTAAAGCATCCATTGAGTGCTTTTAGGGTTTTTCCTAAGGTCAAGAAGTCAAAAGTCACTGTCATGTGAATAAGACTCCATTGGGTACATTGTAACATGTAAAAATAATTATTTTTGTATTTAAAAGTACCAAAATGCAAGATGAACTTGGCATGACAACTAAGAAGTCGACCTCATTAGGGCATGTTGTCCTCCTTGGAAGCCTATATATAGGAGGGAACTCAACCTCCTATGGACACTCACTCATCTTCTCATCATCTAAGTGAAAGATAAGTAGAAGAAGGCTAATGGATAAGGAACAAGGATCAAGGGCAAAAGTTTGGGTTATTTATCTCTCTCTCTCTCTCTCTCTCTCACGTGCAAAGAAGGAAGGCTAGGGTTTTGATGCTGCAAGATCCAAGTTGAGGAAATTATAGAAAGAAGGTTGAAGGAAGGTCTATTAGGTCACCTACAAGGCCTAGAAGAAGGATGAAACCAAGCGAAGGTTAAAGGAAGCTTGGAAGCACTGAAATTGCTCACATGTTTGGAAGCAATAACTGTTTTAGGGGATGAAAATTTCAGACCTATAGTGGAGGCTGAAATTCTATAGCTGGGGGTTGAATTTGTGCAGCTGGAAGAGATTTGACTGGGTTTGACTTTGACAAAGGAAGCACATCATCAAGGAGGTCAAACTTGGTCTTGGAAGGGTATTGGTATTGGTATAGAGGTCTTGGAATTAATCACTTGAAGAATCTATAAGAAGGGAATATTTTTGTGGGTTTTCCTCTCAAGTGGAGAAGTTTTGGCCCTGGCTTGCAACCTACATCTTGTGTTCTTGTGTATTGTTGATCTTCTTGTTTTGGTAGTTGTTTGATGATAAGAACAACATAATAATAAGATAAGAAGATAATAATTAAGAAAATTAAAAATACATCAGAAGTGGTTATCAAGTTGAAGAGAAATCATCTTAGTTGCAGCACTTTATATTTCTCAACACATATTACACTATACAATTTGTCACAATATATATGATGAAAATCTATACTATGAGGTTTAGTTTCCTTAGATTACATATTTAATTATTATTATTTTTTGCTAATGCATGTAATAGATAAAATGAATAAAACAAAGAACAATGGAATGGAATCACACACCAACCACAATGAACACAATATATATTATGGAAGAAAACCTAGCTAGAAGGTGAGGTTGCTCCACTATGTTTTGTCTAGAATGGAAATAATGCAATTACAAAGGAGATATCACTTTCTGTGGAGTTACTGTTAGGCCCCTATACTACTAATGTAACCCCTTATTGTTATTAGTACAACCCCCTTATTATATTGTTGTACCCATGTAGTGCCCATATTGTTATTATTGTGCCCCATAGAAGCTCACTATTGTTATTATTGTGGCCTTACATTATTATTGTTATGTCAACTCTCATTATATTATGACCCCTTAGACTCCTGTTTATAGAAAGGAGGTCTTGTCATTTGTATCTTCCAAGAATTGTTCATTTGTGTAATGTAAAGGAGGTTGCCCCCTCGAAGAGGCTGAATTCTAAGGCGTTGATATATCTTTTCCATCTTTTGGTGAGCTGGTTTCATAACATTTGGTATCAGAGCTTTGGATTCTAGGGTTTTCACTGCTCCAAACAGGTCATCGTGGAATTTTTGCCATAACTTTTTTTTCTGCTATGTTTCAGACGCTAAAAAGAAAACCCATTTGGGTTGAAATCATTCTGAACCTCGGTTCTAAATTTTAGAGCGTTTCGTGCTATATTTATGGAGATATGATCTGAGGAAGTTGGCCTTTTTGTAGACTCCCAAATTACATTCCAAACAGGTGACCTAGGGAAAATAGTCATAACTTTTGTTTTGAGCATCAGATTGAAATTTCCTAAAAAGTTACAGAAAGAGGACAGATTGTAGTTTCCTATGTATATTTTTTAGATCCTAAGGTCAAAACAGTGATACGTGGCACTTCATACAAGTTCTCTATTCTGAAAAGGTATATAATCAGGTCATCTTGGGAGATTGTGCATAACTCTCTCTTGGAGAATATAAATTCGATCAGACTGGTGGCATTGGAAAGAGGATGCAGAGGACTACTGCAGGTCCCAATTTTAGAACTTAAAGATCCGAAATTACAGAGTTACAGTCGTTTCAAGATTGAGCTCCTAAAATCAAGAAAAAGCAAGATGAGGAAGTTTGATGGCAAGGATCTGGTAAATTGGACACTACAGATGGAGAAATATTTTGATCTACATGGTGTACCACTATTACAAAAGGCATGTATTGTATCTTCATATTTAGAACAAGATCAATTTTTATGGTATAAAGGGCTTTGTTACAAAGTGGAAAGCAAAATTATGGCAACAAGGAATTCTACCCCTCACAACTATAAATATGGAAGTGTTGTTTCTCCTAGCCTTCCACAACCTATAAGGTTACACCACAATAATTGGAAGAAAAAAGAGAAAAAGGGCTTTGTTACAATTGTGATAACAAATGCACTAAAGGTCATAAGTGTGCTGAGAAGAAATTATTTTACATAGAGTATGAAGAGGAGGAAGAAAAGGATCAAGAAACATCAAAAGAAGAGGATATACACCAGGACCCAACCCCAAAGAAAGAAGAAATGAATCCAACCATATCTTGTAAAGAATTGGCAAGAATTACCACTCCTCAAACTCTCAAGATAGAAGGACATATCAAGAAGAAAAAGGTTCAAGAAGTGAAAGATCACATCAAGAAAGAAGAAATGAATCCAACCATATCTTGTAATGCATTGGCCAGAATTACCACTCCTCAAACTATCCAGATAGAAGGACATATCAAGAAAAAAAATGTTCAAGAAGTGAAAGATCACATCGAGCATCAAGAAATGAATTCGACCATATCTTGTAAAGCATTGGAAGAAATTACCACTCCTCAAACTCTCAAGATAGAAGGACATATCAAGAAGAAAAAGGTTCAAGCAGTGAAAGATCACATCGAGCATCAACAACAAGTTCTCCAACTTTTAAAGGATAACGCCACTTTGGTGCAAAATCGAATGAAACAACAGGTAGATCAACATCATAGTGAAAAATGTTTTGATGTAGGTGATTGGATATTTTTACTGCTACATCTCAAGCAAGCTATTTATGAGAAGGAAATGTTGGCAATACTACATGCACTTAAGAAATGGCGACCTTACCGAATGGGAAGACACTTCAAGGTAAAAATGGATCATGATAGTCTTAAATAATTTTTAGAACAACTATTATCTTTAGAAGAATAGAAAAAATGGGTCACAAATATGTTGGGTTATGACTTTAACACCAGCTATAGAAAAGGGAAGAAAATTTTTGTTGCAGATGCACTCTCAAGAAAGGATGAGGATGCGGAAGCATTGTTTTGTGCTATTTCTATTATCGAACCAGATTGGATAAACGAAGCAAGGGATCAATGGAAGAAGGACAACGAAGTGTGGCCACTCATTCAAAAGTTAAAGAATATCGCAATTCAAACAATATTGCCAGGCTTGAAGAGGAAGGAAAAATCATATTGGAACCCGGAGCAGTCACAGAAACAAGAACCCGACAGCTACGAAATCGATCAATTTCAGAGTATCTCATCAAGTGGAAGAACTTACCCACTGAAAATTCCACATGGGAGGACAAGAATTTTATATAGAAGCATCAAGAACTACTCAAGCATTGAGGACAACACTTTTTGAAGGAGAGGGGCATGTTAGGCCCCTATACTACTAGTGTAACCCCTTATTGTTATTATTACAACCCCCTTATTATATTGTTGTACCCATGTAGTGCCCATATTGTTATTATTGTGCCCCATAGAAGCCCACTATTGTTATTATTGTGGCCTTACATTATTATTGTTATGTCGGCTCTCATTATATTATGACCCCTTAGACTCCTATATATATAAAGGAGGTCTTGTCATTTGTATAGTCCAAGAATTGTTCATTTGATTAATGCAAAGGAGGTTGCCCCCTCGAAGAGGCTAAATTCTAAGGCGTTGATATATCTTTTCCTTCTTTTGGTGAGCTGGTTTCATAACAGTTACCTAAGGCTTGTGGCATGATAGGATGCTACAAACACTCAAACCACCTCTATTATGCTCTCTCACTCCCACTACCAAATTATTTTTCTCTATTATGGCACAAGATACAATTGAAAAGGAATGGAAACCCTTTTCCTCGTAGTGCTTCGGTTATAACATAAACCAATAGCCAATTAAGGGTAAAGTTTGACTCCTTAAACTCTCAACTAGAGTTACAAATTTGACCCTTCTAGAGTATTCTTCATAGTATTCACATGGTAAGCCCCTTTTCCATGAGTAACAAGGGTTTTCGTTACATTCTCTCAAATTATGGTGGCCAATCATGATAGATATGTTCAATTGTAGCAAGAAAAGGTTTCATTTGACTTGTGCCTTAGTCAAATGAGGAAATTAAAATTTCCACATTAGCAAGATGATTGAGTTGTAGTTAGCAAGAGTGACATGGCCAACTCACTTATGTAAGTCAATCAATTCAAGTTTGTGGTCAAGAAATAAAGTTGTGCATGAGATGATTGTTCATATCTAGCAATCTAGTAGAGCTATAGTTAGTGAAACTTAGTTATCTGAGCTCTAGTCATGATAGAGTCAATATGTGTTTAGTTGAGTAGTTGTAATTGTTGTTAACTCATCGAGCTCTTAGTTAACTAGCCAATTTTCTAAAAATAACCCTAGTCATGCATGCAATTAGAATTTCCTAGTTGAGTGGAGGGAAAAGGCATAATTGCATTTATTATTGTATACTATTCAGTGTACAGAGTGGGTATGTATAAGATGAGCTAATTTCTTAATAATTACGCAAGGAAATAGGAGAGAGTGTAGGAAGAGCGAGTGAAGGAACACGAGTGTGGGCAGAGTGAGTGCAAGTGCAGGAAGAGCGAATGTAGGCTCAATGTTTTCTAGAGCAGTCTCAAGAGGAGGAGATCGGTATTGCAGTGCATGTTGATATTCAAAGATTGAAGTTTTCATTGTAATAGATCAATTATCTCATCTGATATAATACGAACAGAGGAGGGGTTTTTCCTAGTTGGGTTCCCTAGGAAAAATACTGTGTTCTTTGTGATTGAATGATTACATGTGTTTCTATTGTCAGTTTTCCTTCTATAGAATTTAGTAGAAGTAAGTTGTGTATATTGATTTTAGTTTAATTTCATTATCAGCTGCAAATTTTGAGTTATTTTTACATGGTATGAGAGCTATTGAAAACTACATAAAAACTAGGTTCTTGATCTTCTCTCAAAGAAATTTTGAATAAAATATTTTTGGTGCACGAGGATAGTGCGAGTTGCTAGGAGGGAGCATATATATTCCCCACAAGAAGATAGAGACTCAGAGGGAGTCTAGTTTCAGAGGGAGTAGCCCTATGGAAGCTAGTACTTCTTGATATGGGGAGATTAGACTCATTATTGTAGTAGTCGTAGCAGTAGTGTGAAAGCAACAATAGAGCAATAGCAACAACAATATGAGTAGATCAAAGTTCATTTTGTATGCAGCTATACCTCCAAGAGTGAGGTGGGGTAATGTAGAGTCTTAGTCCTAGAGTTGAAAATATTTGGGCAGGGTCCATATGAGAGAAACAACAATTGCAATATACTCTTATCATGGATAATTACCCTTGCTACAAGGGCCCACAATATTCAGTAGCAGAAGGATCAGTGTCAGTTGATGCAGTCAGATCTTAGGCTACAGTTGCAGGCTAGTAGCAGTCAAAGACTTAAGACACAATTGCATCTCAGAGACACAATTGATTTAGTATTTTTGATGCTTCTTAGTTGTAGCTTTTGTAGTAGCAACAAAAATAGTGAGAGGGAGTGTTAATTTTATTACAATACATTTCTATAGAGGAGTAGGATTAAGGTTGTTCAAAACCCTTTTTCTTTAACAAGAAAAGGCTTAATTTGACTTGTGCCTTAGTCAAATGAGGAAATTCAAATTTCCACATCAACAAGATGACTTGAGTTGTAGTTAGCAGGAGTAACATGGCTAAGTCACTTAATTAAGTTAGTCAATTCGAGTTTGTGGGCAAGAAATAAAGTTGTGCATGAGTTGATTACTAAGATCTAGCAATATAATGGAGTTATAGTTAGTGAAACCCAGTTATCTGAGCTATAGTCATGAATACAGTCAGTATGAGTTCAATTGAGTAGTTGTAACTATTGTCAACTCATTGATATCTCAATTAACTAGTCAATTTACTAAAAATAGCCCTAGTCATGCATGCGATTCAAATTTCCTAGTTGAGTGGAGGGAAAAGGAATAATTGTATTTATTATTGTATAATATTGAGTATACAGAGTGGGTATGTAGAAAATGAGCTAATTTCCTCATAATTATGCAAGGAAATAACAACAAGTGTAGGAACATAAGTGCGGGCTCATTATTTTCCAGAGAAGTCTCAAGAGGAGGAGATCACTATTGTAGTGCAGGTTGAGCTTCAAGGATTGAATTTGACATTGTAATAGATCAATTGTCTCATCTGATCTAATGAAATAGAGGAGGGGGTTTTCCTAGTTGGGTTCCCTAGGAAAAATACTGTGTTCATTATGATGGAATGATTTCATGTGTTACTATTGTCATTTTTCCTTCCGCAGAATTTAGTAGAAGAAATTTGTGACTATTGAATCCAATCTGATTTCATTATTAGCTGCAAATTTTGAGTTATTTTTACATGGTATCAAAGCTATTGAATACTACATAGAAACCAGGTTCCTGATATTCTCTTAGAGAAATTTCGAATAACATATTTGTGGTGCATAAATTTCTCTAGTGCAGGAGGACAATGCGAATTTCCAAGAGGGAGTAGAGAGATTTCCCATAGGAATATCAAGAATTAGAGGGAGTCTAGTTTCAGAGGGAGAAACCCTATGGAAGATATTTCTTCAGGACATAGGGAGATCAAACTCATTATTGTAGTAGTTGTGGTAGTAGTGTGAAAGAAGCAACAACGTAGTAGAAATACTAGTGTGAGTAGAACAAAGTTCGTTTTATATGCAGATATACCTCCAGGAGCGAGGTGGGGTGATGTAGAGTCTTAGTCCTAGAGTTGCAAAGATTTGGGTAGGGTCCATAGGAGAGAAGCAAAAATTGCAGTATACTATTCTCATGGATCATTACCCTTGCTACTGGGGTCCACAATATTTAGTAACAGAAGGATCAATGTCAGTTGATGCAGTCAGATTTTAGGAAACAATTGCATTGTAGAAATTAATGTGTAGATTCAATATTTCTCATGAAATTTACTAAATCAAAAGACTTAAATCTACTCTAATGATCTGCGGAATTTAATTCACCATATAAAACAAGAATCGTAGACATGCAAAAGAAAACATCACACATGCACAAATATTTATCTAGGGGAAAGAAACTGCTCAAAACCCCTTACTATTTGTATTGCATTAATTAGAGAATGGAGAATAAATACAATTCTTTCTCAAGCCTGAGAACCCTGCAACTGTATAGTCTATCCCTCTACCTGATTGACTAAACCTGGCCCAACACTTAGCCAATTTAAAGCCTTCCCAAGGTCCTATTTCCTCGCGTTGTTCCATTGGGAAATTTTCCCTATTTTTTAGGAATTTCGCACCAAGGAATTTCACAATATCCTTATCTCAATCTCTGATTGCATGCACCACTTATACACATGGTAATATGTGACAATTTATAGTACATTGCCTTCGAATCTCCATCTCAACTGGGTAACTCGAATTATCTGCATGCAACAATTATTTTGAGTTGATTGATCAGTTAACTAGTTGATCACTAAGTGTGGTTGAAGTTACACATCCACAACTTGACCTCCACTAGTTTGTATAACAGTTAGAACTAGTTAAATTGACAATAAAATTAATTGAAATAGATTGATAACAATTAGAAATCAATCATGTGGAACTAAACTCAAGTGTCTCCAACTTGAATTTAATGAGTTAACTGAGTGGCAAGAGCCATGTCACCTCAGTTAACTACCTCCAAGTATTCTTCAGAAATAGAAATTCGAATTTTAATGTAGTTTGACCTAGGCAATGTGAAAACTAGATTTCCTTGCTGCATTTTCAACACTCCCTCTCAGCAAGAAATGGATTATTAGATACCCCAATCCTACTTCTATGGAACTCAAATTTTCCTCTTGACAAGGCCTTTGTCAAAATATCTACATCTTGTTCCTATGTCAGAATGTACTGCAACAACATGATCCGCTTCTGCACATAATATCGTAGATGGTGATACCAAACGTTGATATGCTTGGATCGATCATGAAATACTGGATTCTCTGAGAGTTTGATACAACTATGATTATCACAATAAATCACTATAGGATCCATCTTCAGACCATATAACCCAACAAAAATATTTCTAGTCTAGATAGCCTAACATGTTGCTTGACTTGCAGCCATGTATTCTTCTTCTACTGAGTTGAGTTCCATATATCTCTGCTTCCTATTGTACCAAGAAACTGTTGCAGACCCAACCCTGGAAATTCATCCCGATGTGCTCTTCCTATCTAATGGGCTGCCTGCCCAATCTGCATTTATGAATCCTTGTAGCTTCACTCCCTCTGTCCACCTGTACCAAAGACCAAACTAAGTAGTGCCTCTGAGGTATCTCAACACATGATTTGCTACCTTTCAATACCATTTGGTTGTCTTAACAATTTCTTGACTAAGCTGGTTAATTGCATAACACATGTTTGGTCATGTTCTCACCAAATACATGAGTGAACCCACAAGCTACTTGTAAATGGTAGCCTCCACTAGTTCACATGAAGTAGCATCCTCTTTCCTCTAGTTTCCTACTAGAGGAGTCTCCATGGGTTTGCACTTGTCCATGCAGAACCTCTAAAGTATCTCGTTGGCATACTTACCCTGAGATACAAACCATTCCCCATCTCCTTTCCATACTTTCAAACCAAGGAAGTAGTGCATGAGGTCCATATCCTTCATATCGAACTCTCTTTCAAGGTCCTCCTTGTAAGATATGATCAGCTGCTCATCATCAGTGAGGATCAAGTCATCAACTTATAACACAATAACACAATAACCAATAATCTACCTTCTACCACAATGTAATAAAGGTTTGCATCTTCTTCACTTTTGATGAAGCCCAAGTCAGTGAGATAGCTATCGATCCTCGTATACCAAGCGTGGGGTGCTTGCTTGAGTCTATACACAACGAATCTCTGTCAAAGGTCTCAAATTCCTTTGGATGCTCAATATACACCTCCTCCTCAATAACTCCATTAAGGAATGATGTCTTCAAATCCATATGGTGGATCTTCCACCCCATCTGCGTTGACAATGCTAGAATTGACCCGATGGATGAGTACCTTGCTACTGGAGAAAAGGTATCCTCATAGGCAATTCCCTCAACTTGAGAGAACCCCTTAGCCACAATTATAGCCTTTAGTTTCTCTATGCTACCGTCCCCTGCATGCTTTGCCTTGTAAACCCATCTCAAAATAAC
Source organism: Pinus tabuliformis (assembly GCA_031772625.1). Lineage (NCBI taxonomy): Eukaryota > Viridiplantae > Streptophyta > Pinopsida > Pinales > Pinaceae > Pinus > Pinus tabuliformis. The sequence goes on along the minus strand of CM062811.1, from coordinate 440,861,965 downwards.
CACTGATTTGTCTGCTAGTCTTGGGACCACTTCCCAAACACTATGTATGAAAATGGAATCATATTCCTCTACCATAGCATCAACCCATACTAGTTGCTCGACAACTTCCTCGAATGGGGACAACTCAGTCTCTACAAGCTCACTCATCAGAGCCATGTAGCCAGTGTATCGATCCAATGACCTTCTTTTCCTGTGCTGTGATGTGGGTGCTCCCACATTCTCTCTAGCATCCTAAAATAATATGTCAGCTTCCTTGGTTCGCTTCCTTCCTTCTATGGATGTATCTGCTTGAGTGGATGTCTCCACTCTCTGCTCCTATTCTTGTAGTTGCTACATAACTTCCTAAGGTTCTTCCTCTGGAGTCAAAACCTCTTGATTAGGCTGCAACTGAAGCTCCCTCTCAAGAGAACACATCATTTCCTTCTCCTCATCAAACTTCAAATCTCGTATGACCACTATCATCCTGAGGGATTGAAATTACACATGATAGTTTTGAGGTGTGTCTGTATACCCCAAAAATATGCCCAAATCTACTGTCGTCTCTAGTTTTTCCCTTGCTTCCTTGGAAACATGAAAGTAGACTGATGATCCAAATATCTTGAAGTGTGACACATGTCATTTCTTCCCTGAAAAAACTTCCCCTGGTATACTCATGCCAAGAACCCTGCGAGGACTCATGTTATACAAATAGACTGCTGTGTTGCATCCTTCAGACCACAAGTGCAGTGGTAGGCCTTGGTCATGCAACATATCCCTTGCTTATCCCAAAATACTTATGTTCTTCCTCTAAGCTGCCATATTATTTTGTGGATTATGGGGTGCTATCAAATCCCGTTGAATGCATTCCTTTGAACATAATTTTCTAAATTCATTCGACACCTACTCACCACCATTATCGCTCTTGAGAGCCTTCACTTTCCTTCTAGTTTATTTCTCAGCAAGTTCTTTAAACTCAAAAACTTTGGAGAATGTCTGGTCTTTCTTCTACATGAAGTAGATCCAACACTTCCTTGAGAAATCATCTTCAAATATAACATAATACCTATGTTCGGTAGTGGAGGTTGTTGAGAAAGATCCACAAACATCAGAATGGATTCTTTCGAGGACTGCATGCGCCTTGCTATCCCGATCATTGAAGGTGGATTTTGTGTACTTACCCAACACACACCCTTTGCATGTATCCTGCTGCTCTAGTGCTCCTTTGGGGAGGCTTGTAGAAATATGCTACATGATCTTCAAAGCACCATCATACAAATGGCCAAGTCTTTTATGCCATAATTTGTCGACGTCTCAACTCTGCACCATCTCTTCTTTTGTGTTCAATGTTGCACAATCTTCCATGTCTAATTTGTAGAGGTTCTTCACTCGAACCTTAATGTGCTTCACTTGTACCATGGTCATGTGTCTCAGGAAAGTCTTCCCTTTTTTGAAGATCACATCATAGACACTATCCTCCAACACAGATATGAAAACTAGATTCTTCTTCAATCCTAGTACAAACATCACATCCTTGAGCCCGAGAGGGGTGCTAGACTGCCTCTAAAAAGTAACTGTACCAATACCGAACATGCTATACCTTCCATCATCTCCCATATCGATGTGCATATGGAGATCCTTCTTCTCTAGGTCACTGAAAAATTATTTTTTCCCCATCATGTGGAGCGAGGCACTGTTGTCGAGATACCACACACTACCCATCACTATGCTTTCCATGCATGAAATGCGGGTAAAATCAAGTTCAAACTGTGAAGCCACAACTTCATCCGCTGCTCCTCCCATGGTCTTCTTGCTTGCCTTCTTGTGTGGACACTTCATTGCATAGTGCCCGTATTCATGACAATGAAAGCATTTGATTCTGGACAATTATTTCTTCTTTCCCCCTTGACTCGAATCTACTTTGGATTGGGATTTCTTCCCTTTCCCTTCCTTTGCCTTTTCATCCAAGGCACAGTTCTCCTCATCCTTGCCCTTGGATGAGGTCCCATCTTTGGTGTTTCACCTTATTTTTTCCTACACTAGATCAGACCATAACCGCTCTCAACTTTGTAGCTTCTCTCTACCATTTACGAAAACTTGGTAGCTATGCTAGCTCTTGGGAAGGGCCAAAAGGGCTAGAGCTACAAAGTCTTCTTCTGGGATAGTAACATCGACTTCGCTAAGTTCATCACAACACTATGTAAACTTGCTCAGATACTACGAAATTGTGTCATTATTTTGCATCTTGATACTTCAAATCTTGTCCCTGAGTGCCAATTTCATGTGGTACTATTGTTCTCAAACAATTCAGTCAGTGCTTTCCACATCATGAATGGAGTCTCTTTTCCATGAAGATTCAATACAATATGATCCCAAACTCCCTCCAATATGATTCTCCTCACTTTGGTCACATCCTTCTTCCACTTAGCAAGATTCTAGGAATCAGATGCTTGGGATTTCGCTGCATCTGTCTTGATGTATTCTAGTAGCCCATTATCATCCAATATTTCCTCCATCTGGTCCTTCCATGCAACAAAGTTTGAGGTGGCTTCCAAGCCATACTAGAGCCTGAGTCCATTGAAGCCCATCTTCTCAGTCCCGAAGAAAACCTACAACACTGATCTTCAAATTCGAATCTCTTACAATGACAACTTCTAAATATCTTCTCTACGGTGATTCCAGCTATGATACCATGTGGAAATTAATTTGTAGATTCAATACTACTCATGAAATTTACTAAATCACAAAACTTGAAGCTACTCTACTGATCTGTAGAAGTTAATTCACCATCTAAAACAAGAATCATAAACATACAAAAGAAAACATCACACATGTAGAAATATTTATCTAGGGGAAAGAAACTGCTCAAAACCCCTTACTATCTATATTGCAATAATCAAATATTGGAGAAGAAATACAATTCTTTCTTAAGCCTGAGCACACCCTACAACTATATATTCTATCCCTCTGCCTGACTGACTGAACCTGGCTCAACACTTGCCAATTTAAAGTCTTTTCAAGATCCTATTTCCTTGCGTTGCTCCCTAAGGAAATTGCCCCTACTTTTTAGGAATTTCACACCAAGGAGCTGTGTAATAGCCTTAGGTCAATATCTGACTACATGCACCACCTGTACACATGGGAATATGCTAAAAATGATAGTACACAACCTTGGAATCTCCATCTCAACTGGGTAACTTGAATTATATGCATGCAACAATTATTATGGGCTGATTGATAAGTTAGATGGTTGATCACTGGGTGTGGTTGAAGTTACACATCCACAACTTGAAGTCCACTAGTTCTTCTGCTAATTAGAACTAGTTAAACTGAAAATAACTCGAATTAATTGAAATAGATTGCTACTAAAAATCAATCATGTAGAACTGAACTCAAGTGTCTCCAACTCAATTTTACTAAGTTAAGTGAATGACAAGATGATCTGGATTTAAACAGGAACACAATAAATTACAGAGATAACCATAAATACAGAGATACAACAAAAATAATACTTCATTTCATTAATGTAAAATACTGAAATATGCTTACAAACATAAATGGAAATAAACTAGCTCGAGCGATGGTAGCTTATCTCTGAGGAGAGATGTGGCGGCTACATGCCTCTGAACTGTCTTACAATGATGCTCGAAGGCCTATCTGTTCTTGAGAAACAATTGAAAACCCTAAACATCCAAAATCCTAACCCTAGGAGATGAAGCGCCAAACTATGGGCCCCGTTTTGCGTAAATTGGTACATCAAGTTCCCGGGATCATAACTTTGGAACACGATCTTCATTTGACGTGCATAATACCTCATTAGAAATATCTATCCGAGGAATACAACTTTAAGAAGAGAAAAATTAGTCCATGGACCCATGTTGCTACCAGTTTTCCCAAAAAAATGTCATTTAGGGCCTCAAAACAGCTCCGGAAGTTCAGGACCCGAAAAACTGCCAAAAATAGTAAACTGTGCTATAATTAAGGAAACTGAAAAAATGAAAGAAACAATGGTGGGGGTCCAAGTGGAATTGGAGGGGGGCCACCAATATCCACCTAGATCATTCCTACCCCCTTAAGAAGCAATGTTCCCCATTGAGTTGAGTTCTTCCATGAGATGAGGAAACTTCTACTGAACTTGGTCCCTGAGAGCCACTTTCCCTGGTGAAGGAGTTGGCCTGCTTTGACAACTCAATACAGTTGGATCTTCTGCTGGTGAGTGCGTTTGATCTGCGTGTCCATGATCTGATTAGTTGTAGCTTGTTCCATGCAATCTGGATTTAACTCTATTGGTGTGAGCTGTTCTGCAATGTTGGATGTGTCTAGTAATGGTGTAAAGTATGGCTGAAACGATCCACATTGAACATTGGGTGCAGGCCAAGGAATGTGGGAATGCTGAGCTCAAATACATTGTCTCCCACAACCTTGGTAATGGTGTAAGGACTATATTGGAGTGGTCTGAGTTTCCGAGAGGCTTCTGTAAGGCATTCCTTTTGCAAATGCAACTAGAATTTGTCGCCCACCTGAAACTATGGTGGCACCTGATGTTGATCATGTCGCTGCTTGTAATTGGAATTTGATTTCTCCATAATGTCATGGAATTGTTGGTGGATATGTTGGATGTGCTCAATGAGGTTGTTTTCCTTACCTGTTTCAAACTGGACATGAGCTGAATCTGCTTGAGTAGCTGCAAATGGCATGGCCACATCAATGGGACATAGTGGTTGGAATCCCAAGCCCACCTGAAAAGGGTTGTGGCCAGTCGAGCTGTGGAGAGCTCGGTTATAGCTGTGCTGAACATAAGGGAGGCTCTCATCCCATGTGCATGGATTCTTTGAGTTGTACATGCACAGAATGTGTACGATCATCTTGTTGACAACCTCTATCTAGCCATCAGTTTAGGGATGGAAGGTTGTGGACTTAGTGAGTTTTGTGTCCAGTATCGACTAGAGAATGGACCAAAATGTACTGAGGAACCTGTTTTCCCGATCTGAGATGATAGATTGTGGGATCCTAAAGTGTACCCACACTTGTTCAAAGAAGAGTTTAGTAGTGGCTTCTGCTGTGATATTCTTCTTGTAGGCCACCATAATGGCCATCTTTGAGAACCTGTCGACAACCACAAAAACACAATCATTTCCATGCTTAGTAGAAGGAAGGCCTGACATGTAATCCATGGATATGGACTCCCAAGGTCGACTAGCGGTAGGAAGCAGAGTATAGATGCCTTGCTTCTTAATGGTCGGTTTGGCAATGGTGCAGGTAGTGCAGGAACTGATGTACTTTCCGACATCCTATCGAAGATTCAACCAATAGAAATACTTCTGCAGTACTGCCACTATTTTCTCGACCCCGAAATGCCCAACAACCCAATTATAGTGTGCTTCCCAAATCATCTTGGCATGCTCGCTTGAAGGAACACAAAGGTTACCGAGGTGGCATAACAGGGCATCCTAGAGGTGAAAATCTAGAACATGTGGACCCTCCAAGAGTGTCTGGTATGTGTGGCCAAATTCTGAGTTGCTTTTGTAGAGAAGTGGCCAATCAGAAGTCTCATGCCCATAAGAGTTGAGCATGGTGATTAACGCCATGATCAGTGGTTGACTAAGGCAATCTGCAACTTTATTGGTGCTTCCATTCTTATACTTGATATTCAAATGGAACCGTTGCAGGTATGTGGACCACTTCTGATGGCGATCATTCTACAACTTTCCTTGCATCTGTATAAACTGCAGGGGCTAGTGGTCTGTGTGGATGACTGTTTCCTTCCCCAAGATGTAATGCTTCCATTTTCAGTAGGCTTGCACAATGGAATACATCTCTTTGTCATAAGTGGGGTACTTCCAGACTGTGTCTGAAAGTGTCTTACTGTGATATGCCATTAGATGCCCATGTTGAGTAAGGTCTGCCCCAATAGCATAGTCAGAGGCATTTGTCTCGATCTCAAATGGTTGTTGCAAGTATGGTAATGCGAGCATTGGTGCCAAGAAGAGGTAATGTTTCAACTTTGTGAATGCCTTTTGTTGAGATTTAGACCAAAAGAATTTTTCTTTCGCTCCTCCCTTGGTGACTTGACTCAAGGGCCAAGTGGTATGAGAAAATCCCAACATGAACATGCGGTAGAAGTTGGCAAGACCCAGAAAGTTGCAGAGCTCTATCAGAGTGGTTGGAGATGGCCAATCCCAAATGACTTGGATCTTGGCTAGATCCACATGCATCCCCTGTTCATCAATAATGTATCCTAGATATTGAACTTAGGTCATTCCAAAAGTGCATTTCTCCAAATTGGCACATAACTTGTGTTGCTGGAGTGTTTGGAGAACCCGTCGGATGTGGTGGAGGTGCTCTTCCCAACTCTGATTTAAGATTAGGATGTCATCCAAGTATACCACTACAAATGAGTTGGTGGATGGCCGCAAGATGTCATCCATTAGCCTCATGAAGGTTGTAGAAGCATTCGTCAACCCGAAAGTCATAACCAACCATTCGAAAAGGCCCTCCTTGGCTTTGAAGTCAGTCTTCCACACATCAGAGGGTTCGATTGGTACCTGGTGATATCCTAACTTCAAATCGATATTGCTAAAATATTTTGCCCCCTTTAGTTGGTCTAGAAGGTCATCAATCCGTGGGATTGGGTACCTATTCCAGACAGTGATCTTGTTCAGTGCCTGATATTCAATACAGAGTCTCCAAGTCCCATCCTTCTTCTGTACCAACACGATCGGTCTCCCATAGGGTGATGAATTCTGTCAGATGTGACCTTTCTGTAGCAGCTCCTAAATCTGCCTCTTGATTTCATCATTCTCCAGGACGGAGCGCCGATAGATTGGTCCATTGGGTAGTGACACACTTGGGGTTAGATCGATGGAGTGCTTGACTTGACAGTGCAAAGGAACCCTTGCGGGGGAGGTGAAGATGTCCTCATACTCCTCCACGACCTTGTCCATCTGTAGTTGTCATGCAGAAGGGCCCTGTCTAGAGGTTGTGGCCACCGTCTTCTTCTTCCCTTGAGGGTGTATCATCAGGAAAAAAAATTCCCGGTTTTGGAAATGAGATTACTGCATTGTTTTGCAGTAACCAAAGATATGGCAGTAGGTGGTGCCACCTTCGATATCCTGTACAACTTATTTCCCAAAGTAACCATAACAGCACGAGGCCTTGACTCATATACAACATGTCGCATCCACAAGTATGGTTGGCCTAATAATACATCACAAACATCAAGGGGAGCAACGTCACACAATACCTCATCTGTGAAGGGATTGATGTTGTATGAAAGGCAACACTGCTGGCTCACGCAAAGATCTTGTCCTTGGTGAAGCCACACAATGGTGTATGGTTGTGGATGTGTTGTGGTCGGTAAGCCCAACCACTTCATGACCTCTGCCGAAATGAGGTTCTTTTGGCTCTTGTTGTTGACAATGAACTATAGCGGGGAGCCCTTTACCCACATTTGGGAGTGGAAGAGGCGCTCCTCCTCCTCTAGATCTTCGGGTTCCTCCTTCTGGATCTTCATGGTGGCAACGGTGACGTTTGTCTCCGCATTGATAATCTGCTTCCTTTTTTCATTCCCCTTATCGGGTTCTGACTCAGAGTCTAAACATGCATCTGATTCCGAATACCTTAGCTCAACCACGAGTGACTAATTGGCCCGACACTCACTTGTGTTGTGAGTGGAGCTCTTATGGAACTCACACCACTTTCCCGTGTCCTTCTTCGGCTTCGCGGTGTTGTTCTTTGCTTGCGGCTTTGGTGGGTTGTCCTAGGACACCCTGCCTTGGATTTTTCCTTTGTTTAGTAGTTTGGGGGCGCCTTTCCCTTGCTTCGGATTTGCAGATCCAAAGTCTCACTTCTTTTGTTTAAACTTCTGCTCGATCTTGACAGCATATTGGTACGCTGTGCCGAGCGAGGAGATGTCTAGGAACTCCATCTTGTCCTAGATGTACCTGTGTAGGCAGTCACGATATTTGAGTACCAAATGCAGCTCAGAATCCTTGATACCTAACTTTGTGCGAAGGGTATGAAAAATATTGGTAAACTCTGGCACATCTTGGTCCCTTCCCTGCCGCAACATGGTCCACTTTATGTATTTATCCTCATAGCTTTTGACAGGGTAGTACTGCTCCTTGATGGCATTTCAAAATGAATTCCAAGTGGGTGCGGCTAAAAAAAGTGAGGTTGTACTTTCATCCTTCTGCTCGCAGTAGGTTTCCCACCAGTCCTTGACATGGGGGGTGGCTTTGCGAAGAGCGAAAGTAATCTTTTTCCAGTTTTAAAAATCATGAGCAAAAAAATACCCTTCTAGCATATTTAACCATTTATCTACAACGTTTACATCTATCTGACCCTCAAATATGGGAATGTCAAAGTTAACTTGTACCTTAAATGGTGTGGCCCTTCCAGAGTAGCTGCTGGAAGTAGATGTGTCACCCCTGGGTAGCCCTTGAAAGATCTGCGTAAAGTTGTCCATGATCGCGTTCCTTTGTCACTCGAGGGCCTCTTTAAGCAAGATTTTGATAGGATCTCCTACCCCCTTGTCTTTCTTTTCATCCGCCATGGGAGGTCGTCAAGATTTGCGAGGTTGGTCTTGCAAAGGTTCGACTAGTTCAAGCCCTAACTCCTTATATCCCAACCTCGTTGGGGACATGCAAAGAAAAATAGAGAAAGAGCAGACCGCTCTTATACCACTAATCTAGATTTAAACAGGAACACGATAAATTACAGAGATAACAATAAATACAGAGATACAACATAAATAATACTTCATTTCATTAATGTAAAATACTGAAATATGATTACAAACAGAAATAGAAATAAACTAGCTCGGGCGATGGAAGCTTATCTCTAAGGAGAAATGTGTTGGCTACATGACTCTGAACTATCTTACAATGAGGCTCGAAGGCCTATTTATTGTATAGAAACAATTGAAAACCATAAACATCCAAAACCCTAACCCTAGGAGATGAATTGCGAAACTATGGGCCCCATTTTGGGTAAATTGGTACATCAACTTCCCGGGGTTGTAACTTTGGCATACGATCTTTGTTTGACACGCACAAAACCTCGTTAGAAGGATCTATCCGAGGAATACAACTTCAGGAAGAGAAACATCGGTCAAAAGACCCATGTTTCTACTAGTTTTCTCAAAAAACGTCGTTTAGGGCCTCAAAATGGCTCCGGAAGTTCAGGACCCGAAAAACTGCCAAAAATAGTAAACTGTGCTACAATTAAGGAAACTGAAAAATTGAAAGAAACAATGGTGGGGGTCCAAGTGGAATTGGTGGGTAACCACCAATATCCATCTGGATCATAAGAGCCATGTCATCTCAGTTAACTACCTCCAAGTATTCTGCTGAAATAGAAATTCAAATTTTAATCTAGTTTGACCAAGGCAAAGTCAAAAATAGATTTTCTTGCTTCATTTTCAACATCCAGGCTGGTAGCAGTCTGAGGGGATAGTTGCAGCTCAGAGACACAGTTGATTGAGGATTTTGGATGCTTCTCAGTTGCAGTTGTTGCAGTAGCATCAACAATAGTGAGAGGGAGTGTTGATTGTGTTACAATACATTCGTACAGAGGAGCAGGATTGGGGTTGTTTATAACCCTTTTTCTTACTAAGAGGGAGTGTTAAATTGTAGCAAGAAAATGCTTCATTTGAATTGTGCCTTAGTTAAATGAGGAAATTTGAATTCCACATCCACAGGATGACTTGAGCTGTAGTTAGCAGGAGTGACATGGCTAAGTTACTTAGTTAAGTCATTCAAGTCGAGTTTTTGGGCAAGAAGTAGAGTTGTGCATCAATTGATTGCTAAGATCTAGCAATCTAGTATAGTTATAGTTAGTGCAACTCAATTATCTAAGCTCTATTCAAGAATAGAGTCAATATGAGTTCAGTTGAGTAGTTGTAACTATTGTTAACTTAGTGATTCCTCAGTTAACTAGCCAATTTACTAAAAATAAACCTAGTCATGCATGCAATTCAAATTTCCTAGTTGAGTGGATGGAAAATGCATAATTGTATTTATTATTATATATTATTGATTTTACAGAGTGGGTATGTATAAGATGATATAATTTCCTCATAATTGCACAAGGAAATAGGAGCAAGTGCAGGAATGTGAGTGTAGGCAGAGTGAGTGCAGGAAGAGCGAGTGCAGGCTTAGTATTTTCTTGAGCAGTCTCAGGAGGAGAAGATCAATATTGCAGTGCAGGTTGAGCTTCAAGGATTGAAGCTATCATTGTAATAGATGAATTGTCTCATATGATATAATACAAACAAGGGAGGGGTTTTTCCCAATTTGGTTCCCTAGGAAAAGCACTGCTGATCCAGGTGGATATTGGTGGCCACCTGCCAAGTCCACCTGGACCCCCACCATTGTCTTTCTCAGCATTTTCAGTTTCCTTAATTGTAGCACAGTTTACTATTTTTAGCAGTTTTTCGGGTCCTGAACTTCCGGAGCCGTTTTGAGGCCCTAAACGACGTTTTTTTTGGGAATCTGGGGCAACATGGGTCCATGGACCGATGTTGCCTCCCAAAGTGGTAGTACTCGGATAGATCTTTCTAACGAGCTATTGTACGCGTCAAACGGAGATCATATGCCAAAGTTACGACCCCGGGAAGTTGATGTACCAATTTACCCCCAAACGGGGCCCACAGTTTGGCGTTTCATCTCCTAGGGTTAGGTTTTGGAATGTTAAGGGTTTTCCATTGTTTCTCAACAATAAATAGGCCTTCGAGCCTCATTGTAACACAGTTCAGAGGCATGTAGCCATCACATCTCTTCTCAGAGATCAGCTACCATCGCCCTAGCTAGTTTATTTCCATTTCTGTTTGTAAGCATATTTCAGTATTTTCCATTAATGAAATGAAGTATTCTTTCCGCTGCATCTTTGTGTATATGGTTATCTCTGTAATTTGTTGCGTTCCTGTTTAAATCCGAATCAGTGGTATCAGAGCGGTCTGCTTTTTCTCTGTTTTTCTTTGCATGTCCCCAACAAGGTCGGGATATAAGGAGTTAGGGCTTGAACTGGTTGAACCTTTGCAAGACCAGCCTCGCAAATCCCGACGGCCTCCCATGGCGGACGAGAAGAAAGACGAGGGGGCAGGAGATCCCATCAAAATCTTGCTCGAAGAAGCGCTCGAGCGACAACGGAACGCGATGATGGACAGCTTTGCGCAGATCCTTCAGCGGCTACCCAGAAGCGGCGCATCGGCTTCCAGCAGCTCCTCTGGAAACGCCACACCCTTTAAGGTACAAGTTAATTTTGAAATCCCCATATTCGAGGGTCAGATAGACGCCGATGCCGTAGATAAATGGTTAAATCTGCTAGAGGGTTATTTTTCTGTTCATGAATTTTCGAGTCGGGAAAAGATTGTTTTTGCTCTTCTCAAAGCAGCCCCCCACGTCAAGGACTGGTGGGAAACCTACTGCGAGCAGAAGGATGAAAGTACTGGCTCACTATTTTCAGTCGCACCCACCTGGGATTCGTTCCGGGATGCCATCAAGGAGCAGTACTATCCTGTCGGAAGCTATGAGGATGAATACATAAAGTGGACCACGCTGCGGCAGGGAAGGGACCAAGACGTGCCGGAGTTCACCAATCTTTTCCATACCCTTCGCACCAAGTTGGGTATCAAGGATTCGGAGCAACATTTGATACTCAAATACCGTGGCTGCCTGCACAAGTACATCCAGGAAGAAATACAGTTCCTAAACATCCCCTCGCTCGGCGCAGCATACCGGTATGCCGTCAAGGTCGAGCAGAAGTTTAAACAAAAGAAGCGAGACTTTGGATCTGCAAATCCAAAGCAGGGGAAAGGTGCCCCTAAACCACAGAACAAAGGACAAAGCCAAGGCGGGACAACCCAAGACAACCAGCCGAAGCTGCAAGCAAAGAGCAACGCCGCGAAGCCGAGAAAGGACACTGGAAAATGGTGCGAGTTCCATAAGAGCTCCACTCACAACACAAGTGAGTGTCGGGCCAAGCAGTCACTGGTGGCTGAGCTAAAGGTTTCAGAATCAGATGCATGTTCCGACTCTGAGTCAGAACCCGATAAGGGGTATGAAAAAGGGAAGCAGATCATTGATGCGGATCCCAGCACCACTGTTGCTACCGCAAAGATCCAGAAAAATGAACCCGAAGATCCAGAGGAGGAGGAGCGTCTCTTCCACTCCCAGATGTGGGTAAAGGGCTCCCCGATACAGTTCATTGTTGATAGCGGGAGTCAAAAGAACCTCATTTCGGCAGAGGCCGTGAAGCGGTTGGGCTTACCGACCACAGCACATCCACAACCATACACCATTGGGTGGCTTCACCAAGGGCGAGATCTTCGCGTGAGCCAGCAGTGTCGCCTTCCATACAACATCAAGCCCTTCACGGATGAGGTATTGTGTGACATTGCTCCCCTTGAAGTTTGTGATGTATTACTAGGACAACCATACTTGTGGAAGCGACATGCTGTGTATGAATCAAGGCCCCGTGCTGTTATTATTACATTGGGAAATAAGTTGTTCAGGATACCAGAGGTAGCACCACCTACCGCCATCTCTTTGATTACTGCAAAACAATGCAGTAAGATCATTTCCAAAACCAGGAAATTTGTTTTCCTGATGATACGCCCTCAAGGGAAGAAGAAGACAGTGGCCGCGGCCTCCAAATGGGGTCCCTCTGCACGGCAGCTACAGATGGACAAGATTGTGGAGGAGTACGAAGACATCTTCACCTCCCCGGCAGGGGTTCCTCTACACTGTCAAGTCAAGCACTCCATCGATCTGACCCCAGGTGCGCCGCTACCCAATGGACCAATTTATCGGCGCTCCGTTCTGGAGAACAATGAAATCAAGAGGCAGATTCAGGAGCTCCTGCAGAAAGGTCACATCCGTCCGAGTTCTTCGCCCTGTGGGAGCCCGATAGTGTTGGTACAGAAGAAGGATGGGACGTGGAGACTCTGTATTGACTATCGGGCGCTGAATAAGATCACTGTCCGTAATAGGTACCCGATCCCGCGGATTGATGACCTCCTCGACCAACTAAAGGGGGCGAAATATTTCAGCAAGATCGATCTGAAGTCAGGATATCACCAGGTACCAATTGAACCCTCAGATGTGTGGAAGACTGCCTTCAAATCCAAGGAGGGCCTCTTCGAATGGTTGGTCATGCCTTTCGGATTGACGAATGCTCCTGCAACCTTTATGAGGCTAATGGATGACATCTTGCGGCCATTCACCAACTCCTTTGTAGTAGTATACCTGGATGACATTCTGATCTTCAGCCAGAGTTGGGAAGAGCACCTCCACCACATCCGACAGGTTCTCCAAACACTGCGGCAACACAAGCTATGTGCCAATTTGGAGAAATGCACTTTTGGCATGACCGAGGTTCAGTATCTGGGATACATCATTGATGAACAGGGGGTGCATGTCGATCCAGCCAAGGTCCAAGTCATTCGGGATTGGCCCTCTCCAACCACTCTAACAGAGCTCCACAGCTTTCTAGGTCTTGCCAACTTCTACCGCAGGTTTGTGTTGGGATTTTCTCATATTTCTTGGCCCTTGAGTCAAGTCACCAAGGGCGGGGCGAAAGCAAAATTCTTTTGGTCTGAATCTCAACAGAAGGCATTCAGGGAGTTGAAGGATCGCCTCTGCACGGCACCAGTGCTCGCGTTACCAGATTTACAACAACCATTTGAGGTCGAGACAGATGCCTCTGACTATGCTATTGGGGCAGTCCTTACTCAACATGGACATCCAGTGGCATATCACAGTGAAACACTTTCAGACACAATCCGGAAGTACCCCACTTATGATAAAGAGATGTATTCCATTGTACAGGCCTGCCGACAATGGAAGCATTACATTTTGGGGAAGGAAACGGTCATCCACACAGACCACCGACCTCTGCAGTTCATACAGACCCAAGGAAAATTGCAGAATGATCGCCATCAGAAGTGGTCTACATACCTGCAACAGTTTCACTTGAATATCAAGTATAAAAAGGGCAGCACCAATAATGTTGCAGATTGCCTCAGTCGACCACCGATCATGGCGCTAACCACCGTGCTCAACTCTTGCGGGCACGAGACTTCTGATTGGCCACTTCTCTACAAAAGCGACCCAGAATTCGGCCACACATACCAGACACTCTTGGAGGGTCGGCAGGTTGCAGATTTTCACCTCCAAGATGCCCTATTATGCCACCTCGGTCACCTTTGTGTTCCTTCAAGCGAGCGTGCCAAGATGATTTGGGAAGCACACTACAGTCGGGCTGCTGGGCATTTCGGGGTCGAGAAAACAGTGGCAGTACTGCAAAACTATTTCTATTGGCCAAATCTTCGACAGGATGTTGGGAAGTACATCCGATCATGTACTGCCTGTGCCATTGCCAAACCGACCATTAAGAAGCAAGGCCTCTATACCCCGTTGCCTACCCCTAGTCGACCTTGGGAATCCATCTCCATGGATTACATGTCAGGCCTTCCTTCCACTAAGCATGGAAATGACTGTGTTTTTGTGGTCGTCGACAGGTTCTCAAAGATGGCCATTATGATGGCCTGCAAGAAGAATATCACAGCAGAAGCCACTGCTAAACTCTTCTTTGAACGAGTGTGGGTGCACTTTGGGATCCCACAGTCTATCATCTCAGATCGGGACAGTCGGTTTCTCAGCACCTTTTGGTCCAGTCTCTGGTCAATGCTGGACACCAAACTCACGAAGTCCACAGCCTTCCATCCTCAAACTGATGGCCAGACAGAGGTTGTCAACAGGATGATTGTGCACATTCTGCGCATGTATAACTCAAAGCATCCACGCACATGGGACGAGAGCCTCCCCTATGTTAAGCACAGCTACAACCGAGCTCTTCACAGCTCCACTGGCCATAGCCCTTTTCAGGTGGGTTTGGGATTCCAGCCACTATGCCCCATTGATGTGGCCATGCCCCTTGCAGCTACTCACATGAATTCAGCTCATGTCCAGTCCGAAACAGATAAGGCCACCAGCTTCATTGAGCGCATCCAACATATTCGCCAGCAGGTCCATGACATTCTTGAGAAATCAAATGCCAAGTACAAGCAGCGACATGATCAACACCGGGTGCCACACAAGTTTCAGGTGGGCGACAAAGTTTGGTTGCATTTGCAAAAGGAACGCCTTACTGGAGCCTATCGGAAATTGAGACCACTCCGATATGGTCCTTACACCATTACTAAGGCTATGGGAGACAATGCATTTGAGCTCAGCATTCCCCCATTCCTTGGCCTGCACCCAGTGTTCAATGTGGACCGCCTTCGGCCATACTTTCCACCATTGCTAGACACATCCGACATTGCAGAACAGCTCAAACCCACAGAATTAAATCCAGATTGCATGGAACAAGCTGCAACTGATCAGATCATGGACACACAGATCAAGAACACTCGCCAACAGAATATCCAACTGTATCGAGTTGTCAAAGCAGGCCAACTCCTTCAGCAGGGCAAGTGGCTCACCAGGGAACAAGTTCAGCAGAAGTTTCCTCATCTCATGGAGGAGCTCAACGCAATGGGGACCATTGCTTCCTAAGGGGGGAGGAATGATCCAGGTGGATATTGGTGGCCACCTGCCAAGTCCACCTGGACCCCCACCATTGTCTTTCTCAGCATTTTCAGTTTCCTTAATTGTAGCACAGTTTACTATTTTTAGCAGTTTTTCGGGTCCTGAACTTCCGGAGCCGTTTTGAGGCCCTAAACGACGTTTTTTTGGGAATCTGGGGCAACATGGGTCCATGGACCCATGTTGCCTCCCAAAGTGGTAGTACTCGGATAGATCTTTCTAACGAGCTATTGTACGCGTCAAACGGAGATCATATGCCAAAGTTACGACCCCGGGAAGTTGATGTACCAATTTACCCCCAAACGGGGCCCACAGTTTGGCGTTTCATCTCCTAGGGTTAGGTTTTGGAATGTTAAGGGTTTTCCATTGTTTCTCAACAATAAATAGGCCTTCGAGCCTCATTGTAACACAGTTCAGAGGCATGTAGCCATCACATCTCTTCTCAGAGATCAGCTACCATCGCCCTAGCTAGTTTATTTCCATTTCTGTTTGTAAGCATATTTCAGTATTTTCCATTAATGAAATGAAGTATTCTTTCCGCTGCATCTTTGTGTATATGGTTATCTCTGTAATTTGTTGCGTTCCTGTTTAAATCCGGATCAACTGCGTTCATTGTGATTGAATGATTGCATGTGTTTCTATTGTCAATTTTCCTTTCACAAAATTTAGTAGAAGAAATTTGTGTCTATTGATTTTAGTCTGATTTCATTAGCAACTGCAAATTTTGAGTTATTTCTACAAGTTCAACTTCGAGGAGGCATAAGTTTTGCATATGCACTCCACTTGACATTTTTATTGCACCTTTGGAAATGCCTTTGAGTGCATAATAACACCATAGTTTCCTATACTTCATCAATAAATTTTTACCCCCAGAGAAACATCATTTAAGGCCTCAAAGTGGCCATCGAAGCTTTCAAACCCAATTATCCAAACTAGGCCCCTCTAGTAAAATTGCTTTTGTAAGTTGATTCCTCCAAATTTTCCATTCTTAAAGCATCTATATGGATGACAAATTTCATTTTTCTCCAATTTGGATCACTATGCATCGGGAGCTTTCCAACAACTATACTCTTACTCAATTGCAAGATCCAAGGACAAAAATATGCCCCTTTAAATTTTAGTATAGGCATTCTTTCTCCTACAATGTCATCATTTATACATGGTACAACACATTCCAGATGATTTGGTATCATACAAATAATTCTTGGTTACCAATTTACCAAGGAAATTTCCTCTTTATTAGCTTGTTGCAACTCAAAAAATCTTCTTCCATTCATCATCGTGTATCTCCTGCAAAGTTCTTAGGATGCCCTAAAATTTCAGTTCATGTGATATGTATCATGATGAAAAAAATTCACCCTGCAACACCCTTCAACTTGGGTTATTGCAACTTCGAAATACTTCATTTAAAGAATGTGTCACACCTACAACAAACTTCTCATTGCAAGGATTAAATTACCATTCAATATGTCACATGACAAACCTTTTTTGTTGATGGCACACTCTCATTTAGGTTATCACATCATCTAAAGTTTTGTTCCCCACATTGTCAAAAGTTTTATTCTAACATGACAATTTCTCCTTTTCCTCCATTCTCTCTCCCCTTTTTCACCTCATTCCTTCCCTAACACAGTTATCAATCAAACAGTAACTATATCGAGTTCTCACTTTTTTAGAGGTACTAAAAAATCATCTGATTTTGAAAAGTGGTTATTCAATACACCCTTTTTTTGGAGCATATTTTTGACAATTTAAATTTTCTTAATGAACATTTTTTTTAATGTTAGTGATTTTCATGTTGATTTTGAAAAGTGTTGATGTAGTGTCAACCCCTTTTTGGGGGGCTTGATTTTGACACTTCAAATTTTATTATGTATTAAGCATGGATAATTTTTTTTTAAATGTTAGTGATTTTTCATTTAGATTTTTTTTTTAAATGTTGGTTATTTAACCATTTTTCAAGTTGTCTTTTTCCTCTTCTTCTCTTTCTTCTTGGGATGTTTAATTTTTAAGGGTTTTTCAAGATTGTGTTTTTTTCTTCAATATTTTTCTATAATGAAATTTTCAATATGTTTGCAAAATTAAAAAAAATAATAAAAATAATATTTTGAAGTTAGGATTATTTGTATATTTATGTATCATTAATTAATACTTCAATACACATAAAATAATTATCACTAAAAAATAATAAGTTTAAACACTTAACAAAAAACACACATTTTTCATATAGATCATATAATTAAAAAAAATTACATTTTGGGACCTTTTCGTTAAAAATGACATGTTTAATAAAGGATTTTTATGGAAAAAAGTTGCAAAAATAACAATTTTTATGAATTTTAGGACAAACAATATGAACGCATGTCCCATCACTAACTTAAGCCTCTCTAATTTTGGTGTTTGGAATTGATTTGCAAGTAGTCCCACCCATGTTCAAATCTCTAGAGGCGTCACCCATACACTCATAGTGTAGGAGGATACAAGCAATATGAATGCAAGTCGCATCAACAACTTCGGCCTCTAGAGTTTTGGTGTTTGGAGTCGATTTGCAAGCAAACCCACTTGCGTTCAAATCTTTGGAGGCGTCACCCATACACCCATAGGTCGGAGGATACAAGCAATATGAATGCAAGTCCCATCACCAACTCTGACCTCAAGTTCACCGCCACTACAAGTCAATTTGAAGGTTGATTTTGAAATTTTCGTTGCAATGTGTCAAGTTCTCTTAGGCTAAGATTTTAGTAGAGCTATACATTTAGCATTTAAAAAGGAATTACTTTTAGTATAATGACTCTTTGATTTAGATATTCATTTTTAAGATATTTTTTAGTCATGGTATTCGGTTTTAATTCTATGGCTGAAAATTGTCAAAATTTTAAAGATTTTTGGAGTTGTGATATTTTATCTTTAACACTATAGTTGATTTTATTTTATTTTTTAACTTTTAACACCATGGTTGAAAATTGTTGAGATTTTTATTTTTTTTGTAGTCATGATATTTTGTATTTAATGATATCATCAAAACCTATTGAAATTTTAAGGTTTTTCATAGTCATCATATTTTTTTAATGCCATTGCTAAAAAGTGTTGAAATTTTACAACAACAAAAAAAAGTTGATGCAACATCAACGGTTTTTTTATTTGAGTCTGTTTTTTCATGTTTATTTTATGAAAATTTTCATCTTTAATATCATTGTTAAAAACAGTTGGAATTTTAACACGAAATAAATGGTATTGATGCAACATGGATAATTTTTTATTTTCAGGGTGTTTTTTCATGTTTATTGCACAAAAAATTCAATTTTTAATGTTGTTGCTAAAAATTAATTATATTTCTAACCCAAAAAAAAATGTTGATGCGACATCAACACTTTTTGTTTTCAGAGTGTTTTTTCATGTTTTTTTACGCGAAAATAAGAGTTTTTTGGGTTAGAGTTCTCTTTTTGAGGTCACAATTCTCATTTGATTGGTAACTTTATTCCCTATCTTCCCTTTCTCCTCCCCATTTTCACTTCCTTGAAATTTCTTTGGGCTGGTGATGTATCAAACCCAAAATGTTTGTCACGCAATATGTCACACACACACACACACACACATTTTCTCTATGCAATGCTTGGATTTTCACCTTGGTCCATCATTTTTCATTACATTTTTTTTTTTACCTATTAAATATTGCTTTCATGGAGTTTATTTCAGCCTCAAAAAAATTTGAGGGTGTGGTGTATCACACCACAAAATTTTGTGGTGCGAAAACATCACATCATGAGGGTTTTTTCTCTTATGTGATACCCTAAAATTATGCCATGTGCCTTCGAAACCTTGTGCCACATGTCTTCCAAATCATTTTGGCCTTTGCTATATCACATGAAAATTATTTCAATGTGATATATTGTATATCACATGAAGATAAAATTCAAGTGACCCACTAATACTTGCAAAATTTTACCTCATAAACATTTTTTGATTTTTTCCTTGCATTACTAAGTTTTATCCAATGCAAGGCACCCCCTTAAGGCCCTTCTTAGACTCCTACAAGACAAGTATTAGGATTTTTCCTCAACCACCTATTTTCTCAAGCTTCGCGAGGTGGGGTAGGGGGTTGTATATGGGAAAGGATAGGGTGAAATATTAATATCAAACTCAAAATTTGCACTCAAGATTTGTGGTCTTGCTCCAAGAATTTAAGTCTACAAGCCTATAGCTATAAATGTGGATATGCCTTGAAGAAATGTTATTTATAGACCTCTTAGGATCTTATAATAGTGTTGTAGCCAGTACAACAACCCCAAATTTATGACCTTCTTAAAATTTGGAGATTCCCCTTACTCAAGTTACTATCACACTTTGCCTATAACTCTTCCTTCAACCCAGCTAGGGTTCACATTTCTTGCTAGTAAGCCTAGCCTTAAGTTTCAAAACTTTTGTTTTGCTTACCTAGTCACAGGTCGTAATTGTAAATTGTAGTCATAGTTTTACTAGCCACTAAAATCACGATTTTGACCTATCTTGAGTTCCATATACAAGTCACATTCTTAGTTCCCAATGATTCAACTCTGCCCCATAGAGATGCGACCTACGACGACTCTACCTCTAGTGCATGTGATAAGACTAGTGCACATCTCCAATCTGCAACCTTACTAAACCTAGTGCATGTGACAAACACATCACGCACTCTCAGGATGTGACCTCCCACATGTGTTTTCAACTTATATAACAACTCACTCTCCCATTCAATTTCATCTTACCTCCAATGACTGGACGAGCACACATCCCTCTGACTATCATCTACAAATGCTACCTCTGGGTAAATAATGCTTTCCCTTTGCAAACGTTATTTCTTTCTCAATTTAAAAATGTTGAATCAACTCACCTTCCCAACCCTCCTTACTTATTCATTTGGCTTGCTTCTCTACTCACCCTCTGTACTTGATTTTCATGTTGATGCCATTTGAATTACTACACTTATTCCCTAACTTATGCTCAGTCCTTAACCAAAGAGTCAACACACTTATGCCATAATATTTCATTTCATCACCATGAATTTTACCCTAGGCGTGCACCCAATTTCTTTATGACTTCCTTGTCAAGGCACCCAAATCGAGCCAATAATTAAAATACCAACTTAATTATGTATATTCATTAACAACAAGAATGTACGAGTTATGGATTGAATTAATCTAAAAGGGATTGCTCTTGTTTAAGTTTAAATCCTCTTGTGCGTTAGTTGGTGCCATCATGCGTCACACTTTGAACTATGTTAATCCACCTTACTTGTTTTACGAGGTACATCACTCGATATACACATGGAATGACTACATAAACCCTCACACATCGCCTGCAAATTGGCCAACAATTTTTTTTCCATCCACTTAGATTCAAAATTCAATCAACAAATCATGTTGGGTGACTTGTTTCACATCATTGATGCCTAGGAATGTTGAAACTCAGGTTCACAAGTCGCATTGTGACTTGGTTTGTTTCCCCTATCCCTTTATCGCTAGTCATGTATTTTGGTCTAAGTCAAATTATGGTTTAGAATTTGAACCTGCACTGGAGTTGCAAATTATGACTTAGCTTAGGTTGCATATCGCACCTAAAACCTTCTTGACACGACCATCTAATTTTGTGACTTGCGATAATATTAAAGGATGCAACCTGCCTTGTAAACCAAAATTGTGACTAGGCCACTTTACCCATCCCATGAGGTCACAAATTGCAAGGACAATCTTTAGTGACACTGCAATAATGAAATGTGACATTCTCTATTCATTGAATGTGTGACCTGTAGAATGATTTCCTTCCTACCAAGTGTGATCCACTTAGCCTTGACATCCTAAGACCTAACCTAGACTTTAATATTTTCTTGTGCAATTAGTGGTTGTTATTTTATTAAGCTAAAATTATTTCATTGATGAATATCTTCGATATATCATGTACCATTGACTTAGATTTCCTCAACATATCATCTTCTTCCAGAGAGATGGTTCCATTCGTCATAAGAATATCTAGCAGGAGCTTTGGCAAGATTGAAAGAAGTATAGAAGGGGTTGTGGATATGCCCCCCAAAGTTTCTTGCCTATGGTGATACTCTCTATTTTATTGATAAGGAAACAAAGCTCACATGGGGAGACCTACACAAATTTCTCAAGAAAAGAGATTCCACAAGATGAGGATGATTTCCACAAATACATCAATGGGAAGAAATCTTGGCTACACAATGTTGCAGTGCACCCACTAGTTTTCCTGTGTGAAACACACTCATGTATATCAATGCACAATCAAGGGTCATGATGAAGAAATTGTAGCATCCTTTACCGTGAAAAATATTGTAAACTATTATAAGTTTCCTAAGCATTAGGAGGATTTCAGTAACAGATGGTTGTATGGATTTGATGGATCATATAAGGATGTGCTGAAATCATGGTGGCAAGAGGCAACCAAATTCAGGCACAAGGCAAATGGAGCCTACAAGGTGAAATATCTCAAGAAATTATATCAAATGATGACCTCTATGATGTAAAGGCTCTATGACAAGCAAGATACGACAACCTTCCAGGAAACTTGGGTTTTTTTGATGCATTCAATTTCCATAAAAGAAACAATCTTCAATTGGGAACACATACTTCCCATGCATAATCTCTCAAATCAATTTCCCATGCAACAAAGAATCTGACAAAAGGGGAGAAATCAATGTTTTATATGGCTTCTTAACTTTTAGATGTAGTGTGTGAAAAATGTGACTTTGAAGGCATGGGATTGAAACGTACCCTTGAGGAATAATCCCTTGTACATATATATTACAAGAGCTTATGTACCACAGGGTACAGGGACATGTACAAGAAGATCACATAATATTTTCTTTCCACTCTATAAAATTTACTCTTCGTCGAGGAGCCCCTATGCTTGTTAGAAAGAGCTAGGAATTCTCTTCATGATATCACATATTGGTTTCCAATTGGAGAGGCTACTTATATCATGGTTTTTGGTGCCTACAAGCCTCCTCATGCTCTCCCCATGCTGGTTACAGATAAAGTGGTATTACAAGAGGTTTCTTACCAAATAACCAGTAGATTTTATAAGACTTTGGTGAAATGTAAGAAGGGACCATGGCATGTCTTCCCATTGGACATCAGAGAATACACTATCAAAAACTTTAAGGATGTAGAAGCGGAAGCTAAAAACTTAAAACTATTCAATTTTATTGAGTTGATTTTCTGCAAATATGACCCAAGGGGTATTTCCTTGGTGCACTGAAAATAAATTGGGTTTGGATAGGATTATCCTACATTCGCTGATGAAAAGGAGGAAAAGATATAAAATGGTTATAATGCTTCCAAGTCATTGGAAAAACTCATGCAACTTGAATAAGATACCTAAGAAATCATGCACTTAGAGGCTAGAGAAGTCTTTCTTAAGAGGAAGTAAGATTAGGAAACTGAAAAAGAAAAGTGGAAGAAGCAGATAGAAGATAAACAAGAAGCCCAAAGGAAAAAACAAGAAGAATAGGCCTTGTGGAAACAAGGAGAAGAAGCTCAACATAAAAAGGTAGAGGAAAAGCTAAGGAAGAAACAAGAATAAGAAGAAAATGCGAGAAGGCAAGAGCAAGTGAAGAAAAGAAAAGAAGCCCAAAAAGAAAGAATGCATAGGCAACTAAGGAGGAAACAATAAAGAGAAGGAGAGATGAGGAATTTCTCAAAAGGAAAATAGAATAAGAGCTAAGAAAAAGAGAAAAAGAACAAAGAAGGCAAGAAGAAGAAGAAAGGAAGAGAAAGGAAGAGAAAGGAAGAGGAAGAGCCAAGACGTAGCAAGAGGCCTTAGCTAAACAACTTGAACAATATCTACTTGCCAAAGAACAAGAAGATAAATTAGTAGAAGATAATCAATCAAAGAGCTCAGAAATGCAATTTGAGTTACCAACTTTGGATGTCCCACCACCTACTCGTATGACAGGTTGACATGTCCCATTGCAAGAATTAGGCATCACAGAGGAAGAAGAGGAAGAGGTATTGGATATCTCTAGGATTACCTTTAATCAAGTCCAATGCAAGATCATGCAAGAAAGGTGCAAGTGGTTGGCCAAAAAACTGGTAAAGCCCATTTCAGTTGTTACAAAAAGGGATATAGCCATGAATACCACAATGAACCTTAGGATGATTTCTTCAGTTGGAACAACTTTTGTATTGAAAATGCAACAAGAAAATCCTAATTTAATTTTTCCTTAATTAAATTGGAGAAATTCGAATTTCAATTTCAATAGATTACTTGGAGGTAGTTAAATGAGGTGACATAACTCTTGTCACTCAGTTAAATCGATTAATTCGAGTTGGAGACACTTAAGTTCATTTCTACATAATTGATTGCTAATTTGTAGCAATATATTTTAGTTAATTTGAGTTATTGTTAGTGTAACTAGTTCTCATTGTTAGTAGAACTAGCGGAGGTCCAGTTAAGGGTGTGTAACTTTTTTCACACTGAGTGATCATCTAGGTAAAAAGATCAATCAACCTAAATTAACTCATGCATGTAGAGAATTCGAGTTACTCATTTGATATTGGAGTTCAAGAGAAGTGTACTATCACTTGTAGAATTTTCCAAGTTGTACAGGTGGTGCATGCAGTTAAAGAAGGGCCTAAAGGAATCGCACAATTCTCAATGAGTAATTTCCATAATTAATAGGGGGATAATTTCTCATCAAACAACCAAGGAAATAGGAGCTTGGAAAGTTGAGAAATTGGCTAAGTATTGGATTGAGTCAGTCTGTGATGAAGTGAGATAGATTATACTAGTGCAGGGGTTGCTCAGGCTTCAACAATAATTGTATTTATTCTCTAATCTTTGATTAATGCAATACATATAGTAAGGGGTTTTGAGTAGTTGCTTTCCCCTAGGTAAATCTTTGCGTATGTGCGTTGAATATTGATGCATGTTAATGATTTTTATCCTTGATCATGATTTACTTTCCGCAGGTGAGTAGAGTAGATTTAAGTCTTATGATCTAGTAAATTTTATGAGCAGTTTTGAATCTACACATTAAATTTCTACATTTTGTATCTTCTACGAAATTGAATATAGATTTATTAAAGAAAGAAAATGCATATTTGAAGGAAAAGTTGGTCACTTATGAGCAAAAGGTTATTTAGTTGCAAAATGAGAACCAAGCCTTTCTAACTTAGCAATCCCAAAATAAGGACTTGAAAGAATCCATATTGGAAAAAGTTAAGATACTAGAAGAAGTAATGGATCTGGTTTATAATGATATGATGATCTTGCATCAAGTTATGGCTCCATTCCCAAGCATGCAAAGTGAGTCAAAAGATAGAGGAATGATGATCAAACTAGCCACCTCAATAGTTGATCACATATATGAATGGACCAACAATTATCCTAATGGGTCTGAAGAGCTCCTAAGGAAAAATTGGATAACAACTGAGAATGATAAGGTTTTTATCCGTATCAATATGCAATCACATGAGAAGTTGAGTAGGGAATTCGACAAGGTAATAGTGTCATATAAGACCTTATATGGTAGGTTGGAATCTATTTTTGAGATGCACAAGATACCATCCGTTGGTGCATTAGACGAAATAAGATCCAAAGCATAAGTCAAGTAAGAGTTCAATCATTTTTGAATCCCATATATATATATATATATATATATATATATATAATATATATATATATATCTATATATATATATATATATATATATATATATATATATATATATATATATATATCCTATTTGGTTGATCACCAAAGAGATAGAATATGGATTATATTGGTCTGAGATTATCAGATGACGTTGATGGTCTCTCACATTTTTAGAATGTGTCTCTTGATCTCTATTATTCCTCAGGGTTGTAGTGTTTTTCTCAGGGTTCTCGCACCATGGCTACAAGTACTTCAGTACAAGTCCCTCACTATCTGGCTTAGAAATCTTGCTCCCTCATATGGCTACAAGAATCATGCTTTGCTACAACTCTCTCTCACAATTCTACACTCTCGATTCTCTATATGGCATATGAACTTGTGTCTTTGTGTTAGTACATAATCTCCAATAATATCACTATAATGGTATTTGCATCCCTGTTGGTGTCTAATCTCACTACAATGGTTACACTGTTGCATCATTATACTCTTTCATGGTTACAAGAACCTCGCATGGTTACATGACCCCCTACATGACTACAACACTTTGTAATGACATTCGCATAATGATGTTTAGCTCTTGTACATTGGTAGATGGTAACGCAGATATATGTGTTGTAGTGCATATGATCTAACGTTGATATAGTCACATTATTAGAATCACTGGTATGATATTGCATCACCATGGTATTGCATCATTTCATCCTTACGTTTGTATGTTGTTACGTAGATGTATGGCATCCTTATATATGTATATCTCACATCAGTATATGATTGGTCTTGGCATAGCAATATAAGTGTTCATATGGCCCAAGACATCCCACAAGTAATCAGTTTGTGTGGCCTGATAGAAGTTTCTTGGTATAGCCCTACAATAGTTGGTTAGTATGGCCCAGGGTGGCCCGACAATAGTTGGTTGGTATGACCCAACAACAGTTGGTTAGTATGGCCCAAGGTGGCCTGACAGTAGTTGGTTGGTATGGATTAGGGTGGCCTGACAACAATAGGTTGGTATGGCCCAGAGTGGCTTGACCATAGTTGGTTAGTATGGCCCAAGGTGTCCATGCATGGTTCGATGGTTACATGATATCTTATACAATAGTGATGTGGCATAAGCCTTCCTGGCTTCATTTGATTATAGTTTTTCTTTTCACAATCCAAGTTGTGAACTAACTTGGAGTGGCCCTAAGAGGCTTGATATAATGATATATCTCACTATGGATGTACTTTGTATCTTAGCTGAACAATTGATGAATATCTAATATAAGAAGAAGAATTGAATTCTAGGTTTCCCCCTTATGGGGGTTTTCCTTAGTCTCCAACCAAATCTTGGTGCCTCTATTTGTGCATGATTTCTTTTTATGTTCCTTTTATTGTTCTGCTACATTGTAGATTATATTTTTCTTTCTACATAATTTCTAATTATGTGATGATGTTATGGGGTGAATGCATATGTAAATGATGAAAAGTATAAAAATGAAATTATCAACGGAAAATAACAGTATAGCACTAAGATAAATTAACATGGAATCAAAGTTGCGCTAGAGGAAAAGTCATTGAGATCACCCCCTTGAAGACACCATGATGGAAAAAGTGAAGATTCTAGAGACATAAAGAATGCTAAGGTTTAAAGGAAACCCTAGGAAACTTTCTTCTAACATGAAAAAATAGGGCTTGATGGATAAGGTTAAGGTTTGGAAGAAACCCCTAAAGGTTGCTTGAAAGAAAGACATGGATTCTACAAGTCTTTTGTAAGAGGTTATTTAAATACTTGTGGCAGATTCAGTGTAACCCTAGATGGACTAGTCTAGTTGCTAATGAAGGCAACATTGAAATATGGATGATGGAAAAAAATAACTCTTGAATGCTGGTTCAAGAGGGAGTCGATCATCTCTCACAAAAGATAAGTACCTTCTAAACTTATTTCTTTATGACACTGCTCTTGTTTATATTTATTGTTTTGATGATTGCTTATCCTTCCATCATGAATATTTGAGTATTTGAATACTTCTAACTTCCAGATGAAGATGTGATGACCAGGTCCTTCTTGAGGATCATCTAGATACTAAAAGGTGCAGGAAAAGAGTGCCAATGCAGGAAGAGAGAAGCTAGAGCAGGAACAAGAAGCTAGAATAGGGAAAGGAACCTGATGCACGGAAGAAAGTGAAAGGTGTTCTGGTCATATTTGAGATGAAAAATTATATGTGCTACGAGTTACTAAGGTATACAAATATTACGAGGTATGTATACAATTTAGTTGTAACATTGGAATGACAAGTCAAGCCTTAAGATATGACAAGAATATTACTTTTAGAAAATTCTTGATTCATATAATACTCTTGAGTAATGCATGCCGGTCATATACATAAGTGAGTAAGTTTGATATCTTGATTTTGAAGCATAACTAGAAACATTGAATTTGATATATGATAACTGGATAATATTGAAAGTGCTTGTGATGAGTTCATATGATTTTAATATTGATACTCAGGATCTATTGACTATCTTCTTATTAATCATGATAAGGCTTTGATGAGTTGTATTTTCTATGATTACTTATCAACATAGTAAATTAAAAAATATGAAAAAATGGATGTCCTGATTTGATGATATCATGACTCTAATGGAAATTATTGCATAACATGATAAATATGTGATATTGAATGAAGGTACGTTTGTCAACTTCCTTAACTATATCACACTAACCCTTAATGAATGATTGATGACTTGTCATGACAACCATAGATATATGAAAACTAGATATAGTTTGATTACATAATATATTATAGTCTTGAGGCATGGTATAAAAGATTGATGATGATTGTAGAGGATTCCCATTCAGAGGGAAATTTTTTTGATGATATCCCAACTCCTATTATTATTTGCATAATTATTGTAAACTTGGGGCCACCTCAGAAGTTTTGCGGTGAATGAATATGAGACCCATGATTGCAGATTGAAACAAGTCTTCTAAAATTGGATTGATGATAAAATGATGTTGTTAAAGGCTTATCCATGTTGTTAACTAATTTTATGTGCTAAAAATTCATTGTTGACATGACTGGTTTACCCCAAGCAGTTTTAGGATCCACTTAGAAGTGTAGTAGATGACTTCCTTGCTAGAAGAAGCATATTACTAGAATCATGGCATGTTGGATTGCATTGATGGATTATTGTTGATATATTTGGTGGATCCCATAATATGAAAACAACTAGATGGGTCCTTGTGTTTCAAGCATGTGCCCCAATCTAGATAGAGCATGGACATATATAGCTGGGAAAAAGACATCTGCATGGATTGATATAATGTTGTTGTATGTGACAAGCTTAGGCTTGTGGTTGCTACCTCTGAGTGTGAGAGGGAGAAATGATGAATGTGGTATTTTTATTTATTTATTACATGCACTTGATATAACATAATATTTGATTTGATGTCTTGTATGAATAGAAAACTGTTGTTCTAAAGAACTACATAAAGTAGTGTGATTGAATTCTTTATTGAGTTGTTTGAGCCGGTACTGGATATGAGAACTTTGATATGGTTCTCATCTTCAGAGAGTAGCTTAGATTGATGGATGTGACCCTCCCAGGGAAGGGCCCCAATTGATTGAGAACACTGAGCATAGATTTCCCCCCTTGTTTGAGCTTCCAAGGTGGGAATGGAGCATTGGTGGCTCCTGGGGTTGAGGGATATTTGGAGAATAGGATGGTTGTTATCCTTACCCTTTGTGGTAAGTAGTATCTCACCTATTGTCACCATAGGGTGTGTGTGATACTTTTCATTTATGACAAGTTGGGTATATATCCCTATCATGATTAACATAATATACCCCAACATGCATCCTACCCACAAGCAGGGCTTGTTGGGATTGCCTCCCCATCTGGCTAATGGGTTGAGATTACTTGAGATGGTTTGATCCTTTCATATCAAGTGGTATCTCACTTACGTATAGAGGATGCAGGTGTTTTACCACTTGAATATTCAAGGTCAACTTGGGAGATCAACAAACATTGGGATGGATGTGATCTCTACCCTTTATGGTAATTTTGGTCTTGCCTATTTACTAGACAACAAGATAGATGTGATCCTTGTTGGTAGATGGATCTCACCCAATTGTCACTGAATGATACGATGGATGTGATATCTACCATATATGGAAAGTTTTGTCTCCCATGTTGACTAAACAACAGGATGGATGTGATCCTTGCTGGTAGATGGATCTCGCCTATTGTCATTGGATAGAGGGTTGTAGCTTAAGATCCCCTATGATATCATATTCTTCTTCCTCGTTGGATTTAATATTGTTCAATACCTATAGATGGGCATAAATAAGTCAAGATGAGATATGACTTGATGGCGGTGATGATCATACTTCAAATGACCATATTGAATATAGGGTGGAAACGAGATGCTCCCCTATGATGATGATATGGGTTGAGCTAGGCTCCCTGATTATGATGTGGGTTGATATGGACTCCCTTATGTCTATTCTTCTTATTCTTCTTCTATTGGATCAATATTATTCAGCTAATGATCAAGGGAATCAAGTTATGTTAATATATGATGAGATGGATGATATAGCTGTGGGATATGTGTTTAAGAAAGGTAGGGTTTGGAGGACTAATCTCCCCTAACATTGGTTATGGACTCCTCTTCTTTTATGAGAAGATATGAGATGGGCCTTGTTATAGTTTCTTGTCTTTCTTATGATTGAGATATTTTCTCTCGAAATACACCGTGATGCAGCTATGATGAGATATCCTAGATGAGGCTTATGACGTTGATAGAAATTCTTGCCTAGTTGAGAGGGTGTGTTAAAATATGGGGTAGTGTCGAGAGAATTTCCCTTGAGAAATCCATTAAACCCCAAGGGTAAAATTCAAAATCAATAAGGTATTTATTATTATATATTTGGAAAAATAATTATGAAGGCAAACAATTATTTGAGTTTAAATTTTAAGTTTCCTGTCGAACGTTAAGATTGGCTTCAAATGGTTCATGTCAGCTTCCTCCAAAGGTCATGACCCTTCGTTATTGCAAACAATTATA
Organism: Pinus tabuliformis; assembly: GCA_031772625.1. Lineage (NCBI taxonomy): Eukaryota > Viridiplantae > Streptophyta > Pinopsida > Pinales > Pinaceae > Pinus > Pinus tabuliformis. The sequence goes on along the minus strand of CM062811.1, from coordinate 440,831,704 downwards.
TATATATATATATATATATATATCTATATATATATATATATATATATATATATATATATATATATATATAGATATATATATATATATATCCCATTGAGTTAATCACCAAAGGCACATAGCAAATGGATAATATTGGTATGAGATTCTTGGATGAACTTGACAGTCTCACATTTTTTGCACAAGTCTCTTGCTATAACTTATTCCTTAGGGATATCACATTTTATCAGGTTTCTTGTACCATGGCTACAAGTCCTTCTCTAGAGGTCCCTCGCTATCTGGCTCATAGCTCTTTCTCTCTCATATGGATACAGGAATCGTACTTGGCTACAACTCTCTCTCATAGTTCTACACTCTTGATTCTTTGTATGATATATGACCTCATGTCTTTGCATTAGGTATAGAATCTTTGACAATCTCACTATAATGTTACTTGCATCCCTATTGGCATATGGTCTCACTACAATGGTTACACTCCTGCATCATTATAGTCTTGCATGGTTACAAGAATATTGATGATTACATGACCCCCTACATGACTAAAACACTCTGTAATGGCATTCACATAATGATGTTTGGATCCTCTACGTTTGGTAGATGTTAATGTAGATATACATGTTGCACTGCATATGATCTAGCATAAATATAGTTGCATTGTTAGAATCATTGGTATGATATCACATCACCATGGAAGTGCATCACTGCATCCCTATGTATGTATGTTGGTATACAGATGTATGACATCCTTATATATGTATGTCTCACATCAGAGTATGACTGGTCTCGACACAATATTATAAGTGTTTGTATGGCCCGAGATGATCCATAGGTAATCAGTTGGTGTGGCTTGAGAGAAGTTGGTTGGTATGGCACGATAACAGTTGGTTAGTATGACCCAAGATGGCCCAGCATTAGTTGGTTGGTATGTCCCAACAATAGTTGGTTAGTATGGCCTAGGGTGTCCCAATAGCATCTGGTTGGTATGGCCCGAAAACAATTGGTTAGTATGGCTTAGGGTGTCCTGACAGTAGTTGGTTGGTATAGCTCGAAGAAAAGTTGGTTAATATGGCCCAGGGTTTCCCAACAACTATTGGTTGGTATGGACTAGGAGTAGTTGGTTGGTATGGCCCAAGGTGGCCAAAAAGCAGTTGGATGGTATCGCCTAAGGTGGCCCGACAATAGTTGGTTAGTATGGCCTAGGGTGGCCATGCATGGTTCGATGGTTACATGATAGCTTATGAAACAATGATGTGGTAGAAGCCTTCCCGGTCTCATTTGATTATCAAAAGTCAATTCACAATCGAGGTTGTGAACTAAATTGGAGTGGCCCTAAGAGGTCTGATATAATGATATATCTCACTATCGATGTACTTTGTATCTTAGTTAAATAATTGATGAATCTCTAATAGAATAAGAAGAATTTAATTCCGGGTTTTCCCTCTTGTGGGGGTTTTCCCTAGTCTCTGACCAAATCTTGATGCAGTGTCTATCCATGCATGATTTTCTTATGTTGTTCCTTTATTTTTCTATTGCATTGTAGATGATATTGTTATTTCTACATAATTTCTAATGATGTGATTATGTTATGGGGTGAATGCATATGTAAATGATAAAAAGTATAAAAATGCAATTATCAACGAAAAAGAATAATATAGCCCCAAGAGAAATTAACAATGAAAATTCATGGTAGGTGAAATGTCACCCTACCTTCTATAAATAAATCCTTATGGTTAGAGGTAAGGGACATTTAGTTTTGGACTCAATTTTTGCATATTGTTTGAGAGCCTATAGATATTTTGTGGATTCAAGTGGTGGCTTTGCACTTACACTAATGGATTTCATGGGCATTTCATGTGATGATGCTGTGAATAATTCAACTTGATGTTTGAAGCTCTTTGAGTCTAAGTATGCAATTCCTTCCATGTGTTGTCAACCATTGTGAGATTGTTTTTGGAGTGATATGATGGCATATGCTTTACTTTCAATGTGTTTTGATTAAATAAATTATTTTATTGATCTAAGCACATATCATTTGTGGAATTGTATTCTTTCATGTTTGTTATCAATTATGAACTGATTTACATTCTATAAACAAATCTTTGTCCTGTACATGAGTTTTAGTCGAAGTCTTGCTATCATTGCTTCCTTTAAGATTCATGCCATGTTATCTAGCCATTTTTATGCTCATAGCATCTCACATGTTAGATTTCCATAAAGCTCCTTATGCCATGTTATCTAGCCATTTTTATGTTCATAGCATCTCACATGTTAGATTTCCATAAAGCTCCTTAACATGTGTTTATTGAAAGTTTTAGTTGTTCTCTAACGCTTGTTGTTCATTTTGTCCAAAGTGAATCCCTGAACAACAGGGTAACATATAGGCCCACATACTATATGGGACTCCCATATAAAACAATGTAGAGTCTAGTTGGGATTCTACACTGGGGAGATCCCCTTACTGTTGGCGATAAAATTTTGCATGTTAATATATTTTTGGCGCTAGAAGGAGGGCACTTGTTGTATGGCTAGTACAAATCCTTTTCCTTTCCATGAGACTTTTGAAAAAGTGAGTAACCAACCTCGTTTCTATTCACCCATCCCTTCTACTTGGGAAACACCTACATGTGAATCCCCTCCTCATAGTCCCAAACCAATGTACAAAGTCCTATACAACCAGTTGAGATCCCTACACCTTATTACCCATCAATTTTCCAAGAGTCTCAGCATTATTCCTACTGCATCTGTCCTGGCCCATAAATATGTGACCCAACCATAGACAACTCATCAAGGAGTCTTAGTTAGTACAATTGAACGACTGGTCCACATTACTTTGAATGATTTTGCATATGCTGTAGAAATACACCCGATAGGAGGCCTCAAAAGTCTAGTTGGTTCTGAGAACGTTGAAGAGGAGAATCTCGGGGAAGAAAATTTAGAAGGCTGAAACCAATGACCTCTAGAGAATGTTGAACACATTAAAATACCTAAGGGTAAAGAGAATCTAAGGAATGAGATAAATCTACCGAATGGTAGTGAAAGCTCAGGCTCTAATTTAAAAAGTGACGAAGATAACAACAACGTGGCCAACAATTGACCGCTACCTCTGGCCTAGATGGTACATTCCACTCTAGATATTCAAGGTATTCTTCGTGACTTACCCTACCATCCAGAAAAACATATCACGAAGTATGAAATGGAGAAAAGGGATTTCCACTGAAGATCACATTAATAATTTTTAACTCTCAATAAGGATGATGAGTGTCAAGAATGAAGACAATATGTGCATATTGTTTCCATACACCTTAGAGAACAAAGCTACTGCATGGTACCATTCTCTTCCTGTCACATCTATTAGAATATGGGACGACTTCAGGAAAGCTCTCCTGGAAAATTTCGCGGAAGAGAAGGTGCCAGATATGCTGCATAAGGAGTTAAGCTCTCTAAAGATGGGGAAAAAGGAAAGAGTTAAAGACTTTAATCAAAATCTCATGACTATTCTAACTAAGTTCCACAGTAATGTGCCTCCTCATGATTCTATCACCATTGACAATTACACCTCAATATTGTCACGTGATATTGCTATGTCCGTGAAGAGATAAGCGAAGGATACGTTGGTGGAGAACTTTGCGGAAGTCATCACTATTGAAAAGGAATTGAATTTCATAGGAGCACGACATACAACATGACTCAAAGACTATTGGTAATAAATCTCAAGCTTCATCCGGAAAATAAAAAAACAAAGACGCCTTTGATTTTGAATCTCTGGAAATTTCTCTTAAGAAGTTAAATAATGTGGTGTCTGATTTGAAAAGAAAACCAAGTGAGAGCTCTCCTGGTGGTAAATATTTCAAGACTTTTTTGAATAAGATTAGTAATCAGTGGGTTAATTATGCCCAAGGTTCAAATGAAAATATTAATGCTGAGGAATTAGGTATGGAAAATTACTGCACATTCCACCAAGCTGCTCACTTAGAAAAGACATGCCTGTAGTGGGTGAACAATATGACTGTAATAGTGGAAAAAGTGCTCGATGATGAGATGATTGAAGGTGAATACGATCAATCGAAAGAAGAAGAAGAGGCCTCACCCCGTAAAGATAACATTGGTTCATCCATGATGACATTTGAAATTGTCAGAGATGGTGAGGTCCAATCAATTGGGGAAGCTTCGGTCGGAGAGACTCCTCCTGCTAAACCTCCAAATTCTTATAATATGAGAAGTAAAGGACCAGTTTCCAAGCCTACCATGGAGGACATTTCGTCCAAAAGATCTTGCTCAAACTTCAACTTCTAAATCTTCAACCGGGTATGATTTAAAGGATATGTCAGCGAATACTAAAAGTAATTCTAACACTCCTAAAGCTGCTGCCCAGCCTTCTCAACAAAAAATATCATCTCAAACTTTCAAGGATGATAGTGTATCTTCTGATATTGGTTATAACATCATTGAGGACATGAAGAAAAATCGAGAAAATATATCACTCTAAGAGTTGGGCAAGTTGTTTGGGTAGAGAGAATTGATCGTCAAGACTTTGGTGTCCATGTCTTCATCCAACAAAGCCACTTATTCTTCCAAGGATGGTTCCTCTGGTTAGTCCAAAACCTTGGTAAATATTGAATCCATTGTTAATGTTGCAAATACTAATTCAAGATCTTCAGTACCTCCCTTCTGGTTAATGTTTTAAATCTTCAATTAAAATGTGCATAACTGTCTTATTGACTCCAGTGCATCGACAAATGTCATGCCTTTATCTGTTTGCAAGAAAATTAATGTTGAACTAGAGAAGACAGATATGAAAATCATTCAACTTGAAAGATCTGAAGTTCGAGCTGTGGGAGAGTTGAACAATGTACTGATAAGACTGTCTTCTATATCGAGAGAGAACTAGTTCATTGATATTGTGGTTGTTGATATTCGTGAAGAATATGGGAGTTTACTAAGAAGAGACTGATCTAGTAAAATTCAAGGGTACTTCACCATAGGCTAGTGTCTTTTAGCCGTATTTTAACTAGACTACTTTTCTGCTCAGAAAGTCATGGAAATTCCAGTAATATTTTGATAAATTTCGGCTGGGATTTTTGTAAATCCAAGTTACAATTGCCAAACTTTAAGATTTTGGGTGTCCTAGAGGTTTTTAATGGTTCTGAATCCATTTCCACCATGAAAAAACATGATTTAAACACTGTATCTGCAAGATTTGTTGAAATTGTTTTCCCAGGATTCCGGTCAAAAGTGGTCATCCGGGAAATTCCTCTACTTTGGTAGCCTTGTCCTCTCTTTTATGGCTCCCTATAAAGGAAAGAACAACCAGATTAGGATTAATAGTGAGCCATACATCAAGCATACATTTACTTAGTTAGAAGCGGCTAATGAACCGATCAGCTTCGCTTAGGAAGAATTGGGGACACAATTTCATGATTACTAATTATAGGCACATGCAACACTACATTACCATTTCGAGACATTTTCAACTTGATTCCTCCTCGAATGTCTTATGTTATCTTCATTACCTTCTTTCACTCTCAAACATGAATAGCTCAGTTCTTTACTAATGTAACACTAGTGGAAAGTGAGGCAAAGGGGAGGGGAAAAAGAGAGGATTAATTCATTTAATATTTTTTCTAATAGCATGGCAACTAACTTGAAGAAAAGAAATGATAGTATTTCTTTAGAAAGAGGAATAGTTCCCAATGTTCATAATCATGTTCAACATCTATCTCTCAATCCCCCACTAGGAAGAAAGTGCCAGGTGACCTTTTAAAGGCCAATGCGGCAAAAAAATATGTTTGAGATAGAGCTCCAACAAAAACATGGTAATTGGAAAGGTTTCAAGTCACTTGCAAGTAGTTGTAGTCTAGCCAATATGCAAGATTGCTAAAACTTAGACAATATCAACTGCAAAACAGTCTCAAAGCAATGTTGGAAGTGTCCTTGATACTGAGATGATGATGCGGAAGAAAAAATTGTTTGATGGTATAATATCATTATATATTTTAAAAAACCACTAGTAATCTCTATCAAATTTTAAAATTTTGATTTTAATTTAATACAGGCATTGAGCATTTCCTGCATCTTATTCCCTTCAAATTTTTAAATTTAAATGATTTTAAAATATATGCCAAAATGTAATTAGGAACTTGTTTTCAAACATATCAAGTGGTTCATGGTTGGGATTGGTCAAACCTACATATATTTACTTTGGTTCTCTCAACTACAACTCTAATCCAACTCTTGATGGTGCAAGATTATGGTCTAGTTGCTAAAGGCCAACCAAGGAAACAAAACACCCATTCATTGTAACCATTCTTTACAAATTATGAAATGAAAAAAAAATCAATAGAAATTGCTCACTTAGACAACAAGTAGAGCCTTGTTGTGTCTATATTTCAAAGTGTGGATAAAATCATTCCCTCCAATTACAAAACTATTATGATCAACCACATTTTAACCAAACTTTACGGACTTATTTTGGAAAATAATATTATCCTATTGCTTGAAAACCATGGTAAAAGAGACAAGGACAAGCTATATTTAAGAGAAATCATTCAATTATTGACCATCTTATTACTCTTAGGATCATTTTAGAGGAATGTCGCAATAATAAGAGAGACCTCTTCTATTGTTTCGAGGGATTCAATTTTTTTTCACATTGTTCCTAGGATGAAGTTATAGAAGAGGTCGAAGGAGCTTATGGTTCCTCTCAAGTTGAGGGTTGTTGTGACAAGGTTGTATGAGAATGTTCTTTCTAAGTTTAATACCATTGAGGGTTGGTAGGAAGAAATTAATTGCAATATCGAAGTCAAGCAAGGGTGTCCCTTATCCCCTACCCTTTTTAGCATTTCCATTGATAATCTTGAAGAGTGTTTAGAAGATGTAGGATGTGTTGGCCCCAAACTCACTGGTATCATCATAAATCCTCTCCTTTATGCTAAAAATATTATTATTTTGGTAAGGATCCATGAATATTCGACAATCAATTAAGAATTCTCCAAGATGTTTTCTCTAAGATGGGTATGTCTGTTAACACTGACAAGACTAAATGCATGATAATTAAATTCAAAAGAATTACCTATAACGATTTAATTTACGATAATAGCTACTTGGAGGAAGTTACTTCATATAAATATCTAGGAATTAACATCAATCATCAGCTCAATTGGAATTATAGCATTGAGAAAAGGATAAATGGAGAATGGAAGTCATACCATGGACTTGAAAACTAAATTACAAGTTAGTAGAACTTTGGATTTGGGATTAAAAAAAATTCCTCTTTAAGACTCTTGTCACCCATTTTGTTTTATATGGATGTGAGGTTTGGGTTGCAGTATATATAGAGAATCATGGAGGAAGATAGAGTATATCACAAACCATTTTATAACCTACAACCTCAAGATTAAAGGATATACTCCTTGCCCTATCATCTTGATTCAAACTATCCTTTCCCCTATTGAAAGCATGGCTATGACCATGTATATCATGTATAATAAAAGGTTATACAACATGGAGGCCAAGAGATTTCTTAAAATTTCTTCGAATTGTAGAAAAAAATGCCACCTTTAGATCAAGCATGGGATAAGGGTGCCCAATATTGGCTAGATCATTGGGGAATACAGGAGGAGATCATATTGCAGACTAAGGATAATATTAAAAATATTATTATCTCCAAATTTAAGGAGAAGTTATGGAGTGATAAAGAGTTAGAGGGGAAAGGGAAACTAAGAAATTATAAGGAGGTGATCAACCCCAATCTTGGAAACCATAATTATTTATTTGTCTTGATAATTGCTAAGAAGAAAATAAACATTTCTAGGATAAGAACTAATTCCATGAACTGCATACTGAAACTAGGCATTGGTCTACTCCCAAAATTCTATAAGAAGAAAGAGTCCATCACTTGTGCAATAATAAGAGAGTTTAAGATGAAAAGCACTTTCTCTTAAATCACTTAACTTATAGTCAAATCCATTCTAATTTTTAAAATATCTTTCACACTATAAACCTTCTTGACCTATTAAGGCAACAAAACTATGGTGATTTGAGAATGATTCTCTCACTTATCTTTCAAGCATAGAAATAATATGTGATGCAAGAGCATCAACCCCATATTTTTCCTCGACCAAAAGGGGTCACAAACTTTTCTATAGGGGAAGGAATATCCCTCATGGGTAAATTGTACAAATTAGAAATTGTAGGTTATAAGTTATCCATGTGTCTATTTGTAATTATGTTGAGGTGTTAGGTTGTTTTAGTCACTGACCAAGTGGGACTTTGTCAATGTAACAGGTGTAGGATTAGGAATATGGTAGTTTTTAGGTTCTGGACATATGCCCCATTATTATTATTTTTATTGAGATATTTTCCAGCCAATGGTGTTTTATATGTAAGTATGTGTACAGTAGAGTATAAAGGTCTCCCAGAATGAGAGAATTCAAATTTGAGGAGGAATACATCCCAATACATTACAAAGGTAAACTTCTATTATGTATATTTCCTAATAATAATGAAATTTGAATTTTCTCTACGTACTTTTGTTTTATTCTCTGTGTAATCATTCTGTAATGCAGGTTTATCCACTTGGAGTTTTAGATAGGACACCCTATGATTGTCTCAATCACTACACATGGTAGAAGGAACCAAAATAAAGGAAGGAATTATATGTACATAGGTTAGAGTTCGATTTTAATCCCTATTTTAAATATAAAGTGATTAGGTGTGTGTATTTTCTTCTGTCTCATTTGAAAGTTCCTACGATTCCATTCTTGAAGGAGTAATGTTAACTTCGTAAGCGAACAACGCCTAGATTTCTGAAATTACAAGTTTCTCTGCATGTGTCGGTGGCTTAAGTTTGAAGTAAGGAGGCCATGTAATTCTTTGAGGGTGCATGGTGACAAGAGAGAATATATTGAGGAGTGGAATAAAAGGGATCATTGAGAGCATTTCCCATTGGTAAATGAGGAGCATGGTGTGGTTGGAGCTCTCGTCGATTTAGCAAAGCATAGGAGTCTTGAAAGCTAAATTATGATGGCCCCTTCAGTCAAGGTGAGAGATTCAATGATGGACGGGAAAATTATTGGGTGATATCTGATTGGAAGAAGGATTGAGGGCTTCCTTCAAGACTCCAATAAAATTCACCATAGTTGGGAACCATATCTGTGGACACTTAAGAAAAGCATATTCTGAATTAACCAAGTGAGGGAAAGACTAGAGGAGGTTAGCTTTGAACAAGCTGAGGCGTGGTCGTTTTCATGAGCCAAGTATAACTACAAGAAATCAACTATCGGAAACCTTCATTAACCATGTTTGAATTTCAAATAGTCAAGCTAATCCATTTGGTTTATCGAACTAAGGGCTAAGTTACACATAGTCAGACTATGAGAGTGTTGGGGAGTGCACAACCATAAAAGGACGACCATAACCGACACAAGTCATCCTGACCCCCAATTTACGATGGAGAAATTTTCGAGGATGTATATATGACATTGCAGGTGAGGTCAGGATTGTCACGGTGAAGGGGAAGTATATGGATCGAAGCCCACCTTTGACTTCATGGTCCGTGTTGACCTCAAATTTGTTGCATTGAGGGCCAAAAAAAAATTATATACATACATACATACACACATAAACACACACACACACACACACACACACACATATGTGTGTGTATATATATATACACATATATGTATATATATATATATATATATACACACACGCACACGCACACACATATATATACACACACACACACACACACACACACACACACACACACACACATATACATATATATACACATATATATATACACACATAGAGAGATATATATATATAATTTTGGTTGGCTTTATAAAAGAGTTTCAAGAGGTTTGTAAGAGATCAAGAGTTGGAGTTAAGTAGAAATTGCTCCAAATAAAAGGGAAGTTTCGATTAAACAAAAGGAGAAAGGTTTTTTCCACTGGAGTGAAGGCGAAAGAGGTTGCAAATGTGTGGAATTTGAAGCCAAAAACCAAAGGGAGAAAATATGTTGTCATTATGATTGAGAAGAAAGGATCTCGGGTTTATTTGGTAGGCCATTGGAAGAGCCTGCTATGATGTGGTATTAGAGCCAGAGTTATATTTGAGAATTTAAAGGGAGATTGCAACCAATGAATGAAAATTGTTGAAGACAAGGGAAGAAAGCATCTCATGGAGATTTGGAGAAAAACCTAATATGTAATGAATTTTATGGTTTATAATTGATAATGTTTTGTTTTATAAAAGTAGGAGAAATAAATAAGCCGAGACATTCAAGAAACCCATGGCAGAGAAGAAAAAGGAGTTTGTATTTGAAGGAGATAGAGAAAAGTAGAGAATTGAAGAGGTGTTGTCAGAGAAGATTTGGGAGCAGAGTACATGTAGGCAGAGGAGAAAACTCCAACATTAAAGGAGGTAAATCTAGCCTTTAAAATTTTATTTGATAAGAAATTAGTAGAAATATTACAACATTATGATAATATTTAAGGAGATAAATAATAAATTTCTTAAGGGTTGTGGAAGAAAGGAACTTGCAACATGAAGATTTTAGTAGAAAAAGGGAACCCAGTTGCAATTGAAGAGTGAAGAGGATAGGAGATCCTCAAGATGAGAGAACAAGTGAAGTTCTCAGGAGGTGAGCAAAAGGTGCAACAAATAGAGAGAGCAAGGAGTGCTCATGAGGTTACAAGGGAGGGAGCCAAGAGGGACACCAATAACCAAGATGAGGTGAGGTTTCAGGTATCAAGTAAGGTGAGTCTTGTTATAGGGCTAGGTATTAACTCACGGTAAGCATGGAAGAGCACATGCATAGAAGGAAGAAGGTGACCATTGTTGGTCACAATGAAGGGTCGAGTAAAAGCCAAAATAAAGGAGAAAAGGGGTCCAAGAGAAATAACATGAGAAGTATGAGTGATGAAGAATTTGGAAAAGAGATGACTTAGTTGAAGGAAAAACTTGATGTGTTAATGCAACTTCTATAGGAGAGGGAAAGAGGTAGAGACGGAACCTAAGGAGGAGGTTCAAATTATTTGTTAAACAAAATAGTTTTCAGAGGAAATCCCCAAAAGCCAGAGAGCTAGGAAGAAAAGGATGAGGCATTTGATAAAAGCATTGATGAAAGAAGAAAATCTTAGAGTAGTTGAGCCAAAGAAGCATAAGGGATATCACTCCTTGGAGATAAGGAAAGGAGAATGTTGGGAAGTCTCATGGGCTGTGGGAGAAGTCCAAACCAACAAATGATGCAAGGAATACCAGTAGAGGCTCAAGGGACTAGTATTTTTAAATCTAGTCTATTGTTTTCATGTGTAGACCATAAACACGATGAAGAATGAAAACCATCAGAAGTTGTCATGGATAGAGAAGAGGATGAAGAGAGATAGACTAGAAGTATCATTGACTATATGGAAAGACCAAAAGGGAAAAAGGAACTTTAATATGATGATGGTGATCAACAAGAAATGATGACAAAGGAATCGATGGAAAAAGCACTAGGTGAGGCTACATTGACTTTTGTTTTTAAGATTATTGAATTGTGTGAGTGCAAGTATTATAGGGTATGAGAATGGAAAATTGGTCCAAAATGAGAAGGAGAGTACTAAGTTATTCCAAGAAGATGAAATTAATATAGAAATCGATGGATAGTCCTCAAAGCAGGACAAGGCAGCTTCTGAGAGCCAAAAGTTAGGAGAAATATAGTTTTTTCCTAAAGACATACAAGGAGGAATGACCTGCAAGAAATTTCCAAGAGTGACCAAGGTACTTAGTAGTCATGGGAAATAAGAAGGATATAATCAATGTTATGTTAGAATCATGAGAAAAAAAGGCCTATGCACCACGAGAAGGACTAATGACAACAAAATAGGCAGGGAAGCCTCATGTTCACAATTTATGTATGGATTTTGTAGGTAAAGAACATGGAAAGAGGTCCAAAGGAATGCATGTGTAGAGAGAGATTCACAAAAATAGAAGAATGATAAGACGAAAGGAGTTATGAGACTAGCTTATAGCCACACAGATGGTGAAGAACAACACTGGAAGGATGTTACAAAGAGGAGTGAAAATGAAGAGCTAGAATGTGAAGACACCTGCAAGAAAGATGGAAAAAAATTACAACTACTATGTTTCCATGGTATGAATAAGAGTTGAAGTCTATAGAGGATTGGTTGAAAGATCCTAGCATTGGAGAAAATGCATAAATAGTGTAGTGAAATAACTAAGGGAAGCTCAACTAGTTGAGGTATCAGAGTTGTATGATGATGATAAGTAGATTGCTGAAGGAATGGTTGCAGGAGCAGAGGAAAAGAATTATGAGATTAGTGTGTCTTAGGAATATTTGTTTCATTTGCAACCAAGGAGTATGGGCAACAAACATAAATATAAAGTTTCCAACAATTTGAAATATTTTATTTTATTAACTACTATGAGGATGCAAAAGAATGGAATTCATATGATGAGGTTGAAATTGAGATCCTACAAACACTAATGAGATTGAATGGTGTTAACAATATGTACTAGCAAGAAGGAAGACTGGACATGGAAATTGAGGAAGTCATGATGAATGGTACAATGATGAGGATATGAAAATTAGTTTTAGTACTTGATTGACTATGGAATATTGTAGTGACATGGTAAAGGTGAGACAACTGCAAAACAAAACTTGTGATCATGGATGTAAAAGGAAAACTAATAATAAGCTAACTGTACAAAATTGTCTGAGCAAGGAAAGTGGAGTTTAACAAAATGGAATTTGGCATTCTGACAAGCTGATGTCAAGACTGGAGAAAAAACATGATCAATCATATAGACAGTTGCAAAGTAAGGTATGGGATCCAGGAGAACTAAACGCAACATCAATCTAGAAAAGAAAATAACGTGGGGAACTGCAACATAAAGTTAGGGACCTTGAAGACTTTCACATATTGAAGGAATTTGGCTAGGAGGTCAAAATTTTCCACCCGCGGAGTTTGATACAGGAGCATCAACCCCATATTTTGCGTAGACCAAGAAGTTTCAGAAAATTATCTACGAGGGAAGGAATTTTCCTTGTGGTAAATTGTAAAAATTGGAGATCATGGGCTATAAATTAGCCATGTATCTCTTTGTAATTATGCTGAGGTGTTAGGTTGTTTTAGTGACTGGCCAAGTGGTCCTTTGTCAATGTAACAAGTATAGGATTAAGAATCTGATAGTTTTTAGGTTCTAGACAAATGTCCCGTTCTTGTTGTTTCTGTTGAGATATTTTCTAGCCAATATTGTTGTATATGTAATTATGTGTGTAGTAGTGTAGAAAGGTATCCTAGAAGTAGAGAATTCAAATTTGGGGAGGAATAGCTCCTAGTACATTATGAAGCTAGACTTCGTACTTTGTGCATATTTCTTGATAATAATGAAGTTTGAATTTTCTCTACATATATGTGTTTTATTCTCTGCGTAATCATTATGTAATGTAGTTCTTTTCCACTTGGACATTTAGATAGGGAGACCTTGTGATTGGTCTTAGTCACTACACATGGTAGAAGGAACAAAAATAAAGGAAGGAACTGTATGTACACATGTTAGGGTTCTTTTTTAATCGCTATTTTAAATAGGAAGTGATTGGGTTTTCCAGTAATTCCTTATGTCACGTTTGAAAGTTCATGTGATTTCATTTGTGAAGGAGAAATGTTAACACCATAAGGGAAAATTCCTATATTTATGAAATTACAAGTTACTTTACATGTGTCGGTGCCTTAAGTTTGAAGTAAGGAGGCCATTCCATTCTTTGATGGAGCATGGTGAAAAGAGAGAAGAGATTAAGGAGGAGTGGATTAATTGTGATTGTTGAGATGTTTTCCCATTGATAAATGAGTAGAGCATGGGTGGAGTTTTCGTCGATTTAGCAATGCATAGGAGTACCGAAAGCATAATTATGGTGGCACCTTCAGTCAAGGTGAGCAATTCAATGATGGATGGGAAAATCATTTGGTGATATTTGAATGGAAGAAGGATTGAGGGATGCCTTTAAGACTTCAGTCAAAGTCACCATAGTTGGGAACCATATCTGTGGACGCTTAAACAAAGAATATTGTGATTTAATCAAGTGAGGGAGAGACGAGAGGAGGTCAGCTTTGAAAATGCCAAGGCGTGGTTATTTTCACGATCCAAGTAGAACTTTAAGCAACTGATCATTGGTAGCCTTTGTTAGCCAAGTTCAAATTTTAAATAGTCAAGTTGACCCATAGGTTTGATCAAACTAAAGGATAAGTTACACATAGTCAGGTTGTGATAAGGGTGGGGACTGTGCAACCATAAAAGGAAAACCACAATCGACCCAAGTCGGCCTGACCTTCAATTTACGCTGTGTTGATGGTGCTCGACCGGCCAACATGTGAAGGGGATCTCCCCGGTAAGAAGTTCCAATTAGACCTCAAACCGTTTGGTGTAGGAGTCCCAATAGTGGGTCGTAAGGTATTTCCTTGACCGCGATGTCACACAAAGGCAAGTAAGATAACTCTGTCAGTAGCAAGGGTGTGACTGATGCAGTGAGTGAAGGAAGGGGTATGAGAGGTTCCAACACTTCGAAAGGGGAAGGAGGTCAAGGTGAGTTCTAGGTTGAAAGGGATCAGTCCCAACTCGGCTAGGAACACACAACATAAAGGACATGCACAACTTTTGGCAGAGCAGTCCACTCGGATTTGGCAGTCACATCGTACAAGGTAAGATAACACGTACAATACTCATAGATCAGTTCGAGACGAGTGTGACGGTTGTTATAGCAAGTTCCAAGTGAAAGGTATGTCTAATGTCCGGCAAAATAGTCGACACAGATGGTGACAACATTAACAACATATGCAACACATCAACAACAATATTCATATATTTTCATGTGAATCAGTTAATACACAAGTACATAAGTTAAACAACATATATCATTAAAGTAACCGGAATAGTCCAACTACAATAACAACATATGCATGAAAATGTGCTAGCTCTTATTACATAAAGAAGTGTAATTCACAATCATACAATACATCCATGTAAACCTACTAGCCCCAAAAGTGCAGCGTTACAACCACATCCACCTGCTCCTCCAAAGAGATGTACTAGCTCTATGCAGTGGAGAAGCCAAGGCACATTACAATACTTTCCAAGCCTTCTTCAAGATAGTATTAGTAGAAGCTTGGCTGACCAAAAGCCCATACAATGAGTTATGAGGGACTATTTATAGCAAAGGGTGGGGTGACCCTTGACATTCCCCTTTGCGACCATTCAACTACCCTCATGACTCTTCACCTACTCTATGACTGTTACATCCACTCTTAACACTTGACTTACACTTGACATGACTCAACATTACAATGCACATGTACCCATGTGAACAATGTCTTGAAAAAGCCAAACTAGACATCATTCTGACTTAGACAACCATAGAAGTCCAACTGCTCGACATCCTCATGTTGATCAACAGTGACATATTGATGCCAAGATTGGTAGTCTTTGAGAGTTTCCGTGTGTTCTACTATGACATCCGTTTGAAACCTGAACCTTGCCTCCATAGCATCTGGGTACACTGCTCAGGCTTCTCTATCGAACTCATCTCTGAGCATGCACATCATCGCCTTCAGTGTGGCTGGACCAACAATGTACTTGCACATGATGTCTGCACTGATAGGCAAGTCTGGGCTGGTGGCGGTGTGCATTAACTCGTTGAAGTATGAGTCAACCTCCTATCAGACCTTCTTCTTGGTATTCGCCTGGGTGAGAGTCCCAAGTGATGGGATTGCATAAGTGTGCACTATAACATCCATGCTTTTGAATACTTATGCATGGGAAGCATGTATGCTAGTGATGAGTTGTAGTAGGTCTTCATAGTTCCAGATCTGACTCGGGATACGTGCTTGCAATTCGACCGCATTAGCCTTCATCATCTTTGGCAAGTGAAGCAGGGCTCCCTTGTACTTCATTGTCCATGCTTTCATGTTATCAACAACAGTATCTATGTTATTCAAATTCAAGCTTCTATGATCCATATCATAATGTATAAAATATTTTTTCGGAAGAAGTCACATTGAAGATTTTGGTCGACGTGTTTTGAACAACTGCTTGATGCATGGTACCAAACTTTGAGTACAATGCTTGAATAATTGTGTCCAAGGACAATACTTCATCTAGTATTGCCTTCTTCAGTTCAGCTCAGGTGGACATTGTCACTGAGTCTCCTCCTTGCTTGGCCACCTGTAGTTTCTTTGCCATTCAATCATTCTCAGCTATGAGAAAACGAGCACTTAAGCTAGTGGCTTCGACATACACTCTAATTGCATCAGCCAAAGGAGCTAGATGCTTGTGCACATCAGTCACGATCACTTGCTATTCAAATTGCGCAAGGGATGTTTGGTCCTTCGGAGTCGGTACTCTTTGAGATTACACAATTCTGTGATGAGATTCGATAAAGGAGATGTTGTGCATCTCTGCTTCCGGTTGACCACCAAGGATCTTAGTGCCTCCTTGGTAATTCAAGACTTGCTCATCATCGGGATGCAATGAAGTGGGTGATACGACCTCTTTGTGGTGAGGCATGAGGTCGATATCTTGTTCCAAATCTTGCTACTCCATGTCTATATCCAACTGTTCAAGTGCCTGTTCTATCTCATGAGAAAAGTCTTACCCCTGTGATGGTTCACCCTATTCACCTGATGCTAGCTGTTCAAATGAATCAACTACTTGTACGGGTGCTGGTTCATCTGTCTGCACGTAATGTGCCCCCTACTGAATCTACTGTTGTTGCTCTTCCTGCTCCTATTGGCACATCTCTTGTTCTTTTTGCAGTTTCTCCCTCAACTCATGCAACTCCTTCTCTGCTTCTTCCATTCTCTTCTTATCCCTTTGCCTTCGCACAATTCGCTTGTTGCGCTGCTACCTCTTCGCATGAATAGCCATAGTTTCTTGTTCTACAAGTGGATCTGCTCGAAACTTGCAACTTTGCTCTTCCTCCATGTGGTCGACAATCTTCCTCTTCCCTTTGTTGCGCATAGGTATGCTTGGCTCCGCTACCTCTACTGCTGCTGCTATTGTTTCTTTGCTAACCACTCTATGGTGAAGCCGACCTATTCATTGGGTCTAGAGGAATTGTAACAGTATCTCCATGAGTCCTCCTCAGCCCAATGACATGCCCCATGGATCCAATTGAACTGAACTCTTGCGCAGTGATCCTTCACAATGCAATGTGGGTCATACGGGTTGAAGCTTCGGAGGTCGAAAGGATACTTCCTCATTTGCTCTACTTCGACATCCGCTTTCTTGATACTCTAGATCTCATATAACCCAATCTGCAATAGAAGAGTGGGCCAAGGTGCCTTCTTCTTCCACTGCAGTCTAGCTATCAATCCTACCGAGATGTGGTACGCTACTTCCTGCATGACAAGCACGTCCAAGGCGAACTTTGGCAGAACATGCAGAGACTTCTCCACACTGAACACTCGGATGAACGTGCCGAACGGTGAGGCATACCAATCTGCAATGCCTAGCAATGCCTTCATCGCTTCCTCTGACATGTAGGGTGGATCCTATTCGAATATCAACCTGTACACTGGGGTGACAAAATGGTCAGACATTTGTATGATCACTCCTCTGAAGTTGCATTCAGACAACAACTTGAAATACGTGTTCACAACAGTCTCCATTGGTGACCATGCCCACTCTAAGCCTGAGAACTCATGTCGGACACAGACTACATCTAGAATGTAAGCAGACATATAAATCTCTGCATGCATACCCTTAGGTGACTATCAAGCCTTCGTGACTTGTTCCTTCAGCTGGTGAGCCAGTATGCTGGACCAGTTGCATGGTCTTCCTTCCCTAGCCAGTTGGTCCAATGCGATCACCCAACTCTGAGGAAAGGTTTTAGTGCTTGCTTGGCCACTTAGTCGACATGCGAATATGACCAAGTATTGGTACGCCTTCCTCAATATCTTTGTCTTGTAGATCTGGTTGGGTGTCATCCTGAAGCGAGATGGCTCCTTTACCCAATCCTTCATAATGTCTCTGGAGTGAGCTCTGCTATTGGGCAAGATGAATGGAGGAGTCATGACAGTCATGGGCTTGGTCATATGATACATCTCATTGTAATCTCATGCCCAGAAGGTTGCAAGCTTCGTCCCACTGACACTGCTCAAGGTCATCGTCTCAAGATCAGTGTGAGAAATGATCCAGTGAATCATGTTTGCGCATGGGAATGTAGGGTATATGCATGCAATCCGGTACATGCCGGACTTATGAATGTTCACATACACCTGAAGGTCTTCAATGTCTTCCCCAAAAGTAACTGCAAATGTTTCATTCACCTCTTGCTACTTCAGTTTGATGTCCTTGTCTAGATACAACTTCGTATCTTCGTAGATCGGAAGATTAGAGGAAACCTGCTCAACTACTGCTCCAGTTTCAATACCATCAGTGTCCTGAGATCCTGTCCTCTTAGAATCCATCGAGACACATGAACACATGAAAGATCTAGAAACAAGCAGCATGTGTTGGGTGTGGAGCCTGATTATCTTCTATATTCAAAGGTATCGCCACATTGGACCCCAGTTCGAAATGGGGGTGGCAACACCGCCCGTAAAATATTCGCTGCAGGGGGGGTCTGGGGAGGGCGGTTGCAACCTTTGGGAGCCCCCCCCTGGCGGGGGGGTTTCGGGGGCAGTGCCCCCAAAGCTAAAAACAACTGTAAAATTGCCTTGTAAAAGTATAGTAATTTCTAGTCAATCCGGGCCGTTCATTAGGCGGATGATCTGACGGTAGAACTTATGTTTAGTTTAGGGTTTTTTGCCCTAGAAGGAAACCCCTCTCTTTGTATGAGGGAATTTTATTTGAGGCTGTGTGATAGATGTGTATTCTTTGTGAGCGGGAAATAGAGAGGTGAGACTGTGAGAGAAAACAGAGGATATTACAACAGATCTGCTGTAGGTTGTGTCTCTTCATTTTGCTGGATAATAGAAAGGAAGGACTGGCTGTTCGGGGTGGACATAGCCCAAACTGGGTGAACCACGTATATCTGTGTCTCTCTTGTTTTATGCGCTCTTTGTGTTTATATTTCTGCAATATTTTATGTGTTGCATTGCTCCATAATATATAATTTTTTAACAGCATGCATGGCAAGAAATATGTCAGTGAAAACAATAAATCCGGGGAAGGACACATCGCATACCTAGGGAATTGATGAGTGAGATTGCACAATTTTCACTGGGAGGCTAGACTTGCTGCTAGATCTGTGAAATTCACAATCCAATCATGCAGCTAGCTGCTGGGATTACGCAATGAACAATTCCAGTTGGGAAGGACTGCTAGCCCAGGGACAGATTTGCATAAATTTTTGGGCCAAGCAACCACTGTCCTTCAGAAATGCACAAAATAGTCCTCTAAGCCAGTTCTTGTCAAGAATGTGCAAATCTGGACAGGAAGGTGAGCCTTCCTTCCCCAGATTGTGCAATGCAGCCTTGGTGAAGGCAGAGCCCGGGCTAAGGTTGGCCCGACTCGCCGATGAGAAACTGAAAGAAAGTAAGACAATGAAATGCATGGTGACACTAAGTGATAGTAGAAGTGATTATAAGTGCATGCAAAACATGAATTAAAGAATCAGTAGACAGATCAACATGCATGTGGGTGAGGCAGTTCACCGATTGGGCAAACATCCATGCCAAATAGTTTCACGCATGTGACAGTAGTGAGATAGCAACAAAAACTGAAACAGAGCTAGGAAAAGATAGAATATATGTAAATGATAGCAAGCGTTCAAAGAAATCAAGAAAACAACACTCACACAAGCAAATACACAAAAAGCGACAGAAATGTTGAAAAAGAAAAGCTGAGGCCACTTACCCATGAATAACTGAGCCGGATGTGTTAAAGAGTCCTGGATGTGTTGTGGGATGTCAAAGCTCCAACATCGATGTGAATGAATGAGCTCTAATGCATTGGATAAATAAGTTTGCTCTCATGATGCGCATGCCACAAATCTAGGAAAAAGTGACACTTGGAGGGAAACTTCTAAAACAACTTTGCATGTAACCCCTGGCTACTACAAATAACTCCTTGAATGATGGGATGCCTTTTTTATGTTGTCTCTTACTATTCTGGGAAGATCAAGTCATGGATGCATGCAAGTCAAGTTTCCTGGTTCCGGGTGGAACTGGTGAACTGGACTTTCCATGCATGCAAGTGCTCAACTGCTTGGGAAAAATGCGCATTCCTGACTGGGAGCTGGGCTAACTACCGAGGATGTTTGTACAATTTTGGGGCAGAGCAGCTAACTGCTGCCTAGATTTTCGCAAATCCTGGGCTGAACAGTTTGCTGCTGGGAAAATTTGCGCAAATCCTGCTGGGAGGGTTGGCTGGCAGGATTGCGCAATCCTGGAGCCCGACAAGCTGTCAGAGAGGATTGTGCAATCCTGGAGCCCGACAAGCTGTTATAGAGGATTGCGTAATTCTTTGAGGGAAGGATGGATTCCCTCCAGAAATGTGCAATTTTCAAGGGGAAGCTTCTCAGCCTGCAGCTGGACCAAGTCCGAGTAAGCAGCCTATGAGGGGAATGGATCAACTGTGATCGACAGGGCTGCCTTTGTGCGAGGAAAACACTGAAGCTTGAGTACTTGATAAAGCAAGACAAAGTGTTTTGTAAGGTTGGTAGTGGGGCTCCAAAACAAGCTAAGGAGGGTGGTTGTAGCTACTACAACACTTGGTAACATACTGGTAGAACTCCAACTCTCTGTGTAGACCTTGTTCATGAAAAGAAAGTCTAACAACTCCAGAAGTAATATTTAGTTCTCAGCTCATCTTGGTTTCACATTAGCTTGATTGTAAGATGTAGCATCTACCAAGCCCTTGGTCGATTGACACACATTCCAAGCCAAGGAAACACAGTTTTTTTGATTGGGGTTGAGGGGTATATAGGTGCACAAGTAGTATAGTCATCAGATTCGTAGTTTCATCTCTGGTGTTTCTCCACTGCCAGCAGGCCTGAACAATACCCCGGTGGAGTCACATAGGAACACAAGCATGGCTCCGCTGCTAGCGAGCCTGGTTAGAATCCTGGTAGAGTTACTTGCATCACCTCCCTGCGCAGGAAGCCTTTCTCTTCTTTCGCCTTATTTATTTTTCATTTTGATTTTTTTTGACTTTTCATTTTTCATTTTCACTATGCATAGCACTTATTCATTTCAGAGGCGGAAGAGGGATCCCAACTTTTTGAGAGCAAAGGAGGTTGTTCCAACAGAGAAGTAGTTTATTATATCTTTGACGTGCCTATTAAGGTTTTCCCCCTCACCTTACTCTACTTGACTGAGTTGACAAGGGTTAACCCAAAAACAATCGACTAGAGAAGGTGACACTAGTTAGCATGCAAGCGTTGTGTTTACACCAAGGTTCACTTCGAATAGTACGTATTTTCCTTCGACGTATCATGGACTAAGAGTAACAAGCTCATCATACAGAGGCAAGATGACAGATAACCAAGTAGTGATAGTTGTACAAGTCCTCTTGTACTTTACCCAACTCGCTTTAAGAGTCATAAATGGTTTCATGCAAGGCTAACCTATGAATGAAACAAATGAACCAACAAACATCAAAGCAAAGAAAAAGCAGAAGAGAAAGTGAAAGAAAATAAGGTAAGTAAACAAGCAAACAAGAAAACATGCAAACAAAGCATATAAGCAAACAAGCATGCAAGCAAACAACTGAAAGCAAACACTACTCCTACTCCTACACTATCGGTGCATGGTCCTGATCACGTGGGGTGATACTTCCAATGCAGCCATCAGCGCATTGGTAGACCCATGTTAGTGAAGGCTTCGTCCGTGGGCAATCCAATGGTGCGAACTAGCAAGAAAGAAAGATATAACAATGAAGACAACCACACTTCGTGTTTCAAAGTGCCCACGTGACATAAGTGAGTGTAAGTGCATGACAAACAATCCATGGAATTCTCATGGTGCTATGTGACACTACATGCAACTTTGAAGCATAAGCACACTCTTGACTGTGACATGCAAGCAAATGAAAGAAACAAAGATAACTTGTGTCGCGAACGAGTGCTTGCAATGTAAGACTCCTCCAATGCATGAGAAATGGGATCATGAAGTTCGAGTGGAGGAAGTGTGATCTATGAGTGAGATGGATCTTCAATGCATATAAATGAGTGATAAGGAGCCTTGGGTGATTGAACAATTTCATGATTGGAAGTGAGACTAACCCCAAGAGAGCAAGGGCCTAACATAACCATCATCTCAGGTTGAAATGCCTCGACAGTCTTGGGTGTCTCAACTTCATCATCAGGTAGATCATCATAAACCAGTGGCTTCGAAAGATCAACTATGATAGATTCATGATCGTGATCTGTTACACAAAAATATCGTAACCATGATTATTTACAGTCAGTATGGGTCTATCATCACTTGTACTATCCTCCTAAGCAAGTCTCAGACCTCAGCTCTTCTAGTCAAGCTTTGAAAATGAGAGAAAGACATTGAAAATCAACAAAGCTCTGGTTCCGCACTTTCTCTCATTGTTGCCTGTGGTCCCGCACCTCCTGTTTGCAAAAAATGCGGACCTGCCCGCTCTGTCCCTAAAGGAGTGGGTGCGGACCCCTGTGAAAGTAAAAAAGGCGCAAGTTTATTCTAAAAAAAATCACTTTGGGTTAATTCTAGATGATTCTAGAAGGAATTTTGACGTGGATTGGTCGCTCTTAGGTGGTTCATGCATCCCAAAAGAGAAGGAGCTAATCCCTTGATGAGAGGAGCTATCCCTTTGAAGGAGGGCTTTATCCCTTTGAAGGAGGATCTAGTAACTTCCCTCCATTGCACTATAAATTAAGGCATTAGGCTGGTTACTAGGGAGGTTAGAAGCTGAACATTTTTTAGGGTAAATGTTGGTGGAATTGAGACTTCCTAGTTAAGCTTAAGAGGAGAGATCACATACCTTTTTGGCTTCATTGGGAAGAGAGTGAAACTTGTCAAAGTAGAGGAGACTTCTTGTTGGACCCTGGGAGGACCTTGTACAACATCAAGGCACAGGTTGTAAAGTTCTTCTTTGATTTGAATTAATACAATCAGATTCATTTTTCTCAACAAATTGTCTTATGTCGTTTGTTTCATGAATTCCTTGATCATCATGTTAAGTATGCTTCAGGGAAAATTTTAAGAACCCCCCCTAAATTTATAAATATAATAAATGGACGAATCTCCATGGTATATAGGAAAAATGGAAGGCGATTTTATCAATAATATAATATGTATATATAATTTTTTGGCGAATCTCTCACCAGGCATGGCGAATATTTTACTCAATTATAAAATCTTGTAAGATAAGTCCTAGTGAATCTTAGCATAGGCTACATGCTAGTTTAATTCCCCCATTTAAATAGGCTACATTCCAGGTGAATACCATGGGTCAATACCATGTGCCATTTTGGTGAATACCATGGGTCCATTTTTATTTTTATTAATTCTAATATTAGGGTTAATAATGGTTTTTTGCATGGTATTAATAACAATCTAGTCCATGGTATTTGTCCCATAGTATTTTGGCCATAGGTTTCACCTAAATATAACCCATTTTTTGAGTGTTCGTAAATATAAGGTGACTTATGGAGTAAATATAAAAAAATGTTTTATTTGTTTACCATACCTCTCGTTTATTTATATTTTTATTAATTTACCATACCTCTTTTACAAATATGGTATTTGGCCCATAGGATTCACTTAAATAAAACCTCTTTCTTGAGCCTTCATAAATAGAATGAGGGTTATGGACTAAATATAAAAAGAGGTTTTATTTATTTACGACACGTCTAGTTTTTTTACATTTTTATTTATTTACCATACCTTTTGAGTAAGTATAAAAAGACGTTTTATTTATTTACCATACCTCCACTTTACTTATATTTTTATTTGTTTACACCCTTACATGTATATAAGGTGACTTATGGAGTAAATATAAAAAATGTTTTATTTATTTACCATACCTCTCATTTATTTATATTTTTATTAATTTACCATACCTCTTTTATAAATATGGTATTTGGCCCATAGGATTCACGTAAATAAAACCTATTCTTGAAAATGGGCGAATGGATTCACTTAAATAAAACCTATTCTTGAAAATGGGCGAATGGAAGGTTGTAAGTCCTAATTTCAAGCGCTAAATTTACCTTTTTTACCCTCTCCCTTAAAATAAGGTGGGCTATTTGAGGTGATTTGTAAAAATGTACTATGATACAAAATATTCGCCCACTAAAAATTTAAAACCCCTTAATTTCACTAAAGGGCGAACATTCGCCCCTAAAATTATCCTTGGTATGCTTTATGATATTGGCTTTTTAGGTGCTATTTAATTTGTTTGCTTGTTTGTGTTTGCAGATTCGCAACAAGGAAGCTCATTTGAATCAAAGGAGCGAGGCTTCCACAAACTTGCATTAGACCCAAGGTAGGCCTAAACACTTGTTTGCCTTTGTTTATAAATGCATATTTAGAGAAAGATAGTTTTTGATTGGCTTGCTTGTCACTAGATATCGTTAGATTCTAGGAAGGTCTATCTTGTCCACAAGATCGAATCATTCCGTGTGACATGATCGAAATTGGAAGCAAATGGATCATGACCGCCACGATAAAAAAAATCAATGAATTCCTTGGCATCATTATGATCAGATGAATCAAACAAAGGGGTAGTTGAAAAGTGAACGAAATCATCCTCTATGTTTCCGAAAAAGACAGATGAAGGATCAAGTGGATCTTCAATGAATAACTTATCCTCTCCATTGTCGAATGATGGACTAACATCCGGTGAGTCCTGCAAGTGATCAACAATGGGTGCATCCATGGATGAAGATACATATGAAAAATCATGGATGGCAGGTTCACCAAAGAGGTTAGGAAAGAACGGAGGGGGCTCAGACAGAAGGGAGTCATCCTTCGCCGAGTATTGATGTTCAAGATCCCACTCATACTCTTCATGAATGACATCGCATGTTGGTTGTGAAACACCAACTCCGTCAGTGGGTTGTTCCTCATTGAAAAAAAGTGAAGATTATAGAATGGACAAGCAGAAGACAACATCATCCAGAGGAACACCTAAGTGCGAAGACTCAAAGGACTCAAAACCACATCTGCATGAAAATTGAGTGGAGTGATGTTGGGAGAGTGTGAAGGATGAACAAGTGTGTGAGCATGATCCTCAACATCATTGAGCAGTGGTGGTATTGTTGAATGAGAAGGAGGCAGACAGTCAGTTGAGATAGTGCTAGCTCCCTCAAGATATTGTGCAGTTCCATCAATGAAGAATGTTGAGCGAGGCTTGATATCAAGCTTCCTCTTGGGATAGGCATATTTCTTAAGACAATACTCGAACCGGTCCCAAAGATAAGAAAACTTCATTTTCTCCTGGGAGCTTGAAACTACAAGTCACGGAAGAACTGCCAAAAATCAATAATGGATTCATGTGGAGCCCTCCGTTGCTGTAACATTTTCTGGTCAAGATGGTCTAGATCAAAATGATAGAATGTGTCTTCAATAAGATCACAAAAATGCTCAAATGAGTGCATGGTGTCAATAGGTAGGCTGATCACCCAATGAAATGGAGATTCGAGAAGTGTGTATGCAAGAAGCAAACCGACCTGTTCATCAGAAAACTCATCTTCCTCATGAATCATTGAAAGGAAGTTATGTAAGTGCTCAGGCCAGGCCACTTCACCTTCACCATCATACGTGTGAGTGGAAAAGAGATCGAAAAGCTTCCCCAAGATGGAGACATCTTCACGATTCGAAAACACCCCGGGGGAAGAAAAGAATGCAAGACTCCATGAACAATATGCAAAGGTTCAAAATTGGATGAGAGGACAATTCTTGTCATCAGGCCCTCCTTATAGTACCAGAAATGTTGACGGTGTTGGACCTGCCAACATGTCAAGGGGATCTCCCCAGTAAGAAGTCCCAATTAGACCTGAGACCGTTTGATGTAGGAGTCCCAACAGTGGGTCGTAAGGTAATGCCTTGACTTCGATGTCACACAGAGGCAAGTAAGATAACTTTGTCAATAGCAAGGGTGTGACTGATGCAGTGAGTCAAGGAAGGAGTTTGAGAGGTTCCAACACTTCGAAAGGGAAAGGAGGTGAAGGTGAGTTCCAGGTTGAAAGGGATCAGTCCCAACTCAGCTAGGAACACACAACACAAAGGACATGCATAGCTTCCGGCAGAGCAGTCCACTCGAATGTGGCAGTCACATCATACAAGGTAAGATAACACGTACAACACTCATGGATCAGTCCGAGACGAGTGTGACGATTGTTATAGCAAGTTCCAAGTGAAAGGTCTGTCTGATGTCTGGAAGAGAAGTCGACATAGACGGTGAAAACATTAACAACATATGCAACACATTAACAACAATATTCATATAATTGCATGTGAATCAGTTCATACATAATTACGTAAGTTAAACAACATATATCATTAAAGCAACCGCAATAATCCAACTACAATAACAACATATGCATGAAAATGTGCTGGCTCTTATTACATAAAGAAGCGTAAGTCACAATCACACAATACATCCATGTAAACTTGCTAGCCCCAATAGTGGAACGTTACAGCCACATCTGCCTTCTCCTCCAAAGAGATGTACTAGCTCCGTGCAGTGGAGAAGCCAAGGCACATTACAATATTGTCCAAGCCTTCTTCAAGATAGTCTTAGTAGAAGCTTGGCTGACCAAAAGCCCATACAATGAGCTATGAGGGACTATTTATAGCAAAGGGTGGGGTGACCCTTGACATTCCCCTTTGTGACCATTCAACTACCCTCATGAGTCTTCACCTACTATATGAATGTTACATCCACTCTTGACACTTGAATTACACTTGACATGACTCAACATTACAAACAAGACAAACTAGACATCATTCTAACTTAGACAACCATAGATGTCCAATTGCTCGACATTCTGATGTTGATCAATAGTGACATATTGATGCCAAGATTGGTAGTACTTGAGAGTGTCTGTGTGTTCTATTGTGGCATCCGTTTGAAATCTGAACCTTGCCTCCAT
Organism: Pinus tabuliformis; assembly: GCA_031772625.1. Lineage (NCBI taxonomy): Eukaryota > Viridiplantae > Streptophyta > Pinopsida > Pinales > Pinaceae > Pinus > Pinus tabuliformis. The sequence continues at coordinate 440,804,634 of CM062811.1, read as the reverse complement.
AGCATCTGGGTACATTGCTCGGGCTCCTCTATCCAACTCGTCTGTGAGCATGCACATCATTGTCTTCAGTGTGGCCGGGCCAACAATGTACTTGCGCATGATGTCTACACTGATAGGCAAGTCTAGGCTGGTGGCGGTGCACATCAACTCGTCGAAGTATGAGTTAAGCTCCTGTCAGACCTTCTTCTTGGTCTTCGCTTGGGTGAGAGTTCCAAGTGATGTGATCGCATGAGTGTGCACTATAACATCCATGCTTTTGAATACTCGTGCATGGGAAGCCTGTATGATAGTGATGAGTTACAATAGGTTTTCATAGTTCCAGATATGACTTTAGATACGTGCTTGCAGCTCGACTGCATTGGCCTTCATCATCTTTGGCAAGTGAAGCGGGACTTCCTTGTACTTCATCATCCATGCTTGCATGTTACCAACAACAAAATGTATGTTCTGCAAGATGCATGTTCTTCTCGCACATCACTGTTGCCATCTGTGGAGATGAATGACTACTTGATGCATGGTACCAAACTTGGAGTACAATGCTTGCATAACTGTGTCCAAGGACAATACTTCATCTAGTATTGCCTTCTTTAGTTCAGCTCAGGCAGACATTGTCACCAAGTTTCCTCCCTTATTGGCCACCTGTAGTTCCTTCGCCATTCGCTCATTCTCAGCTATGAGAAAATCAGCACTTGAGCTAGTGGCTTCAGCATACACTCTAGTTGCATTGGCGAAAGCAGCTGGATGCTTATGCACATCAGTCACGATAACTTGCTATTCAAATTGTGTAGGAGATGTTTGGTCGTCTGGAGTCAGTACTCTCTGAGACTGCACAACTTTGTGATGAGACTCGTTAAAGACGATGTTGTGCATCTCTCCTTTTGGTTGACCACCAAGTATCTCAGTGCCTCCTTGGTCATTCAAGGCTTTCTCATCATCGGGATACAATGAAGTGGGTGAGTCGACCTCTTTGTGGTGAGGCATGAGGTCCATTTCCTGTTCCAACTCCTGCTGCTCCATGTCTGCATCCAAATGTTCAAGTGTCTGTTCTATCTCATGAGAAAAGTCTTGCCCTTGTGATGGTTCACCCTGTTTTCTTGATGCCAGTTGTTTAGATGAATCAACTACTTGTACGGGTGCTGCTTCGTTTGTCTTCTCATGATGTACCCCCTGCTGAATCTGCTGCTGCTGTGCTTCTTGATCCTGTTGGCACAACTCTTGTTCTTTCTGGAGTTGCTCCCTCATCTCATGCAACTCCTTCTCTACTTCTTCCATTCTCTTCTTACCCCTCTTCCTTCATGCGATTCTCTTGTCACACTACTTCCTCTTCACCTAAATAGCCATAGTTGCTTGTTCTACAAGTGGATCTGCTCGAAACTTACAACTTTTCTCTTGCTCCATGTGGTCGATAATCTTCCTCTTCCCTTTGTCGCGAACATGTATGCTTAGATTTGCTGCCTCTGTTGTTGCTGCTACTGTTGCTTTGCTAACCACTCTACGGTGAAGCCGACCTATTCATTGGGTCTGGAGGAATTGTAACAGTATCTCCATGAGTCCTCCTCGACCCAATGACATGCCCCATGGATCCAATTGAACTGCACTCTCACGCAGTGATCCTTCATAATGCAATGTGTGTCATACAGGTTGAAGCTTTGGAGGTCAAAAGGATACTTCCTCATTTGCTCTTCTTCGACATCCGCTTGCTTGATAATCTAGATCGCATATAACCCAATCTGCAATCGAAGATCAGGCCAAGGTGCCTTCTTCTTCCGTTGCATTCTAGCTATCAACATGCCAGACGGTGAGGCATACCAATCTACAATGCCTAACAATGTCTTCATCGTTTCATCTGACATGTAGGGTGGATCCTATTCGAATATCAACCTATACACTGGGGTGACAAAATGGTTGGACAACCGTATGATCACTCCTCTGAAGCTGCATTTGGACAACAACTTGAAATACGTGTTCACAATAGTCTCCGCCGGTGACCATGCCCACTCTAAGCTCAGGAACTGATGTCGAGCACATACTACATCTAGAATGTAAGAGAGCATATAAATCTCTGCATGCATACCCTCGGGTGACTGTCGAGCCTTTGTGACTTGTTCCTTCAGCTAGTGAGCTAGTATGCCAGAGCAGTTGCATGGTCTTCCTTCCCTAGCCAGTTGGTCCAATGTGATCACCCAACTCTAAGGAAAGGTTTCAATGCTTGCTTGGCCACTCAGCCGACATGCGAATATGACCAAGTATTGCTACACCTTCCTCAATATCTTTGTCTTATAGATCTGGTTGGGTGTCATCCTGAAGCGAGTTGACTCCTTTACCCAATCCTTCAGAATGTCTCTGGAGTGAGCTCTACTATTGGGCAAGCTGAATGGAGGAGTCATGAGAGTCATGGGCTTAGTCATATGATACATCTCATCATAATCTCATGCCCAAAAGGTTGCAATCTTCGTCCCACGAACACTGCTCAAGGTCATCGTCTCGAGGTTAGTGTGAGAAACAATCTAGTGAATCATGTCTGTGCATGGGAACACAGGCTATCTGCATGAAATCCGGGACAACCTGGACTTATGAATGTTCACATACACCTTACGGTCTTCAAGGTCTTCCCCAAAAGTACCTGCGAATGTTTCATTCACCTCTTAGCACTTCGGTTTGATGTCCTTGTCTAGATAAAGCTTCGTATCTTCGTGGATCGACAGATTAGAGGACACCTGCTCAACTGTTGCTCCAGCTGCAATACCATCAGTGTCCTGAGATCCTGTCCTCTTGGAAGCCATTGAGATAGATGAACACCTGGAATATCTGGAAACAAGTATCATGCATGGAAAGGAATATATCAGTGAAAACAAAGCAAATCCAGGGAAGGACATAACACATACCTGGGGAATAGATGAGCAAGATTGTGCAAATTTCACTAGGAGGCTAGGTGACTAGCTGCCAAAACTATGCAAAAGGAAGTCTGGGCTATCTGGGAGGCTGGACTGGCTACTGGATCTGCGAAATGCACTATCTAGTAAGGCAGCTAGTTGCTAGGATTGCACAATGCACAATTCTAGCTGGGAAGGATTGTTCGCATAGGGACAGATTTGCGCAAATTTTTGGGCCAAGCATCCACCGTCCTCTAGAAATGCGCAAAACATTCCTGGAGTCTAGTGCTGGTCAAGAATGCACAAATATGGATAGGAAGGTGAGCCTTCCTTCCCCAGATTGCGTAATGTAGCCTTGGTGAAGGCAGAGCCCGGGCCAAGGTTGGCCCGACTCGCCGACGGGCAACTGAAAGCAAGTAAGACAATGAAATGCATGGTGACACTAAGTGATAGCAGAAGTGATTAACAATGCATGCAAAACATGAATGAAAGAATCAACAGACAGATCAACATGCATGTGGGTGAGGTAGTTCGCCGGTTGGGTGAACGTCCATGCAAAATAGTTTCACGCATGTGACAACAGTGAGATAGCAACAAAAACTGAAACAGATCTAGGAAAAGCTATAATATCTATATATATATATATATATATATATATATAAATGATTGCAGTCATTCAAATAAATCAAGCAAACAACACTCACACAAGCGAATACACAAAAAGCAACAGAAATGCTGAAAAAGACAAGTTGAGGCCACTTACACATGAATAGCTAAGCTGGATGTGTCGAAGAGTCCTAGATGTGCCGTGGGATGTCAAAGCTCCAAGATCGATGTGAATGAATGAGATCTGATGCGTCGAATAAATAAGTTTGGTCTCATGACGCGCATGCCACAAATCTAGGAAAAGTGACACTTGTAGGGAAACTTCTAAAACAACTTTGTATGTAAACCCCCCCCCCCCCCCCCCCCAGCTACTAAAAATAGCTCCATAAATCATGGAATGCATTTTTCATGTTGTCTCTTGCTATTCTGGGAAGTTAAAGTCATGCATGCATGCAAGTCAATTTTTCCCGGTCTCGGGTGGAACTCGTCAATCGGACTATCCATGCATGCAAGTGCTCAACTACTTGGGAAAAATGTGCATTCCTAGCTGGGCGTTGGGCTGATTTCCAGGAGGTTTACGCAATTTCTAGGTAGAGCAACTGACTGCTCCCTAGATTTGTGCAAATCTTGGGCTGAACAACCTGCTGCTAGGAAAATTTGCGCAAATCCTGCTAGGAGGGTTGGCTGGCAGAATTGCGTAATCCTGGAGCTCGATACGCTCTTAGAGAGGATTGCACAATTCCTGGAGGGAAGGCTGCCTGCCTTCTAGAAATGCACAATTCCTAGTCATGGGATGGAAGCACTTCACATAGAGCTGTTGGCTTGACCGCCTTCCTGACAGCTTACGCATCCTCTCCCTCTTGGTCGAGCACCTAAAGGTCCTCTCCTTAACAGTCGAGCCTGCTTACGCATCCTTATCAGTCGAGCCCTCTCCTTAACAGGGAAGCTGCTCAGCCTGTATCTGGACCAAGTCTGAGTAAGTATCCTCTGAGGGGAATGGATAAACTGTGATCGACAGGTTGCCTTTATGCGAGGAAAACACTGAAGCTTGAGTTCTTAACGAAGCAAGACAAAGTGTTGTGTAAGGTTGGTAGGGGGACTCCAATACAGGCTAAGGAAAAATTTTGGAGGGTGGTTGTAGCTGTTACAACACGCTGGTGAAATTTTTGAATATGTATATGACTTTGCAGTGAGATCGAGATTTGTGTGGTGAAGGGAAGTAGATAGAGTGAAGCCGACCTTCGACTTGATAGTCAGAGTCAACCTCAAATTTGTTGCAGTGGGGACCACACACACACACATATAATTTTAGGCTGCTTTATAAAGGAGCTTCAAGAGGTCGGTAATAGATCGAGAGTTAGAGTTAAAGTAGAAATAACTCCAAACAAGGAGAGAAATTTTGATTAAACAAAAGGAGAAAGGTGTTTTCCACTAGAGTGAAGGGGAACGAAGTCATAGACATGTGGACTTCAAAGCCAAAGACAAAAGGGAGAAAGTACATTATCACTTTGATTGTGAAGGCAGAATCTTGGGTTTATTTGGTAGGCCATTGTAAGGGCCGCTATCAATATGTTAAATAATTTCGATTAATTTCTTATATTTTTAAGGTCTGATAGACCATATTGGTCTTAGTGGACATTAATCATCATCATCATCATTTTGGAATATGGATTCTAGAATTTTAATTTAACTATCAATATTTATTTGGTGGATGATAAGGACTTAACTTCTACAAAATATTTAGGAATATTCTTGATAGTGTTTTTTGAATAGTGTGGAATAACCTATTGAAGATTTTTATATAACCCAACATCGAACATCAAACCCTTCAAACCAAAGGTTATCAATTTAGCCAGCATTGAATTGGACAATGCCACAGAATCACTATTACATAAAGGTCTCAATTTTTCCATAGCACCCAAGAAAATACTGGTAGGTGATGTCATTTTCAATATTGAGGTTTCCATCAAAGAAGTTGACTCTATTGAAGCTGAAGAAATTTGGTGGGATGTAGCAAAACTTCTGAGAAGTGCCAAACCTCCTCCCTGCAACATATCAAAAGACGATAAAAGGGCTTTGATCAAACTTAGGAAAAATAAAAATATTGTCATTTTAAAAGCTAATAAGGGTAATGCTACTGTGATTATGAATAGAACTGATTATAATAAAAAAATGGAAGAACACCTAAGCCAAAGTGGCTGCTACAAAATTATAAACAAGGACCCTAGCAACAAAATCCTTAAACAAGTCACTAAGAGAATTAAAGAATCATCTCTAGATGATATTATTAAAAAGAAAATCACTCCCAGCAACTCAATTACTCCAAGAATATATGGAGCTCCTAAAATTCATAAGTCTGGCATCCCTTTGAGACCCATAGTAAACACTATAGGATCCCCTACTTACACTCTTGTGAAATACCTTGCAAAAAAACTTAGACCTTTATCTGGAAACAACTCCTCATACATAAAATATTCCGCATCCTTCATAGAATGGATAAAAAACCTAAAAATGAATGAAGAAGATCTGATGGTTAGTTTCGACATTGTATCTCTCTACACTATGATACCTATTGATGAAGCTATAGACATCATGACAACAATCATTGATGAGGAAACCATGGATCTTATAAAACTCTATTTGAAATCCTCATATTTTAATTTTGATGGGAAAATTTATTAACAAACCTACGAAGTAGCTAAGGGCTCTCCTTTGTCTCCCATAATAGCCAACCTCTACATGGAACACTTTGAAAAGATTCGTAGATGATGTTTTTGCAAAATGGAGACATGGGAAAGAAAAATTAGAAGCATTCCTTGCTCACATCAACATGTCTGATCACATTAAATTTACGATTGAAATTGAAAAAGACAATCAACTCCCTTTCCTTGATATCCTTCTAACCAAGAAAGAGGGTGGCCTAAGTTTTCAAGTCTTCAGAAAAAAGACCCACATAGAAATATATCTGCATGCCAACTCTCATCACCATCCCAAACAAAAAACTGGTATCATTAAAACCCTAACCACTAGAGCTATTAGAATATCAGATCCTAATCACTTAAACCAAGAGTTGAACCATCTTCACCAAGTCTTTGAAGAGAATGGATACCATAGGAGCACCATTAACAAAACTATCCAACAAACCTTAAATAGAAAAATCATAAAAAGGCCCATAAACACACCAAATATCTCTCTTCCTTACATAAAAGGTACCACAGACAAGATAGCTAAAATTTTAAATAATCACAATATCAATGTGGCTTTCACCCCACCCAATACCATTCAAAAAATAACTGATTCCGTTAAACATCCAATAAACCCTAATCAGCAAAAAGGAGTATACACAATCCCTTGTTCATGCGGTAAAGAATACATAGGAGAAACATGTAGATCCCTCAACATAAGGCTAAAAGAACACGCTGTTGATATTTCTAGAAATAGAGCCACAAAATCTGGCTTAGCTGAACATGCCTGCTCATCCTCACACTACATTTGCATGGAAGAAGCTAAACTTGTCAAAAGAGAAGACCACTATTTAAAAAGAAAAATTAAAGAAGCAATTGAAATTGAAAAAAGAAATAACAACCTGAACCATGATGATGGTTTAAAACTAAGTAGCACTTGGAAACCATTAATTAAATCTAGTATTATCATTAACTAATTATAATTTAAATTTAAGAATAATTTAATAATTAATTATTTTATTTATTAAAATGAATTTTAATTTAATTTAAATAACATAAGGGAAATATTATTTTATAATATCATTAACTAATTATTTAAGTTATTAAATAAAATTAGAATTAATTCAATATTTAAGCAAATAATTTATTAAAATAGATTTTAATTTAATTCAAATAACATTAGGACTAAATTATAATATCATTAACCAATGATATAATTTATTAAAGTAAATTTAAGATAAATTTAATAATTAATTATAAAATTTTAATAACATAAAGACAAAATTATATTTTAAATATCAAATTTTGGATTATCATTCTAGCCGACCCATCAACTAAGCATCATTTTTGTTTTTACTCACACATATTTATATATTATGATCTTAGCTCTTTATATCACATCAATCTTCTCAAGAGTGATGGCATTCCCCTGAAGATGGACTCATTTCTAGTCTGAAATGTTGGGTTATATAAAACTCTTCAACAGGTTATTCCACCCTATTCAAAAAATTATCTCCACCTGTATGGACTCTCTATTAAAAATTCTTGATAGTAGTTATGAATCAAAGTTGAAATTTATTTTAAAAGTATTTAAACACTTTTTATCCTTTTAATTAAATTGATTAATTAAAAAATTGTCATGTGTGTTATCACTCCACTAAGCTCTCCTAGGTTGTACTCGAAGATGCTTGGTAATATATAAATCTTCAATATCGTTCTCTGAACTATTGGAATGGATGATGGTTTGGATCAAGTCAGATGATTGTTTCAACTCTATTTTCACTCAAGACATGCATGAACACCCTCAACTTTACAAGGCTTTAGACCACTAATGCTCAATAGTTTATAGATTCAATGGATAGATGGAGAATACTAACTGTACCAACATATGCATACATAAACACATATGAATGGCTAGCTACAGGAAGTAAATGAAGCTTGCAAATCTAATTTATCAATGCAGAGATAAGATGACAGTTATCTGGCATTAGACACAGAAGAAAACATGAATAACCTATTCAAGTGCAAGCATAGAACAAAAGAGAAAATGGGAATTGAACATGTAACAACAAAAGAAGCTTATATTGTTGGAATGAAGATGAGAAGCTAGAGGAGTAGAGTCTCCACAGTCTCCAAAATTTGAACCCTTATTCTCTCTAACTTTCAGCCTTTTATAGGCTTGTTACAATGCTCTTAAACCTTTTGAGGCTCGACTGTCCTAATCTATCCCCTCTGTCTTTTAACTGCTTGATGCCACAACTAAATAGATATGAGTGAGAGGGCTCCTTTTCTAACAGTGCATTAACCAATTTTGGTAATTCGCCACGCTGGCAGGTGGCTCGCTCGTGCCGGCGATTCTCCTGTTGGAAATAATACTGAGAGGGGGGGGGGTGAATCAGTATTAGCACATCATATAATTTTTAATTTTTATACTCAGATTCATATACGCTACTTCAGTTAAGGATATCCGCGTATATACGCAACTGTGTTAAATGCAACTAGCGTACATCCAGTAAACTTATGATTCAGTTAGTTCATCTTTAGTGAATGCATCAGAACATTATTAACCATATGAACAGTAAACAGGTGCAGTAAAACAGAACAGATCATCACACACAAGAAGCACACATGAACACCATGATATAAGGTGGAAACCCAATGTGGGTGAAAACCACCTGCTGCAATTTGTCTCTATCTTCCTTTAATAAGAAACTTCTTTTTACAATAGTACTGGTGTAGTCTTATACCAGTACGCAGGCTTCTACCTGTAGAAGGCTACAACCTTCTTAGCTCTTGTACTAGCCGATCCATTTACTAGTACGTAGGCGCCGACCTACTGAAGGCTCCAACCTTCACTCGTTTTCCAGCTGCTACTGGAAGGGAGCTCCAACCCCCTGGCTCTTGTACTGGCTGATATGTTTACCAGTACGTAGGCACTGGCCTACGATCTTCTTTCTTCCTCTAGGGACCATGTTTCATTAATTTTCATATTGGATACTCCTGAAGCACAACATCATAATCTGAATCACCAATCTTTGAATCACCCAATACTGAAACACTGAAACCCTGTCAACAACACAGTCACCAGAACACAGAACAGACAAATAAATATGCAACAATAACCAAATCATATCTCATAATGTATACGCTACTACGATGAACCAAACTGGTGTACATACGCGCTTTTACCAAAGCCAACCCGCGTATAGATCTGCAAATATTTACTCATAACTTTGCAACTGTTCCTGACATCAGTCATACCCAGATCATAACTTCATACAATAAAACATGCGTCAATAGATCTAGTCTATCCATAATCAAACCATATAATGATAAACATTCCAAGCCTTAAGATCCCGATCCATCGTTCATCCTCCTCCACATGAGTGCATCCTTGGTTTAGATCAATCAAGGCATCACCAACCCATAACCAGCATCTGGATCTCACACTTCATCACATCTTCATCACTTGCAGACATTCTCCTCTTGGCCTAATGATCTTCTCCTTATATAGGTTTAGGCTTATCTCAATACCATGGTCCAAAACCATGTAGAACCAATACCTTGGACCCAATACCAGGGGTCGACACTTCGGACCAAATACCATGGACCAATACCAAAATACCATGGACCAAATACCACGGACCAAAACCATGGTTTCCGACATGTACGCGCCTTTCCTTCTGTGAACCTGCGTGTGTACGTGTACACGCCTTTTGCTCCGCTAACCCGCGTGTATACGCACTTTCATCACGGTCAACCTGCGTATACCTCTCTCTTGACCTGCTGCACTATGATCTAGTTGCCACCAAGGACAACACTTATATCATACCTCTGAGTGAGTTTCTATCAAGGACAACACTTGAATCATAATGCCAATAGCTCCATGATCTCTTTGGGTTGATTCAGCTGCATCGTGCTGGGATTTTTCCCCTTCCGGCCTCTGTCCATCGGCCGCTATCTCTCAGTCAAATCCCTCTTCTAGCGTGTAGACATTATTGCATAACACCTCTAAGGATGGTGGCCACCTGTATTGTAATCAAATGGGTTTTCCGGCCTTTGAAATCCCTTCAATCGACCCCTTTCTGTTAACATAGAGGAATGCTACAATATTGTGGAATTCACTGTTCTTCCGGACTTCAAAAGTCCTTAAATCTAGTCTATTCTCCCATCGATTCCGTCCTCTGAGTCGCTATCGCATGTCGCACATGCCCTGTCCCTGTGTATTTTCTTTGTATTTTAGAAATACAAAACATTGTGAAAATAACATGAAAATGGCTCCCTCCAGACTTCAAATATTATATATTTCTCTTCACGAACCCTTTCAGGTCCGGGTCTTATCACATCGGCACTGCTCTTTGTATTTCGTTAAATAACGAAATACGTGAAAATACATTAAACATTCCTTATCTGCGGATCTCAAATCTTATGAAATAATATTTATATAACCGTCGGGTCTGGTTCATTGGATCACATATATCGCGTGGACCCGTGGTAAGTCATATGGCGTAGCTTATGCCGACGCGATCCGCCAATGCCGATATTGGTGATCATAGTATCGCTTGGCCCGGGGTCCCGCCTCTGCGTCATGACATTGCTGATTGCAATCCATCGCTTTTTGCGATCGCACCATCTTTGCCTTGGGTATACTCCATCTGCCTCCGATCCTTGGTTTTTCACTATTTTTATGTGTTTTTTGCCTCCTGATAGTGCTTTTCTGCCATTCCAGGGGTTCTTCTCCTACGCTGGTCTTGATATTTGGCATGATTTTATTGGCTTTTGAAGACTTAAAGAGCATATTTGGACCCATTTGGATCACGATCCGATGCATTTATAGATGCGAGAGTAATATTTTGAAGACTAGCTTATGGCCAAAGCAGAGCAAGAGGAGATGCGGCTGCCAGAGCTTAAACAGGGGACATTTATGCCAAAAATAGTAGCATTTCACCTTAGGGGCTAACACTGGCTCCTTTTGGGGATGAAAGCCTCCTTGTGAGGTTTCAAGAACCACAGACCAATGCCTTTCCTGTAAAACCAAAATCAAATCTATCTCTTGGTGTTCCATTGGGCATGGAGTTTATTTTGCATAAAAAATAAAAACTGAAAAACATATTTACAACATCAAGGCTTTAAAGCCTTAAATTAAATAAAGTTTCAAGAACTGCCCATTGGCTGGGCCACCAAAAACATCTTCTCCTTCCAGACTTTGCAGAATAAAGGTATTGTTCTGCTGAATTTGAGTGATGACAAACGGACCTGTCCATAAGGAGTCAAACTTACCATGATTACCTTTCTTTTCCTTCAACGCATCCCATTTGAGAACCCAGTCACAAACTTGGAAATTGTCCACTTTTGCCTTCCTGTCAAAGGTTTTTTTTATTTTCTTTTGATTTTCTTTTGACTTCTCAACCAGCTACTCTCTGATCTGCTGTAATTCAACGAGGTTATTCATTCTCCTTACCATGTCATTTGTTTCATCCTATTCTTCTTTAAATAATTTCACCACAGGGAGAATCAGCTAGATAGGGAAAACAACATCAGTGCCATAAACCAACTTAAATGGGGAAATTCCTATGGAATTCTTGTTGGTAACTCTGTCAGCCCACAGTGCAAACTTCAACTTGGAATCCTAGCTCTTTTTGTTGTCCTCCAATAGTTTTTTGATTATCCTTACAAGACTCTTGTTAGATGATTCTGCAAGGCCATTGCCTTGAGGATAATATGAGGTAGAATGCACCAATTGGATGCCCATGGATTCACACATGTCAACCAATTCTTCTGCCCTGAAAGCTGCTGCATTGTCAGTGACTAGTTTGGTTGGGCAATCAAATATAGTGAAAATATTCTCATTCAAGAACTTTATGGCAACTTGATGATTAGCATTCATAGTGGGTATAGCCTCAATCCATTTGGTGAAATAATCAGTGGCTACCAAGATCCATTTGTGCTGGCCACTGGAATGTGGGTTGATCTCGCCTATAAAGTCCAAGCCCCACTGTTGGAAGGGACCATTGGTGTGTACTGGCTTCAAGGGTAGAGATTTTAGCTGTTGTCTTCCTGCAAACCTTTGAAATTTGTCACAAGATTTCACAAAAGAAAACACATCAGAGAACAGAGTAGGCCAATAATACCTAGCTCTCAGGATTTTGTGAGATGTGGTTTTCCAATAATGATGCCCTTCACAGATGCTAGAATGGAATTGGTGCATGGCTTCCATAGATTGTCCTTTATTTAGACATCTCAAGAGGATTCCTAATGGGTCTTTCCAATAAAGCAGGTTTTTATTAATGCAGAATTTGGCTGATATGAGCTTAATGGCCCGGGCTTGACTTGAGCTAAGCCCTGGAGGAACTTCTAGCTTCTACAAAAAATGAACTATTCTGGAATACCATTCACAAGTGGCTAGATTTTCAGCTAAAGGCTGATTCTGCTCTTGCTCTTCTGCTGCTTCCTCTGTCTGCTCATCACCTGAATTTGAACCCATGCAATTGACATCTAACAAACTGCAATTTTCCTCAGCCATAAGTTTAGCTCTCTTTCCATCAATATCTGGCTGAGTTAAGACATGCTTTACTGAGGCTAAAGGTACATATGCAACCACTTTGGAATGAAAAATATAAATTCTGAATGCCTTTAAAGATTTTATGAGAGCATAAGCTTGTTTTTCAATAAGGTCATACCTTATTTCAACATCCCTCAGAGTTTTGCTAAAAAGGGCCACGGGGTGCTCTACGCCTTCATCATTTTTCTGCAACAAAACTACTATAAGTGTATCATAAGAGGCAAAAGAGAAGATATAAAACTCCTTGGTGTAATCTGGGCTGATTAGAGTAGGAGCTTCCATGATATCTTGTTTGATGGCCTTAAAAGAGTTTCTTGCAGCATTTGTCCATTTTATTTCTGATCCTTTCTTCAGCATGGAAGTGATGTGCTTCACTAGCTCTGCAAAGTTTGGAATGAACCTCCTTACAAAGTTAATCTTTCATAAGAAAGATTGAATGTCCCTTTTTGACCTTGGGATAGACAATGTCTGAATTGATTGAATTCTTGCTGGATCAATCTTCACACCTTCAACAGAAACAATATGTCCCAGAAGTTTGCCTTCTTCTAGAGCAAACTATGACTTCTTTGGGTTCACAGAAATTCCAAACTATCGACACTTTAGAAAAACCACCTTCAAATGCTGCAAACGGTCCTTGTAAGTGTTGGAAAAGACGGTTATGTCATCAAGGTAAATAAGGACAAGCTTGTCCTTCTCTCCCACAAAGGCTATGTCCATGGCCCTCTGAAAAGTAGCCCCAACATTCATCAATCCAAAAGGCATCTTGGAGTACATGAAAGTGCCCCAAGGAGTAGTGAAGGCAGTCTTTTCCTGATCTTCTGGATGTACAACAATCTGATTGTAACTTGAAAATCCATCTAAGAAAGACATGACTCTAGCCCCTGAACCTTTTTGCAGCTAGTGCTCCATCTTAGGCAGGGGTAGTTGTCTTTTTTAGAGCATTTATTTAGATTCCCGAAATCAACACAAAGCTTGATTTCTCCATTCTTCTTTCTTACTACCACAAGGTTAGCTATCCACTTTGAATACCTTAGGGGAACTATGATCTTGGCATCCAGTAGCTTCTTGATTTCTTTCTCAATCAAAGGCAATAGGAGAGGGTTGATAGGTCTTAATTTCTGCTTAAAGGGATGGTGTTCTTCTCTAGCGGAATCTTATGCTGAATGACATTGGTGTCATAGGTCTTAAGATCACTGTACTCCCAAGCAAAAATATCGGAAAATTGTTTCACCAGGGTGCAATACTCGGAACTCTGGGCATAAGACAAGTGAGTGGATATATTTATGTATTTTGGATGGGCTGGACTCCCTAAATTATGTTTATGAACAACAAACTCATTTTTGTTTTTGGCAGGCTTATAAGGTACGTCATTATGATCAAACAACTTCTCTAGGGGCACCAATCCTTTGGGTATATAGTTACTAGGCAGCTGGACAATGCTTTCGGGGCCAATCTTGTCCTTTAGCGTGGTTTGGTTGCATTCTTCCATGGTTTCATTTTCTTGGTCGATGTGCATTTCACAAAATTTCTCAACAACTTGTAAAAATATATTAATTTCATCATCGTCTTCAAAAACTTTCCAGTATTTGACATTGTTAGATAGAGATGGTCTATATTCCACTTGAACTTCATAAGTCAATTTAGGAGGCAAAGGAGGAATAAACGTGCTAGCAGACACAACAAGGGAATCAACGAGCTGGTTCTTCATTCTTGGGATGTAAGAAATGTTGAAAATATTAAAAGAGTCCTTAAGTTTCCATACCTCATCTCTGTATGCTTTCAGCCTTGGATGCTTTTCTTGGAAAGTTTTGTTGACCTGTTGAATGATAAGGTTTGCGTCTCCAAACACTTTCAGACCTTTGATGCCCATTTCTTTAGCAACATTTAAGCCCAATATCAAGGCTTCGTACTCTGCTATGTTATTTGTGACTTGAAAAGTTAATTTGAAAGATAAATGAATGCATTCCTATGTGGGGGATGCAAGGACTACACCTACCCCTGTAGTTTCCTTAGAGCAAGCTCCTTCAAAGAACATGTCCCAAATTTGTGGGCCTTCTTCCTCTGCGATTTGGCAAACTAGTTTCTTAAGCTGCGTGGAGGCCAACTGGGATTCTTCAATCTGAAGAATACAAGCTCCAAAATCAATGTCAATAGCATAGATGGGATGATTAGTGGGATTCCTTTCATCACTGATTATATAAGTCAACTGAGCTTCCTTGTATAATCTCTTACTCTCACCTCCAAAAACTGGGACAGTAGCATAGGACAGATCATTTTGTAATGTTCCACCTAATCTCTTGATCCAACCTCTCGAAAGAAACATGCCAAACTTTGGGGGGGAGATCTGCTACCACAATATCCATCATCATGCTCTTCATGGGCAGCTGAGACAAAGTGATGGCTAGGTCCTTGATTAATCCCAAACATTTCAATTTTCTAGAGTCAAAAGAAAACAGGTCATGATAAGGCTTGGTAATGTAAAGACCCAAATCATCCATGACAGCCTTGGGCATTAAATTATGGCTGGGTCCAGTGTCCAGAAGGAAATTGTGAAGGATTTTGTCATGAATAGTTAGAGAGACATAGAATGATGGGGAGCTGTCTTCACAATTTTCAATCATTGGGCTGAGAATAACAGTTGGCTTGTCATCTTGCAGATTTACATAGTCAGTGGAGGCTTGGATGGCTTTAGGCTCAAGGGCCTCGAGGATGGATCTTTTGAAGGACTCATTCTTTACTAGTTCGATCAGAGGTATAGGTATTCTTAGCTTCTAAATTTCCGATTGAAAACTGAAAGGAGAATGAGACTTGTCAAGGCCTCTTACCTCGTGAGTTGGAGCTTTGAGAATGATGGGATCAACTGCTGGTCGCTTCTAGTTATTAGCTTGTTGTACTGCAGGGACAACAACTCTTTGAACAGGAGTTTCCTTGGCATTATTCATCTTCGACCTTAGATTATATCTGTGCTGATCTTCAATTTGCAGAACAACTTCACCATCCCATTCTTGGTTGATCTGGTCATTGAATAATGACTTTTCATAGGCAGTTGAGGTAAAAAAGGAGGCACTGCCTTTGCATTCTAGACAATGGATCTCATCATCTTCTTCAAACTGTTCTTCTTCCATGACTGCATTCTGGAAAGGGGTATTCACCCTTTGGTCTTCATTGGCATCTTTTCTTCTTTGCAAAATCTGCAACTGCTCATTAACTCTTCTATATGGATTTGGATTTGGATTTCTAGGAGCAAACGTATTACGAACTCTTCCTTTCCCAGGGTGCTCCTCAACCTTTAATTTGGAGATTTCAGAGGCAAATGACTCTATCATCTTGGTCATTTTATTTATCTTGGGATCTGAAGATGATGAAGACTCGTCCCTCTGTCTCCTTCTATCAACATTTCCCTTGAGCTTCTCTGCAGCCATGATGTTTGATTCTACTTCCAAGGCTGCATCCTACATATCAGCCAAAGTAGCACATCGCCTCTCCCTCAATAGTAGACAAAAGTCAGAATCGAAGGCACTGGCATAGGTGAGTTTAGCAGAGGTAGTAGTGGGTTTTACTTCAACTAGTATCTTGCTATACATGCAGTTAATTCTCTTATTAAAATCAGACAACAACTCACCATTTTCCCTCTTTAAGTTCCCAAACTCGGTGTGGTAGTAGAGTATATCGTTCTTATCCCCCCAATGCTCCAGGAATGCAACATCGAAAGCCTCAATATCTGTTATAGATCTTGGGGTCAGTTCTCTGAACCATTTTCTAACCTCTCCATCTAGGATTTGGACAATCATCCACACATCATCTTCACTAATGTCTAGGTTATCAGCATAGCTATAGAATGATTCAAGATGTTCTTCAACTGTAACACCTTCAGTCCCAGTGAACTTAGGCCTATACTTATGATATTATCCAGTAGGCATGGCATTCAAAGGAGTGGGCAGTACTAGAGGCCCATACCTAGCAGCTATGATTCTTTCCATTTGGGTAGGTGCTTGTGGTCCAGCCATAGCTATGGTGGCTATAAGGGTACTGGAAATCTGAATGATAGGGGACTGAGGAGTGACTGATAGGACTAAAGGGGTATGATGGATCGGAGGTGAGGTTTCCTTTGGGCTTGCAACAAAAGGAGAACCTAAAGAATAAGGAGCTTTATGAATCTCTAAGTTTTTTTCTTCACTGCTAGTATTAGATGCTATACTCTCAACATGTATTTATTCTATTACATGATTTTCTTGAAGAGATATAAAATATTGTTTAGAGCTACCTGAACCTGATGCTCCTTTCTGTAATGCCTTTCTTTCTTTGATGATTTTTTTAGGGTCAGATACTGGGTCAGCTTGTGGCTTCTGAGGATTTCTTCGAGTATGCCTCACAAACTGAGCCAGAACTATGAAGTGGAGTCGCCAAGAGGTTCGTCCTCTAGTAGAGTCGCCAGATAGATGATTACAACCGAAAAAGTGCCTAGACTTTGTCTATCATCAAAGCTGGATCTATGTCATCTCCCAGGGAAGCTGAGCTTCAGTTTCCTCTCCCTGGCAACGGTGCCAATTATGTTATCACTCCAAGAAGCTCTCCTAGGTTGTAGCTCGGAGATGCCTGGTAACATATAAATCTTCAATATTGTTCTCTGAACTATTGGAATGGATGATGGTTTGGATCAAGTCAGATGACTGTTTCAACTCTATTTTCACTCAAGACATGCATGAACACCCTCATCTTTATAAGGCTTTAGACCACTAATGCTCAATAGTTTATAGATTCAATGGATAGATGGAGAATACTGACTGTACCAGTAGATGCATACATAAACACATATGAATGGCTAGCTACAGGAAGTAAATGAAGCTTGCAAATCTAATTTATCAATGCAGAGATAAGATGACAGTTATCTGGCATTAGACACAGAAGAAAACATGAATAACCTATTCAAGTGCAAGCATAGAACAAAAGAGAAAATGGGAATTGAACATGTAAAACAAAAGAAGCTTATATTGCTGGAATGAAGATGAGAAGCTAGAGGAGTAGAGTCTCCACAATCTCCAAAAGTTGAACCCTTATTCTCTCTAACTTTCAGCCTTTTATAGGCTTGTTACAATGCTCTTGAACCTTCTGAGGCTCGACTGTCCTAATCTATCCCCTCTGTCTTTTAACTGCTTGATGCCACGATTAAACATATATGAGCAATAGGGCTCCTTTTCTAACAGTGCATTAACCAATTTTGGTAATTCGCCGTGCTGGCAGCTGGCTCGCTCGTGCGAGCGATGCTCCATGATCTCTTTGGGTTGATTCGGCTGCATCGTGCTGGGCTTTTTCCCCTTCCGGCCTCTGTCCACCGGCCGCTGTCTCCCAGCTGAATCCCTCTTCTGGCGTGTAGATATTATTGCATAACACCTCTAAGGATGGTGGCCACCTGTATCGTAACCGAATGGGTTTTCGGGCCTTTGAAATCCCTTCAATCAGCCCCTTTCTGTTAACATAGAGGAATGCTGCAACATTGTGGAATTCTGCCAAAACTCAATGTTCTTCCAGACTTCAAAAGTCCTTAAATCTGGTTTATTCTCCCATCAGGTCCGTCCTCTGAGTTGCTATCTCATGTCGCACATGGCCTATCCTTGTGTATTTTCTTTGTATTTTAGAAATACAAAAAATCGTGAAAATAACATGAAAATGGCTCCCTCCGGACTTCAAATATTATATATTTCTCTTCACGAACCCTTTTAGGTTCAGGTCTTATTGCATTGGCGCTGCTCTTTGTATTTCATTAAATAACGAAATACGTGAAAATACATTAAAAATGCCTTTCCTGCGGATCTCAAATCTTATGAGATAATATTTACATAACCGTCGGGTCTGATTCATCGGATCGCATATATCGTGTGGACTAGGGGTAAGTCATATGGCATAGCTTATGCTGACACGATCCGCCGACGTCGATATCGGCGATCGTGATATTGCTTGGCCCGGGGGCCTGCCTCTGCTTCGTGACATCGTCGATTGCGATCCGTCGCTTTCGGCGATTGCACCATCTTTGCCTTGGGTATACTCCGTCTGCCTCCGATCCTTGGTTTTTCACTGTTTTTATGTGTTTTTTGTCTCCCAATAATGCTTTTTCGCCATTCCAAGGGTTCTTTTCCTGCGCTGGTCTTGATATTCAGCATGTTTTTACTGGCTTTTGAAGACTTAAAGAGCATATTTGGACCCATTTGGATCAGGATCCGATGCATTTATAGACGTGAGAGTAATATTTTGAAGTCTGGCTTATGGCCAAAGCGAAGCAAGAGGAGATGTGGCCGTTAGAGTTGAAACAGGGGACATTTCTGCCAAAAATAACAAGACTACACCTCAGGGGCTAACAATATGAACATGCATTATGGCTTTTAGAGCATGTCGTATTAGTAATCCATGTTATTGTAATGAAATATATTTACTAATACAACTACATTAAAAATATTAATGGAGTTGTTATATGCTAAAAGATTCATTTGTATCTACCATTAATAAATATATAATAATTAAAATAATATTATAAAAATATAATTCTAAATATTATAATTAATAATAAATATTAATTTTATTAATTATTATTTAATATTTAATTCTTATTCAATATTATTTAAAACTAAAATGTAAAATATAAAATTAAACTAAGTTAATTTGAAAAAGAAATAATTAAAAATTAAAACTTAAGAGAAAAACTAAAGTATTTACCATTAAACTATAATAAAATGGAATCAGAGCTCATTTTAATTTGCCCAGCCATGTTGTGGCATTTTTTTCCAACCAGGAATATCATATCATTGAGGGTAAGATTACCATCTAGTGGGTGTAGCATTTTCTGTTGCCGTGTTTATCTAATCATTCAGATGGTACAACCTCAGAGGCAACCACATAATCATTTCTTCATTTCCTCATCCGCTACGTTACCAACGGCTAAGGGATCTGCCACCTAACACAAACCATAGTCGTAGATGAGCTTTCGAACGAAAGTATATTCCCAATACATTAATTAGTTTCCGTTGATTTAAAAGGTCAACCAACCTTCATTCATTCGGAGGTTGAAATATATACGCCTTCGATATAACACGTATAACACATTAAGAATTTCCAGCAAGCCTAGAATTTCAAATTTATCTTTTTTTTCATCTTTTTCACTTTATATTTTATAGATTTGTGAGGGTCAAAAATTTTTGTGATGTTATATGCAATTTTTTAGAACAATTGAGAGGTAGGTTTGAAAGAAGTTATCTTTGAAAAAAGAAAACACAATAGCTTATTAGTCTAACTATATATCACCTATATATTATCAAAAAAATATTTATGAAATGTGTGTCAATAGTGTCTAACTAGAGAATGCCATTACTATCAAGCAATGGTGACAATAAATAGGTGTTGCAACTAAGCATATTGTCTAACTTGACCTTTGTTTAAACCCCCCATTAAAATTTGTAAAGGGAAACCTAAATACGGCATCAAATTTACAATTTTTTTTTCACAATGTCACTTTTAACATTCCAAATGACAAGCCTAGTCTCCATGATAAAGTGGGATAAATTTTCATGGTTAATAATATTGTTATATATATTTTTAAATGTATATATGATTATTTCATATATTAATTATTTTTATGATTATTAATAATTAATATTTAAAATAAACTTAATTAAAATTTATGGTTTATTTTAAGTTTGATAATGTGAAATGTATTATGAAATATGTGTTTTGATGTGTATTATTGACTACATACATATAATTTGAATAACTACACTAGTATATCTTTATAAAATCTAAAATTATAAAATCTAAATAATTTTATAAAGATATTAATTAATATAAATAATGATTAATTTAGTTTGTCATTAAAATTATCGTTTAATCATTTGAAAAAAAAGGAGACAAAAAACAAACTTCACTCTTTAGGTCATTTTTCTAATAAATAATAATTTACTTTACAAATCATAACCATATTTTTTTTCGAAAGTAGAAACTTATCAAATATATATTGACTAGTACAACCACGTTAAAAATATTAATGTCATTGATATAGCCCAAAAATTTCATTTGTATTCACCATTGATAAATATATAATAATAAAAATAATATTATAAAAAAATTATTAAAAAAATATGATTATAAATATTATAATTGATAAAAATATTAATTATTAATTAATATTATTTAATTTTTAATAATAAATTGAAGCAATTTAAATAATACTAAAATTTTAAAACAATTTTAAACTAAAATGTAAAATATAAAAGTAAACTAAGTTAATTTGAGTTATACAAAGAAAACCAACCAGTTCCATTTGTTGGTTTAACTTCCACCTATTTAGACTTGACATCGGCACTTGCTTGCAGACGACTAACCATGTCCTGTGAAAAAATCAGCCTCCCGATTTTCAAGGGTTGCACCTTTTTTTTGAGAGTTCGAGGACAAAGACAAAGCAAGAACACAAATCCTTTTGTTGATGATAGAATCCCATTCGATCCAATTGAGTTATATGAAGAAAACCGACCAAATTGGTTTGTTGGTTTAACTTCCAACTGTTTAGACTTGACATCGACGCTTTCTTGTAGATGACTAACCATGTCCTATGCGGAAATTAACCTCTTGGTTTCCAAGGGTTGCACCTGTATTTGAGAATTCGAGGAAATAGACAAAGGAAGACCTTGAGGAGTATTCTGCAGTCCCTTAGAGTTAACAAGAAACACCTCCGGAGTTCCCCTCAGCATTGTGGTTCTCTTCTGTTTACTAGTTCGTCTGGAGGTGATTTTGGAATCTTGGAGTATGATTTGATCGAGGCCGGGGAAAATGAATTGTGTTCTTCAGCTCAACCATGGTTCAACTATTGCTTCTAGGTGTTTGATTGTTTGGCAAAGAAAATTGAGCGCAGACCTTTCAGATCCAACTGAATCTGTTTCATAATTGAATCCATTTCATCGCTTCATTTCCTCACCTACTTCAATTTCCTTATTACGACAATTTCCTTATTACAACGTAAGGCGTTTCCCTTTGGAAAAGACTCCCCTGATTGCCACTCTCCACCGTTTTTCACCGTTGATCTTTGTGTTAGATGATTGAAGTATTATTCACCGTCCACGTGAGTTTTGGTTGGTTACCGTTTTTCATTGGTTATACAGTATAACGGCTTTTGTTGTGGCTTACCTTCTTGTTTATTTTTAAATTTGAGTTTTTTGAAAATATGAGGAATCCTCGACAAATTGCACGCCAATAAAGTGACAACAAATGAATGTGAAAAGATGGGGACCAGAGTCGATCACGAGTCTATGACTACAATACGGAAGATTCGCAGCAATTCATCTGAGCCGTTCGGAGATCTATTTAAGCCACCCAATGTTCTCCTTCAATTCCCCCTTCATTTCATTAACATCGTTAGCTTGTTTATGCCCCTCTGTATTACATTTTATTCTACGAGTCCCTGTTTTTTTCTTTCAACATACATTGCCTCCTTTCCTATTGCATTCGCTTTTCTCCCCGTATTCAACATATCTGGTATTCTTTAGAGCCAATCTTCTTTGATTCTTCTGAAATTGTTGGAGTTTTATAATTGGAACATAATTATCTTGTTTTGATGCCTTTGATGTGCATATACTTCAGTGTATCGGGATGATAATTTTTTGGTGTATGTATTGCAGAGTCATCCATAATGGTGCTGGCTGAGAATGGATTCGTGACAGAGCAGGGCCCTCAATTTGACTGCCCTCTGTTTGGTGAGCATCACACTTCTTTCTTTGGCTTTTAAGTTTTTCCCTTTTCAATGGTATTAAGCTAAAGCTGTATGTATTCGTTTCTGATTCCAATCCGCTGTTCTAGATCTGGATGACACATTATATCCCTTAAGCTCCGAACTAGCTGCAGCATGCACCAACAACATCAGAGGTAATCTTGTAGCTAATCTGCCCCTAAAAAATTGTGTAATTTCAGTGTTTTTTTTAAGGAAATGTTAATCTTTAGATTTTAATCTAAATGCAACCCGAAAAGCTTGGAGTTTCATATTTAGATTGCCACCGAATAATTTCTTGGAATTTACGTGAGCTTGTTATATGCATCTCCAACTTTGCAACTTGAAGGTAATCAGACCCAGATGGACTATGGGCTTAGTGTTCATATTCAACACGCCCAATATATTGTCTGTAAATAACGCTCTGTTGCACACACAAAGTTGGATCACCCCACCCATACTGGGGTTGTAGACGCAATTAAGACTTCTCTTAAGCCATTGAGGTAACTTTTGAGGTTTGAATTGTGTGTGTGATCCGGTTGTTGTTTGACAGATTATGTGAATCAAAAACTGGGAGTTGAAAAGAGCAAAGTCCCTAACTTGAGCAAGAGAGCTGTATAAAACTTATGGGACAACCATGGCCGGACTCAGGGTAAGCATTCAATCCCTATTGTTTCATGTAATTCAACATGGTATTTCAACTTTTAAGGTTAAAATGACTGATTTTTAGCATTGGGAGTCTTCTGTAGCTGATTACTGAGGAATTCAGCAACCCCCTTATGTGTCATTGGTTAGCAAGTAGCTTAAGAGTGGGGTCCCTTATGTGTCATCGGTTAGCAAGTAGCTTAAGAGTGGGGTTATGAGCTGCTTTCAATCAGAACCTGCTTCCTGGAATGACTGCAGAACATCTGAGACATACTATCCATAATTACTCCATGGTTTTCTATGATTTTACTGGCCACTACTCTGCTAGGATACCTTTTGCAAATTCATGAGACTGAAACCCTGTTTCTCATCTGTGGTCTTTAAGCCTCAAGGAACTCTCTTCTTGCTCCGCTAATGATAATATATGAATGCAAATATAAGGTGTTCTAGATGTCTTTATTTAATAACTACTACCGATATCAATTTCTAAAATATGGAATTATGATCAACGTTATGGCTAGGAATTGCAATTGGATTGAGAACCTTTTTCTCAACTTTCATGTTTATGAATTCCTTGCATATTTTGACAGTATTCTTTGTTCTACGCAGGCAGTGGGCTATGAATTTGACTATGACGATTACCACAGGTATCTAAGAAATCTTGTATCATCTTCTGGTTGGTAAATTTACAGCTATCTAACGTTTCAACTTTCAACAAAATCAGAGAAAATGCCAGTGATTTGACTTTCATTGTTTAGACTGTTTGGAATACCATTGATTGCTTTTGGCCTTACACGCTATCCTGTTTCACTCACTAGAAACAAACATTTCTTATACAGTTTTGTTCACGGAAGATTGCCATATGAGAATCTTAAACCAGATCCTATGCTGAAGAACTTGTTATTAAGCATGCCTCAGAGGAAAATTGTAAGATCATATGGATCCCTTCAAATTATTTTTACGATGATATTAAATGAAGTCCTAGGTTTTGTTTGGAAACTTATTAGCGTGCTCGTTAACCACTTGTAACTCTGTTATGCAAAAACAGATATTTACAAACAGTGACAAAGTTCATGCTGCAAAGGTCCTTAACAGGCTGGGATTGGAAGATTGCTTTGAAGGCATAATATGCTTTGAGACACTTAATCCTCTTTCAAATATTACTGAAAGCAATAATGAATGGAATATGCCCGCTAATAACTCTACAATCCCGAAGACATCCATAATTTGCAAGCCCTCAAAAGATGCCATGGAGTAGGCTCTTCGCCTTGCAAACGCTGATCCACAAAAAATGGTACGGTAACAAAGATTTTGATGGCCATTTTCCTTCAGCTATCCATCTTTTCATGAAAAGATTGACTCATCCAGGTACTGTAAAAAGTTTATACCAAATCCCCCTTAGTAAACAAAGAAGGATAGCTAACACCTCTGCTTTGTGAGGGTACAGGGGTATCCTATAGCGATACGTTTTCTAAAAATGACCATTCTGGCTAAAATCCCCTAGGGTGAATGACCTAGTTGTCTTTTGAGAAGTTATGTTGCATTGGTATTTTCACAAGAAAAAGATGCATGTTGCTCTAATCATGTCCCACATACTGCACAATTATCAACTTGTCTCTGAAAACAGTCCTTTTTCAACGAGGAGGATCTACAAAGAGAATATTGTATTGAGTCCCAAAACATAAATCTGAAGGTGTGTGACAGAGATGTTTAAATAAGAAAGAGATGTTTGTTAGTCTGATCACATCCCACATACTGATCAATTATACATCTGTTCCCGAACAGCCCCTTTTCAGTGGAGAGGAGCTACAAAGGGACTGTTGTACGCAATTGTAATCTAGACTCAAACCAATCTGGCAACCTGCAATTCGACATCATCAATTTTTATTTACCTTATGCATATCATTTCAACAACATCTATTGTAAGAGTTTCTATTTAATCTATTATGTTTCCGTGCAGATTTTCTTTGATGACAGTCCCAGGAATATAGCCGCAGGAAAGCGTGCAGGCCTCCATACCGTATTGGTAAAGACCATATAATTGTAAATGGGATATAATGCTTTTGTAAAAATACATAATTGGTTGAATCTTCATCTAATTACGCCGTAAGGCGTTTCCCTTAGACTCCCCTGATTGCCACTCTCCACCGTTTTTCAACGTTGATCTTTGTGTTAGACGATTGAAGTATTATTCACCGTCCACGTGAGTCTGATTGCCACTCTCCACCGTTTTTCACCGTTGATCTTTTTGTTAGACGATTGAAGTATTATTCACCGTCCACGTGAGTTTTGGTTGGTTACCGTTTTTCACCATTGATCTGTGTGTTACATGATTCAAATATTATCCACCATCCATGGGAGTTTTGATTGGTTAGAGTAAAATTGTTTTACAGTGTAACGGTTTTTGTTGGGGCTTATAGTTGGTTAGGGTAAAATTTTTATACAGTATAACGGCTTTTGTTGTGGCTTACCTTCTTGGCACTGTGTCAGAGCATGGACTCATTTACATTTACGTTGCCGGCAGAGATGATCAAGATCAAAATCCCTTGCACGACCCGCAGTGGTTTACAATTTGTTTGTAGACCATTAAAATTACCGACATGAACCAAGGAGAGGATGAATGCTTTGGTGCTTTCATCAGCGACAATTTTTTCATTATTAGCCCTGATCTAATCAGGTGGAGTGCGGAAGTTTATGATCCAGAAACAAGGGCATGGAAAACACTGGAGACTATGGGAGATAAAGAGAAGGGAAAGGCCCACTGGCATGTCTGGTTGTTTCTTCTTGCAGCAAGGAGTGATGGAATGTGATTCCAATGAAAATGTGTGGAGGGCACTGGGTTCTCTTGCTAAAACCCTTGAAAGGATTTAGTGTTCTGGGAAGATTTTTGTTTACGGTAATGCCGAGAGTAATGTTAAAGTTTGCTATATCTATGAGCCGCCTATAAGAACTGCAGCAGGAAAGCAAACAGAAATGATTGGGATGTACAGAGTATTGAGATTTGAAATTAAGTAACAATGATTACCATATTGTCGTTTGAATAATGTAGTAAGAAATTTCACTTTCTTGTTATCCTTGAAGGAACATTGGTAATAGATTTTGTCAGTTGAATAGCGTAGTAAGAAATTTGACATTAATGTTATACTTGAATGAACATTGGTAATAGATTATGTTATACTTGAATGAACATTGGTAATAGATTTTAGAGAGTTCCTGCATTAAAAATGATGTTATTTTTGGATGAGTTTAGAGGTGCACAACTGAGCAATGTTGGTTGGTTGTTAAAAATTTCAAAAGTTTTATGGCATCCCAGAATATTCCAGAATACAATTTTACAGAGATTGAAACTCAAAACTTTTTTTTTAGGTAAATTGTGTGTGGTTATTGATTATTAAATATTTCTATGGCATTCGAGAGGACAATTTTACGGAGATCGAAGCTCAAAATATTTTTTTGAGGTGAACTATGTGTTGTTATTTTTTATTAAATATTTCATTTGTTTCATGGTATTCTGAACTATGTGTTGTTATTTTTTATTAAATATTTCATTTGTTTCATGGTATTCCAGAATACGAATTATGGACCTTAAATTTGCTGCAGTTTCTCGATGCATATCCCTTCTCTTCTCGTTTCATTTTGTGAATTTTACTTCACCAAAATTATACACACTTTGATCAAATCAGAATATTTAAGCCTCCACTTAATGAGTTCTAATCGTGAGATTCGATAGTTTTGATATTCAAGTTTTTCCATAATTAAAGTTTATATGTTTAGCATAATGTTAGATTCTATATTTAGTCTTGTCATGATTTTAGCTTTTATTATGGGTAATTTATATATTCAATTTCATGTTTTATTTTCTAGATTCTATATTTAGTCTTGTCATGATTTTAGCCCACAACGACTCCTCATGCTATATGTTTTGGATTTTCAAAACAATACTTTTCACCCACAACGACTCAACATGCTATATGTTTTGGATTTTCAAAACAATAATTTCGTTTTATGTTTTGACTAGATCATGAACTAAGATCATGTAAGACATTTTACAATTAATGTAAGAATGTTCAGTCTTTTTCTCATGGAAAAAAAATAAAAAATAAAAAGTTTCATATAGTTAAGAATTATGTTTTCATTTTTTTAATACTAGAGAATTTAAAATGATATTGTTTATTAATTAGGTGAACAAAGTATTACTATAATACAACCTCTAATAATTATAATATGTGTCATGACACATTCAAATAAGCTAACATTATATGAAACACATTTATTAATGTAGTTATGTTAGTTAACTAAAATAAGTTAAAATTTGTAAGTATTGATAAGAGTAAACCATTAATATTATTACTCATAGTGAGAATTAATGGTAGTTATCATCATGAAAAAATTGAGATAGCTAAAAAAAAATTATAGTGTTATTAAATTATGTTAGGAAAATTATTTTAAATTTAAATTATTAGAATATATTAAAAAATATTTCTTTATAATAAATTAAATTTCTAATAAAGTATTACAATATATTAAAAGGAAATAAATATGTATTACAACAAATTACAATGTAGTTGAAGAAATTGAAGGCAGATGTTGAATCATATTAAATAATTTCTTAAATTCAAAAATTTTAATGTAGCGATGATTTTCATATGGTCAATAATAGAAATAATAAATTACAGATTATTATAAAAATAATAGAATGAGTTCCATGTATTGGTCCCCCCTTCATTGTACAATTATAAATGAGTAGTTGTTAGTGTTGACAACTAGCAAAACCACATTATTAAATGTGGTTGATATACACAGTAAGCTACAACTTAATATATACTATATTATAAACTTATAATAATATTATAAGCTCACAAAATTAGAAAATGCAACATATTATTCATATTATAAACCCAAAGGGTTATAAAGCACAACCAAATTAATAAATGTGGTTAATACACACTGGTAAGCTATACCAATCACATACATAAACATATTAGTAAATGTAGTTGAAATTACCCAATAGGCATTAACTGTATAGATTTAACATCCGTATTAATATTGATAATGATAGATAGATATAAATAAAAGTAATATTATAAAAATAATAATTATATTATA
The DNA here is from genome assembly GCA_031772625.1 of Pinus tabuliformis. Classification (NCBI taxonomy): domain Eukaryota; kingdom Viridiplantae; phylum Streptophyta; class Pinopsida; order Pinales; family Pinaceae; genus Pinus; species Pinus tabuliformis. Next base: position 440,776,416 of record CM062811.1, on the reverse strand, counting down.
TTATATTATTAAACCCTATCATTATTATAAATCCAGGGTACTAATATTATTAACTCTTTGGAATTTATTGTGAGTATTAAAATGTTTAGATATTTGTTTTCAAATATTCTAATATGATCCCACATCCAGGGTACTAATATTATTAACTCTTTGGAATTTATTGTGAGTATTAAAATGTTTAGATATTTGTTTTCAGATATTCTAATATGATCCCACTGCAGCAGAGAGAGGTCGAAATGTTGGAGAATTCCTAAAACAAAAAATACTTGTGCCATTTTGTCTTCTTTTGAAGTTGAAAATTCTTCAGAGAAAGACGAATTTCTCTATCTCGTAGTTGTTTAAACACTGGGACGTAAATAGAAAATGATCTCTAAAACACTAAAGCATGGCACCAATATTTACTGGTCCATTTCAAATTGACATTGAGAAAATAATGTATTACTTTTTAGTACTTGGCAAAACTAACCCATAGAACTTGCTAGAATCCCTACAAACATATGATAAAATATTCAACATCAGATCTATCAACATCAGTCACGCCAACAAGAGGTATCTGTTTTTTTTTCAAATTTCCATTCCAGATTGTGCAATGTATCCATCCTTTTTCATTCACTTCTTAGCCTCTCAACTTTGAACTTCATTTTCTGATTCAATAGTGTATCCATTCTTTTTCTACCTTTTCTTATTGTGCCAGAAAAGTTTTTTACTATTTCAGTAATTTGTCCATTCTTTTTGTTTACTAATTGAGCAATGTTTGATATTGTGGGAGCCTTTATCACTGTTGAGGGCAATACCACATTCACTAGGCATTAAAACAACCTCTCTACTGTCTTTCTGAGGCTGGGAAAATTGAGCAATATTTGATATTGTGGGAGCCTTTATCACTATTGAGGGCAATACCACATTCACTAGGCATTAAAACAACCTCTTTTTGAGGCTGGGAAAATGCAGAGAGGTTGATCTTCATATTGGAAATTATAGAGCATACTATTTTTATTACTAACATTGGGTATGCTTTTCAGATTTCCAAGTCGAGGTTGGGTAAGAACTCGGATTCTGGATGGCAACCAAAGTCTAAAAACAGGGCACGTAGGGAGATCCCAGGCATCAAAGATATGGATGCTAAGACTCCAAAGATCCCTGGGTGGTGCTCACTCTGTGATGTTACATGCAGCGCAAAGTAAGTTCTTCACAAACAACATGTGTTTGGGAAGAAGCACCAGTCCAGGTTAAAAAGCTGAAGGAAAAGGGTTCAGAAGATGTAGTAAAGCCACATAAAAAGTAGCCACAAGGACTGGTGGGGTGGTGTTCTCTTTGTGAGGTTAGTTGTGGAAGCCTAGAAAATATTCATGAGCTGCATATGTCAGGGAAAAGACACTTGTCCATGTTAGGAATGGCAAAGGCAAAGGAGCAGGAGACAACAGAGACTAGTAAAGACAATGTTATTGGAAAAAGAAAAGATGATTCAGTGAAGGAAGAAAGAGATATGCCATCCAAGAAACGCCACAAGTTACATAAAGGAGATGTTGCCCATGCCCAGCTTATAGAGGATGGAAATTCTGAAGCCCATTTACTGGTCTATGGTGAGACAGAAAGTGTTGCTGGTCGCAAAGTTGAGGAAGAAGCTTTTGTCAAAGCTCAAGATGAAGGGGCAAATTAAATGTTCCAAGCTTTCAAGTGTTTTAGGTTTTGTGGACATTAGATTTCAAAATTTTCTTTAAGGTTTTGTGACAGTTGAGACACTTCACGATTGCAGAATAGAAATCCCTGGAGATTCATAAGAAATGTTTTTGAACATGCTGGAATTAAATATTACGTAGGGTTGAATTTCAAAAATTTTGATGTGATTCATAAGAAATGTTTTTGAACATGCTGGAATTAAATATTGCGTATGGTAGGATTTAGAAAATTTTGATGTGATTTTGAACTTTTCATATGTAAACAGTTCTTAAGGTGGCTGTGATTATGAAAGAATTGATTAACCTCTTTGCAAGTTAATTGGTTTATCCTTTCAACGTTGAAAGGTTTTTAGAGAAGGTTCTCTGTAGCAAGGGGCCTTTGTAAAACTGAGGCACCTGCTGTCTTTCTGAGGCTGGGAAAATGCAATTGTCCCCATTCACATGGGAGGTAGGGCAATGCCGCCTACCCTTTCTCCTCGATTGATACCCATGACCTCAGAGACATGATGATTAGGGATCCCTGCAGACAACCCATTATACTTGTGCCGTTTTGTCTTCTTTTGAAGTTGAAAATTATTTAGAGAAAGACAAATTTCTCTATCTCTTAGTTGTTTAAACACTGGGACATAAATAGAAAATGATATCTAAAACACTAAAGCATGGCACCAATATTTACTGGTCCATTTCAAATTGAAATTGAAAAAATAACGTATTACTTTTCAATACTTGGAAAAACTAACCCATAGCACTTGCTAGAATCCATACAAACATATGATAAAATATTCAACATCAGATCTATCAACATCAGTCATGCCAACAAGAGGTATCTGTTTTCTTTTTCAAATTTCCATTCCAGATTATGCAATGTATCCATCGTTTTTCATTCACTTCTTAGCCTCTCAACTTTGAACTTTGTTTTCTGATTCAGTAGTGTATCCATTCTTTTCTACCTTTCCTTATTGTGCTAGAAAAGTTTTTTACTATTTCAGTAATTTGTCCATTCTTTTTGTTTACTAATTGAGCAATGTTTGGTATTGTGGGAGCCTTTATCACTGTTGAGGGCAATACCACATTCACTAGGCATTAAAACAACCTCTCTGCTGTCTTTCTAAGGCTGGGAAAATGCAAAGAGGTCGATCTTCATATTGGAAATTATAGAGCATACTATTTTTATTACAAACATTGGGTATGCTTTTCAGATTTTCAAGTCCAGGTTGGGTAAGAACTCAGATTCTGGATTGCAACCAAAGTCTAAAAACAGGGCACATAGGGAGATCCCAGGCATCAAAGATATGGATTCTAAGACTCCAAAGATCCTTGGGTGGTGCTCACTCTGTGATGTTACCTGTAGCACAAAGGAAGTTCTTCCCAAACAACATGTGTTTGGGAAGAAGCACCAATCCGGGTTAAAAAATTTGAAGGAAAAGGGTTTAAAATATGTAGTAAAGCCACAGAAAAAGCAGCCACAAGGACTGGTGGGGTGGTGTTCTCTTTGTGAGGTTAACTGTGGAAGCCTATAAAATCTTCATGAGCTGCATATGTCAGGGAAAAAACACCTGTCCATGTTAGGAATGGCAAAGACAAAGGAGCAGGAGACAGCAGAGACTGGCAAAGACAATGTTCTTGGAAAAAGAAAAGATGATTCAGTGAAGGAAGAAAGAGATATGTCATCCAAGAAACGCCACAAGTTACATAAAGGAGATGTTGCCCATGCCCAACTTATAGAGGATGGAAATTCTGAAGCCCAATTGCCTGTCTATAGTGAGACAAAAGGTGTTGCTAGTCGCAATGTTGACGAAGAAGCTTTTGTCAAAGCTCAAGATGAAGGGGCAGATTAAATGTTCCAAGCTTTCAACCCGTTGAGCGTAAAATGGTCTTTGTTTTAGGTTTTGTGGACATTAGATTTCAAAATTTTCTTTAAGGTTTTGTGACAGTTGAGACACTTCACGATTGCAGAACAGAAATCCCTAGAGATTCATAAGAAATGTTTTTGAACATGCTGGAATTAAATATTACGTAGGGTTGAATTTCGAAAATTTTGATGTGATTCATAAGAAATGTTTTTGAACATGCTGGAATTAAATATTGCGTAGGGTAGGATTTAGAAAATTTTGATGTGATTTTGAACTTTCCATATGTAAACAGTTCTTAAGGTGGTTGTGATTATGAAAGAAATTGATTAACCTCTTTGCAAGTTAATTGGTTTATCCTTTCGACGTTGAAAGGTTTTTAGAGAAGGTTCTCTGTAGCAAGGGGCCTCTATAAAACTAAGGCATTTGTTGTCTTTCTGAGGCTGGGAAAATGTAGTTGTCCCCATTCACATGGGGGGCAGGGCAATGCCGCCTACCCTTTCTCCTCGATTGGTACCCATGACCTCAGAGACACGATGATTAGGGATCCCTATAGACAACCCATTACTGACAGAGAACCCACTTTGGGATTGTGGAAAACAAACTTGAAAGTTTGGAAGCCATGATGAAGAGAATCAGGATGTTGGCTCAAATCCTCCAGCAAAAACTGATGGTGAACATTAAAATGGGATCTGATTTTCTCCATGATGAAGAAATGACTCAAAAGTAATAGACCCGAGGCAATGACTCTACAAATGTCAACCAAAAACGAACGAAGAACATGCATCATAGAAATGACCAGATAGATAATCATAGCTCCATTCAATTGAAGCCATGTCAGTTGATACATTTGATTTCATAGAATATTTTGACAAAGGTGGGAAACAACAAATTACGTGGCTTTGGGAAACTGATAATAGACCATGCTTGGATGGTAGAAAAGGCATTTTACTACAACTAAACTCTACTCTCAAGCCTAAGATAATCACCAATCAATCTCAAGTATGGTATTTCTTACAATTCTTTTCAGCTATTACATTGAGGAGATCTGAACCACTTGCGGAGGGAACAGCTCTCGATGTGACAAAAGGAAGTTTTTGTTTGTTAATAATATGGACAAGTAATCATGTGGAGGAGAGAAATCAAACACTACTAGAATTAAAGCACTCCCATTTAGGCATACTTGTTTAATGGGATAGGAGATTTCTCAAGATCTATATATTTGGTAATGAGACCTTCATTATTCCAGGCATCGACAAGCATATCAATATACATAACAACAAGAGAGAAACACTTCTCCTTTAGATTCTCCAGAGTGCCCACATAGGAACCCAAGGTAGCCACTCTTCCACTCCAGGAGTATTGCATATCATTTTAGGACATCATTGCTCCTCTTCAGTAGTCTTCCTACCCTAAGAGTGTTTGGTTCAGCTTCTTATGCATCATGTACAGGTCCAGCCGTAGTGAATAAAATTTCTTAAGAGCACCAACCTTTTGATGAGCAGATTCCTAGAGATGAACAAATTGGGCTTCAAACAAACAGGAACATGCTTGCTTCCATACATAAGAAAATATGGATAACAATGATTTTTGAGTTGTACAAAAAATGGAGAAGCAATAATTGTTTTATCATTATCCATATTAAGTTTAACCTCTCATTGCTATTATAAGGTTTAACACTGAAATGATTATGCTCTAATATGTCTGATTTTGAGTCTGAGTCAGTAAAGAAAAATGCTCAAATGTAACCATGTGCTCCTTCAGCAACCATGATGTCATGGTGACTTGGGAGCTCCACAAGCAATTTGTGAATTTCCAACCATTACATTAACCCACTTGCAACTTCTCTCGGTAATTCTTTCCTCGCATCTCTATTAGATACTTAATAGACATTTTAACATGGGATAATGTCTAAAACACAGGGAGAACATCAAGGTCTACAATGGAATTTATTGTGAGTATTAAAATGTTTAGATATTTGTTTTCAGATATTCTAAGATGATCCCACTGCAGCAGAGTGAGGTACAAATGTTGGATAATTCCTAAAACAAAAAATACTTGTGCCATTTTGACTTTTTTTGAAGTTGAAAATTCTTCAAAGAAAGACGAATTTCTCTATCTCGTAGTTGTTTAAACATTGGGACATAAATAGAAAATGATCTCTAAAAAACTAAAGCATGGCATCAATATTACTGGTCCATTTCAAATTGACATTGAAAAAATAACGTATTACTTTTCAGTACTTGGCAAAACTAACCCATAGAACTTGCTAGAATCCCTACAAACATATGATAAAATATTCAACATCAGATCTATCAACATCAGTCACTCCAACAAGAGGTATCTGTTTTTTTTCAAATTTCCATTCCAGATTGTGCAGTATATCCATCCTTTTTCATTCACTTATTAGCCTCTCAACTTTGAACTTTGTTTTATGATTCAGTAGTGTATCCATTCTTTTGCTTAGTATACTTTATAGTCTTCCGTGCAACAAATTCTACAAGTGCATAGACGTGTAGATTCATGTGTTGAATCCAGAAAAGTTCAGTTTATTAATGCGGATTAAGTTCTATTTTGTTGCAATTTTGATGTAATTCAGGAACAAGTGACGCAAAGAGAAAGAGCCACGAGGATCAACCAGCAGAGCAGGATGTTTCCACTTCCGGTGGTAAATGGTCTTCTATGCAAATTCCTCTGCCTAACCTTGATGGGAATATCTCTTCTCCAGGTATTGGTATTCAGTATACTTTACAGCGTCCCATGCAACAAATTCTGCAAATGCCTAGACCTGTAGATTCATGTGTTGGCTGCAGAAAAGTTGTTCAGTTTATTAATGTGGACTAAGATCCTTTTTATTGCAATTATGATGTAATACAGGAACAAATGATCGAAAGCGGAAGAGCCCCGAGGATCAACCAACAGAGCAGGATGTTTCCATTTCTGGTGGTAAATTGTCTTCTATGCAAATTCCTCTACCTAACCTTGATGGGAATATCTCTTCTCCAGGTATTGGTATTCAGTCTACTTTGCAGTGTCCCATGCAACAAATTCTGCAAGTGCCTAGGCCTGTAGATTCATGTGTTGGCTGCAGAAAAGTTGTTCAGTTTATTAATGTGGACTAAGATCCTTTTTATTGCAATTATGAAGTAATACAGGAACAAATGACCGAAAGCGAGAGAGCCCTCAGGATCAACCAATAATGTAGGATGTTTCCATTTATGGTGGTAAATTGTCTTCTATGCAAATTCCTCTACCCAACCTTCATAGAAATATTGCTTCTCTAGGTACTGGTGTTCAGTCTACTTTACAGTCTACCATGCAACAAATTCTGCAAATGCCTAGACCTGTAGATTCATGTGTTGGCTCCATCTCTTCTATCTCCTTAACAGATGTGCCTGTGACATGACCCCTTATGATGCCTCATCAATTAAGGACTGTTTATGGATATCAGTTGCTCAATTTCGTACTTGAATGGCCACTTTCATATGGTATTCCTTTGGATATCTTGGAAAATCTGGGAACATCACCTATTCCATCACTTGATACCATATCTCAGTCATTGTCACCTAGTAACAATCCAATTTCGTCGACTGTGATCCCAAATATGCAATTCTATGATGTCTTATATTTTGACCAATAGTTTAAGGAGAGAATTTTGATTTTGATTTTTGGTGTGATTGCTCTTTTGGAGTATCTTGTTTTCTCTTCAAGAATCAACTATTTTTACAATGTTGTTAGTCCCTTTACAATGTTACAAGTCTTTCCCCTTTCGGTTGTAAAGACTATAGTATTGTATTTTTGTTTTTTAATTAATTAGTTACAAAAAATGATGATATACCATTGTTTAAATTAAAGTTTTGTCGAAATCACATATTGCATTTCACATTATACCTTATGTTTAAGTCTGAGACTTTATTTAACCTCTTCCCAAGATAGATATCCAATTCTTCAACCCATATATCTTATGTTATAAGTTACATTTTGATTAACATTTTTTCACAAATAAACTAATGCTAGCATTAGTTTACTAACATTAAATGTTTTCATGAGTATCCCTCGAACTTGATCTTTCTTTGCACCATTTTAAACTTTCCACCACCTTGTAAGTTTTATGACTTCTAGACTTTGTTTTATAACATGAAAATGTTTGACAAGTGTTAGAAAATCCGAAAGACAAAAATATTTTTGCCTATAAATATTGGTACAAATTTAAGAATATTTCTATAATTCTGGTCGTTTACAACATTTAGAAAAAGTGAATAGATATGTTGATATTTAGGTCATTGACGTAATGCACACACTACATGGATAATGGATTTCTGCACTTTATGCCTTACAGCGTTTCCTTTGCAACATCTGGTGCAAATGCTAGTCTACTATGTTACCAACGGCTGAGGGATCTGCCACTTACCACAAACCGTAGCCGTAGATGAGCTTTTAGACGAAATTATATTCCCAACACATTAAATCTTTGTCATTGATTAAAAAATTCAACCAACCTTCATCCATCCGAAGGTTGAAATATATACTCCTTCGACGTAACAAGTTAAAAATCTCTAGTAGGCCTAGAATTTCAAATTTATCTTTTCTATAAAGTGGAAATTTAATGATGGTGATTTCTTTTTCATCTCTGTCACTTTATATTTTATGTAGATTTGTGAGGGTCAAATTTTTCTGTGTTGTTATATGCAATTTTTTATAGCAATCGAGAGGTAGGTTAGAAGGTAGTTATCCTTGAAAAAAGAAAGCACAATAACTCACTAGTCTAACTCTATATCGCCAATTTTTTTTATGAAATGTATGTCAATAGTGTCCAACTAGAGAATTCCATTACTAGCAAGAAATGGTGGCAAGAAATAGGTGTTGCAACTAAGAATATTGTCTAAATTGAAGGGGAAACTTAAATACTTAGGCACCAAATTTACAATTTCAATTTTTTTCATAATGTCACTTTTTACGTTCCAAATTCTAAGCTTAGTCTCTCTGATAAAGTGAGATAAATCTTCATGGTTAATAATATTGTTATATATTTTTTTAACTATATATATGCTGATTTCATATATTAATTCTTTTTATAATTATTAATAATTAATATTTAAAATAAACTTAATTAAAATTTATGAATTTCTTTTATTTTTTTTTATTTTTTTTTTTTTTATTTTTTTTTTAAGTTTGATAATGTGAAATGTATTATGAAATAAGTGTTTTGATGTGTATTAGTGATTATATATATATATAATTTAAATAACCACACTAATGTATCTTTATAAAATCTAAATAATTTTATAAAGATATTAATTAATATAAATAATGATTAATTTAGTTTTTCTTTAAAACTATTGTTTAATAGGGGTTTGGAGAGGAACGCATGTGTGAGGAGCAACGTTCGACATGGGGATCTATTGTGTGCAACAACATCGCCATGGCCCCAGGAGGGGTCCCTGACCATGACCCTCCCCTTCCATCTGAACTATATGCGTTCCAGAAACTGGTAGTGGCATGCAATAAACGACTAGCAAATGACAACTAGCAGAAGTTTGTCAAAAGAATGGAAACCATCCCCACAGTAGCTTTTCCCACTGAAGAACCCTGCAGATCAGCTTTGAACTTAGTAGAACGAGGACTTATTGGGTAGTTCACCAGGCTATGGCCCTCGCCTAAAGCTGTAGATGCATGGGTGCAAAGGAACTGGTGACCTCTTGTCAAGGAAGGAATCAAAAGCCATTTCATCGGCAAAGGCTTCTTTGTCTTTGTATTTGAATCGATAGAATCTCATATTCAGAAATGGCCTGTATTTCATGGGCCCTCAGGGTTTGTACCTGAACCAATGGACTCCGGACTTCGATCCGACTCAGGATGTGCCCTTGGCTGTCCTCGTTTGGGTGCGCTTGCCTCATTTACTACTGCACTACTGGAATACCAAATCCTTAGAAACCATAGGAAATAAACTTGACAAATACATTGATTGAGCAGAAAGGAGGGATTAGTACACCTGCGCGAGAATTTGTATAGAAGTTGATTTGGAGGAAGGCCTCCCTGAAGCTATAAAGGTCACGGTGGCTAATTGGTCTCACATTCAAGTGTTAGATTACGAGCAACTCCCATTTAAATTCTGGCACTGCCATGGCTATGGGCACTTTGCTAGGCATTGTAAAAAGAAATCAGAGGAGGGGGCTGAGAACTTGAAAGGAGAACAATGGACACAGGTCAAAAAATTAGCATCAGCTAAGAATAACAACAAAACCAAAGGGAAAGGAGTGTCCGCGGGGAGTGGTGCCCCACCCATAGCACAAGGGGAGGGGAGCATAGTCCCTCCAAGAGTAGACATTTCCACCAATCCCTTTGAAATACCCAGTACACCAGAAAAAATCCCAGATCCAGTAGATGAAGAGGACAAACATCATGCCATTACTAAGGAAGAAGATAAAAGATAGGAGGAAACATGCCCTCTCTAAACTGGAATCCCAAGAGGTGTCCCTAGCCCCCCATCCTATGCAGACATGACAAGGAAGAAGACTACAAAGATCTCTTGATCCTCGGAAGATGAGACTACTGAGAGGCCTTCGAAAAGAGTTGGGAGGAAATCTCACAAAGAGGCAAGAGAAGAAGAGGTGGAGAGACAAAAAATGCAAGGAAACCAACCCACGATTTAGATGTCCATCGACATAAATACTAGAACCAGGCCTCCCAAGGGAGGGACTGCCCCCCCTGCTAGTAAATAATGTGATTAGTCTCTTGGAACTGTAGAGGTTTGGGGAATCCCTTAAAAGCTGAAGTAGTGAAGAACCTTCTGAAATCAGAATTTCCCGAGATCCTCATGCTCCAAGAGACTAAAATATAAGGGGATGCCCTTCTTGATCTCAGCAAAGTAAAATGGAAAACAAAAGCCAACAAAGCAGTAAGTGCAAGGGATACATGCGGTGGGCTTTCCAGCCTCTGGGAGGAAGAAAATTTTCAACTTGAGGGCTCCTTCCAAACGCAGCATTGGATTTACATTGAACTCCAAAACCTTGCTAGTAAGATTACCTTCACACTCTTTAATCTTTACGTCCCTGCCCTCTATGCAAAAAAGAAAGACTGCTGGCAAACCCTGTCTGATTTCCTTGACGCTTATTCCCCCAAGAATATAATTCTAGCAGGAGACTTCAATCTCATCTTTGACCCAAAGGAAAAAAGAGGAGGAATCAGCAGCAGGGACCACTTCCTTCCCTTCATGGAAGACCTAATTCAACAATGGGATTTATTGGACTTTAAGCCAAAAACAGGGCTATATACTTGGTCAAACAACAGAGTTGGGGCGGAGCACATATCAGCCCGGTTGGATAGATTTCTACTTCAGAGCACCTTCCTCTTTGAAGAGAAGATCATCTCCACCAAAATTCTGCCAAAGTTGACTTCAGATCATAAACCCATTCTTTTGCTGTTTGAAGAAGAAGAAAAATTGGGGCCCATCCCCTTCCGGTTTAGCCCTCTCTGGTCAAACAGGGAAGGGTTTATGGACATAGTCAAGAAAGCATGGTCCAACCTTATTCTTGGATCACCTAGCTATGCGTGGGAACAAAAGCTAAAGGCCACCAAAATAGCCTTGAAAGAATGGATAAAAAAGCCCTCAGACTCCCCCACTACGCATAGAAAGCAGAACATCAAGCAGCTGCTCGATTTTCAAATGGACATGGAGCTACAAGACATTACCTGCTCAGAAATTTAGAATGAGAAAGAACTCCAAATAAACACTCTTCGCTCATTCAAAAAGGAGGAAGAATCCTTGAGGCTCAAATCACGTTATCTCTGGCTCGTTTCTGGAGACAAAAATTCATCCTTCTTCCACAAACAAATTCGAACTCGACTTTCTAGAAACCACATTGCTGAAATCACCTCATCGGATGGGGCTGTCCTCAAAGGCACAACTCTATTAAAAGAGGCTGCAACCTCTCATTTCTAGCAATTGTACAAGGAAGAAGGTGTGGATGATGATGAGGAATCACAAGACTTCCTCAATCATGTTCCAAGACTAGTTAACGAGGAGGATAACTCAAGACTATTTAAGCCCTTCACTCAAGGTGAAATCAACAATGTCATCTTGAATATGGAACCAGAAAAAGCTCCAGGACCCGATGGGTTCTCCATTCATTTCTATAGAATCTGCTGGGACATCATCAAGGTTGAAATGTTTCAAATGATCAAAGGCTTCCTCCAAAAAGATAAAGTGGGAGGAAGCACAAACTCCACTTTCCTAGTGCTAATCCCAAAAGAAGCAAACCTGGTGGCATTTGACCACTTTAGGCCAATACTGCTATGTAATGCGTCCTACAAAATTCTCACCAAGTTACTTGCAAATAGAATAAAGTTGTTTCCGGAAAAACTCATCTCTCCCAACCAAGGTGGGTTTGTTAAAGGCAGGCATATCCTGGACAATGTGATTCTGGTGTAGGAAATCATTCATTCCAGCCAACAATGCCAAGAGCAAGGCATGCTCATTAAGCTGGACATGGCGAATGCCTTTGACCGAGTAAGGCATTCTTTCCTCCTCCAAGTTCTTTCTACTTTTGGTTTCAACTCTGATTTTATAAAATTGATCAAAGCATGTATAGGAGAGCCTTGGATATCTCCTTTAGTAAATGGCAGGCCGGCTAATTACTTCAGAGCCTGAAGGGGCATAAGGTAAGGCTGCCCACTATCCCCCTTCCTATACATTTTGATGGCAGATTCCCTTAGTCAAAAGCTGACAACAGAGAAGTTAAATGGGACACTCCCCAACATCAGGGAGATAAAAGGAACAATACCAATCAACCACGCCTTGTTCGCTGATGACTCTCTCCTTATGGGAGGTGCCTCCATTAAAATAACAAGGTCTTTCAATGATGTTATCCAAAGCTTCTGCAGAGTTTCCGGAGCTCTGGTCAATAGGATGAAAAGAATTGTGTATGGCTGGTCGGTAGATTAACAAACTATCCTTCGGATTGCTCAAGCCCTGGGCTTCACGGGCTACGCCTCTTGGGACAAACTCAAGTACTTAGGTCTACCTTTAACATTGGGAACCAGCAAGGCCCCTCATTGGATGGAAATTATTAGCAAAATCAAGGCAAAAATGACTGCGTGGGGTGGCCAGTGGCTTACCTCAACCGAGAAGCTTATCCTTGTAAAATATGTTCTCTCCTCCCTTCCAATCTATCAGGCTTCATTTCTTTTAGCTCCAAAAATGATCACCGAACAACTATCTAAGCTGATTCGAAATTTCTTGTGGCAAGGAGGAAAGGGGAATAAAAAAAAAATCATCTAGTAAGCTGGGACATTATGAAAAGGCCTCTATCAGAAGGCAGACTTCAAGTAAGAGACCCTGGGTTGGCCAATCTAGCTTTGGGAGGAAAGATCCTCTGGAAAATCTTCTCAAATCAATGACATCCAGTAAGCCAAGTTCTAATTACAAAGTATTTGCACGGGCCCTCTATAAATAATATGGATGAAGGAGCTTCTTGCAAAGGAACCACTCTATGGAAGCTATGTAGGTGAGGCTGGGAGTTCTTAAAGACCATCTCTACAGAATCACTAGAAACAGAAAAAGAATTGGGTTGTGGGAAGACAAGATAATGGGCCTTCAACCCCTAAAATCTATCGGTGAAATTCCAGATTTGCGTGACTGGATTATTCAGAATGGCATCCACAAGCTGGTTGATATTTCCTCCTGGGATTCTGGTGGGAATTGGAGCGAATGGGCTTTCCATCACCTCCCTGACAGGCTACTTCCTCAACTTCACCTCTTTCTAGCTGCGATCTAAGGTATGGCTCCTGTGCACCTTCATTCAAGGGACAAGTGGGGTTGGGGAAATACTGGAGCTTACTCAACATCTCAGGGCTTTGCAGCTCTCCAAGAACATCATCCACAGATCCACTCCCCTTCACTTTGGCAGCATGTATGGGACCCTTCGGCCTCCCAAAGATTAACTTCTTCTGCTGGATCCTCATGCATAGAAGGGTCCTCACTAGAGATAACTTAATGAAACGTGGAGTTATAGGACCCCATAGATGCCCTCACTGTTGTTCGGATCAAGAAACATTTGAACATCTGTTCATTGACTGTCCCTTTACTCAAGAAGTATGGTCTCAAGCAATGCTCGGGCTCAATGCTCAAATACTAGTGCAACTCTTAGTGGTTAGTCTATTCACCTCCTGGAAAGAGCGCTCTCCTCATGCACTGAAGAGCAAATCAATGTGGGCTAAAATCTCGTATGCAATTCCAAAATACATCTGCTGGGAAGTGTGGTTAGCTAGGAATGAAGCCATCTTCAATAACAGATTACAAACTCCCAATGTAGTGGCTGTCAAAGCCAAAGCATTGATGTTGGAAACTTATGAGAATCGACCTCATAAACCAGACAATGCGCTCATTCCTAAAGAGATCAGCTGGCTTGTGATTCCTTGAGGCATGCCAACAATAAAAAGAATCTTGCTTTGCCCTGCCCCAATCCAGAGTGGAGGCTTCAAACCTCTGAATTGGATTTCCAAAAGTGGTGGAAAAATCAGGGCAAAGTTACGATATTCTTCGATGGAGCCTCCAAAGGAAACCCGGGGATATCAGGAGCAGGGGGTGTAATCTACTCCCCAGATGGGCACAAAAGAGACAACTTTAGCTAGGGATTAGGAAAGAGCACTAATAACCATGTAGATATTCTAGGACTGCTCAAAGCTTACCAGCTTGCCCAGGGGAACAAAGGAATAAACCTTCAAGTCTTTGGGGATTTGGAAATCCTGATAAAAATCCTAAACATGGGTGAACATCTCAAGAACTCAGCACTCAACAAGACTCTTGATAGACTAAGGAAAGTGTTGCAGAACTTCACTACCACTTCATTCTACCACATCCTCCGAAGCCTAAACAAGGAAGTCGACATAAGGGCAAACATGGGATGCCTCTTAGCCCAAGGTTCCCTATCAAAGAACGATGAAGCATCAGAATGGCATCCTATTCCTTAACATAGAATTCTGACCTGTGCAAGAATAGTCATTAGTGACAATGATTCCTTGTTACGCCCTTCATATGAAAAGAAGAAGTTACCATGATTGCCCAAAATCTGGTGCAGGCATCATTCAATCGTCCAACTCCTAACCGTCGATGATCACACTGCTTAGACTTTTCTCTACTCCAACATCCAAGACAAAACCTGAAATCGTGATAGTCACTCTCAACGTGACCTATTCTCACGCATTCAACATACAAGCAACGTGATAATGAAGCTGCTCAGAAAATTTTACATAAACAAAGGATACAAAGTGCTGCAGGATCCGTTTAAGGGCTGATCCAGGTGGATCTTCAGATACAATGGCATGGAAAAAATCAGAAATCAAAATTCTCAGAACAAAGTCGACCCAGGACCAGAGTGTAGATCTCATCATCCTGATTCCAATGGTGTGAATGACACTTCAATTCGAGTCCAGATGATGAAGTTATCACGAAAAAAAGGTTGCTTTGTTTCTTAAAGAAATGAGGATTTTTTCCTTTAAAAATGGGTTTTTAGCCTTAAAAGGCAAAATCACAGTTGGAGGATCTAGAGAGGTGGCCTTAAGGAGGCGCAGCGGAACCCCCGATCAGCAATTGCCAAAATATCGGGTCGAAGGAAGGCCATATATTCATGTCGGCGATATCAGAGCAGGCAGGGGGCCAACTTGCGATGCGGTCATTGATAAAGCGATCGACGAGATCTTTATCGACGATCAGAGATTGGGACACTAGGCCATTATGTGAGCGAGATGCCGATGTGATCGGCCAACACCGATATCGACGATCGGCGATCGGTGGTCATCCATCCCCGATTAATAGGACTGCTGCACTCCCGATATGTTGATTGCAATCTCGGGCTCGGACCTGATAAGGAAATATGCCCGATTTAATGTTTCTTGAAGTCCAAGACTTAAAGATTTGGTCAGATTTTAGTGACTTTCGGGGTTTTTAGAGCATTTTCACTACAACGATAAAAGACTATTTTTAAGGGTCAGTTGTGCCCACTGATCCTTCTACTCCACCGCCTCTATTTTGAACTAGAAAGCCCCGATTTAAGTGGCCTTTGTCATGAAGAAGGCACTATAAAGCCCGATAGTTGGAAAGAGCACAGGGAGAGGAATTTCAACACGTTGTTCGTGGGAGAAGAGCTTTCAGGTGACTGATAGCGCATTTTATCTGTTTTGGACAAGTTTTACATGTTTTCAGCCCCTCTCATTGCCATGGACGCATTGGTGCTGCTCACTTCTCCATCTGAGGTCTCCATTTCATAGCCATCTTTCAGAATGGAGGTATAAGCCTCTTGTTATGCAACTGATGATTGTAATTCTCTTCTTTTCATGCCATTTAATATAAAGGCCTCCCCATTGTTCGAGCTGGGCCCGAAGATGTAGTCCGAGTTGGAAGAACTTCATTATCAAGCCTTGGTGTCTTATTTTTGTGCCTTTATGTGTTTTCTTCCTCTTTCTGTTGTGCACATTAAATTTCTGTGTCAAGCTGCAATTTTACATGTGATTCTTTTCATACATCTATAAGCGAAAGTATCCCTGGATCAACTGGTATCAGAGCACGGATTTTTAGATGTGAATTGCATGTTTGTATGCTAATAAGAAACAGGCTTCAAATAAGCGAAGGGGAACTAGAACCTTTCAATCTAGAAGTAGGGCGTGCACATCGAAAAAGAAACATGGCTGAAGATGAAGCTCATCTGGAAGAGGAGCGTAATTTCAGAAAGACCTTCTACTCAATGGCAGAGAATGTCAGTCAGTTGGTTTTAAGGCTAGAGAGAGTAGATGGGACAATTGTAGAAGAACTAGGTTCAACACATGGAGATGGTGGAGGAGACCCCCCTCCTTCTCCTCCTGCGAATGAAGGTTCTTCTTCCTCTCATCATAATAATCCTAGAAATCCCAGGGATTTATCTAAGAAACCTTTTTAAAATTAGATGTTAAATTTGATCTTCCGATGTATAATGGTGAAAGTAACGCAGAGAAGCTTAACAATTGGGTTAGGCAAATTGAGGTCTACTGTAGGATTCAACAAATCGTAGAGGATGAGGCGAAGATACACCTGGCCTCTCTACGACTGAGTAGCACCGCTCTTGTTTGGTGGGAGAGCAAATTACAGAGTAGCAAGAATGTGGGTAAGCTCTTTTCCTCATGGCCTGATTTTGTTTCTGCATTAAAGGAACAATTTTATCCCTTAGGATACAAGCAAAAAGCCTTGATGAATTGGCAGTATTTAAGGCAAGGCAAAGGGTAGGATGTTCAGAGTTTTACAGAAGAATTTAGAAAGCAAGCACTGAATCTAGGTATTGCACTTGATACACTAGAAGTTGTAACTAAGTATATAGGCTCATTGCATAGCTACATTAGGCATTCATTGTTGTTGTTTGAACCAACCACTATTGACACAACTAGCATAAAAGAAATTATTATTGAGAACAGGGGAAAAAATGAAAGAGATGATCAGCCCAGAAAGCCACCGTTCAAACCTCCCAATGGAAAATTCAAAGTGAAATGAAAAGAGAAGGAGAAGAAAACAACAACAGCCAAAGAAGGAGAGTGGCCTTATAGCAATCACTGCAAGAAGGAAGGCCACGATGACGATCACTATTGGAAGCAGCACCCAGAAAAGCATCCAAAGAAGTATGGAGGAAAAGGGAAGTAGAAGACAGTGGCAGCGGCGCAGCAAGACCTTGGATCGGATTCGGGAGATGAAGCGCTGATCACAACAACAGGAACAAAAGGTACTCTTACACCTCATGTTAATTCTGAATCGCTTGAAGGCACCGGTTTTGTAAATGAGTCCCTCTCGAATGACCGAAAAAGAATTGAACTGTTTCATATCAGAGTTGCTGTAAATCATAATAAATTTGAAACTCTATTTGATACTGGGTCCCAAGCAAACTTAATTGCAGAATCCCTGGTAAAGAAACTCGGCTTAGAGACAAAACCACACCCGAAACCTTACCCGCTGGGATGGATACACGATAAAGAAAAACTGAATGTAACCCAGCAGTGTAAAGTCAAATTTGTGATCACTTCTAAGCTCGTAGATGAAGTAGAGCTGGATGTAATACCATTGGATATCTGTGGCATGGTGTTAGGGAGCCCATACCTGTATGATAGAAAGGCAGTCTTTTTTTGTCATGAAAACAAATATCAAATCACCAAAGATGGGGTAGAATATATTGTAAGGGCTCATCAAAATAAAATTAATGCCAACCTTGTAAGCACTGGACAAATGAAAAGACTGGTGAATTCCAGTAAAGGATGCATGCTTATGGTTGTAAGGGAAAAAGAGGCAGAATTCGCTGATGCTTTCTAGGGCTGCGATCAGGAACATAAACAGGAATTAGTTGAGTTAATTTCTAATTATGATGAGCTGTTTCAGGAACCGAAGGGATTACCTCCGAAGAGAGAAATCCAACATGAAATCCATATGTAGCAAGATGCTTCTTTGCCAAATATTGGCATGTATAGGATGTCGACTATTGAGATGGAAGAAATCAAGTGACAGGTGCAAGAATTGCTGGACCAAGGAGTCATCAGGTCGAGAACTTCTCTGTGCGGCTCACCGATTGTCTTAGTCCCAAAGAAAGACAGCACATGGAGGATGTGCGTGGATTACCGCACGCTCAACAAGATTATGGTGAAAAATTTCTATCCCCTTCCTCGCATAGACAATTTATTGGATCAATTGAAGAATGCTGTTTATTTCGCAAAATTGGATTTGTGAAGTGGTTATCACTAGGTTAGAATTGCAGAGCAGGACATGTGGAAAACCGCTTTCAAGACCAAGCAGGGGTTGTTCGAATGGATGGTGATGCCATTCAAACTTTGCAATGCTCCAACCACTTTTATGAAGGTTATGAATGATATATTTTGGCCTTTCATTGATGATTTTTCTCTTGTATATTTAGATGATATACTTGTCTTTAGTAAGAGTTGGGTTGATCATGTGTGTCACGTAAAGAAAGTGCTTGATGTACTAAAAAAAGAAAAACTCTTTGTAAAATTGTCAAAGCGTGAGTTTGGGAAAACCTCTTTGGGTTATCTAGGTCATATTGTTGGTCATGGTCAGTTAAAGATTGATCCCTCAAAAGTTGAAGCGATTGTAAATTGGCCTAAGCCTACTAGTGTAACCGAGGTCCATATCTTTTTAGGTGCAGTCCAGTATTGGAGAAGATTTATTGCTAATTTCTCTGTTATTGCAGCACCTTTGCACACATTGACAAGTGTGAAGCAGGTCTTCCAATGGGGAGGAAGACAGCAGAAGTCCTTCGAAACATTGAAGGACAAGATCAGCACCGCGCTAGTCTTAGCCTTACCCGATCTCCAACAGGCATTTGAGATCAAAACCGATTCTAGTGGTTATGCCATGGGAGCTGTACTGATGCAACAAAAGAAGCCGATTTGTTACCATTCTAAGAATTTTTCTCAAGATGTGATAAACTATCCCACTTATGACAAGGAGCTTTATGCCTTGGTGCAGAGTGTGAAAAAGTGGAAACACTACCTGATCGGCAAGGAGACCATCATCCATATAGATCATTAGCCCTTGCAGTACCTTCAGTCACAAACCAAGTTGCAGAAATCTCGTCATTTCAGGTGGATGGGCTTTCTTCAACAGTTTCATCTGGTAATAAAGTATAAGAAGGGCACTAGCAATAAAGTGGTCGATATGCTATCTCGCCCTCCTATTTTTGCTTCTGTTATTTTGCATAATGCTTCGTTATCTTTTGAGAGTTATGCTGAACAATATGCTAACGATGATGACTTTAAGGAGATTTATGCAAAACTAACCCATGGTTCACATGTGGACAACTATCACTTGCAGGGGAAACTATTGTATCACCTTGGTAAATTGTGTATTCCCACAGGGGAAAGAGTACATGTAATTCGAGAGGCCCACACCTCTCTTGTGTCTGGACACTTTGGTGTCGAAAAGACTTTATGTCATGTACAAAGATTTTGCTTTTGGCCTCATATGAAAAACATTGTGACTCGCTATGTAAAGGGTTGTGCGATGTGTTCTGTTTCAAAGCGTTGTAATAGAAAACTTGGGCTCTACACACCACTCCCTATTCTAATTCATCCATGGGAAAGTGTGTCAATGGACTTTGTAGGAGGTTTTCCTTTGTCTAGGAAGGGTCACGACTATTTTTATGTCGTCGTTGACCATTTTAGCAAGATGTGTATTCTTATGCCTTGTAAAAAGCAGATTACTGTAGAGCAAACTACTTCTCTTTTCTCTCAACATGTTTGGGTCCGCTTTGGATTACCCACATTGATTGTGTCAGATTGGGACTCTCGCTTTCTTGGAGAGTTCTGGACCAGCTTGTGGAGGATGATGGACACCAAATTGAAAAGAAGCATGACATTTCATCCGCAGACTGACGGACAGACAGAGATTGTAAATCATACCATGGTACACTTGTTACAAGGCTATTGTGGGAAACATCCCAAGTTGTGGGATGAGCATCTCCCCTATGTACAACATTCCTACAACCGAGCAATGCATTCATCTACGTAATGTTCACCATTCGAGACATGTTTTGGTTACCTACTAAAGGACCCTTTTGATATGGTCTTTGGAAGGGAAGATGGCTCCAGTGGATGTAATGATAGGGACAAAGCTCAGTAGTTCATTCAGCGAATCCAACTGATTCACCAAGCAGTGCAAGAGAAGTTGGAGGAAATTCAAGCCCGTCATAAGCCTCGACATGATAAACACCGAGTCGACCATCAATTCCAAGTGGGCGAAAAAGTGTGGTTCCACATCAGTAAAGACAGGATGAAGGGAGAAGGAAAGAAGTTGCGACCAATCTAGTATGGACCATTCACTATTTTGGAGAAGATTGGGAACAATGCCTTTCATCTTCACTTGCCAGTATATATGCAAATGTACTCAATAGTGAATGTGGAGAACCTAAATTTGTATGAACCCCCTTTGATCATGGAAACTGATGAGGTGGGCATAGTTCCTATAGTTGATGATTTTGCACCAGAATCTCTCGATGAGTTTCCTGAAGACATCATCCTTGATAGAAGGACTAGGACTTCATGGCGAGGAGATGTGGAATACCTTCGAGTGGGTTTTAAGGGAATGCACCCTAGCAAGGCCAAATGGATGGAGAAGGAAAAGGTGAGGGAACAATTCCCTCACTTGCCAATTGACTAGTGAAGGCTTTTGGCAGTCCAAAAGCTCCTCAATGGGGAGGATTGATCCAGGTGGATCTTCAGATACAATGGCATGGAAAAACACAGAAATAAAAATGCATAGAACAAAGTCAACCTAGGAATAGAGTGTAGATCTCATCTTCCTGATTCCAACGGCGTGAACGACACTTCAATCCGAGTCCGGATGATGAAGTTATCACAAAAAAAAGGTTGCTTTGTTCCTTAAAGAAATGAGGAATTTTTCCTTTAAAAATGGATTTTCAGCCTTAAAAGGAAAAATCGCAGTCGGAGGCTCCAGAGAGGCAAACTAAGGAGGCACAATGGAACCCCGGATCAGTGATTGCCGAAATATCAGGTCAGAGAAAGGCCATATATGCATGTCGGAAATATTGGAGCAGGCAGGGGGCCGACTTGCGATGCAATCAACGATAAAGCGATCGGTGGGATCGTTATCAACGGTTAGAGATTGGGACCCCAGGACGTCATGTGAGCGGGATGTCGATGTGATCGGTTGACGCCGATATCGGCGATCAGCGATCGGCGGTTCGCCATCCTCGATTAACAGGACTATTGCACTCCTGATATGTCGATTACGATCTCGGGCTCAGACCCGATAAGGAAATATGCCCGATTTAATGTTTCCTGAAGTCCGAGACTTAAAGATTTGGTCGGATTTTAGTGTTTTTTGCTGTTTTTAGAGCATTATTGCTACAATGATAAAAGACTATTTTTAAGGGTCGGTTGTGCCCACCGATCCTTCTACTCCACCAGCCTCTATTTTGAACCAAACAACCCCGATTTAAGCGGCCTTTGTCATGAAGAAGGTACTATAAAGCCTGATAGTTGGAAAGAGCACGGGGAGAGGAATTTCAGCACGCTGTTCGTGGGAGAAGAGCTTTCAGGTGACTGATAGTGCATTTTGTCTGTTTTGGACAAGTTTTACATGTTTTCAGCCCCTCTCATTGCCACGGACGCATTGGTGCTACTCACTTCTCCATCTGAGGTCTCCATTTCATAGCCATCTTTCAAAATGGAGGTATAAGCCTCTTGTTATGCAACTGATGATTGTAATTCTCTTCTTTTCATGCCATTTAATATAAAGGCCTCCCCATTGTTTGAGCTGGGTCCGGAGATGTAGTCCGAGTTGGAAGAACTCCGTTATCAAGCCTTGGTGTCTTATTTTTGTGCCTTTATGTGTTTTCTTCCTCTTTCTTTTGTGCACATTAAATTTCTTTGTTAAGCTGCAAGTTTACATGTGATTCTTTTCATACATATATAAGCAAAACTATCCTGGATCAAGGGCACAAGTAGGTCTCGCCTTATCCTATTAGAGAGAATTGGAATTGGAAAATATATTGCCTCCCCTTTTTTAGGCTTTTGTGCATTGACCAAGGAACTCTTTGTAATCACGCCAGATTGTAGTGTTTAAATTGAATTTTTTTCCTTGAATGGCCAATGGATCCAGTCGGGCTCTGTTGAGATTGAGTCACCTGAAATAAACTTGCTGATGCATTATGTAATAGTGGTGTTAGGCTCCCGCCCAACCTTTTTCTCTAAATAAAATTCAACCATTCTTATTAAGAAAAAAAAAACTATCGTTTAATCATTTGAAAAATGAGTTGTCTTTAGTGAGACTTTTTGGAAGTTTTTCCAGTCTAATTTCTCTAAAATCCGCAAGAATTTGTTGAAACAACAAGCTTGATTGGTAAACCTTGCATAATCGAAGTGCCCTACGGTTTTTTTAGGGTGCTGAATCCATATATACAGTCAAAAAACCAATTTAAATAGCACAGTTCAAGATTTCACCTCAAATTTTTCCACCAGATTCCGGCACCAGAAATTCCAAAAAGTCACACTAAAGACAACTCCTTTGAAAAAAACAGAAAATGAACTTCACCATTTAGGTCAATTTTCTAATAAATAATAATTTATTTTACAAATCATAACACTATATT
Organism: Pinus tabuliformis; assembly: GCA_031772625.1. Classification (NCBI taxonomy): domain Eukaryota; kingdom Viridiplantae; phylum Streptophyta; class Pinopsida; order Pinales; family Pinaceae; genus Pinus; species Pinus tabuliformis. The sequence goes on along the minus strand of CM062811.1, from coordinate 440,753,754 downwards.
TTATCAAAACTAGAAACTTATCAAATATATATTGAGTAGTTAAAAACATTAAAAATATAAATGTGGTTGATATACCTCGAAAGCTTCATTTGTATTTGCCATTAATAAATATATAAAATAAAAATAATATTATAAAAAAATTATTAAACAAATATGATTATAAATATTATAATTAATAATAAATGTTAAATTTATATTATTTATTATTTACTATTATTTAATTTTAAATACTAAATTAAATACTAAATTAAAGTAATTTAAATAATACTAAAAAAATAAAACAATTTAAAATTAAAATGCAAAATATAAAAGTAAACTAAGTTAATTTGAGTTATACAAAGAAGACCAACCAAATTCGTTTGTTTGTTTAACTTCCACCTGTTTAGACTTGACATCGGTGCTTGCTTATGCACAACTAACCATGTCCTATGCATAAATCAACCTCTTGTTTTACAAGGGTTGCACCTGTATTTGAGAATTAGAGGACAATGACGAAGCAAGAATACTGATCTTTTTGCTGATGATAAAATCCCATTCGATCCAATTGAGTTATACGAAGAAAACCAACCAAATTGGTTTGTTGGTTTAACTTCCCCTTGTTTAGAATTAACATTGGTGCTTTCTTGCAGACAACTAACCAAGTCCTTTCCAGAAATCAGCCTCTTGGTTTCCAAGGGTTGCACCTATGTTTGAGAGTTCGAGGAAAAATACAAAGGAAGACCTTGAGAAGTATTCTACAATCTCGTGGCGTTGACCATCAACACCTTTAGAGTTCCCATAGGCATTGTGCTTCTCTTCTGTCTACCACTTCTTCTGGTGGTGATTTTGGAAGCTTAGAGTATGATCTGATTGAGGGCAAGGAAAATGAATCGTGTTCTTCAGCTCAACCAAGGTTCAACTTTTGCTTCTATGCGTTCAATCCTTTGGCAAAGAAAACCTAGCACCCACTTTTCAGATCCAACTGAATCCGTTTCATAATTAAATCCATTTCATCACTTCATTTCCTAATCGCTTCAATTTTCGTATCCACTATGTTACTAGCAGCTGAGGGATCCACCACTTAACACAAACCATAGTCGTAAATGAGATTTTAGACGAAAGTATATTCCAAACACATTAACTAGCATTTGCACCTTATGTTGCAAAGGAAACGCCATAAGGCATAGAGTGGGGAAGAATAGGTAATCAAATCCATCAAAATTAAGATTAAATTGATCTATTAATTTTTCATTTACATACACTAAAATCGTATGCAGCGTGGGATAAGAATCTCAAGAATTTCAAGTTATCATTCAGATAAATTTCTATAGTCCATGTTCTATTTTAAATATTTTACTCTTTTGTCATAATTGGAAGAATCTCAAGTTATCATTGAGATAAATAAATCTTCGCCAGCAAATCAGAGTTGTTGATTTAAAGAGTTCTTTGCTGGGTGGTCTTTGACTGCCCCATGGTTCAGTGATTCACCTAAGTAGCTTTGTAAAAGGAGTCAGCACAATTCCTTCTCTTAATTTGGAATTTTCTTCTATGGTCAATGAGAATGTTAAAATTCTCAAGGAAAAAAGGGTTGATGGGTAAGGTTATCCCCCTTTGCCCTAATTATACTTCTATTTAGAACAAATTTCTAACAATCAGGTAGATCATGAACTCATTGGTACTCTGTACTATGGAAACAGATATCATGATTTTATTGTGATATCATGCTTTTATTGTTGAATGTGAGGACAGAGATCTGATCTTCACATCTGAGCCTTCCTTCATAGACTCCAGGAAAATGTTTCTCATCTATTTGAATTTTAATTTTAATCCTAACATAGAAATTTTCTACGCTTGCTGGGATCAAATTGTCATATCTTCCCCCTTTCATATCTTCCCCTTTTTTTTTGGTATTTTTAAATCTATCGACAAATTGGCCCGCTATATTACTAGTTTACATTCTATGGAATACAACTTCTCATGTGCCAAAATTTGTGTTAGAAATGTATTTTGCAAAACTCCCAAAAGTAATTTGACCTGCTATATTACTAGTTTACAGTCCAAGGAATACAACTTCTAGCATGCCAAAATTTGTGTTGAAATGTATTTTGCAAAACTCCCAAAGGTAATTTAGCTGACTTGGAGGGTCCAAGTCATCTTCAGGTTCTAGATTATAAGCAAGTTCCTTTCAAATGTAATTTTTGCGATAAGTATGTGTTTTACAAAAATTTGTCCAAATACTATAATATCTCAACTTCTTTCTATTTCATCGTCATCTTCTCAAATTAATAAATAGCAATGAACATTCAAACAAATTCCAAGGAAACACAAAAGGCCTCATTCTAATAGATTTGAGTCTCACCAACATTCTCCCTCCAGTAATAAATTTGGAAATTTTCACTCTACAAAAGCAGAGGTCAAGGTTGAATGATTAATTCAATACCCCATTTCGATCACGCAGTTCCATTCTCCCTCTAGAAATAGATTTGGAATTCTGCACTCTACAGAAGCAGAAGTCAAGGTTGAATGATTAATTCAATATCCCATTTTGATCAGGCAGTTCCAGATCTAGTGCAATCAGAGATCATCAATTCACCTGTTGAGGAAGAGGTTTCACCAAAGGAAAGGACAAAAACATTCTTTTAGAAAAGAAGTAAGAAGTAAAGAAGAAAAATATGTAATCTTTTTTTTTTTCAAATGTTCTAAAAATATAGAAAATATCAAAGTAAGAAATCTCCAAAATCTGGTGTCTTGATCTTCCTATAGATCTAGTAAAAAGATGGTTTCACTTAAATTCTAGAGATGTTTTATTTTTATATTACCTTGTGCAAGCAATTTGTAAGAATCTATTCATGTACTCAAAAAACAATGTATTTAATTTTCAGTAGATCTAGTCTTGAATCCCCTGCTCTCTTTTTGTCAAGAAAAGTATGGTTTTTTTGTCCTCTTCCTTTTACATTTATTGAAGAATTTTTAACAACATGTTCTAATAGCAATTTTTTTAATACAAAAATTGTAACCTCATTCGTATATACTGCTTTAGCAGCCTGTTCCAGTAGCAATTTTTTTTTAATACAAAAATTCTCATTGCAAAAAAAAATCCAATATAAATAAAATTTTAAAAAAATACATCTATAAACCCTATTTTTGATCTCTTGATAAATACATCCCAAATTAGATTCACATGTATCTATTGATAAATAGATACCAAATTAGATTCACGTGTATCTATTGAAACATTCCGATAAACAAACTTGGAAAACAAACAGCGTTAAGCAGATACCTCACTTCTACGAGCATGAAGTACACATCTTATAGAATATCTCGCTTCTACGAGCACAAAGTACAAATTTCAAAAACACACAAATGTGAAAATCAATATGCAGTTTACGGTGTAAACATCGACGCACCTTTATATATAAGGGCTGACGTGCCGTCATAAGGGCTGAGGAGGACAAGAGGCAGACTGAAAAAATTGGTGTTCTGTGTGGGAGCAAGTTTTATTCTTCGGCGTCATTCATGGAACAGCAACGGCGAGCCACTCTAACAATGTTGATTGACTTCTTAGTCTGCCTCTAGCTCTTCTGCGCTCCTCTTTCTCTGCTCGTCTCAGATCCCTTTCTTTCCATATTTCAATACTCTTCTTTGTGTGGTGTTCAGTAAAATAGCAGGGCATTTTTCCATATTTAATCCTCACCCCTTTTAGATATTAAGAAATAGGAGCAGTACCTTTACAGAGAGTAAATTTATCGGCCTTATACAACCATACCATACAGTGAGAAACATTCCTAGGTAACAACCAGCTACATCCTCGTTGCCTTCATATATACACTGCATAGTTAAAATTATACACACAAGCAAGCAAGCTCGCGTATATACCATATCAAAGTTGTGCAGCGCAGGATGCTAATCGGTCCTGTAGAGGGGCGGACTCGACCACACGATCCGCAGAATTCGCAATGTACAAATCTGCAAGAGCTTCCAAACCTTGAACTTGCATTTGAAGATTCAAAATATAGTCGGCGGTCTCCTGAAAAAGTGTATGAACTGCCATTTTCTTGCCACCGGGAACAATCTTCTGCAGAGTCCGGAGTCTTCTGTCAATGGCGCCATGATCTGGCCGCCTGTTTTAAGATCAACATTATTACAACATTTTCAATGGAAAGATGTCGATTTCATTTTTCTCGCCAGCGTTATGAGGGAGGATTTCTTCTGCTTCATCATTGTGATGGTCTTTTTTTTGCGCATGAGGTGGTGGTTCAGAGCTCGAGTCGAGTCAGAGCCCTTGTTGGCAGTTCGAGCCAAGCACATGTCAGCTGCGAAACGAATGGCTCGCTAGCGGTGCGTCCATCCCACTTCCTCATTAACCGTTCAGTTTTGGATCAGTGTTGGATCAACGATCACACTTCATTCAATCGTCTAACACCACAAATCCACGGTCAACAATAGGACACGACGGCGGCTGGGGCAATTCATTTCAAAGGGAAACGCCTTACGACGTAATTATTGGTTTCTTATCATCTCTAAGGTGTAAGGATCATAACAATTAGAATGTATATGGATCACTGAACATCTGGAACTTTTATGAAAAAATTGGATCCAAATGTGGTCTGTCAATTGACATGCCTCTCCTATGGAGGTGGCACAATGTGGTGGAGACATGTGGGCATAGCACCACCACATGTCAACAATGTGTCCATATGACATGGTGTAGTATGGAATGGCACATAGGCACATGATTTCCATGTGTTAGCTATATGGATGCTGACATGGCGTAGAGTGGTAATTCTTCTGATGGCAATAACATTATGCCCATAGTTGAAAATGAAAAAGTTATATCATTGGAAAGCTCTTGATGAGTAGAAGAGGAGGGTGATCTAAAAGAAAAAGATTGGAGATGGTCCAAAAAGAAAAGAAAAATATAAAAATTGATACTCTACCTCCATAACATGACCCTTGGGGTTGGATATGTTACATATCTAAAGGAAAATTATGTCCCCCATGATACAACAGGGCAAATAAAAATATTGTTAATGTTTTGAAATATTATTATATGACACTTAATGTTTACTATATTCATAACAAGCTTATAATTTATAATACCATGTCTAAGTATGAAACCCATACATGAGAGCATATCAATTGAAGTAAATAATCTAAACTGGAGTACCATGATCATCTGTAATGAAAACATAGTGGACTAATTGGTAGTGCATGCATCATCTATGTTAAAAAGAAGTTGTATACCATTGTTGAGGCATCTAAGGAGTGTTGTGAGGCAATATCATCATGTATCTAAAGGAGAGCTTAGAATAACAAGTTTGAGTCGAATAGTATGAAAAAGGGAGCTCATAAAAGAAACAACGCCACACCTTGTGAGAACATGATTTTAGAAGTAGTTTCCGTTGAGGGAAAAATAGAGCCAAGGAAGGGAATATGCCCATAAAGGCATGGTTTGTGTTGTAACTAAAGATTGTATAAATGAAAAACTCAGCAACCATTCAAAGTTGATTTTCTCATTTGGGTTTCCAAGTTAAAATCGTTGTGTCCATTATGTAATTGATTTTTATATGAGGTGAGAATCATTTATATTTTCTTGATATATTACTCTTATTCATAGTCAATTGTTTCTTGTGGTTATTTTAATGGCGAGAACTCATACCCTAGTGATAGTTTTGATTGTTTCACTTAGAATTTCAATCTCCATTGGAAATTGATAAACATCAACAATGAAAAGACACCCACTGTCTAATTCATTATGAATCCTATGATTAGAGGTTATAATGAAAAAGGTGTTTCCCTAGTTTTCATTCCAATCCAATTTTTAAAGTGTTGGATTAATCATATATAGCAATTTGTCTGTTCCAAAGTCATTGGGCCTTATGGGAAAGATGTGGGAAATTTTCATCATAGATAATTATTCAATTGATGGATGAAATCCACTCTTTTGCACTTATATTTCATGTGGATTCATTCGACTTGAAATTGGAATTTGTTGTGTTAGGAATTGAAACCATGTGGATTTAATAGTAAGCATTATCACTTGTAAGCCATATTTCCCTCCTCAATGTTCTGTGTAGCGACCTTATTCTACAACCAACTCATAAAGAAGAAATATTGAAAAACAATACACCTTAAAAAAAACAACTTTCTTGTTTGATTGTGTCATTATTTAAAAATTATCTCCCTTTGCATAAAATTCAATTCATTTATACACCATTGACAATGGAATGTTGTCCTATCTATTTGGATAAAATCAACTTGGAAATAAGGGAATATTCTAGTAAATGTGGGCAATACATTGTATGAGGACAACAATGGGCAGATAAAATTCATTTCTTAAGTTTCTTTATAAGCAATTATATATTCTCAATTCCTTGTTAATTATCAAGGAAAATAAAAATTAAGAAAACAATTTAGGTTTTAATTTCTTTTGTTGTCATGTTGGATGCAATTGAACATATGTTAAATGTTTTCTAACTCCCTCAATAATTGATTGTGTATTTATTTGTTTATCTTATCTATGTGAAAGAGGGAGGATTGGAAATAGTTTATACATGATAAAGCTTCAAACATAAAACTAATGGTGGGCGTGACAATGTTGGACTAAGTTTTAAGAGTAGCTTTAGCTCATACTATTCACCTTGATGCCACACCCTGGTTAGTTGCATACACTATCAAATTGGATAGCCATTTAGGATGTCTAAGAAAAGAGAACATTTGTGCAAGCCATTATTGATAAGAGGATATAAAAGAAGAAAACTGTAGAGTAAGTGATAAGATGAAGGAGAGAGATCTCTTCACATTCTCACTAGTTGATTACAAAATATAAATAATTGTTCTTTCATCAAAATCACTAGAATGGAAGTGTCGAGAATGTATTAGACATAGAATATACTCTATTAAATAATCCTCAACCCAAACTAAAAGGGAGTTTGTTGATTGGATTGAACATTGCTTTTGGATATACAATTAGAAGCCATTTTTTTGGACAATTAGAACCAACAACTTCATCACTTATCTCAACCATATGCCTCATAATTATGAGTGGTTGGATGTGCTCTATATTCTTGATAGGGTTATGCACAAATAGTTTTGATGATTGACACCTCACATAGTGGGTTGGCCATTGTTAAGCACTCATCAAGACATACACTTTCATACACAAGTTACACTAGACATGAGTGTGTAATTGGATGACATTTCAATCGTGCATGCTTGTAGAAGACCATGGCACATAGAAGTTTGCACTTAGCATTGAAATGTTGGAACATGCCTTGCAATGATTAGAAGAGCATGGACCTCTAAATGAGACAAATAAACATGGATTTGAATTTAATTATGTATATGATCCATGTTGGTGAAGAAAGTGGGCTATAAGCTCCTCATTTAAGGAGATGTCTTGCTAAACGTTCTTGTTGGTTGAGGTTTGTAGTGAAGGTGGATTCTCTTACTAGAGTCTAGGATGCTTTGGAGAAGTCCTCGATTGAGATAAAGAGGAAGAACTTGATATGCCAACATTGGAAAAGATAGGATGTTGTACTTTATATTCATATTGTGATAAAGGGTTGTACCAATGTTTTCTTAATTTCATGATTGGTTTGATACAATAATTTATTGGGATAGTGAAGATGAAATGTTGAGTGATTTGGTATGCCTTAAATGAAACTTAGGATTTGAATGTGTTGTTATATATTGGCTATTAATAAATGTAGTTTTCATATATGCTTAATTAGATCATGCCGTAAAGGTTGTATAAGTATTTTAGTGTTTTATCTACTTGAACATACCTAGATTATTGGTGGACAGATTTAAGATGTTTGCAAAAATGTCTTTGAATATTTAATACTAAGAATTCTATTTCTATGTGATAAACACGCGGCCTTATTGAAATGATGTAAAAGTTTCAAATTAACTAGATTTTCAAAATTTGTACACTTAAACAAGGTAGTTGAAGCAGAAAAGAAAACCACTCTTACTACACTTCAAAAAGATGGTTGAAGCTAAAAAAAAAACCCACCCTTACCCTATGTCAAAAGTTCTCATTACTTGTTTTCTTGGGCTCAATATGATAAATAACATCTTGGAAATCATTATGATGTTTGTCTAACATAATGGCAAGACATACTCCATAATTATTTTAAAAAAATCGAATTTAAAAGTTAGTTAATTTTAAAGTTCATAACTCCACATCAATATGATAACATGCAATTTAATGTGTATAGTATTTAGTTAATTTTAAATTTCATAACTCCACATCAATATGATAACATCCAATTTAATGTGTATAGTATTAACACGACCTATCATTTTTCCAACTATGATAATTCAATCTTGCACTCCAATACTTTTGACCTAGATTGCATAACTGAGTAGAATACACAAAGACCAATAATGGGCTTCAATGAGCGTGGTCTACAGGATTTTGTAGATATTATAAAGATATTGCTAGATGTGATCATTCAATAGTGGGGGTCCAAGTAATGAATTCAAAGAAACTATACTTAGTGTTTGATCAGAATTTAGTTTGACATAATCAATTCGATCTGATTTACAAACACCATAAAAATTACAAAGAAGCTAAATGTTAATCTAAATGAAATTTCAAATAATCAATTAGCTTTCATCTACAAATATCATAAAAAATTACAAAAAAAAAAAAAACATAAAACACCTACTTTGTATTCTAAAATAGGAAGTAAATACAAATATTCTATTCACAGTCAAGGAGCTACTTCTAACACAATGTTGTTTTTTTCCTCATCGAAGATAATAATATTCAAAACAAAAGTTGCAATATATTAAGAAGACCAAAATGATAGACTTGCCATTTAGTTATTTTAAAACAAAACTAGTAAATAAGTTAGTTTGCAGCCAAAACTAACCATGGTTGCAAAACTAACCATTAGAGAAGATTCTGACATGGCATTGAATGGTATTGTATAACAGTGCCCTAATTAAGAGGTTGGAGGCATTGCAATTGTAATATGTCAATTCCAATCCCTCAACCAATGATGTAAATGTGTATATAATGAATAACTATAAGATGAACGAACATAATTTGTAATCGAAACATTGAATATTAATATAAAGGTGAACTTTAATAGTTTTATGTTTTTTTCTTTTTTCACCAGAATTCAATGATACAATTCTTGGTGAGACCGTTATCTCTTGTTGCTTGAAATGCATAAATAGATTCAGAGTTTTGAGAAACCCTTGGGCACTTGGTATGTTAGTTATAGTGTAATATTTATAAATGTAATGAACACTATTTGTAATGATGATTGTTATCATTCTGAAAGTTTTCTACAACTCAAAATATTTGGAATTCCAACAGTGAAAATTCTTGGCCATGCTATGTTGGAGCCTAGAATGAAAGTGGATTAGCCCAATGGATTGTTGATTAGTAAAACTGACCCCATTCCTTGGATTACAAGCTAACATGAAAAAGTACTATGGATTGGGGCTGTTGTAGATGAAAAATTGTTTGTGAGCAGAGAAATTGAACTATGTGAAGAGAGTTAAAGTTAACCATAGGTAAATCACCCTTGTGGATTCATAGTTTTAGCTTAGGGGTTGGCCTCTATTGCAATGAGAGCTGGTGCAACAGGGAGCCTATGGTTTGGTGTAGTGTACCTTTTTGACAATCAGTTAGTAGATACTTCCTAAAAATGAAGTGTTCATAACTTGTGATTATGCTGAATTAATGTTCTTTTGATATGGATTATATTACTTTCCAGTTTGTCCAAATCTATTTGCAAGTTTAAGTGTGCATTTTAAATTTATAATTTATGGTGATGAAATAGTTTAATTATATTGTATAAGCCTATATTCTAGTGACTGCATATGTTCGTTCATTGATAATAAAGTAATCGGGAAATATATCAAAACAGGAATCTGGAAATATGAAATCAAAGTAACATATTTAGAGTGAATATTAGTGGTTTCAAGAAATACTCCATATCCTCCACCGTACACAAAGAACAAAGAGTATTTGGCAGATAACCATGATACCTCAACTTGAATTTGCACTAATTGCTCTAGACGCTCAATGTTGACAGCCTAAACAATTTGATAAAGATTAGGACGATACACATCAACGATCCTGTAAGATGGCGATTTTCAATGCTCGATATTAGTACCAGAACTAAATGGCTTGAAAAATTGGATGAAATAATAGAATCAACTTGAATTTGCAACACAATTTGATAAAGATTAAGACGATACACATCAACGATCCTGTAAGATGGCCATTACCAATGCTCGATTTTAGTAACAGAACTAAATGGCTTGAAAAATTGGATGAAATAATAGACTGGAGATTCAGCTCTTTCTGGAATTCCATTTCAAAGTTACAACACGCCAAATATCAAGCAATTTTCAAACCAGTCTCACAAACTATACTTCGACCTGACAAAACTACGTTCCTCTGGAAATATGCTCTGTTATTATCAACACCTCCAACTAGAACTTTCAAAATATAGCATAACTATCCTGAATCCTCCACTGCACAATTTGAAAGTTGAATCACAAAAGCAAGTTCTGAATGAACGGTGAAGTAAGCCCTCCGCTTGGTTTTAATTCAAGACAATGGGATCGATCAAACCTAGGGAACAATATTAGATGACCTGATTTTGTCAATCCATTGCCCCATGGAAGTTTCTGTGTTTCGAAACCCAAAGAAACCATATCTTTACTCTTATTCATGCTAAGTACAGTTCCCCAAGGTGGATTTAGTATTAAATCTGCAAACCACCAGTTTCCAACTTCTTTGATCTATGTTGGGCTGAGCTTATTTTCATTGACAATGGCATCCCAAACCAGATTTTTGTCTTTCATCGCCTCAGCCAAACTGAAGCCTTCACCCTCATATGGTAAGGGGTCCAGATCAAATTTCTCTGTGAGTATTCCCCAGAGGTGTTTCCATTTATACACGTCTCCATTTATACACGTCTCCATTAGCATAATTAAAGGCCTGGTTCTTGGCATAAGGATCTGTGGCAGCCCAAATTTCTTGTTCTGTAATTAACACAATTTGATAAAGATTACGACGATACACATCAACGATCCTGTAAGATGGTGATTTTCAATGCTTGATATTAGTACCAGAACTAAATGGCTTGAAAAATTGGATGAAATAATAGAATCAACTTGAATTTGCAACACAATTTCATAAAGATTAAGACGATACACATCAACGATCCTGTAAGATGGCCATTACCAATGCTCGATTTTAGTAACAGAACTAAATGGCTTGAAAAATTGGATGAAATAATAGACTGGAGATTCAGCTCTTTCTGGAATTCCATTTCAAAGTTACAACACGCCAAATATCAAGCAATTTTCAAACCAGTCTCACAAACTATACTTCGACCTTACAAAACTATGTTCCTCTGGAAATATGCTCTGTTATTATCAACACCTCCAACTAGAACTTTCAAAATATAGCATAACTATCCTGAATCCTCCACTGCACAATTTGAAAGTTGAATCACAAAAGCAAGTTCTGAATGAACGGTGAAGTAAGCCCTCCGCTTGGTTTTAATTCAAGACAATGGGATCGATCAAACCTAGGGAACAATATTAGATGACCTGATTTTGTCAATCCATTGCCCCATGGAAGTTTCTGTGTTTCGAAACCCAAAGAAACCATATCTTTACTCTTATTCATGCTAAGTACAGTTCCCCAAGGTGGATTTAGTATTAAATCTGCAAACCACCAGTTTCCAACTTCTTTGATCTTTGTTGGGCGGAGCTTATTTTCATTGACAATGGCATCCCAAACCAAATTTTTGTCTTTCATCGCCTCAGCCAAACTGAAGCCTTCACCCTCATATGGTAAGGGGTCCAGATCAAATTTCTCTGTGAGTATTCCCCAGAGGTGTTTCCATTTATACACGTCTCCATTAGCATAATTAAAGGCCTGGTTCTTGGCATAAGGATCTGTGGCAGCCCAAATTTCTTGTTCTGTAATTAACACAATTTGATAAAGATTACGACGATACACATCAACGATCCTGTAAGATGGCGATTTTCAATGCTCGATATTAGTACCAGAACTAAATGGCTTGAAAAATTGGATGAAATAATAGAATCAACTTGAATTTGCAACACAATTTCATAAAGATTAAGACGATACACATCAACGATCCTGTAAGATGGCCATTACCAATGCTCGATTTTAGTAACAGAACTAAATGGCTTGAAAAATTGGATGAAATAATAGATTGGAGATTTAGCTCTTTCTGGAATTCCATTTCAAAGTTACAACACGCCAAATATCAAGCAATTTTCAAACCAGTCTCACAAACTATACTTCGACCTTACAAAACTACGTTCCTCTGGAAATATGCTCTGTTATTATCAACACCTCCAACTAGAACTTTCAAAATATAGCATAACTATCCTGAATCCTCCACTGCACAATTTGAAAGTTGAATCACAAAAGCAAGTTCTGAATGAACGGTGAAGTAAGCCCTCCGCTTGGTTTTAATTCAAGACAATGGGATCGATCAAACCTAGGGAACAATATTAGATGACCTGATTTTGTCAATCCATTGCCCCATGGAAGTTTCTGTGTTTCGAAACCCAAAGAAACCATATCTTTACTCTTATTCATGCTAAGTACAGCTCCCCAAGGTGGATTTAGTATTAAATCTGCAAACCACCAGTTTCCAACTTCTTTGATCTTTGTTGGGTGGAGCTTATTTTCATTGACAATGGCATCCCAAACCAGATTTTTGTCTTTCATCGCCTCAGCCAAACTGAAGCCTTCACCCTCATATGGTAAGGGGTCCAGATCAAATTTCTCTGCGAGTATTCCCCAGAGGTGTTTCCATTTATACACGTCTCCATTAGCATAATTAAAGGCCTGGTTCTTGGCATAAGGATCTGTGGCAGCCCAAATTTCTTGTTCTGTAATTAATTCTGCATCAGATGCATCCATAAACTGTTCCCACAAAATTATGTTCCCTGGGTACTTGAAAGGAAACCCCTATAAAAGTGTTTGATCCATTCATTAACTTAACCCAGACCAGCACCTCAATAAATGTTCGATAAATCATTTATCCTCACCTAGTAGAGCAGCTCAATTCATGCTCAGGTTTAGATGGATGTGTTAATGTCAGTATTCAATGCAATCTACTTTCAAATCCACTCACCCATAAACACAACGAGTGTTGATGAATCCTTCACCCTGACCTTATAGACCACCTCAATTTGTGTGAACTCAACATATGCAACCTGGCATGGATATTAAGCTTGCCTTACAGGAGTCTGTGCTAATGTCGATATTCAATGGACCCTAAACCCAGCCCCACCATGTACAGAAATGGCTCTCTCAGTGCAGTAACCTAACCCTAAAATCCTAAATAATTACAGGAGAAAAAAGAGAGCAGTCTTTAGCTGTAACGGTGTAATAACCCTAAACTAAGAATCGTAAGAATTACAGGAAACGAAAGAAGCACATTATCATTAGTGAATATTTTTTCGGCTGTGTGAGAGATATTTTATTTTAGTCCTACCCGTCTCGAAACCCTTCACCGATCAGCAGCAGACCAGGGAGAAAGAAAATGGCATTTGCTTGTAGAACTTTGTCTGAGAAGCGAAAACATATCTGCAATCCATATAATAATTTAATAATAAAAGTACCAAGAGCAATCCACAGAGGCAAAACGAGAAGAAAGATTACTGCAATGCTGCTTTTCATTAATTTCCCTAAAAATAACTGTATTATAGTGAAGAAAGAATACTAAAACCCCAAAGAACCAGTAACCCCAAATTTATCAGACTTTAAAGGACCATTAAATCGACATAAAATAAATGTGCAATTATAAACTAAAACACTTACCCGCGAGTGCCAAGGGAACCTGTCCAGCAAGAATATCAACTCATTGTGATAAAATGCACACTAATCCACACACCAAACTGTGACAAGAAACATCACTATCAATTTCAATTTCAAAAATGTATAAATGCAAAATTAGCACAAAAAATTCCATAATCCATGACTTCATTTAATCTTCCCACTAATCACATGTAAAATATAGCTACTAACAGCCCAAAGATCATCAATACCAAATATTTCACATTCAGAACTTAATATGTTGTTTAAGATGACATACCTTGACTAACAGCGGAAGATGTAATGGCTGCCATCTTCTGTCTTCTGTCTTCTGTCTTCTTCTCAGAATTCGGTTTCTCTCCTCTTGCCCTCACTTCCTTTATGTGTTTCTTGATGGAGAAGAATACAACTCTTGTGTGGGAGAGAGAGGACCCAATCCTTTATATATTATTTAACTCTAATCTGGTACATCCATCATATACCAATTCAACGCTTAAGATCTAATGCTTTAGATTAGAAACTGCTTTAAGATAAGATCTAAATGCTTTAAGATCAGATCGGGTCACATTAAGATTAGAAACTGCTTTAACGTTAAAATCATTTGCTGTTTCCAATAGCAGATTTCTAACATTCTCCCATTTGACCCGACTATTCATAATATTAAGTGTTGAACATCATACCATGATAAATTGCTGAGAGTTATGGCGGTTGTGCACTATTAATTCAATGCATTCCCTTCCATATACTACAATACCAGCAATCCATCAATTCATACTCATAATTTATATAAAACAGCATAATGGTCCACATAATGTCTTATATCATAATGATTAAACATAATATCTTTATAAGACTCTTTCTTGTTTAAAATTACATAAAATACGTACTACTACATTAAAACAAGAGACACATAATTGTATATCAGAAACACATAAAAGAGCTCAGAATGTCACACATCAATTATTATTAATACAACCAAGACCCATTCTTTGAACATGTTCCTTAAATTGTTTTGGTTGTAACCCTTTCGTCAAAGGGTCTGCAATCATAAGTTCTGTCCTGATGTGCATGATTGACACTCTTTGTTTCTGAACCTCATCTTTCACAACAAGATACTTCAGTTCTATATGTTTGGCACCTTTAGAGTACTTGTCGTTCTTTGAGAAAAATACTGCTGCAGAGTTATCACAATAAATTTTCAGCGGCTTGCTAATGGTGTCGACAACCGCAAGTCCTGAAATAAAGTTCTGCAACCATAATGCATGAATTGTGGCTTCAAAACATGCCACAAATTCTGCCTCCATAGTGGATGAAGCAACGATAGTCTGTTTCGCACTTTTCCATGATATGGCGCCTTGAGCAAACATAAACAGGTAACCAAAAGTCGATTTTCTAGTATCGATGCATCCAGCAAAATCTGAATCGCTATATCCAATCACCTCTGATTCATTGGATCTTCCATACATGAGCATGTAATCTTTCGTGCCTTGTAAGTACCTCAAAACTTTCTTTGCAGCTTGCCAATGTTCCCTTCCTGGATTACTTTGATACCTCCCTAACATACCGACCGCAAAGCTGATATCCGGTCTAGTACAGCTTTGAGCATACATTAGGCTACCAACAACAGATGCATATGGAATTGATTCCATTTCCTTTCGTTCAACATCATTCTTAGGACATTGCATGAGATTGAATTTATCACCTTTCTGTACAGGAACTATTCCAGGAGAACACTTACTCATTCCAAATCTCTCTAGAATCCTTTCGACATATCCTTTCTGAGACAATCCCAATATTCCTTGTGATCGATCACGGAATATTTCTATTCCAATCACATAGGATGCCTCTCCCATATCTTTCATTTCAAAGTTCGTTGAGAGAAATTCCTTAGTCTCATGCAATATACTTAAATTATTTGCAGCAAGCAAGATGTCATCAACATAAAGGACCAGAAAAATAAACTTGCTCCCACTGATCTTTTGGTATATACAGTGATCAACCGTATTTTCCTTAAAACCAAAAGATGTAATAATGGTATTGAACTTAATATACCATTGCCGGGATGCTTGTTTAAGCCCATATATTGACTTCTTAAGTTTACACACCAATTGTTCTTTACCTTCTACAGAAAAACCCTCAGGTTGATCCATATAAACATCCTCATCAAGATCTCCATTCAGAAAGGCTGTTTTCACATCCATTTGATGCAACTCCAAATCATAATGAGCTACTAATGCCATTATTATTCTTAGTGAGTCCTTTTTCGAAACAGGAGAAAATGTCTCCTTGTAATCAACACCATCTTTCTGAGTGTAACCCTTAGCAACAAGTCTAGCTTTATACCGTTCGATATTACCACTAGAGTCGTGTTTGGTTTTAAAAACCCATTTGCATCCGACTCTTTTACAGCCATGTGGTAACTCAACGAGATCCCAAACTTCATTATGTTGCATGGATTTCATTTCTTCTTTCATGGCATTAATCCATTCCTTTGACTCTTTACTTTCTACAGCATGTGAAAACGAAACTGGATCCTTATTGATTCCAATATCATAATCTGATTCTTGCATATAAACCACATAATCATCAGAAATAGCTGACCTACGATTTCTTTGAGGTCTTCTTAATGCTACTTGTTGTGGTTCATGCATATCAGTATTATGTAAGTCATTTCCTTCAGGAAGTACTTCTTCATTTATATGTTGTTCATTATCATCATGCTGTTCTACAACAGCTGGAACAACATTTGGAGTAATAGTAGATGGAGGAACTATTCTAGGCAATGTAACATTTACCCTTGTTTCCTTTATTTCTACTATTTCTCTTCTAGTACTCCCACTGACTTCACCATTCTCAATGAATCTTGCATTACCAGTTTCTACAATTCTTGGACTATGATTAGGACAGTAAAACACATACCCTTTAGATTTCTCAGGGTAACCTAAAAAATACCCACTGATCGTTCGAGAATCTAATTTCTTTTCATGTGGATTATAAATTCTCACTTCCGCTGGACAACCCCAAACATGCAGGTGTCTTAAGCTAGGTTTCCTGTTAGTCCATAACTCAAAAGGAGTCTTTTGAACAACTTTACTAGGAACCCTATTCAACAAATAGTTAGCAGTTTTGAGAGCATACGACCACAAATTCTTAGGTAGTGTAGAATCTGACATCATACTCCTAATCATATTCATTAACGTCCTATTGCGCCTTTCTGCTACACCATTTTGCTGTGGTGTACCTGGCATTGTGTATTGCGCACATATGCCATGACTTTCGAGGAATTTTGCAAATGGACCTGGACACTGGCCTGACTCATTATATTTACCATAATATTCACCACCTCTATCAGACCTTATGATTTTCACCTTTTTATCTAATTGCCTCTCAACTTCCTTTACAAACGTCTCAAGGACATTCACAGATTGAGATTTTTCATGAAGCAAATAGACATAACCATAACGGGAAAAATCGTCAATGAAAGTGATGAAATACTTTTCTCCATTAAAGGCTGGAGTGTCCATAGGTCTGCAAATATCAGTGTGTATTATTTCAAGAAGCTGGCTGCTTCTAGTGGCTCCTTTCTTATTATGTTTGGTTTGTTTACCTTTAATACAATCCACACATAATTCTAGATCACTAAAGTCCAAATTTGACAAAATTTCATTACTTACTAATCTCATCATTCTTTCTTTGGATATATGACCTAGTCGTTTATGCCACAAGAAAGCAGAATTTTCATTCAACCTGCTACGTTTACATCCAACATTATTTACTACATTCAACAAGGAATTCGCATAAGTGTCATTCAGTTTCAATTTATATAAACCATCAATTAGAATACCAGAACCAACATTATCAGTATTCTTATATAAATCAAAACAACCAGATCCAATCATACATCTAAAACCAGAAATATCCAATTTACTTGCGGAAATAAGGTTTCTAGATAATGAAGGTACATAAAGGGTACTGTATAAGTCTAATACATATCCACTTTCTAGAATTAGACGATAAGTCCCAATGCCTTCAATTGAAGATTTCATTCCGTTTCCCATAAAGAGAAAACGATCTTCATTTGGATTTATGGTTCGGATCGTAAGAAATCCCTGCATATTGTTGGAAACATGAGTTGTAGCACCAGTATCAAGCCACCATGTATTAATAGGAACTTCAACTAAATTTGATTCAAAACATACGAAAGATAGATAACCTGCAAATCAAAAATGAAATAACTATAAGCTCATAACTAACGCGATTCAGATGTAGACATAATAGTATAATATAGCACTCCTTTGGGTAGATACTATCTTATACTTAACATAATTAAATACCAAAACATAAGTAGGTAATAAATATATTCAATTAAATAGAACTGACATCTTTGGATGATCAATATTTATTTAATCAAAATATCTATCAAACCTCATCATGTCAACTAGTTATAGAACAAGACTTTCCTTTGGGTAAGTTCTCAGGTTCTATCATTAGTGACGCCAGTTTTTAATTGGTATTATTATAACTGGCAATTTCTATCAATAATCATTATGTCACTTATGCACTAAATGATTATTCTGATTTTGACCACTTTGGTGATTAACAAAATCATAAATCTCATGTGCATAAATAATTTATAACACATACCTTATGCAAAACAACATTTTGATTTTGACCACTTTGGTGATTAACAAAATCATAAATCTCATGTGCATAAATAATTTATAACACATACCTTATGCAAAACAATCAGTCATAGAGCAATTACTTTTATGCCCAAATTTCAAACGTCAACCGAAACTATAACTTTCCTACAGGAGTTCTACTCAACTTTTGCAAGCGAGAAAATTTTAGTAATGAATAGGCCACCCCTCCCAGTCATACGACGTACACAGTTGCCCTGTGATCCCCTTTATCAAAATGTTTCTGACCAATCCCATATCTCAGGTCTAATCCGCTTTACCGTATAGGCATCGTATACGATTCGGACGTTTCGTATTTGGGATTTTCGCCCTTTGTCCACGCAAAGATTCAGCGTTTCAATTTCAATTGGGCGTTGCATTTTAAAATTGGAAACGACACGGTTTGTTTCAAAGCCATCACAATAATATTAATCATAAACCAAGAATAGCATCCATGACATGCGTGAAGAGTAACATGTAAAGAAACCCAAAATTATTTTATTTAGGAGGGAAGATCCTAGAAGCTTATGACATAACTTTCGAAACAAGCATATACTGATCAGTCATTGTGGCTTTCGAGCATTCACCAAACAATAATGAAGGAAATGGAGTATGGGGTTTTATGTGCATGCAGCTTTAATGGAACCGGACAGGCTATACAGCGAAGTGAACCACAGAAACGGCTAGCCATCGGGATTCATAATTTTGTGGGATTTGGAGTCGTATTTTAATACGCGCCCCTATTGTTCTTATAATAATTATAGCGATGACCTTGATTTGTATAAGTGCCAGTCGTAAGTCTCTTGGTCAAAAGAAAAATTCAACACGTTACAACCACTAAATAGCGGCCTAATATCTTCGAGAAGTGAAATGGGTTCATTCGAAAACCTAGAGGTAAGCTCTTAACCCCTTTTGTGAAGCATGCACAGGACTTGGTTAACAACGAAAGGATGCAAACAGGGGTCAATAGGCACATAGTCAAAGGACTCATGAATGCGTGATCATTTCATGAAACCCCCACAGTTTCCCGAAGGCTCAATCACATGAGTAAAGCACAGAACAGATCAATTGCAATCATAGGAAATATTCAGTTATTGATTATGGCTCTGATACCAAATGTAAAATATAGCTACTAACAGCCCAAAGATCATCAATACCAAATATTTCACATTCAGAACTTAATATGTTTTTTAAGATGACATACCTTGACTAACAGCGGAAGATGTAATGGCTGCCATCTTCTGTCTTCTGTCTTCTGTCTTCTGTCTTCTTCTCAGAATTCGGTTTCTCTCCTCTTGCCCTCACTTCCTTTATGTGTTTCTTGATGGAGAAGAATACAACTCTTGTGTGGGAGAGAGAGGACCCATCCTTTATATATTATTTAACTCTAATCTGGTACGTCCATCATATACCAATTCAACGCTTAAGATCTAATGCTTTAGATTAGAAACTGCTTTAAGATAAGATCTAAATGCTTTAAGATCAGATCAGGTCACATTAAGATTAGAAACTGCTTTAACGTTAAAAGCATTTGCTGTTTCCAATAGCAGATTTCTAACATCACATACTACCAACTTATCGGCTATCAGCGCAGTGCTGTAATGCCGTACTAATGGATTGTAGGTAAGCAATTTCAAGAATGAGGCAATGATTGGAATTTCCACGGATTTCTCACATTTCTTACCCAAGAAAGGAGCCAAATGACCTGACTGAGGATGAGCTGCGAGTTCCAAATGGAATTAGCGTTGCAGTGAAGAAATGAACACAGCTGAGCAGAGACTCGGATTGGAATCCTGCAACAAATTCATTCACTTGAGCAAAGGGCGCGGCAGCACAGACATAAAAATCGAGCTATCGTGAGATTTATATGGGTGAAGCAGCAGGGATGGTAGATCTTTGGGCATTTTGGTGTAGATCATGCACCGGTAGGTTTGCACAGGGCAAGGTAGCCGGTCTGCGTTAAGTATACATTGCGGGTATCTTTTTCGGGTCTCTGTTTGCTGCACCATGATTATAACAAGCCCATATCAGCTGCGAAACGAGCCGCTGAAACGAATGGCTCGCTGGCGGTGTGTCCGTCCCGCTTCCTCATTAACCTTTTAGTGTTCCATTCAGTGTTAGATCAACGATCACACTTCATTCAATCGTCTAACACCACAAATCTACGGTCAACAATACGACACAGCAGCGCCTGGGACAATTCATTTCAAAGGGAAACGCCTTACGGCGTAAATATTTTCCGTTGATTTAAAAAGTCAACCAACCTTTATCCATCCATAGGTTTAAATATATACTCAGCTTAACAAGTTAAGAATCTTGAGCAGACTTGGAATTTCAAATTTATCTTTCCTATCAAGTGGAAATTTGATGACGATGATTTCTTTTTCATCCCTGTCATTTTATATTTTATATAGATTTGTGAGGGTCAATTTTTTTTTTTGTGTTGTTATATTATTTTTATTTTTATTTTTATTTTTTCTAACAATCAAGAGGTAGGTTTGAAGATAGTTATCCTTGAAAAAAAAGCACAATAGCTCACTAGTCTAATTCTATATCACCAAAAAAATATTTATGAAATGTATGTCAATAATGTCCAATTAGAGAAAGCCATTACTATCAAGAAATGGTGACAAGAAATAGGTGTTGCAACTAAACAGATTGTCTAACTTGACCTTTGTTTAAACCTCCATTAGAATTTATAAAGGGAAACTTAAATACTTAGGTATCAAATTTACATTTTCAATTTTTTCACAATGTCACTTTTTATGTTCCAAATTTCAAGCCTAGTCTCCATGATAAAGCGAGATAAATCTTCATGGTTAATAATATTGTTATATATATTTTTAAATGTATATATGCTTATTTCATATATTAATTCTTTTTATAATTAATAATAATTAATATTTAAAATAAAATTATTTAAAATTTATGGTTTTTTTTAAGTATGATAATGTGAAACTTATTATGAAATAAGTGTTTTGATGTGTATTAGTAATTACATATATATATTTTTAAATAACTACACTAGTATATTTTTATAAAATCTAAATAATTTTATAAAGATATTAATTAATATAAATAATTATTAATTTAGTTTGTGATTAAAATTATTTTTTAATCATTTGAAAAAAAAAAACAAAAAATAAATTTTACCGTTTAGGTCAATTTTCTAATAAATAATAATTTATTTTACAAATCATAACTATATATTTTTTCAAAACTAGAAACTTATCAAATATATATTAATTAATACAACCATATTAAAAATATTAATGCTGTTGATATACCCCAAAAACTGTATTTGTATTTACCATTGATAATTATATAATAATAAAAATAATATTATAAAAAAACTATTAAAAAATATAATTATAAATATTAATTTATATTAATTATTATTTAATATTTAATTTTATTTAACCTCATTTAATTTTAAAATAATACTAAAAATTAAAACAATTTAAAACTAAACTGTAAAATATAAAAATAAACTAAGTTAATTTGAGCTATACTAAGAAAACTAGCCAAATCTGTTTGTTGGTTTAACTTTCACTAAAGTATATTCCCAACACATTTCTTTACCGTTAATTTAAAAAATCAACCAACCTTCATTCACCTAGAAGTTGAAATGTATACGCCTTCCAAAAAAAATATTTAACCAACCTTCATCATCTAAAGGTTAAAATATATACACCTTAAGCGTAAAAATGTATTTAACTCGTGACTTAAAAGTTGTCCTTTGATTGCGATTTGTACCTACGAATTCTCTAACTTCTAAAAGCAAATTTCTGGCTTATATTACGCAAAATTATGTATCCTAACTACAGAAGGGACCCAATTAATTAATTTGTTATTACACGTATCCTAACTGGTCAACATAACTAATTAATTAATTTGTATTTAGGCGTGCACGTCATGTATGTAAAATTTGCCATATCAAAATCATGCTGTATTAGTGAAAAGATGGTGCAGTGAGCAAGCAAGCACCGATCATGGATTCGCGAATCATAAAAACCGTACTTGAAAAAAAAAAATATTAGATTTTGAAAAATATTGTGGATAAGAGTAATTGTGTGTATATATATATATGATGAGGCAAAGTATAATATTCCTGAGCTTATATTTTAGTTGATTTTATGAAAGTCAGTTAATATAGTTTTTTTTTTTTTCCGAAGGTGGTAAAACCTATCAACTCAGGTGTCAAATCAACAGTGAGGACAGCCATCTCTGGCTGCTATCCGCGAATGCTAGGTTTGACTCATCACTGTTAAATAGGAAAACCACGCCACCTGGCATAACCCTGCTGGTGGTCCGTAATCGGGAGCAGGCTCTCACTCCTGCCAGATGCCTCTGGGTCTTGGGCCGTTAACCTGTTTCCTTACGTCCGAGGAAGATGAGCTCTTAGCCAAGCAGAGGTAGTTTTACGGCATACTCCAGGCCGAAGTCAGTTAATATAGTTAATATAGTGATGAGTTTGCATTAATTTAATTAGATTTTTAAATAGTTTTATTTTATCTTAATGGGAAATTTAGGATTTATGCATTAAAGATTTTATAAAATTTTATTTTTATAATTTTATTGGTTCACATAATTAAAATATTATAGTATGAATATCTATATATATATATATAAAATCAATTTTATTGATTCAAATAATTAAAATGTTATAGTGTGAATAATGTAATATTATTTTTATAGTATAAGTTTTTATAGTTATAGATTATGCAATATTGTTTTTGGATATGGATGTTTCTTCACATATTTTATATTCATAATTAAAATATTATTATAAATTGATAGTGAATTTGTAAACTATATTTTTAATTAAATTGATTTTATTAAAGATTTAAATATATTAGTTTAAATAATTTTCCACTTTTAATCACATTGTTATTATTTAGCTTGTACGATTACCATTTATAGCCACATGCAATATTGCTTTTGAGACATTTGCAACTTGATTCTTTTTAGGATGTTTTATGTTATCTTTATTATCTTTTTTCACTCTCAAGCATGTATAGCTCACTACTTGCCCAAAGTAACACTATTGGAAAGTGAGGCAAAGGGGAGGGAAAACAAAGAGGATCAATTCATTTATTACCTATTCTAATGGCATGGAAACTAACTCGAAGCAAAGCAATGTCACCAATTCTTTAGAAAGAGAAATAGTTCCCAAGGTTCATAATCATGTTCAACATCTATCTCCCAATTCCCTACTAGGAATATAGTGCGAGGTGACCTTTTAAAGGCCATTTCAAACAAATATGTTGGAGATAGAGCTTCAACCAAACCATAGTAATTGGGAAGGTCTCAAGTCACTTGCAAGTAGTTCTAGTCTAGTCAATATGCAAGATTGCTAAAACCTAGACTAGATCATCTGTAAAACAATTTGAAACTAATGTTTGAGGTGCCCTTGATATTGAGATGAGGACAAGGAGGAAGAAATTTGTTTGATTGCCTAATATCATTATATATTTCAAACAACCACTGGTAAGCTCTATCAATTTTTTTAATTTTATTGTTGACTTAAGTACAGGTGTTAAGCATTTCTTGCTTCTTGTTCCCTTCAAATTTTCAAATTTAATTGATTTCCAAATATATGCATATGTATTTAGGAACATGTTTTCAAACATAACAAGTGGTTCATGGTTGGGATTGCCCAGGCTTGCATACCTCTACTTTGGTGTTCTTGACTATGCCTCTAATCCAACTCTTGATGGTGTAGGATTATGGTCTAGTCACTAAAGGCCAACCAAGGAAACAAAACACCCATGCATTGCAACCATTCTTTGTAAATTATGAACTGAAAATTTAAAATAGAAATTGGTCATTTATACAACAAGTAGATGTTGATTGTAGATACTTTTCATATTGTTTCAAGTTATATACATATTTGAGCCTACAAAACAAATGATGTAAAAAATAGAATTAGTATTGAAATGTTTATAATCATATGTACATATCATTGTAGCTCACATCAATTACAACTTGTTTTTCATTTTTTTTAGATTAGCTATTTTGGGATTCGTGCCCACCCACAAAGTTTCAAACCAATAACCTTGATATAAGGATTTCCTTAATAGTACACCTTGTCACCGTCTCCTCTATGCCTCATGGAAATTTTGTTGCTACATTGTGTACATGAAGAAGGAAGGGCTAAGAGATATAGAAGACAACAACTATCCTTGTGTGCTCCACAACCTTTTCACATTATCATGAAAATGAATAATTCATAGTCGTAGATGTTTGGAAATATGGATGGATGGACAACCACCCACATGTGATGATGGATTATCCACTTCACCATTTTATAAGAACACCTACATGACATGTAATCATTGAATTGAAATATAATGGTAATAGACACATAATGAAGAATGATTACCAAATGTATTAAGGAAGAAAACATTGAATGCCACATGAGGTAATGTGGTGTTGTTGTCATTATATATTTTTTTATTACTTATTTTCAAAGTAGTTGGCCATGGATAGTGGATAAATTTTAAGTGATTCCTTTTTAAGTAGCCAACTATTTGTTAACCTAAGTACACTTTCTAGGAACATCCTACCATGATTCAAAAATTCAATTTGACTATTGTAACATACCCAACCCCCCTTAAGTAGCATTAAGGATGTGGGATATTTAAGTTTTTCCTCTTAAACACAAATATAAGGTCACTTTTATGGGCTCACTAGGGAATTATAATTAATTTGTAAATTACCATGGATATTACACTCGCCAATTTGTCACAACATATATGATAAAAGTCTATACTAAGAGGTTTAATTTCCTTAGATTACATATTTATTAATTATTCTTTTTTGGTTATACATGAAATAGATAAAATGTAGAAAACAAAGAACAATGAAATGCAATCACACACCAACCACAATGAACACAAGATATTCTCTGGGAAACCCTTATGGGAGAACCCCTAGCTAGCCTGGTGAGGTTGCTACACTATGTTTTGTCTAGAATGGAAATAATGCAAGTACAAAGGAGAAAGAAATTTATGTAGAGTTACCTAAGACTTGTGGCATGATTGGATGATACAAAGAATAAAACCACCTCTATTATGTTATCTCACTCCCACTACCAAATTATTCTACCCTATTATGGAACAAGATACAATTGAAAAGGAATGGAAGCCCTTTTCCTCCTAGTGGCCTAGTTATAACATAAACCAATAGCCAATTAAGGATTAAGTTTGACTCCTTCAACTCTCAACTAGAGTTACAAATTTGACCCTTATAGAATATTCTTCATAGTATTCACATGGTTAGCCCATTTTCCATCAGTAATAAGGGTTGGCATTACATTCTCTCAATTTATGGTGGTCAATCATGATAGATCAACTTCTCAGAGGCATAAATTTTGCATATGAGCTCCACTTGACTTTTTTATTGCACATTTGGAAAGGCCATTGAGTGTATAATAACACTATGGTTTCCTACATTTCATTAAGAAAATTTTACCCCTAGAAAACATCATTTTAAGGCCTCAAAGTGGCCCTGGAAGCTTTCAAACCCAAAATTCTCCAAACTGGCCCCTTCCAGTAAAATTGTTCTTGTAAGTTGATTCCTCCAAAATTTCCACTCTTAAAGCATTTATATGGATGAAAAATTTCATAGTTATCCAATTTGGATCACTATGCATTGGGAGCTTTCCAACAACTATACTCTTACTCAATTAAAAGCTCCAAGGACAAAAATATGTCCCTTTAAATTTTAGTATATGTATTTTTTCTCCTACAATGTCACAACACATGCTAGATGATGTGGCATCATACACATAATTCTTGGTTACAAATTTACCAAGGCAATTTCCTCTTTATTAGCTTGTTGCAACTAAAAAAATCTTCTTCCATTCATCATTGTGCATGTCTCGCAAAGTTCTTAGGATTCCCTAAAATTATAGTTCATGTGATATGTATCATGATGAAAAATTTTCACCTTACAACACTCTTTTGCAAGTTCGAAAGACTTCATTGAAAGAGTGCGTCACAACTACAAGAAACTTCTCATTGGAAGAGCTTTTACCATTCAATATTTCACATGACAATTTTTTTTTTCCTGGTGGCACACTCTCATTTAGGTTATCACATCACCTAATAGTTTGTTCCCCACATCTTTAAAAATTGTATTCTAACACAACAATTTCCCCTTTTTCTCCATTCTCTCTCCACATTTTCTCCTCATTCCTTCCTTCTATTCCTTACCTACCTTCCCTTTGTCCTCCCCATTTTCACTTCCCTGAAAACTTTTTGGGCTTGTCATATATCAAACCCAAAAATTTTGTTGCACAATAAGTCACACACAAGAATTTTTCTCTATGCAATGCTTGGATTTTCAACTTGGCCCACCATTTTTTAACACACATATTTTTTATACCTATGAAATGTTGCTTTCATGGAGTTTATTGTAGTTTCAAAAATGTTTGAGGGTGTAGTGTATCACACCACAAATTTGGTGGTGTGAAAAAATCACACCATGAGGGTTTTATTTATTTATTTATGTGATAAGCTAAAATTATGCCATCTGCCTTCCAAACCTTGTGCCACATGTCTTCCAAATTATTGTGGCCCTTTTTATATCACATGAAAATTATTTCAATGTGATATATCCTATATCACATGAAGATAAACTTCACGTGACACACTAATACTTGCAAACTTTTTGCTCATAAAATTTTATGATTTTTTCGTTGCATTACTATGTATTCTCCAAGGAAATACACCCACTTAATGCCCTTCATGGACTTATACAAGACAAGTATCATGATTGATCCTCAACCACCTATTTGCTCAAGCTTCTCAAGGTGGGGTAGGGAGTTGTGGGTGGAGAGGATGGGGTGAAATATTAATATCATACTCAATATTTTCACTCAAGATTTGTGGTCTTGCTCCAAGAATTTAAGTCCACATCACTATATCTATAAATGTGGATATCCATTGAAGAAATGTTATTTAGAGACCTCTTAGGATCTTATAAAAGTTTTGTAGTGTTGACGATGCTGGAAATCTGTCAACCAAGGGGGTATCCCCAATGTGAAGACCTAATTAGAACTCACACCGTTTGGAATAGGAGCCACATCAGAGGTATTGGCCCGACTGCCATATATTCTTATAGATTTTCCTTGGCTACAACTGTCAGCACGAGAGAGGAGTGAAAATGTGCCTTCGAAAAGCAATGGGGTGTGCTTGGTGAGTGTTCAGTCGTATGTGTGTCAAAGTTATTTTACCGTAGAGGGGGAAGAGAAATGAGCCTCTAAGAGAGAGGTAATAGTACCAGCCTAGTAGAGACACACACAAACAAGAAGAATTTGTTCAACATCCGACAAAATTGTCCACAAAGATGCAACGATCATTGCAACCATTACAATAAGAACAATTTATCTAATATCTAGTGGAATAGTCCACAAAGATGCAACAACGATAATTACCATTACAACACATTCTCAATAAGATAAGTACCAAAATAAATGAAATAGTTCAACTAATTTAGAATAGATGAAAACAAACATGAATTATAAACATTCACAAAATAGTCTTACAAATATTCATAATCCATGGATGAAGAACATGCTGGCCATAAGGATTCTGATATTAAGTGAAAGCTCTAAGACACATGTATACAATGAACATCACTAGCTCGAATAATGGAGCGTTGGTGCCACTCCTTGCTCCCCAAAAGAACTAGTCTGTCTCTCTAATGCCTTGCGGGAGGAGCCAAGGTGAAAATTCCTTTTCTCATACAATGAGGGTGTATATATAACCAATGAGGTGATGCTTCACCTCCCTTGTGACTCTTTGACTACCCTCATGATTGTTTGACTTCCTATGACTTTTCAACTTTACATGACTCTTCATCTTTTGTACATGTCCTTTGGACTTCCACTTTACAATACATTTTCGAATAAGAAATTACATAATCCACAAGAATGATGTGGCATATGACGACTCATGACATGACATAGCATGACCCCGCTGACAAGGACTTTTTGCTGACATGGAAATGTCGGGACATTCTTGCTACTTCTTTGTCTTCAAAAATAGATGTGCAATGCTTCATATTCATGAGAGATATGCTTTTTTCTTCATATCCACCCTCCAAAGGGTTGTGAATTAGATGGAGTCTTCATGCAGTCCTGATCTTTGATCTTCTATTGTGATCTAGTGTTCCTTCATCTTCTCACTTAATGATCATCTTATCTCTTCAGCTCCATATGTGTCTTCTAGCATGTCCTCCTTATCCATATCCTTATTCATCATATTTCCATAACATGATAGAGTTCCTACATTTTCAATCCGCTCATGAAAAGACAACATAAATTTTATAAACCTGTAGTCAAAGATGTGGCATGATGATCCACTGATTGAGTTGGAACGAGGTGGCAGGCTGAGGGAGGGGCTCAACGACTACGCAATTATGCAGCTCAGGAAGTCAAGTGTTAGGCTTGAGCCTAGAGACTACACAATGCGCAGTTTGGGCTTGGACTGAGAAAAAATATTACACGGTTTCAGAGTTTAGGGAGTGAGGCTTAGGCTTAGGGCTTGAACACTGATTTTTCCCATTGCGCAATTCTAGAAGACTGAGGAGCCCAGGTGATTACACAAATAAGTAATTCAATAGCTCAGGACTAAGGCTTGAGACTTGAGACTGTGCAATGCACAATTCAGGATGGAATATGTAGGCAGATTGCACAATTTTGAGGCTCAGTGAGTCAGGATGCAGGCTTTTGCATTGATTCTGTCAACTACACAGTTCTCGGAGGAAGAGCAAAATTTCTGATTGCGTAGTTGTGCAGTTCAACAGCTCAGGGTTTGGGCTTGAGCTGAAAGACTGCACATTGTGCATTTGGGCCACGCTGGAGGGCTAAATTCTACAATTTTGGAGGCCAAGGATTGGGATTAAGCATTGAAACTGCATAATGCGTACTCCTGGAAGGTAGGATCTGCACATTGCATAGTCTTGGAAGGAAAGATCTATGCATTGCACAATGTCAAGAGGTACGGTTGCAACTTGAGGGCTGGGACTGTGCAATGTGCAGTCTAGGAAGGATGGATGAGGCTAAGTTGCTAGGAATTTTCCAAAATATAGCTAATTGTGAGATCAGTGAAACTACAGTGAATAGTGTTAGGAGTTGACTGTGAACACACATTGAGAGTGATTGATGACATAACATAGATCATCTGGAACACATTAACAATATACTTCGCTTAATGCAACAACCTTTACGACAAATTACGACAAGTGTGACATTAAATATACACTTTGCGGCGACTGTGATGACGCTTATGTGATAGTCCTTAAAACTTTGGAAATGAGTGTGACATAGTTTTACATGGTAAGATTGAGTAATTTACACAATATGAACCTCTTGAAAGCACCAGAACAAGCTTATGTACATTGTGTGACACTTAACATGCCAGAAGACAACAAGTGCTAAAGTGAGAACGACACTTGCGATATGCGAACGAAAGTGAAAGGAACACATGCTAGAGTGAATATAACATGAACATGACACTAATTATAGTGAAGGAAAGCAAAAGAGACAAACAAAAACATGAAAATGACACTCGCGAAAACAAATGTGCGCGAAAGTGATAGTTTGCAAAACTCATTGAAATAGAAGTACAAACGTAGTTAGAAGTGAGAAACTATCGATGTCAGTGTGCACTGACTGTTGAGATGGATTGGAAATTGCACAGGCACAGTCTTGATGGACCATACTATGTTTTTTCAAGCTTGCATAAATGAATGTGCTCATGAACTTGTTGCGGACTAAGCATGTGTGAGCAAGTACCCTCGACACTTCCAATCCAAGAAGGGAGCTCAAAAGAATCAACTAAACAAGAAGTGACTATGGAACGACCAATCGCAAGATCCATAGTAGGCTCCAAAATTTGAGTGTAGGTAAAATTTTGGAGGGAGTTTGTCTCAACGACAACACTTGGTGACACATTGGTAAAACTCTAGTTTCTTTGTCTTGGTCAATTCTTTCATGCAGGGTCTAGCTCTTCAAGAAGTATTGATTCATCATTTAGATTACCATGGATTCTCCTCTTATCCCATGCATAAACATAATCCCCTTCATTCCTTTGTTGGCTTAAAGACAAATCTAAGATCAACAATGACATAATGTTTCAAATCAGGATAGGGTAATGACATTCGCGAGCTTTAGATTTTCAGAGTATAGTTTTTCATCTCTAGTGTTGCTCCACTGCCAGCAAATCTATAACATACCCTAGTGGAGTCACTTTAGAACACAAACATTACTCCACTGCCAACGAGCTTGGCTAGTACTCCGATAGAGTTTCTTTCTTCACCTCTCTGCGCAAGAAGCCTTTCTATTCTTTTGCCTTTATTTATTTATTTAAAGAGGACTGTGCATTGGAACTTATTTATTTATGGACAGAAGATGGATCCCGACGTATTAATAGCAAGAGAGGTTGTTCCAATAGAGAAGAATATAGAGACCTCTGATTTAGGTTTGCGCATTTATATTTTTCCCTTGTCCTTCTCTACTTGATTGGATCGGCCTGAAAACAACGAAACATAAAAACCTGAGTCTACGCATGAGGTTTCTAGAATAGACATGGAGGTCATGGTTTGACACAATGATTTGTTAATGTAAGGATCATATTTTCCATCTTAACATCTTCAAACAAAAGATGTAACCAAGACAAGGAAGAAGTATAGTGAGTTAGCCAAATGTTGCAATGTCGCAAAGTCATTTTCTATTTTGCCAAATTCCCTTTTGAGCCAACAAGGCATCTTCATGCAAGGTCTCAAAAAAAGAAAGGAAAGACAACACACAACAAAGGAACAAAACCAAAAGACAAGACAGAAAGTGGCTAAACCAAAACATATTGCAAAACCAAAACCAGAAAACACAAAACAAACTACATGAAACGAACGCAGGATGAATGTGCAGGTAAACTAAAATGCAATGAGACCTACTCCTAACCTAACCAACTAGAAGGTTGGGGTCATGTATAATGGAATTCCTAATGTGCCACTGTAATTGTTCCCGACATGCAATAAAAAATATGAGATCGATTAAAAAAGATATAAAACAATGTGCAGTGGAAAAGATAAGAGGCTCTATAACTTTCACAAAAAACTAAAGGTCTTGTCTGTCAACATAAAGATACGTCATAGTTACTACTTTTAAACAATTCACATTCTTACCCTTTCGAAGAGAACCATCATTCAACAAATTTCAGAAGCTTCTCAAGGATGTGTCTCCATCTACACCTAACTCCTTAGCAAGCACGAGGAAATATCGAAACTTGTTGTTTGTGAGAGAGCTTTCTAGGTAAGATTGTTCCAACCATTTAGTGATTGGATTAAATTCATGATAATCCTCTTGAAAACCCTCAAATATTTGAAAAGATGAATTTTCAATTAGAGGGATATTATTATGATGATAACCTTGTGAGGGAAAACAGATCTGATCATATTTAGAAAGCATGCTGTTGAGGCTCATCAATAGGTAAATTATATGGACCTTAATGCCACTCTCCAGCTTATTAAAATAAACTTTTCTCACATTTCTTTACATGTTTTGTTATATTTTTCTTAGTGAGAATGGTAAATATGAGACGTTATGTCATGTGGCCTAATGTGCATTAATTGCAAGATTTGGAGAAATTTTGGCTAATTTAAGTGTAGGAACTTGAAGTTGACAAGAAAGAGGGATTTTAGGAGGTTGGATCTCCCTCATTAACTCCTCACTCACTTGAAGATTCCTCCACCAGATATCATTAGCTTGGAGTTAAACCAAGCCACCGAGGTCATTGGCAGCCAAGCCAGTGATAGTTGAAGATAAGTTGATATCAAGTTGGGAGCCAAGTGTCCCTAAATTTAAGGAAGTTGTTGGTAGCTTCAGTTGTATAAATAAGAAGGCCTAGAGGCTCATTAGGATTAGACTTTTTTTGTTGTAGCAAAGAGGTATTTTCGGGCTAAGACATTGTGACTGATAAATATTATTTGATATTTTAAGGAAAATGAAAAGCATTCCCTTGATCCAGCACTGAATTGACACAGAGGGGTGAAGCTCTTGTGTTAGGGCCCAACCCTAGAAGCAGAGGTTACTCTTTATGTACATGTATGCTTAGATTACATTCATAGTTAGCTGCTGAAGTGATTTTGGTTTTGTTTAATCTGCAAGTATTTGGATGATTACTTATTTTTCTTCCATTTGTGGATAGATAGATCAATGGTATCATAGTTATAGTAAACACTTCAGAAAATCTTGTCATAGTGGCCTTTACCTCATATCCCTTATGGGATCATGATTTGAGGGTTCCATTCACATAGCCCAAAAACATATTTATTGTTTAATTACTGCATAACCTAGGGTTTCTTGTTGAATAGATCACTGTCTCTAAATTTCTTAGAAGTATTTGTGATTGTCATTTCGATCTCTTGAGTTTGCTATGGTTTAGAAGCACTTCCATTCATAAACTTAGCCATTGCTATTAATAACTCTTTTTTCCCTACATTCAGCTCACCTTTTCCATGTATAAATGAAATTGTGCATAAATGAAGAAAAGAGTGTATGTTATTGTAGGAGCTTCTGATCTACAGGGACACCTCATCTCATTCGCCCCAACCAAGTCTTCTCCACTTACGCTACCAAAGTCCACCAAACCCTAATTTGAATTCTTGTTTTGTAAGCAAAGTGGACATTTCCTTGAGCAAATCCAACCATCTTGAAGCATTTGATTGAGCCTTGGGTCATGTGAACCTCCTCCATGCCTTATTTCCCCATCATACACCTTTCCCACACTTCATTCTACCTTTCCTACCTCCTTATAAGCTTTCAGCCTATTTCTTGTAGTAAAACATGGCATCATGTAGTAGAACTAGGACATCCTGTAGTAGAACTAGGACATCCTGTAGTACTACAGTAAACCCTGTAGCAGACTGTTTTAAGCTCGAATTGAGAAGAAATGGTCATTTGAGCTTAGGTTAGGCCTCCACTTGGCTTCCATACCCTTGAAACTATTCTAGACCTTTTCCCCCATAGCTGTTTCCCCTGCCAAAGAACAAATTGGTTAAATTAGCATTTGTATTCATAAAACTAAAAATCGAAAAATGTCTTTTTTGCAAATTCTAAGTTAGCACATGCACACAACAGTCACAATAGTTCTTAGATAAAATTCCATGCTTAGTTAGTCCAGATAACTAGATGTTATATATAAGGTTAAGTTAGGTCTCTTCTGTAAGAAAAATGTGTAGATGCTTAGCTAGATTATTTCATGTCACTTTATAGCACCTTCTAATTCAACACTTTCATTTCCTACAGTAGGAAGAATTCCATTTTTGCATTAAGAATAATTTTCCCTTTTCTGTTTGGTAGTCAGACTCCTTCTAGTCAATATAACACTGGTTTGAAAAACCCTAGTGGTGTATCGCCCTACTTGAAAAGTGACAAGAGTAGACCGTTGCATCTACTATGTATACAACACTGTCACCTCCAAGTTTGTACAAACCTCGGGTTGATGAAGTAAAGTTGGTAGCCCCAGGAGTTGGAATATTCTTGCTACAACACTAGTGCTCATAACATGCCAAGACAATAAAGACTTGACATAACCATCAATGAAAGCTAAAGTGCCTCAACTGCTCAACAAGTATCCGAATAGTGAAATGTTGAACCATAAATATCAAAGGATGTAAAACAAATGTCATTGGATGTGCTGGTGGGAAAATGATAAGCTGAATGACAGTCATCAGAGACAGAATAATGATTAGATGGGTTGATTAAAGCATTAGATTCCCATTTTGTAATTAACAAAGATAAATCAATTTGAACAATTTTGTGAATGCTCTGAACAATGGAACCAACTTCCTCATGAGCTGAATGTGACAAACCATTTTCCTGTAACTGGTGACAAAATGTACAAGCATCGTAATCATCAAAATAATTTAAAAGGGATGTCAGCACAACAAACACATGATACTAGTCAGGACATAGTGAATGAAGAAGAATTTGATTCATGTGATAAATCATGCATTCATTATCGCTCAAGAGGATTTCAGGTGCTATGAAGGGAAAAATTTACAATACAACATTCGCAAGAAAAACTAGGAGTTGTCTATTTAAAAATCATTCTGATAGGCATGATTCCCTCAGCCAAAGATGGTCTTTGAAATGACGAAATTTGTATTTCCATGAAATTATTAGAGATACCCAAACCAAACCCGAGATTGAGGTGAGAGATTTGGATGAACATGGATCAACTAAATAAGATTCCTGAATCCAATCAGAAACCAAATCTTGAAAGTTTGGAAGATTACATCCGAAATACCAAATATTTTTAAGAAAGGGATTTACATCGAGTGAAACCATGCAAAGAGAAGGATTATGTGAAAGAAAATAGATCTGACTTAGTTCGGGGGGCTTACCAGAGTCACAAGATCCTGACATAGCCATCAATGGAAGTTGAAGTTCCTCAACTTCATGAAAAGTCCCAGAAATTTCAAGGATTGTAAAATCACATATTGAAGATTGAACCAGATTGTGCATGGTGTGAAAATATATGCTACCACCGATTTCAATAAGACCACTATTCACTAGATGGAAACCATCTCCGTCACTAATTTGACTGGTTTTTTCAACTTCAACAACCAGATTACTCAATTTGAAAGATTATTTTGATCACAAATCCGAAGAAAAATGAATCAGGGAAATTTTATGAGAAAGATGGTTTAAAGAGTTGTCTTTACGCAAGAGAAGAGACGATGGGGGATGGAAAGAGTACTCAATGATTTGATTGTTTTCATTTTCATCGTAGATAATCTCACTGCCTTGTGCCCATTGAGAAAATAACTCATCAGATGAAGAACTTGAAGAGAACAGAGTATCTTCGTCGCAAGTAGATGCATTGGAAACAATAGAACACAAGGTAGAGTGAGACGAAGAGGAAGTTTTAATAAGAACATCTTATTTGATCGAATCATATTTTAGATCTAAATTAAAATATTCATGAGAAACCGAAAGATTAGCTGATGCACTTGGGCATTCATCATCGCATACATCAATAGAATCATCATCATCATAATGATTGTTGCCCAAGAATGTGGATCTAAACAAATTTATTTCATTAGATTCACTACCGAGATTAACAGATTCGATATCAACCAAGAATGAGGAGACACCATCTTCACATGGAGGATTTTGAAAAAGATTGAAAGAATCCTCACCTTCCTGCTCCTCTACCTGTGTGATGTGACTACCTTGAACCTAATCGCAATTTGGACCAACAACTTGAAAATCAAAAGAGTGTGAGCAACTAGTTAGTGGAATAGATTGCTCAAGTGGATCATGGTACAAAGAGTCATGGCATGTAGATGATAGGGGATAACAGAAATACAAATCAAATTCGAGACTAGATTTATGAACAATAACATCATCTTGTAGAATGGAGGAGTTACTCTTCACCGTAGGCTTCATGGGACATTTTGGAATTTCTTCCATTGAATATGAATCATGAAAAGTGGAAGAAGAATGAGAAGATGGATCAGGAATTTGATTTGCGGATTTCCCAACTTTACAATCATCACAAGGAGGCACCCACATCAGGACTAGAAAAGGAGGAGGACAAGGAACAAAAGGAGTAATAGGTTCCTCCTCTGAAATTAGAGGTGTCTCATGGTTTACAAGAGTTGGGGAAGTAAAAACATCAGGAGGTTTAGATTCAAACTGATTCAAAGAAATTTGAACCAAATGTTCAAACTTTTGCTTATAGAAATTTTGATCCATATCTTTTTCAGGAAACTCATAACATAAATGAAGGAATCTATTAGAAAAAACCTCGACTGATGATCAAGATCCATTCTAAGTCGATTGATTCTTTTGTTAACATCTCGGTAATCATACCAATCAAAATCTTGGTGAATCTCGTTAGTAAATTGATGAAAAGAGTGAACGGAAGCAGATGGTAAGGTATGATACCATCGATCAACACGACCTTCAAGAGTGATGGTTAATAAAATGCACATAACATCTTCATCATTGATGTAATATCCCTAGTGAAATTTCATGTAATAAAAGTTAATAAAGGCAAAATAATAACCATAGTTGATGGGACACTTATTCCAAGCTTGAATGTTGGGCAAGACATCCTAGTGTGGGTGTTCATTTGGTTTATTATGGCTAAGGAATTTGGCAAAGGCAATGACTAAGGCTTTGGAAACGAAAATGGCATTTTCCGCACATTTATTTATGAAAATAATGGAAATTAGGAGAAAAGGAAGGTGAAAGGTCACAAGTTTCATGTGAGGAGGAAAATTTTAGGAAAATAATGGAAAATGAAGAAAATAGAGGCCTACTTGATAAAAAGGATTACGAGGATCAATTTGTAACCTTTGTCAGTTTAGTTTTGGAGCTTTGTTGTTATTATCTCTCTCTCTCACTCACTCTTGGACACTTAGAGTTTTCTTGGAGCACTTTGGCATTGGATCAAGAAAGGAAAAGAAGGCAAGAGGAAGGAATGAGAAAGCAAGGAAGAGCAGGATCAAGCATCTACAATAGGATTATTTACAAGCATCAATTGACATGTGTGTTTTCCTTGCTAGATTTTGCATGCATGGTATTGAATGTGGTTCTTTGTTGTTATGGCATGGCTTTTGCTAGGTATGACAGTGTCTTCAGCCTAGCCTTTTGATTTTTAGATAGCCATGGTGTGATGGGGTTCTCATGTTTTGGTTGAGCTGGATTTCTAGATGGATTTGAAGCTGAGTGAGGTGGATCTCTGAAAGAAAGAACACATGGCCTAGTGATCCCTAAACCAAACCATGAATTGCAGTAAAGCCACTGGCCTAGTGAACCCCAAATTAAGTTGTGGGTTGTGGTAAAGCCAGTTATTATGTGCCTTGGTGGGCCTAGGAATCCTTGCCGGTGAATGGTGAGATATATAGTAAAGACTAGAGGTGGTTTCCCTTGATTAAGCCTAGGAATCATTGTTGGTGAATGGAAGGATATATGGTAAATCCTAGAGGGTTGAGTCTCGGTTTAGGGCCTAGTAATCCTTGGATCGAATTGTGGATTGCGGTAAATCGTGAGAGACTAGGAGAGAGGAAAATTCCTCATGGTGTAGGTGGAGAAATCCGGTGGCATCCATGCTTGTTTTGGCCTAGTGATTTGGTGGAGATTGTGGTAAAGTGTGTTATTACATGTTTATTATGGTGGCCTAGTGATCTGAGATAGATTACGATAAATCTTTGTTTCTATTGATGAAGGTGAGGTGGTTTAGCCTTGGGATGCCCTAGTTGGTTCTTTTGGTTTGATTCCCACATTCATGCTTGGAATATGGCACGGGGGTGAATGAATGAAGAGAAAATTGGCTCATCCATTTTATGGTTGGGTGGAACGTGGTAGTCCAATCCTGGGTTGGCTTTTGCATTCATTAATAAGAGTTTCTTTCCTTGACATATTATATGAAAATGTACTGGTTATTATGTGTATTCTGTGGCTGGTCTATCCTTGGTATTTTGGTTGTTATTATGTTGGTTATAAGCATGTATTATAACAATGATGATGTATGGATCTCCTCATGTTTTGATTTTTAAATGAATGAACAATGTATCTATGACCTAATAGATGATAATGCAACTAATGATATAAGGTAACAATGCTTCTTAGCAATTCTTAGATAAGTATGAGACCCCTATGCTCAGCTCTATTCTTTTAAAACCCGTAGATTACATATTTGTGACATGTGTGACGAAATGCTTGTCATGGCTAATAGGGGTATAGTAAAGTTCTTGTTCAAGTAATTGCATTTTCATCCTTATTTTGTTGTTATCTTTCAATTTTGAAAGTGTCATTGAGTTCTAGGTAGTGACCTAGGCTCTGGGCCTGAAAAAGTGGCTTAAATCCTGGAGACACAGGAACAACATTCTATAAAAATGTCCCTAGACGCATGCATACCCATGTTTCAGGAGCATCTGGAGCCTCGAGGATGCATTCTTGTCCATATAAACGGAGTGTCTGTGTGTTTAATCGTATAAAACCTGAGTTGGTCTCAGGTAATGGTTACCTAAGTGGTTGGGATGTCTCCTCGGAGTTATGTTGTTGATGTGGAAATTATGTATGGTGTGTTTCCATCGGTTCCACTTCCTTAGGGTCACCTAGGAGATGGAATCCCATTATAGTAACCTTCATCACACATTTACCCTGGTTGGCCGGTTACTTGGGTAGATGTGAGAGGAGGGTGTTATAGAGTGGTATCAAAGTAAGTTGCGCTCTCTTTGGGTCATATCTGATACCACAGTGGTATCAGAGCATGGTTCACCCCTTGGATTGGATGGGCAGTGTGTGTTGGTCATTCATTCATGTCGGTTTCCCATGTGTTAATCATCCTTGTGGTCTATATGCTTGTTGCATATGCATGGTGTCGGTCATGGTTTTAGTGATGTCGCCATGTGAAAGAGGATGTTGTTGTTGTGAAGTGTGTTGTCATGAGTGTATGATTGGTTACATGTCATTTATGCTTGCATATTGTCAGTGTGCATTGGTATGGTTGTTGTTGTCATGCATGAGGTCATGGTATGTGTAGTTGATATGGTCATGCATTGATGACTGGACTCTAGCTAGAACAATATTTATGTGTTGATACACCTATCGTTATATGTCTCTATTTTCTTATGATTATGTTTGTATATGTATTACATTGATTGGTTGATCTTGCAGATGAGATATCATCCCCAAATTTTGCTAAGGTATGTTGGTTTATTGTGAGTTAGTTTATGATAAGAAATGCAGAAGACAGAAGTTTAGACAAACACACGGGAGCTCACAGGTGCAGATCACCAGGAGCTCCCACCAGTAAATGCATTCGCTTCTCTTATTCATTAATCATCAGGAATTAAATAGATACATAGGCAAAAACAAATTCCTAATTAATAGGAACTGAATGTCAAATAAAGAGAAAATCATAACTACGTAACCTATTCTCCATTAATTTCTAACATCCCCCCTTAATGGAGAAAGGGACATAAACAAGATTCAGATGCAAGAACCCACGCTAGATTTGCACCTTCAAGAGGAATGAACGGTTGTTTGAGATCCCAACTAATGAATGCAAGAAAACATAAATGGACGGAGAATATGGAGATAGTACAATTCAGAGCTTGATCGGCCTTTAATTGTGCTTGCAGTGGCGTTCATTACTTTGAAGAAGAAGAGAATGATCACACTGTACTAACCCGTCGCACTGCCTCATTCTGCAACTGAAATAAATATGACAGAGAAAATCTGTACTGGAGACCTAAACTGAGTATGAAGAGCAAGCATATGGAGACAATGTTGACTAAGTGGGCACGTTTAGTTGATGGCGTTGGAATGGATGATATTGAAGATATCGTGTACTGCTGTTGCAATTTCATCAGCGGACGTTAACTGGCACTCATCTTCAATCTTGACATTGAAAGAGTAGAGAACAGTCTGATCGATAGTGGTGATATTTAGGTGTAGAATCGTCATGTGAAGACTTTGAAGCGCCTCAATGGTTTTCATTAGCTGTCCTGTCCTCTTTTGTGATAGGATTTTAATACTAGCATGTGTTTCAATCATAGTCACTTCTATGTCTGCCACTGCAGACTTGTTCTCTGCAATCAATTCGTTGCCCGTATCGTTAAATGAAGTATTTTCCACACCATATCTCGAGTTCCACTGTGCGGAGTATGATGTATACTGTGGAGAGAGGAAGAAGCCATTGAAAGGAGTAGGAGAATTGGGACTACACCCAAATTCTTCGCATTCTCGTTTGCGTTTCTGTGCTTGAAGCGACTGCAAGAGCTGTTCTAGCTCCTTAACGAAATCGATGGCCCCTCCAATGATAGAAGCTTGATCTCCCTTAGCTGTGGCGGCGGCTCCGCTTTTTGGTGCTGAAGCAATACCTGGGCCTGCGGCGAAGGGGCTGGAGGCTGGAGTCTCAGAAGTATTCGATGAACACGGTGTTGGGGCTGAGTTTGGGGTTTTGGCAACTTCCAAAGGGGCAGAGGCCGGCGGAGATGCTACTGGAGATTCGGTCGTTGCTCCCTTGGGGGTCGCGGCAATGGGAGCCTGTGCTAGTGAGGGAGCATTTGCCCCTGCTCGCTTGGGCGTCGCCGCAATGGGAGTCTCGGCCTGTTCTGGAGCCCTGTATCCCGCAGCTCTTGATGCAGCAGATGCAGGACTAATAAGCACAGCAAGACCAAAGTCTGAGATACAAGCATTTCCACTCTTATCTAACAAAACATTGGAAGACTTGATATTCCCATGGGCCAGCTTGGGAGATTTACACGAGTGGTGAATGAAGGTCAAACCACGGACTGCACCCAACGCTATTTTCATTCTAGTTGTCCAGTCAAGCGGAGTTCTCCCAGGACCACGATGCCACAGATTTTCAGCAGACTTATTTGACGCCATCAACGCTTGCTGAGGCGTACTTTTCACATCCAACTTGTAGAGTCCTCCTATGCGAATACCTGTAGCAATGGGCTTCATCTGATCCAACAAATCTTTAATAATGCAATAAGATTTAAAAAATTCTACCTTGAGGTCCTAATCTGTAATCTTGGACACAGAAATCAGGTTCTTCTTAATGCCAAGAACATACCACACATCAGATATATTCATGATCTTACCATCAGGCAGAGTAACAAGGACATCTCCATGTCCCTTGATCTCATACCCACTATTATCTCCAAGATAGACTTTTACTCTAGTGTTGGATTCTTTAAAATTTCTGAACCATTGCTGTTTACCTGACATATGCGAGGAGGCTCCAGAATCCACGATCCAAATATCTGATTCATGCTCCTCAGTAGCAGTGTCACCCTCGGCCATAAATAGTCTAACATCCAGATTCTGATTTGGGTCTATATCTGCATCTGCATCTGCCAAATGACCTGCATGCCTTTTCTGATTGTACCTCTCTTGATTTGCCTTCTTCTTGCGGCAAAATTTAGCAATATGGCCTATCTTACCACAATAAAAACATTCAGGAGCAGAGTCATTTCTATACGAGGTCATACCTTATGGTGTCATTTCTGATGTGTTGCCCCTCCTCTGATCAGCCATCGCTCTCCCTTTTGGCTTGAACTTTGTTATCAATGCAAGATCTGGATCTTGAGGCTTGAGAGATGACCTCCTTTCCTCTTCATGTAGCAAAATTCCAGTAAGCTCTTCAAAACTTGGAGGCTTTTCCCTTGCATTCAATCCAGTTATAAACATCTGATAGTCATCTGTCATACCGTTCATGGTGATTGTCACCAGATCATCATTTGCCACGGTTTGACCGATATCAGATAGTTTATCTTTAACTTCCTTTATCCGAGATAAGAATGATGAAACGAACTCATTCTCCTCCATCTTGATTGAGAGGATCTTCTTCCTGAGGAACAAGGTTCGGCTGGTGTTCTTGATTTCATACATGTCTTTGAGAGTTGTCCAGATCTCATTCGCTGTCTTGCAATCCCGAATATGAGGGATGATGCAATCTTTAACTGACAATTTTAGTAGGACCTTTGCCTTCAGCTCCCTTTTCTCCCATTCTTGAGTTGTTGCATTCATTCCACCATTTGCAACAGTTGGCTTACCTTCATCACCGATGACAATGCTGTAGGTATTCTGACCTTCAAGCAAAGTCTGAAGCTTAAATTTCCAATTTATGTAATTGGAACCATCCAATTTGCTGCTTTCATTTAAATAATCTGCCATCTGAGAATTCATCTTGAAAAAAAATCTTAAGGCAGAGGCGAAGGCCCACTTTGGCAATCAGCAGCAACTCCTCTGGCTGGCCCGCAATAGCGAGTCCACTCTGTCACGCAGAAGAGTCTATCTTGATCTTGCTTCTTTCCTAACGGTTAAAGACGAATCTGAAAGGAAAGCACACCACCTCGATCCACACCACAACTTCAGATCTCAATGGCCACGGTGAGCAGGCACCCTCGCTCCAGCGGCAATGGATCAGGCTGCAGGCCTCTCAGGATCTTAGCCTCTAGGGAAGTCTTCGGTTCTCTTTCACTATTGTTTGAAACCACCGATCTACACAAGTGATGATTTGGTGCCCAGATCACGCCTTAAATCCAATGCGCTGCCCAGATTTAAATCCTCAAGAAGCCCTCAGTTGTGGGCTGCAACAATAGACTAAACCCCCGCTCCTATCACACGTTGCCCATCTCTTGCTAAACCAGGCCCACACTTCAACCAGGCGCAGGCCACAACCCTTCGCCTTCCAAAAAATTGTCGATCTCAGTCACGCTGGAATGGGGTTCGATCCCTCAGGCACTTATGCCAAACCACAAATTGCAATCGGGGTTTGACTCCTCAGGCACTAATCCTAGAGATCATTGACAGAGCAGCATGCACGCATCCTGGGCATAAGTTCCACGATCCACGCTGAGAAAAGCTGGTGTTAATCCACTGCTGAAACGATCCACACCGAATTTCTACAATTACAGTAATGTTTTCACTGTGGTGAACTTCAGTCATACCACACAATGACCGCTGACCACTTTTCTTCAGTGCACTGATCTAATACAGATTCAGATTCTCGGACACAGGCTTAACCAAATGATTAAGGTAGATCCGATCCAATCCAGATCCGGAGATGGCGCGACTGTTCTAATGGCGTAGCGGAATCAAATTAAAAAACAGTCGGTTGTAAACGCCCTCGCACAGAGGGTGATTCCTTATCGCTCCACGCTGATACCTCAGAAAAATCTGTGCTTGATCCACGCTCTTTCCACCTTCAGATGCAATCTCACTGTGATCCCTATACGATCCGTCCTCCTGGTGATCCCAGTCTCCTTCACGACTAGGTTGAAGGCAACTCCACGCCGCCAATGCAGAAGATGCCAAACAGATTATTTATATCTGCCACGTTGAAATAGTCTCGATTGTCAACCTCCAGTGCGCCGATGTCTCACTTCAGAAGAGGTCTCAAAAGAAAACGCCGATCTACAAAAGAAATGCTTCCAATCTCCTTGAAGGGCTGTTACGATCTCTTCACAAAAGAGGCAACCACACAACACACAGGCCTCTGACCTATTGCTCTGATACCATGATAAGAAATGCAGAAGACAGAAGTTTAGACAAACACACGGGAGCTCACAGGTGCAGATCACCAGGAGCTCCCACCAGCAAATGCATTCGCTTCTCTTATTCATTAATCATCAGGAATTAAATAGATACATAGGCAAAAACAGATTCCTAATTAATAGGAACTGAATGTCAAATAAAGAGAAAATCATAACTACGTAACCTATTCTCCATTAATTTCTAACAGTTTAGCTAACATAATATGCCTTGTAGGAAAGAGATCAAAATGACTAGCAAGATGGTAGACTAGAGAGATTCTCCCTATGAATCACATGAGAAATGTGGTGTTGGACACTCTTCTAAATTAGCAAACACATTGAGAAGCTTGAAGGAAGAGATAACGAGTTTTAAGGCGGACAATGACAAAATCATGTAGGCACAAGAGAAACAAGAAGATTTTAATGCAATACTCCTTTAGAGTTTGTTAGAATTGCAGTGACAGGGGCCACTTTGGATCAGCCATGGGAAGGAGGACATAATTATTGAAGGATATGGTAGTAGGTATCATGGTGGTCACAAGTCGGATAGAGATGACACAGTGAGAGACGACAGGTTATTGGATACTCCAGATAGGTGATGTTATGGACATAGGTACTATTCTAGTTTTGGTTCTGATAGGCATGATGATTGTCATCATTATGATCCTTATAGGAAGAGTGATAGGGGATACTTTCCAGGTGAGTTTAAGAAAGCAACGCCACCTAATTTTGATGGATATTTTAAAAACCAGAAGATGGAGAGGCTTGGATACTTGAGATGAACAAGTTCTTTGAGTTGCATGAGTACACATAAAACATGAAGGCCATAATTGCTATCTTCAGCCTCAAAAGTAAAGCATATATATGGTGGGAAGATGTGAAATGGTTTAGAGACATCAGGACGAAGGACTTGGGTTGGAATGAGTTCAAGAGGATTTTCAGGAAGAAGTACTTGTCAGAAAGGTACTACGATAGTAAGGCCAAAGAATTCTATGGCCTAAAGATGGGATCAATAATAGATGAAGTTACATGATGTTAGATGATCCAAAAATACAATTTTATCATAGGTTATAAAATTAGAATAAAATAATTATTAATTTAAGATATTAAATTAATAATTATTATTCTAGAATGTTTAATTATTTAATGGAGACTTTTAGAATTAGCATATTGTTGTAACTAGATATGAATCTCCAAATGTGTCGTATCTTAGGCTC
The DNA here is from genome assembly GCA_031772625.1 of Pinus tabuliformis. Lineage (NCBI taxonomy): Eukaryota > Viridiplantae > Streptophyta > Pinopsida > Pinales > Pinaceae > Pinus > Pinus tabuliformis. Next base: position 440,708,962 of record CM062811.1, on the reverse strand, counting down.
TATTTTAGGAGATTAGTTAGCTAGTTGGTTTGAATAGCATTTATTGTAAATGGACACTTGTTATTTAATAAGTGATCCATAATTAGAGGTAGTTAGGACATGGAGCTTATAAATAGCTCATTGCAAGAGTGTTTGGTTGTGCAAAAGCACCATTGTAAAAAGTCAAATTTTGAAAGTTGCCTTGTAAAAATTTGAGAAATTGACTAGAGCCAAGTGCAAAGCTCAGTCAATTTTCTCCTGTTTTGACGACTATTCGAGGGTCAAGGCCAAGCCCCGATAGATCGTGTTTTTTGCGTGGTGTGTTGTGTTGACTATCTTGTCCTTTTTGTTCTGATTCTTGGTGCGACGCTTCAACGCTAAAATGTCTAAGTTGATTAATTTGTTTTCTGATTTCGACAAACTAGAAGGCACCAAATCTTATAAAACATGGCATTGTCTCATCGAAAGCACACTCATTTACAATGAATTATGGCAGGGAATATGTGATGGAGATGTTAAGCCGAATAAACCCACAGATGCAGATGCACTGGCAAAATGGGAAATCAAGAATGCTAAAGCCTTAGCTCTTATTAAATCATCTGTGAATGATGAAATGTATGTCCATATAGAAAATGCTTTAGATGCATGGACTGCCTTGAAAACTTTTAAAGACCTCTTTGATACTCAGCCTGAATCAAAGAAGGTTGATCTACAGTTAAAATTGTTGCAACAAAAATTAACTGATGATGGTGATATTCTTGAATATCTCTCCAGACTTAAGAATATTAGGCAGGAAATTATTAATGCTGGTTTTCCCGCAATTGATGATAGCTTTATGGTCACAATTGTAATTGCTGGGCTTCCTTCTCCCTATACGCATTTTTTAGAGACTTTACAAGTAACTGGGAAATTAGAAAAACTAAAGTTTGATGAACTTTGTGAAATGTTAAGTCAACATGATAAAAATTTTGGGAAGAAGACGAAAGTTGGTGAAGATGTTTTTCTCACAGAGGCCAGCACTAGTAAGTCACTAGTAGATAGTTCTCGAGGAAGAGGTAGATGGAATCAGAATCAAGCAGCACATAATCGAGGTCGAAGCCAAAGCAGAGGCAACAATTTTAACAGAGGAGGAAGAAATAATTTTCAAGGTAGAGGGAACAACCAAGGAAGAGGCAATTTTCAAGGACAAGGATATAATAGTCAAGGTAGAGGACAATCTCAAAATAGAGGTCAAAGCAGAGGCAGAGGACAATCTTCAGGAAGAGGAAGAGACTTAAGTCAAATTGTATGTCGAAGATGTAACAAAGTTGGCCATTATGTTGAAGATTGTCAAACATCACTTAATAAAATTCCCAAGTTTCAGCAGCATTCAGCACAATTTGCAAATGATCAAGATGAAGATAACTCAGAATATGTTTTTACTTCCTCACCAACATCACAAATTTCATCTCATCTTAGAAGTGACTATGAAGATGCCTGGATCTTGGATTCCGGGGAAACTCAGCACATGACTTGTCGACGTGATTTTTTCTGGAATTTTCAAGAATGCCAACTTAATTCAATTTTTCTTGCTGATGATACAAAACATACTCCTTACGGAAAAGGAGTAGTAAAAGTTTTTCTCCCTGACATTGGAGAAAAAATGATTTCCAATGTATGGTATGTACCCAGTTTCAAGAAAAATTTGCTCTCTTTAGTCACGATTCGACAAGCAGGACATTAGGTGATTATGGAAGATGGTTTAGTGAAGATTAATTCAGTGAAACAGAACTTGAAAACAGTTATGACAGGTTATGAAGATGGAAAACTATTACGGATGAAAGGGACAGTTATTCCAAGGCATTCTGATTTTGCAGGGGCAGTGACTACAGGTATTTCACCTATAAGACTATGGCATGTAAGATATGGACATTTGAATTTTGAGAGTCTTTCTCAATTGCAGAAACAAGGAATGGTTAAAGGACTTCCCACATTCAAAAGGGAAAATGCAAAATGTGAAGCTTGCATTTATGGCAAACAAAATCGAGAAAGTTTTTCCACAAGTTCATGGCGTGCAAACAAGCGGCTACAACTAGTTCACAGTGATGTTTGTGGTCCATTACAAACTTCATTTGGTGGTTGCAAATATTTCTTACTATTCATTGATGATTTCAGCAGAATGACTTGGGTTTACTTCTTGAAGAACAAGTCAGAAGCATTTGATAAGTTTAAACTTTTTCGCCAACTTGTTGAAACTGAAGTCAAAGAAAAGATAGGTACTCTCAAGACGGATAATGGGGGAGAATTCACTTCAAATGAATTCAAAACTTATTGCAGTGAAAATGGCATAAGACGACATCTCACTAATGTTTACACTCCACAGCAAAATGGAGTAGTCGAAAGAATGAATCACACTTTGTTAGGAATGGCGAGATCCATGTTAACCTTCAAGAGGTTAAGTCCAACATATTGGGCGGAAGCAATACATACAACTGTCTACTTAAGAAACAGATCTCCAACTGCTTCTTTAGACGGAATCACACCTTATGAAGCTTGGTTTGGTTTCAAACCTCGAGTTAAACATCTTAGAGTTTTTGGGTCAGTGTGTTATGCCTTAGCTCCGAAAGAAAAACGAACTAAGCTTGACTCAAGAAGTTTAAAATGCACAATGATAGGCTATTCTGATGAGAAGAAAGGATATCGTCTTTTGACCAATGGAAAATTCATTGTGAGCAAGGATGTCATTTTTGATGAAACAGAGAGTAAGAGTGCTAAAGAAATTGAAAATCTTCTTCACAAATTAGAAACCAAAGGAAGTAAAAGAAATGAAAAAATGCAAAGTCAACCAACTTCACCAAATTGGTATGAACTTGATTTTCCTTCCTCTGAAGATGAGTCCTCCAGTCCATCTACATCAACATCATCATCTGGATCTTCTAACAGTTCATCCGCATCTCCAAGCAGCAGCAGTTCTTCTGACAGTGATTCTCCACATTCTTCACTTGAACAACGAACATCAGTTTATATTAATCCTCTTTACAATGATGGGGACTTTACAGAAGCGCAAACAGGTGAGCACCAACTTCCGAAATGGGCAGTTCAACTTTTGAAAGATGTAAACCCTGATGAACAGAATAAAACTGGCACCAGAAGGGCACATAGAAGTAAAGGCAATTTTGCCTTGATAGCAAATGATTTTACTGAACCTTCCACATACAAAGAGGCAGTAAAACATAAAGAATGGCAACAGGCTATGGTTGAAGAATATCAAGCAGTAATTGATAACAACACTTGGAAACTTGTTGATTGTCAAGCAAATGTTAAACCCATAGGCTGTAAATGGGTTTACAGAATTAAGTATAATTAGAAGGGTGAACTTGACAAGTATAAAGCACGACTTGTCGCAAAAGGTTTTGCACAGGAGGAAGGCATTGATTATGAAGAAACTTTTGCTCCTACAGCTAAATGGAACACCATCCGATTAACACTTGCATTGGCTGCTCAAAAAGGATGGAAAGTTCATCAAATGGATGTGAAAAGTGCTTTTATCAATGGGGATTTATAGGAGGAAGTGTATATGACCCAACCACCCGGTTTTGAAGTTGAAGGACAAGAACATAAAGTCTGCAAATTGATCAAGGCTTTATATGGATTAAAACAAGCTCCTCGAGCTTGGTATGCAAAGATGGACGAATACCTTAAGAAAGTTGGTTTTCAACGAAGTGAATCTGATGATACTTTGTATGTGCGACAACAGGGAAAATATCTGGTAATTCTTGTTATGTATGTAGATGATTTGATCATTACTGGCAACCATGATGATCATATTGCACAGGTAAAAAGGGAGTTACATGCAGGTTTTAAGATGACAGATTTGGGATTACTTCACTAATATCTTGGAGTTGAAGTCTTCCAACGTCCACATCATATTTTCATTTCTCAGAGTAAGTATGCCGCAGAGGTTCTTCAGCGATTTGGCATGCAAGATTGCAAGCCCGTTCTCACCCCCATGGAGCAAAACTTGAAACTTTCAAAATTTGAAGGGGGGGAAAAGGTGGACAGTACAACTTACAGACAGTTGATTGGTAGCTTGATTTATTTGACAAATACTCGTCCTGATCTATCTTATGCAGTCAATATTCTTTCACGTTTTATGCAGGAACCACGAGACATCCACTGGAATGCAGCCAAAAGAGTTCTTCGATATATCCAAGGAATAAAAGATTTTGGTCTTCTTTACACAAAGACTAAAAATTTTGTACTTGGTGGATATTCTGATGCCGACTTTGCTGGGAGTATTGATGATCGAGCATCAACATCAGGTTATTTAATGAATATGGCGTCAGCAACAGTATCTCGGAGTTGTAAAAAACAAGCTACAGTGGCCACTTCTTCAGCAGAAGCAGAGTACATTTCAGCATGGGAAGCAGCATGTGAAATTGTTTGGTTGCGCTGAATTTTGCAGGACTTGGGCATTTCTCAGGGAGAAGCTACATGATTGTTCATTGACAGCCAGTCAGCCATCAAACTTGCCAAGAACCCAGTTTTTCATTCAAAGACAAAGCATGTGGACACCAAGTATCATCATATCAGGTCTCTCATTGCCAAAGATGTCCTCAAACCAGTTTATTGTCCTTCCAAAGATCAGATCTCCGACATTTTCACGAAACCGCTTGGCAGAATAAAATTTACTAAGTTCAGGGATGAACTTGGTATCTGTTGTAATGTATCTTTGGATCATAGGGGGGAATGTTAGATGATCCAAAAATACAATTTTATCATAGGTTATAAAATTAGAATAAAATAATTATTAATTTAAGATTTTAAATTAATAATTATTATTCTAGAATGTTTAGTTATTTAATGGAGACTTTTAGAATTAGCATATTGTTGTAACTAGATATGACTCTCCAAATGTGTTGTATCTTAGGCTCTATTTTAGGAGATTAGTTAGCTAGTTGGTTTGAATAGCATTTATTGTAAATGGACACTTGTTATTTAATAAGTGATCCATAATTAGAGGTAGTTAGGACATGGAGCTTATAAATAGCTCATTGCAAGAGTGTTTGGTTGTTCGGGTGTAAACTCTTGCAAAATCAATTATGTAATTGTTTTTTTTTTTTTTTTTTTTTTTTTTTCTGATTAATAAAATTACGTGTCTGAGGACACTTCTGCCATTACATGACTAATTTCTTGGAGAACGATATCTTAATGATGAGAAGGATAAAGTTCAACGATTTGTCAGTGGTTTTCCATTAGAATTTATAGACTGGATTGAGGATGATGAGCCTCGGTCACTTGAGGAGGTTATTGAAAAATTGAAACATTGCTATGAACAACCAAAGTGTAAGAATGAATCTCAACGAGGATGGAAAGGGAAGGATAAGGATAAAGGTAAGGGTAAATGGAAACAAAAAAGAACAAGGCCTCATAATGTAGAAGAGAAAGAAAATGTGGCACCAAAAAAGAAGTTCAATGCAGCTAGATAGGGACACGGACCACAACAACAACATAGAAGTGATGAATCTTGATAGTTGGAGTGTTCGACATGCGGTAAGGAATGACTTAAGAGAGATTGTCCACATAATCAGGGTGGTAGGAATCAGATTTATAGTGCACAAGAGGCACAGTGTGTTCGGCATGTTGGTCAGAATGTTCCTCATATCTATGTAGCACTAGATAACATACAGGAAAGGCATCAGGCATCTATCATTGATATGGATAGTAAGCTTTGTGATCAAGTTGTTTCTATTTTGATTGAACCTGGATATAATTATAGTTATGTTAGTCCTGACATTGTGGATAAGGGTGGTTTGAATAAAGAAGAGCATGCAAAATCTTGGTTAGTGCAGTTGGCTACAGGTACAAAGAAAAGAGTTCATCATTGGGTAAGTTGAATGGAATGTCTACAACAACACACTTGAACATATTTCCATTGGGATCATATAGTATGATATTGGGTATGGACTGTTTATAGCTTCATAGGACCAAGGTGGATTGTTATGACAAAGCCATTGAGTGATAGGATGACAATGGGGGACCCAGAGTTTTATAGGGAAAGAAGAAAGCCACATCAATTAGGATGGTGACAACTATGTAGACCAAGAGTAGTCACAGGAAAGGGTGTGTGTTATATTCAATGCATATTTCTAGTGACAAAGGTAAGGAAGTTGAGGATGCATAAGTTTTGAGATGGTAGCCATTTCTACAACAATTTTAGGATGTATTTCCTGCAGATATTTCATAGTTTTCACCTCACAGGGAAGTAGACTTTTCTATTGAGTTAGTTCTAGGGGCAACTCTAGCATCAAAATCACCTTACAGGATGAATGAACTAGAGTTGGTAGAGTTAAATTTGCAGCTGAAAGAGATGATTGACAAAGGATACATTAGGTCAAGTGTATTGCCATGGAACGCACCAATATTGTTTGTGAAGAAGAAGGATGGTACTCTCATATTATGTATTGAATACAGGCAGTTGAAGAAAGTGAACATCAAGAACAGGCATCCATTTCTGAGGATTGGTGACTTGTTTTATCAGTTTAAGGGAGAAATAGTGTTCTCAAAGATTGATCTAAGATCCAGATATCATCGGGTACACATTAAAGAGGAGGACATTTACAAGACTGCTTTCCGGACTAGGTATGGGAATTATGAGTTTGTTGTAGTTCCATTTGGTTTAATTAATGCTCCAACTATCTTTATATGCTTGATGAATAGTGTGTTGCATCCGTATTTGGATAATTTTTTTATTGTGTTCATTGATGACATATTGGTATATTATCAAAATGAAGAAGAACATGTTGAGAATTTTGCAGTAGTGTTGATGTTGTTGAGAGAGAATCAATTGTATGCTAAGCTCAGCAAGTGCAATTTCTTTCAGGATGAGGTACATTAGTTGGGACATGTTGTCTCCAAGGAGGGCATATCAGTGGATCCAAAAAAGGTAAGAGTTATGATGGAGTGGGCAACTCCTAGAAATGTAGATGAGGTGAGATCCTTCATGGGGTTGGTAGGTTATTACAGGAGGTTCATCAGGAACTTCTCACAGATTTCTTATCATATTACATCATTGTAGAGGAATGGTAAGAATTTTGAATGGACACAGGAGTGTGAGGCCAGTTTTCATAAAATTACGCAAGTTGTTGATACATTCTCCAGTGTTAAAGATCACAGATCTAGATAAAGAGTTTGTAGTATGTACATATGCTTGGAAGGGAGGACTTGGCGGAGTCCTTATGTAGGATGGACAGGTGGTATGATATGAGTCATGAATACCAAATGAGCATGAGTAGAATTATCCAACGCATGATCTTGAGCTAGTAGTGATCATACATGCATTGAAGATGTGGAGGCATTATCTTCTTGGAAGGATATTTTTTATTAATGAGTGATCATAGTGGGTTGAGACATCTATTTGACTAGCCAAATTTGAATTCTAGGAAAGCTAGATGGTTGTCTATGATCAGTGAGTTTGATTTTGAGATCAGATACATCAAAGGAAAGGAGAATAGGGTCGTAGATTCTCTTAGCAAGAAGATATAGGTAAATCAAATAGCAACTATGAGTTCCAATGGATCAAATCTACAGGATGGAATCTTGTAGGTAGGTCAGCAAGATGTTAGGTACATGGAACTTAGGCACAAATTGTAGCAGAGTATAGGTGGTACAAGTATAGGTGCACAGGGTGTGGACAATTGTCTCACGATAGATGGATTGATCAGGTTTAGAGACAGGATATATGTGCCAGATAAAAGTGAGCACAAGAAGGTGATATTGAGGGAGTTTCATGCAAAACCATATTCAGGTTACCCAAGCTATTAGAAGACGTTGACAACAGTGAAGAAATTATATTATTGGATGAATTTGAAGAAGGATGTAGCAGAGTTTGTGGGTATGTGTTTGGATTGTCAGCAAGTGAAGGTAGAGTGTAAGCACCCAGGTAGACTACAACATCCAATTATGATTCCATAATGGAAATGGGAGGTCATTTCCATGGAATTCATCACAAGATTTCCAAGGATAGTGAGACAACATGATTCCATCATGGTTGTTGTGGATAGGTTGACAAAGGTCACACACTTCATTCCAGTGAAGACTACATATTCAACTAGTGATGTCGCACAGGTGTTCATCAAAGATGTGGTTAGATTGCATGGTGTTCCAACTAAGATGGTGTCAGACATGGACGCAAAGTTCACTTCCAAGTTTTAGAAGGAAGGGCACAGATTTTTCCTTAAGTACAATGTATCATCCACAGACACATGGATAGAAAGAGAGGGTAAACATGATATTGGAGAACATGTTGAGGATGTACGTGATGCATCAACAAAGAAGATGGGAGGAGTATCTTCCATTGGTTGAGTTTGAAAACAAAAATAGTTATCAGGAGTCATTGAGGATGAGTCCTTTTGAGGAATTGTATGGATAGAGTTGTAATGCTCCCATCAGTTGGAGTGATCCAATTAACAGAGTGTTGATTGGACTGGACATGTTGGTAGACATGGAGTGGGAAACACATGTAATCAAGAAGAACTTGAAAGGAGCACAATATAGATAGGAGAGTTATGTAGATCAGAATAGGTTGTTCTTGGAGGTCCAGGTTGGGGAACAGGTGTACTTGTGCATCAAACTAAAGAAGAGCTACTTGCTGATTGGATCATCTGCCAAGATGGCACCCCAATTTTGTTGAACTTTCAAGATTATTGAGAGGATTGGGCCAGTATCCTATCAACTTGCATTGCCTCCGATAGTGAAATTCCATGATGTTTTCCATGTGTCATTGCTTAAGAAGTATGTTAAAGATGATGATCATGTGATTGACTGACTTGTATTGCAGGTGGAGCCAGATGGAGAATTTCATCCAGAAGCTCAGCGTATATTGCAGAAAAAGGTGCTCATGCTTCATAACTAATCAATCGAGGAAGTTAAAGTGAAATGGAAGCACTTTGGGCCCAATGAAGCTACATGGGAGATGACAGATCAGATGTGGGCTATGTAACCTTCATTGTTTTTCGGTTGAGGCAATGTAGTTTTGGTATGTCTTTGGTATATGTTTTGGTACATGTTTTGGTGATGTTTGATATATGTATATATGTATATGGATGTAAATACGACCATGAGATATGTTATAAAGCTCCAATAAGTGGTATGGTTTTCATGTTATTACGATGTTACGTTGTCATGTTGGTTTACTTTTCAGCTGGCTGATCATTGTGAATACTGCATCGAGCTATGTTATAAAACACCATGGGAAGTATGATTTGTTTTCAATGGTTTTGCAGAGGTATAGATGTGGTTGAACATCGAGGAAGGTTTCCCCTAAGGGGAAGGGTTATGTAATAGCCCTGGTGAAAATTTAATGTAATAAAAGTTAATAAAGGAAAAATAATAACTGTTAGAGCCTAGATTGACCTCAAGCTGAAGGGAGGCAATCCTAGGATAACCATAAACTAAGCTTAACCTAGTAGCTAGCCCTATCAGGTCGGGAGAGGGCTCTCTCCTTGTGAATCTCAGTCAAGATGACTAGATCAGATATGGATTTTAAGCTAGGTATAGTAGCTCAAAGGATTTTATTGGATTTTTTTTGGGTCAAAACAACAAGAGAAAGGATGATTTGGACTATGGAATCGACGTCAGTTTCTGCTGGCAAACCTGGGGAAATTAAGTGCCATGTTTAGCCAAGTGAAGATTGTAAATGTGAGAAGTATAAGGGAGAAAGCCCACTGCCCTGCAGGCATCAAACAAAGGATGGATCTATAGCAACAACTTTAGATGAAAGAGAATAACGAGGTTGCTCAACAGAGCATCTAGTAAAGGATGAATTCTACTAAGACAACCATTACAACTAACAACAAAATAATCATTAAAGGAGCATCATTATAGATGAATTCCTAACATATCACTTAGATAATGCTGAAACAAAGTAGAAAAACATAATGTGTAAATGAATTTATGAGAAAAACATACTAAACATCAGCACCGTGATGAATCCCAGATCTAAAGGGTAAAAGACTACTTTATTAAAATGATATTCAGGAACAATTTTACACAAAGCCAAGACAACCTCTCTGCTGCCAAAAACAAACCTCTACACTATGAAATTCATAAAATATATACATTTTCTCATCCCTTTATTAAGGGAATTGAGCTCAACCATCTTCTTCAAAATAGAATCAGTTACATTAAACTTGGACCGAATTTCTGAAAATAGGTGTTGAAGATGAACTCGTATCTCCTAAACCATAGCACTTGTTACAAAAATGAAAGAGGTTTCTGTAGATAAGGTCATTTTGGAGAAAACCCTCTCTCAAATTTTGGAAATTCGTTTCCGGTTGCTCGAAATATGTGCCACAAAATCATCTCCAAAACAAAAAATCATTAAAAATTTAAATCTGTGAAAATGAGCGGTAAATATCTAGTCACATATCCAAATTCACGACACCTGATAATAAACTGAAAGAGGTTTTTGTTATATGGTTTGTGGTTAACAAAAACCTCATTGGGGTTTTCAAAATTTCTTTCCATCTATTGTAAAATGGCACCGCACTAAAATGACTAAAGCAGTAAAAAATATGAAAAATTTGCTTTGTTTTAATGTAGGCTCCAAATATCACTGCATATCTCCCACATAGTAGCACTTGTGCATAAACTGAAGGAGGTTTTTTTTATTTCGTATGTGATGGAAAAAAACCTCTTTCACTTTTGTAAAATTCTTGTCCAAACTTATTTTGTTGTAAACTTGTCCCCGTGTGCAGCAACTGACCTCAAAACATGCATAACCAAGAATCAATCATTCATTTTGATCATATCTTCTGATCCAGGAGCTGGTTTTCGGATTGTGATATACTGTTGGAAATATTTTTCCGTGCTGCTTCTGATGAACATTCTTATGACATGTTTTGTGCTAAATATTATGTGCAAAACATCTAACAAAACTAGACATAGTAAGAGCTCATGTTGATCCCTAGTGACAGGCTGCGAAGACTGGAACCAACATCAGCCTTATTGGGGATGGCAGCTCCTTGAAGATGTCAAGAACACTGTAGACCAAGTGCCTCATCCATTAGGTAATACGGTCAAACAACTTCAAACCCAAAACAACTCATACCAATCGAAAAACATATACATATTGCAACCTATACATAAACAAATACCGAAAACTGAAATGCTGCCTCGGGCAGCTTATTTATGTACAAATCTAACCTACTTTGCTGCAAAATTGATAGATCAAGTAACGCTAAAATGCCAGATCAACCAATCAAGTAACTGTGACAAGGATGCTGCTTGAAAGTGCTTCAACCAGGACACAAATGTAAATGCTGACAACCATCCATGCACAAACTGAATTTGGCTGTGTGAAAGACAATCTGACTTATCATTCAAATTGAAAAAATACTACATATATGCAATAATAGGATCAAAGAAACCAAACTCTGTTTGCTGCCCTAACTCATTAACATATGCTCTTGGTTGGAGATTGTCACATCCTCGTTGTAAATCATAACATCCTTCAATCCAACCATCCAAGGGCAACCTTATCTTTTCTTCTTTGGGAGGAGGGAGAGTTTCCAAGAACTTTTTAGGGTTTTGGAATTCATGTGATTTAATTTGAACATCTAATAATTCAATTTCATTTTCCAATCTTTCAATCACTAAGCCAAGAAAACAATATTTATTCTCAGGTGTGAGTCAGCTGGATTTCAAGCTAAGAAACAATGATGTTAAAAAACTCTGATCAATCTGAAATTTTTCTATCTCATCCCTTAAAATCAATAATATTTAACTAGATAACGGATTTGCCACATACTCTGTCATTGGTGATTGCCATCAACGTTCTGAAAACTGGATTCTTTGGCAGTGAAGTCAAAGATCAGGATCTTGAACATTGGAGTCATCAGGTAGATGATTTCAACCTTAATATGTGTTTGACTGTTGTCCATCATCAACAATCAGATCTGCAACTTGAATGATCTTTCTCAGAGAAGATCTATCACCTCTTCCCCAGTATGGTCGCCACTATGTTAGAGCCTAGATTGACCTTAGGCTGAAGGGAGGCAATCCTAGGATAACCACAAACCAAGTTTAACCTAGTAGCTAGCCCTACCAGGTCGGGAGAGGGCTCTCTCCTTATAAGTCTCAGTCAAGATGACTAGATCAGATATGGATTTTAGGTTAGGTATAGTAGCTCAGAGGATTTGATTGGATTTGTTTTAGGTCGAAACAGCAAGAGAAAGGATGATTTGGACTATGGAATCGATGTCAGTTTCTGCTAGCAAACCTACGGCAAATTAAGTGCCATGTTCAGCCAAGTGAAGATTGTAAATGTGAGAAGTATAGGGGAGAAAGCCCACTGCCCTGTAGGCATCAAACAAAGGATGGATCTGCAGCAACAACTTTAGATGAAAGAGAATAACAAGGTTGCTCAACAGAGCATCCAACAAAGGATGAATTCTGCTAAGACAACCATTACAACTAACATCAAAATCATCATGAAAGGAGCATCATTACGGATGAATTCCTAACATATCACTTAGATAATGCTGAAAAAAAGTAGAAAAACATAATTTGTAAATGAATTTATGAGAAAAAACATACTAAACATTAGCATCGTGATGAATCCCAGATCCAAAGGGCAAAAGACTGCTTTATTAAAATGATATTTAGGAATTTTTTTAGACAAAACCAAGATAGCCTCTCTGCTGCCAAAATCGAACCTCTACACTATGAAATTCATAAAATATATACATTTTCTCATCCCTTTACTAAGGGAATTGTACTCAACCATCTTCTTCAAAGTAGAATCAGTTACATTAAACTTAGACTGAATTTCTGAAAATAGGTGTTGAAGATGAACTCGTATCTCCTAAACCATAGCACCTGTTACAAAACTAAAAGAGGTTTTTGTAGAAAAGATCATGTTGGAAAAACACCTCTCTCAAATATTGGAAATTCGTTTCAAGTTGCTTGAAATCTGTGCCACAAAATCATCTCTAAAACAGAAAATCATTAAAAATTTAAATCTGTGAAAATGAGCGATAAAGATCTAGTCACATATCCAAATTCACGACACCTATGAATAAACTGAAAGAGGTTTTTGTTATATGGCTCGTGTTTAACAAAAAAACCTTGGGTTTTTCAAAATTACTTTTCACCTGTTGTGAAATGGCATCGCACTAAAATTACTAAAATAGTAAAAAATATGAAAAATTTGCTTTGTTTTAATGTAGGCTCCAAATATCACTGCATATATCCCACATAGTAGCACCTGTGCATAAATTGAAGGAGGTTTTGTTATTTGGTATGTGATGGACAAAAACATCTTTCGCTTTTCTAAAATTCTTGTCCAAACTGATTTTGTTGTAAACTTGTCCCTGTGTGCAACAACTGACCTCAAAACATGTATAACCAAGAATCAATCATTCATTTGGATCATATCTTATGATCAGGGTGCTGGTTTTTGGAGTGTGATATACCGTTGGAAATATTTTTTTGTGCTGCTTCTGATGAACATTTTATGCCATGTTTTGTGTTAAATATTATGTGCAAAACATCTAACAAAACCAGACATAGTAAGAGCTCATGTTGATCCCTGGTGATAGGCTGTGAAGACTGGAACCAACATCGACCTTATTGGGGATGGCAACTCCTTGGAGGTGTCAAGAACACCATAGACCAAGTGCCTCATCCATTGGGTAATATGGTCAAACAACTTCAAACCCAAAACAACTCATACCAATCCAAAAACATACACATACTGCAACTTGTACATAAACAAATACCGAAAACTGAAATGCTACCTCAGGCAGCTTATTTATGTACAAATCTAACCTACTTTGCTACAAAATTGATAGATCAAGTAACACTGAAATGCCAGATCAACCAATCAAGTAACTATGACAAGGATGCTACTTGGAAGTGCTTCAACTAGGACACAAATGTAAATGCTGACAACCATCCATGCACAAACTGAATTTGGCTGTGTGAAAGACAATCTGACTTATCATTCAAACTAAAAAAATACTCCATATATGCGATAATAGGATCAAAGAAACCAGACTCTGTTTGCTGCCCTAACTCATTAACATATGCTCTTGGCTGGAGATTGTCACATCCTCATTGTAAATCATAACATCCTTCAATCCAACCATCCAAGGGCAGTCTTATCTTTTCTTCTTTAGGAGGAGGGAGAGTTTCCAAGAACTGTTTAGGGTCTTGGACTTCATGTGATTTAATTTGAACATCTAATAATTCAATTTCATTTTCCAATATTTCAATCACTAAGCCAAGAAAACAATATTTATTCTTAGGTGTGAGTCGGCTGGATTTCAAGCTAAGAAACAATGCTGTTAAAAAATTATGATCAATTTGAAATTTTGCTATCTCATCCCTTAAAATCAATAACATTTCACTAGATAATGGATTTGCCACATACCCTGTCATCAGTGATTACCATCAACATTTTGAAAACTAGATTCTTTGGCAGTGAAGTCGAAGCTTAGGATTTTGAACATTGGAGTCATCAGGTAGATGATTTCAGCCTTAATATGTGCCTGACTGTTTTCCACCATCAACAATTAGATCTGCAACTTGAATGATATTTCGCGGAGAAGATTTCTCACCTCTTCCCCAGTATGGTCGCCACTATGTTAGAGCCTAGATTGACCTCAGGCTGAAGGGAGGCAATCCTAAGATAACCACAAACCAAGCTTAACCTGGTAGCTAGCCCTACCAGGTCGGGAGAGGGCTCTCTCCTTGTGAATCTCAGTCAAGATGACTGGATCAGATATGGATTTTAGGCTAGGTATAGTAGCTCAGAGTATTTGATTGGATTTGTTTTTGGTCAAAACAACAAGAGAAAGGATGATTTGGACTATGGAATCGATGTCAGTTTCTACTGGCAAACCTGGGGAAAATTAAGTGCCACGTCCAGCCAAGTGAAGATTGTAAATGTGAGAAGTATAGGGGAGAAAGCTCGCTGACCTACATGTATCGAACAAAGGATGGATCTGGAGAAACAACTTTAGATGAAAGAGAATAACGAGGTTGCTCAACAGAGCATCTAGCAAAGGATGAATTCTGCTAAGACAACCATTACAACTAACAACAAAATCATCATGAAAGGAGCATCATTACGGATGAATTCCTAACATATCACTTAGATAATGCTGAAACAAAGTAGAAAAACATAATGTGTAAATGAATTTATGAGAAAAAACATACTGAACATCAGCACTGTGATGAATCCTAGATCCAAAGGGCAAAAGACTGCTTTATTAAAATGATATTCAAGAAATTTTTACACAAACTGAAGACAACCTCTATGCTTCCAAAATCAAACCTCTACACTATGAAATTCATAAAATATATACATTTTATTATCCATTTACTAAGGGAATTGAGCTCAACCATCTTCTTCAAAATAGAATCAGTTACATTAAACTTGGACCGAATTTCTGAAAATAGGTGTTGAAGATGAACTCGTATCTCCTAAACCATAAAACCTGTTACAAAACTGAGAGAGGGTTTTGTAGATAAGGTCATGTAGGAGAAAAAACTCTCTCAAATTTTGGAAATTCATTTCCAGTGGATCGAAATATGTGCCACAAAATCATCTCTAAAACAGAAAATCATTAAAAATTTAAATCTGTGAAAATGAGCGGTAAAGATCTAGTCACATATCCAAATTCACAACACCTGTGAATAAACTGAAAGAGGTTTTTGTTATATGGCTCATGGTTAACAAAAAAATCCTTCGGGTTTTCAAAATTACTTTCCATATGTTGTAAAATTTCACCGCACTAAAATGACTAAAACAGTAAAAAATATGAAAAATTTGCTTTGTTTTAATGTAGGCTCCAAATATCACTGCATATCTCCCACATAGTAGCACCTATGCATAAACTGAAGGAGGGTTTTGTTATTTGGTATGTGATGGACAAAAATCTCTTTCACTTTTGTAACATTCCTATCCAAACTGATTTTGTTATAAACTTGTCCCTGTGCGCAGCAATTGACCTCAAAACATGTATAACCAAGAATGAATCATTCATTTCGATCATATCTTCTAATCCGGGAGACGGTTTTTGGAGTGTGATATACCGCTGGAAATATTTTTCCATGCTGCTTCTGATGAACATTCTTATGACATGTTTTGTGCTAAATATTATGTGCAAAACATCTAACAAAACTAGACATAGTAAGAGCTCATGTTGATCCCTGGTGACAGGCTGCGAAGACTAGAACTAACAATAACCACCGTTGATCGAACACTTATTCCAAGTCGAATGATGGGAAAGACATCCTAGTGTGGGTGGTCATGTGGTTTATTATGGCTAAGGAAATTGGCAAGGGAAATGGCTAAGGATTTGGAAAGGAAAAATGGAATTTTTGGCACATTTATTTATGAAAATAATGGAAATTAGGAGAAAAGAAAGGTGAAAGGTCACAACTTGCATGTGAAGAGGAAAATGAAAGAAAGTAATAGAAAAAGAAAAAAATAGAGGCCTAATTGCTAAAAAGGATTTTGAGGATCAGTTTGTAACCTTTTTTCAATTCAATTTTGGAGCTCTCTCATTATTCTCTCTCTCTCTCTCTCTCTCACTCTTGGACACTTAGAGTTTTCTTGGAGCACTTTGGCATTGGATCAAGAAAGGAAAAGAAGGCAAGGGGAAGGAAGGAGAAATCAAGGAAGAGCATGATTAAGTAGCTATAGAAGGATTCTTTGTAGGTATTGATTGACACGTGTGTTTTTCTAGCTAGATTTTGCATGCATGGTATTGCATGTGGTTCTTTTATGTTATGGCATGGGTTTTCCAGGTGTGACAGTGTTTTTAGCCTAGCCTTTCTATTTCTAGATAGCCATGGTGTGATGGAGTTTTCATTTTTTCATTAAGTTAGATTTCTAGATGGATTCAAAGTGGAGTGAGGTGGATCTCCAGAAGAAAGAACACATGGCCTAGTGATCCCTGGACCAAACTGTGGATAGTGGTAAGGAAACTAGCCTAGTGACCCATGAACCGGACTGTGGGTTGCAGTAAAACTAGGTATTGGGTGCCTCGGTGGGCCTAAGAATCATTTCCAGTGAATGGAGGGATATAGGGTAAAGCCTAGAGGTGGTTGCCCTTGATTATGCCTAGGAATACTTGCTAGTGAATGGCGGGATATACGGTAAATCCTAGAGGGATGAATCTCAGTTTAGGGCCTAGTGATCCCTGGATCAAACTGTGGATTGCGGTAAAGCCTAAGAGACTAGGAGACATGAAAATTACTCATGTTGTAGGTGGAGAAATCTGGTGGAATTCATGCTTGTTTTGGACTAGTGATTTGGTGGAGATCATGGTAAAGCCTATTATTACATGTTTATTGTGTTGGCCTAATGATCGAGGATGGATTATGGTAAAGCATGGTTTCTATTGATGAGGGTAAGTTGGTTTAGCCTCGGAATTCCCTGCTTGGTTCTTTTGGTTTTAATCCACATTCATGCTTGGAATATGACACGAGGGTGAATGGCTAAAGAGAGAATTGGCTCAACCATTATATGGTTGGGTGGAACGTGGTAGTCCCATCCCAGGTTGGCTTTTGCATTCATTAATAAGATGTTCTTTCCTTGAAATCTTAAGTGAAAATGTACTGGTTATTATGTGTATTATATGGTTGATGTATCCTTGGTATTTCTGTTGTTATTATGCTGGTTATAAGCATGTATTATGACAATGATGATGGATGGATCTCCTCATGTTTCGATTTGTAAATGAATGAACAATATATCTATGGCCTAATAGATGATAATGCAACTAGTGATATAGGGAACAATTCTTCTTAGCAATTCTCAGATAAGTATGAGACCCCTATGCTCAACTTTGTTGTTTAAACCTACAGATTACATATTTGTGACATGTTTGATGAAATTCCTGTCATGGCTAGTATGGGTCCAATCAGGTTATTAATCAAGCAATTTCATTTTCATCCTTATTCTGTTGTTATATTTCAGTTCTAAAAGTGTCATTGAGTTCTGGGCAGTGACCTAGGCCTTGGGCCAGAAAAAGTGGCTCAACTCCCAGAGATGCAGGAACAACATTGGGCAAAAAAGTCCCTAGACGCATGCATACCCATGTTGTGGGAGCATCTGGAGCCTCCTGGACACATGCTTGTCCATATCAAAGGAGTGTCCAAGGGTTTAATGGTCTAAAATCTCAGTTGGTCTCAAAGGATGGTTACCTAAGTGGTTGGGATGGCTCCTGAGAGTTCTGTTGCTGATGTGGAAAGTTTGTATGGTGTGCTTCCATCGGTTCCACTTCCTTAAGGATACCTAGGAGGTTGAATCCCATTGTAGTAGCCTCTCATCGCATATTTACCCTAGTTGTCCAATTACTTGGGTAGATGTGGGAGGAGTGTGTTATAATCGATTTCATGAGATTTACAAAAACCAAAAAAATCATTTATGTGTCTGGATAAAAACATACCACCCTTGCCATTAAACATGAATTGAGACAAGGAATGAACAATTTCCACGGAGATTTAAAGTTTAGCATAGGTTAGAAAAACACTTCGGGATTGCGATTTGGGAAAGAACCAATTAAGATAAGAGATTCAAAACAGACTCAATAGGCACAACTTGTCATATGTCCATCCTTCTAGCGCCATTTTGTTGTCGGTGCTGGAAATCCATCAACCAAGGGGTTTTCCCTAATGTGAAGTCCTAATTAGACCTCACACTATTTGGAATAGGAACCCCATCCCAGGTATCGGCGCGAATGCCATATATTCTTACATAATTTCCTTGGCTCTAACTGTCAGCAAGAGAGAGGAGTACAAATGTGCCTTCGAAATCCAAGGGGGTGTTTCTGGTGAGTGTTCAGTCATATGTGTGTCAAATTTATTTTACTGCGGAGGGGGAAGAGAAGTGAGCCTCTAAGAGAGAGGTAATAATACAACCCTAGTAGAGGCACACATAAACAAGAAGAATCCATTCAACATCTAGAAGAATAGTCCATAAATATGCGACGGTCATTGCAACCATTATAACAAGAAATATATGTCTAATATGTAGATGAATAGTCCATGAGGAAGTGACATCGATAATTACCATTACAACACATTCTCATTATGTTAAGTACCAAAATAATCAAAATTATTCAACTACTTTAGCATAGATGAAAGCAAACATTAATTACAAAATACGAGTTGAAAACCTTAGGGAGATAAGTTGAAAATACGGGTTGAAAAAGTAGTCTTATTATTTTATTATTTTTTAATATGTTTACTTTTTAATCCAATAATGGTGAATCATCCCCCATAGTTGACATCATCATCTTCAATCCTATTGGTTCTTATAAAGCTTATTTTGGTTGTACATTTTTCTTAGGAAGCCCATTTTAGACCTCAAAATTTCTCTAATGTTGATGGATGAGACTGTGCAATGTGTAGTTCAGGAAGGCCATATGAGGCTAAGCTATTGGGAATTTTCTGAAACTAGACTCAGTGTGGGATCGGTGAAATTGATGTGAATAATGATAGGACTTGACTGTGATCACAGACTTAGAGTTCTTGATGACACAACATAGATCATCTGAAACACATTAATAACATACTTCCCTCAGTGGAACAAGATTTACGACAACTTACGAAAAGTGCGACACTAAAGATACACTTTGCAACGACCGTGAAGACGCTTGTGTGACATTGCTTAAAACTTTGGAAATGAGTGCGATGGAGGTTTACATGGTAATATTGACTCATTTACATGAGGAGAACCTCTTAAAACCACCAAAACAAGCTTATGTACATTGTGCGACACTTTAACATGCTAGAAGAAGACAAGTGATAATATGTGAAAGACACTTGCAAGTCGGTTCCTTACTAACGGAATAAGATGTGGGGACGGATGAACGGGTGACTGATACTATTTGTCTCCTTTTCGCCCTTCTTTCTCATGAGTCGACCGGAGCATCCCACATCAAATGAACCGTAAAAAGTAGACTCCTATTGGTTGGTTGGTTGCTTGGATGGAAGTTTTTGTTTGCTGATGCTGGGCCAAATGAAGCTCCGGAGGGCTTGCGCTTCTGAGGGCAAGGTCCGGCAGGGCTCGACTGTTAAGGACCTTTAGGTGCTCGACCATAAGGACCTTTAGGTGCTCGACTGTTAAGGAGAGGGAGAGGAGAGGATGCCCCCGGCAGGGCTCGACCAACGCCCCCCCCCACCCAATAAGTAAATTGAATTTGATCGAAAAGACACTCGACCTGTCATTTGTAAATACGTATGTAAGATAACGCCCAACTCTAAGTGAAATGAATGATGATTAAGCATCGATCTTCTTTTCTTTCTTTCTTTATTTCTTCCATAGTTTCTCCTGCGGGCGACTAAGATTGTTTGTTCATTTCTCTGAAACCCGGCAGGGACTCGGATAGGAATACCCATGGGTCGAGGAGAAGATTGCTTCAGTAACTCCCTTCTATGCCCCCCTGCCTCGCCTCTTCGAAGAAGTGACTGCCGGTGGTGGATCTGGCTTCGAATATCCATCATCTATTATATACGTCTTAACAACTGATAGTACCGGTCGAGCCCACCTATGTGCATTCTTGATTTACCCACCTGGATACGGCTTAGTGGGGGCATGTGATCCGATATCTCCTTTATGGTACGGTGGAGACTCAGGTTAAGCCCCGTCTTGGAACCGATAGGGGTTAGGAGTAAAGCATCCCGAGGTGGCGTATCTCGGATACGTGGAAGAGCATTGGGAAACCCGATTTATCCATTCGATAGGGGAGCATTTTTCTCCGGATGAGGTTATACCTTTCCCTACCTCTAGCTAGTCAGGCTATAGGGGAAAGCATAGCGCTTCGCCCGTTCACTTATTGAATAGGGGGTGAATACTTTTTTTCCTATCGGTTATACCGATTATAAGGTTATACCCCTCGCTACTTACTATAGGAGGTAGGGGGGGGAGGTATAACCTTGCATGGCCGGCTACTATAAGGGATCGACTGATAAATCCCTCACCATCAGAATGGTGAGCCCCTCTCCTTATTTTTCGAGCATGCTAAGCACCCTACCGGGCCTCTCCTTAACAGTCGAGCCGATGGTGGCCAGTCGAGCATGCTTACGCATCCTGCCGGTCCTCACCATCGGAATGGTGAGCCCCTCTCCTTATTAGTCGAGCGTGCTACGCACCCTACTGGGCCTCTCCTTAACAGTTGAGCCGATGGCGGCCTTATTAATCGAGCGTGCTACGCACCCTGCCGGTCCTCACCATCGGAATGGTGAGCCCCTTATTAGTCGAGCGTGCTACGCACCCTACCGGGCCTTGGGGATTGGGGTGGGTGGGTAAATAGTGGTCGAGTGGGCCTTCCTCTCCTTATCAGTCGAGTCACTAACGTACCTCTCCCAGGGGTCGAGCAACTAAATTTTCAATTTACTTATTGGGTGGACCCTCTCAAATAAGTAAAAAAAAGGGCGATGGCGGCCTTTTAGTCGAGCATTCGTTACCTCTCCCATGGGTCGAGAGTTTGACAGGCTCACCCTCATCCATATGATGGATGAGCGATAAATCCCTCACCCTGCCAGACCTCTCCTTATCAGTCGAGCCCCGTTGCCGGTTCAATTTACTTATTTGGTGGCCCCTCTCAAATAAGTAACTAAAGAGCAACTAAAGTTCCTCTCCTTATTAGTCGAGCCTCGTTGCTGGTTCAATTTACTTATTGGGTGGCCCCTCTCAAATAAGTAACTAAAGAGCAACTAAAGTTCCTCCCCTTATCAGTCGAGCCCCGTTGCCGGTTCAATTTACTTATTGGGTGGCCCCTCTCAAATAAGTAACTAAAGAGCAACTAAAGTTCCTCTCCTTATCAGTCGAGTCCCGTTGCTGGTCCTCTCCTGGGGGTCGAGCAACTAAAGTTCCTCTCCTTATCAGTCGAGCCCCATTGCCGGTCCTCTCCCGGGGGTCGAGCAACTAAAGTTCCTTGATGCTTATTGGGTGGTGGGCATCGGAATGAGTAAGTGACTCCGTCCCTCTCCTCTCCCTCTCCCTCTCCTTAATAGTCGAGCACCTAAAGGTCCTTATGGTCGAGTACCTAAAGGTCCTTATGGTCAAGCACCTCTCTTTATTAGTCGAGCGTGCTTACGCACCCTAAAGGTTCAATTTACTTATTGGGTGGGGGGGCATTGGTCGAGCCTGCTTACGCATCCTTAACAGTCGAGCGCCTCCGGACCTTATGGTTGAGCACCTCTCCTTATTAGTCGAGCATGCTTACGCACCCTAAAGGTCCTCTCCTTAATAGTCGAGCCTGCTTACGCATCCTCTCCCTTGGGGTCGAGTACCTCTCCTTATTAGTCGAGCGTGCTTACGCACCCTAAAGGTTCAATTTACTTATTGGGTGGGGGGGCATTGGTCGAGCCTGCTTACGCATCCTTAACAGTCAAGCACCTAAAGGTCCTTATGGTCGAGTACCTCTCCTTATTAGTTGAGCGTACTTATGCACCCTGAAGGTTCAATTTACTTATTGGGTGGGGGGGCTCGATTGATAAGGATGCGTAAGTCCTAGTGCCTCCCCATCCCGCTCATAAAGCATTTCTTGAGCAAGTGTGTTTGAAAGCCTTGCTGTCTGTATCCCTCCCATCCAACAGCTCGTCTCCTCTCTCTATTGGAAGCCGCCCCGTCCGTTCAACGCTACGCTGCTGTAAGTGTGGGGCATTCCCTAAGTGGGGTAAGTAGTCAATAGAATAGGTTATTGAAGCAGGTAGGTTGGTGCATAGGTAAGTAAGTAAATATGGGTTGTTGTCAAATATAGGGGGGTTATTGGAAACACTTAAGTAAAGAGAATAGGTGGGTTGGAAACAGTAAAGGTAAAGGGAAGGGTTGTTCATAGCTGTCCCTCCTAAGAGATTACTAAAGGAAAGTGTGAAGAATATCCGGGCAATGTCTGTACAGAGAAACATCCGATCATAACGCAGATGGGGAATATATCTAGGTATGAGGAGTGTCAGGATGTTCTCTAGGGCTGAGGTCAGAGGAGTCTTAGGGTCCAAAGGCTATTCCCAAGGGAGTCTACTATATGGAGGGTAAGTCATAGGGTCTAGGGATGGAGGATTGCAAGGTTCGTTCAGAGGAGTTTAAGGATGTTCCTGTAGTTTCCCAAGGATGCATACCAAGGCAGTCAGTATGAGCTGTATGGATGGGGTTCCCGAGGATGCGTACCAAGTATGGAGGTATGAGGAGTGTCAGGAGGGTCCCAAGGAGGAGGTATGAGGGGGTGCCAAGGAAGGATGATAATAATGTTTCCAAGGAGTAGGTGGATGAGGGTCCCAAGGATGAGTTTAAGGATCGAGGGCAGTGTATCCGTCTAGGTTTGGTCAGTGTCAAGTCGTTCCCGGTCAGTGGGAATCCGTTATTTTCCTTGTAATTGGTAACACTGCATGTATTGGTGGTTCATTTCATCGATGCACCTCACTCAAACTACTTCCTTCCTTATTGCATTATATACGTGAGTGAAAGAAACACATTTTAGAGCAAAGATAGCATGAAAAAGACACTAATTAGAGTGAAAGCAAGAAAAACGACAATCGAAAACATGAAAATGACACTTGTGAAAACAAATGTGCGCAAAAGTGTCAGTTTGCTAAACTCGCTGAAATAGAAGTAAAAACACAACGAGAAGTGATAAATTGTTGATGTAAGTGCACACTGATTGTCGACATGGATTGGAAATCACACGGGAACATGCTTGATGGACCGTGCTATGCTTTTTCAAGCTTGTGTAAAAGAATGGCTCACGAACTTGTTGTAGAATGAGCATGTGTGAGAAATTACCCTTGACAGTTCCAATCCAAGAAGGGATTTCAAAAGCATCAACTAACCAAGAAGTGACTATGGAATGATGAATTGCAAGAGCAACAGTAGGATCTAAAATTCAAGTGTAGGAAAAATTTTGGAGGGTGTTTTTTGTAGCAACAACATGTAGCCACTATAACAACCCCAAAATTTTGACCTTCTTCAAATTTGGAGAGACCCCCCTTAATCAAATTCCTATCATGCTTTACCTATGGTTTCGTAGGTTTTAACTGTTCCTTCAACCTAGCTAGGGTTCCGATTTCCTGCTAGTAAGCCTAGCCTTAAGTTTCAAAACTTGTGTTTTGTTGACCGTTCCTTCAACCTAGCTACTAAAATCACAATATGTGACATATCTTAGTTCCATATACCCTTTAGGCACAAGTCACATTCTTAGTTTATAGTGATTCAACATTGCTCCATAGAGATGCGACCTACGAATTCTCTACCTTGAGTGCATGTGATAAGACTAGTGTGTATCTCCAATATGTGACCCCACTGAAACTAGCACATGCGACAAACACATCATGCACTCTTAGGATGAAACCTCCCCCACGTGTTTTTGACATATATAATGACTCTCTCTCACATACCATTGCATCTTACCTCCAACGATTGGATGAACACACCTCCCTTTGGCTATCATCTGTAGGTGTGACCTCTGGGTAAGTAATGCTTTCTCTCTCCAATTATTATTTCTTTCCCAATTGAAAAATGTTGAATCGACTCACCTCCCCAACCCTCCTTACTTATTCAACTCACTTACTTCTCTACTCACCCTCTACACCTCATTTTTACCTTACGACCATTTGAATCCCTATGCTTATTCCATAACCTGCACTCAGTCCTTAACCAAAGATTCAATAGTCTTATGCTATAATATTTCATTTCACCCCCATGAATTTTACCCTAGTTCTGTGACCAATTTCTTTGTGACTACCTTGTCAAGACACCCAAATCGGGCCAATAAGTGAAACGCCAACTTAATTGTGTATATTCATTAATGACAAGGATGTACGAGTTATGGTTCAAATTAATATTAGAGGGATTGAAATTGTTTAAGTTTCAATCCTCTTGCACGTTAGTCAGTTCATCATGCATTCATGCTTTGAACTGTGTTAATCCAACTTACTTGTTTTATGATGTACATTACTTGATATACCCATGGAATGACCACATAAACACTCGCACCTTGCCTACAATTTTTTTTTCCATCCAATTTTACTCAAAACTCAATCAACAAATCATGTTGGGTGACTTGTTTCACATCATTGTGCCCCAAGAGTGTCAAAAATAAAGTTCGCAAGTTTCTTTCACTTTCAATCTAAACACTAGATTTGTGACTTGGCTTGTTTCCCCCATGACTTTATCACTTGTCATGTATTTTTGTCTCAGCCAAATTATGGTTTAGAATTTCAACCTGCACTAGAGTTACAAGTTGTGACTTATCTTAGGTCACTATCACATCTAGAACCTTGATGACACTACCATCTAATTTTTGAACTTGTGATAATAATTAAGGATGTGGCCTGCCTTGTGAACCAAAATTGTGACTATGCCATTTTACCCATCCCATGAGGTCAAAAATCGCAATGATAGTCTTTGGTGACACCATGATAATGAAATTTGACCTGCTTTATTCTTTGAATGTGCGAGTTGTAAAATGATTTCCTTCCTATGAAGCTTGATCCACTTAGCTTTGACATCCTGATATGTGACCTAAGCCTTCATATTTCTTGTTCAATTAGTGATTGTTATTGCCTTAAGCTAACATTGTTTCATTGATGAATATATTCGATATGTCAGGTACCATTGACTTAGATTAACTCAACATCTTATCTTCTTCAAAAGAGATGGCTTCACCCATCATAAGAGGTTATGGTAGGATCTATTGTAGTATTGAAAGTAGTATAGAAGGGGTTATGGATAGCCGCCGAAGTTTCCTCTCTATGTTGATATTGTCTATTTTATTGACAAGGAAACATAAATCACATGGGGAGACATATACACAAAGTTCTCAAGAAAATAGATTCCACAGGATGAGGTTGATTTCCAAGTAATATAAATGAATATGAAGAAATCCTAGCTACATAACATGGAAATGTATACACCATTGTTCTCATTCTCAGAGACCATAGTATGGATCCTTCCACACACAGATGTGGATTAGTGCATAGGCAAGGGTCATGACAAAGAAATTGTAGCATCCTTTACCACGACATATATTTCAAACTATTATAAGCTTCCCCAGCATCAAGAGATTTTCAATAATAGATTGTTGTTTTGATTTGATGGATCATACAATGATGTACTAAAATCCTGGAGGAAAGATACAACCAAATTTAGGCACAGGGAAGATGGAGTCTGTATTACAAAATCCCTCAAAAAAGTATATAAAATGATGGCCACTATGATGAACAAGATCTATGCCAAAATAGATACGAAAACCTTCCAGGAAACTTGGGTTTTGTTGATGCATTCAATTGCCACAAAAGGAACAATCTTCAACCTAGAAAGCATACTTGCACCAACTCTCAAATCAAATTCCCATGCAACAAAGAGTTCGACGAAAGGAGAGCAATCAAAGTTTTATGTGGGTTCTTACATTTTAGATGCTGTGTGTGTAAAATGTGACTTTGAAGGCATGGGATTAAAATGGACCCATGAGGAAGAATCCCCTGTACATAGCTATTACAAGATCTTATGGAGCACATGCTACAGGGGCATGTACGAGAAGATCACAAAATATTTTATTTCCCCTCTATGTAGTGTACTCTTCCGTGAAGAGCCTTCATGCATGTCAGAAAGAGCTAGGAATTCTCTTCTTGATATCATAGATTGGTTTCCAATTGGAGAGGCTACTTATATCATGGTTTTTGGTGCCTGCAAGCCTCTTCATGCTCTCCCCACACTGGTTACAAATAAAGTGGTATTACAGGAGTTTTCTTACCAACTAAACACTAGATTGTCAAAGACTTTGGTGAATGGAAAGAAGGGACCATGGTTTGTCTCCCCATTGGACATTGATGCATACACTATCAAAATATTTAAGGATTCAAAAGTTGAAGTTGAAGACCTAAAAATCTTTAATTTTATTGAGTTTAGTTTCCACAAATATGACCCAAGGGGTATTTCCTTGGCTCACTAAAAATAAATTAAGCTATGTTGGGCTTATGCTATGTTCACAGATGAAGAGGAGGAAAAGATAAAAAATGTTTGTAATGATTTCAATCCAGTAGAAAAACTCATGCAAGTTGAATAAATGAAAAAAATCTAAGAAAAAAATCTAAGAAATCATGAGCTTAGAGGCTAGAGAATCCTTTCTCAAGAGGAAGAAAGAGTAGGAAACCGACAAAGAAAAATGGAAGAAGTAGAGAGAAGATAAATAAGAATCCCAAAGGAAACAACAAGAAGAATTGGCTTAGCGGAAACAAGAAGAAGAAGCTCAATAGAAACAAGTAGAGGAAAATATAAGGAAGAAACAAGTATAAGAAGAAAACTTGATAAGGAAATTAGAAAAGAAGAAAAGAAAAGAATCCCAAAAAATAAAGAATACAGAGGCAGCTATGAAGAAAAAGGAAGAAGCAATGAAGAAAAATAGAAATGAGGAAGAAGAAAAAAGAAGGTAAGAAGAAGAGGAAAGGAAGAGAAAGGAAGAGGAATAAGCCAAGCAGTAACAAGATGCCTTACCTAAACAACTTCAACAATATCTACTTGCCAAAGAATAAGATAAATCAGTAAAAGATAATCAATCAAAGAGCTCAAAAATTCAAATGGAGTTACCCACTTTGGATGTCTCACCAAATACTCCTATCACTCGTTAGATGAAAAATTTGATTCCTCATCCAAGGAGTACCCATGTTACATACTTTCGATGGAACCTAATACATGACAAATGAGAAATACATGAAAAACGTGATTGAAATCATGCTTTTTCATGTATTTCTCATTTTTCATGTAATAGGGTCCATCGAAAGTATGCAAGATGGGTACTTAGATGAGGAATTAAACTTTTCATCCAACAAGTACTCCTGCTCGAAATTTTAGTAAAACTTTAGGGAGATAAGTTGAAAATACGAGTTGAAAAAATAGTTTTATTATTATTATTATTATTATTTTTGTTTTACTTTTTTACTCCAAAAATGGTGAATCATCCCCCATGGTTGACATCATCATCTTGAATCCTATTGGTTCTTATAAATTTTATTTTGGTTGTACGTTTTTCTTAGGAGGCCCATTTTAGACCTCAAAATTCCCCTAATTTCTAATGTAAGATCATGCAAGAAAGGTGCAGCTGCTTAGCCAAGAACCTGCTAAATCCCATATTAGTTGTTATAGAAAGGAAGATAGCCATGAATACCATGATGAACCCTGGGATGATAGCTTCAATTGGAACCACTTTTGTAGCTTCTACTGAATTGAATATAGATTTATTAACCAAACAAAATGCAGATTTGAAGGAAAATTTAGCTTCTTCTTAGCAAAAGGTTATTCAGTTGTAGAACGAGAACCAAGCCTTGCTAACTTAATGCTTATGAAATAATTACTTGCAAGCATCCATACTGGAATAATTTAAGATACTAGAAGAAATGATGGTTCTGGTTTATAACGAGATGATGATCTTGCATCAAGTTATGGATCCATTCCCAAGCATTCAAAGTGAGTCAAAATATAGAGAAATGATGATCAAACTATCCACCTCAACAGTTGATCACATATATGAATGGATCAACAAGTATCCTAATGCACCTGAAGAGCTCCCAAGGAAAAATTAGATAACAACTGAGAATGCTAAGGTTGTTTTCTGTATTAACATGAAATCACATGAGAAGTTTAGTAGGGACCTAGACAGGGTAATAACCTCATATAATACCTTATATGATAGGTTGTAATGTATTTTCGAGATGAAAAAGATACCTTTCATTGGTGCATTAGGTGAAACAAGATCCAAAGAATAATTCAAACAAGAGATTCAATCATTTATGTATCCCATAAAACAAACTACTACAAGAGACAATTTGGAGGCTACTAGAGAGGTGATTACTCATTATGTGGTTAAGCTTATGAGCCTATACACAAAGCTCATGGAAGTGTCAAACCAGATATAAACTAAGAATTCGATCTTGATACTGGATGCATTAGAATGCATTACACGGCATGGAGATGAGATACAACACAAGATCCTTACACTGGCAAGGGAAATCAAGCTCTAACAAGCCTCTATAGTTTGATACCTACAAGAAGATGTTTCAAAACTTTAAATCACTAGGATAGTTGATTGAATTTTTTTTTTTTTTTTTTTTTCTTCTTTCTGTTTCCTTAATATTTATGTAATTTTTATTATTTTAGTAATGAATTAGAATTTAGAGTAGATAGAGTCAAATGGAATGTGAAAGTTCATAGAAAATATAACAACCCTGGGTTGAATTTCCATGTAAATAAATGGACATTAAAAAAATAAAAATAAATAGTTGATTGATTTTTTTTTTTTGTTTCCTTAATATTTATGTAATTTTTATTTTTTTAGTAATGGATTAGAATTTAGAGTAGAGAGAGTCAAATGGAATGTGAAAGGTCATAGAAAATATAACAACCCTGGGTTGAATTTCCATGTAAATAAATGGGCATTACAAAAATAAAAATAAAACCAAGGCCATAATACACGTATTCCAAGCTGAATGAGGGGAAAAATATTACTTTGGGATCTACTTGTGATAAATTATTTATTATTGGATATGGAAATTCACATTGGCATTGGCAAGAGGAAAATGGAAATAGAAGGCAAATTATTTATTACATGCTCAAATACATGGGGAAAAATGCAAAAGGAATAAAGGAAAATGAAAGAAATTCCACTTCAGCAAGTGGGCAAGGGGAAGAGACAAGAAAAGGAAAAAAATAGTAAACAATATGCATGCAAGGGAAAATGAAGAAACATGAAAAGAGAAAGAAATGAAATCGGCGAGACAACATTCTGGCATTCTTTTGGAAAAGCAAGAAAAAATGGGAGAGAACAAGAAAGGAACAAGCAAGGAAAGCATACAGCAGAAGAAGAGTTCGTGGGTAGCTAAGAAGATGATTTGGATAGAAGAAAGCAAGGGCATAAAATAGTTGTGGATTTGTAAGTAATAGTGTGTATGTTTGATTATCTTACTGGAATTCAAATGCATGGTTCATGCATTGGTTTGTTTGTCATTGTCACTGTTATTGGCAAGGGATTTCCTTGGATTGATAGTCATGTATATCCTTTCCATATGCCATTTTTTCTATATCCATGATGTAGTGGGTTCCTTGTCTGGTTGGGCTTTGGATTGTCGATAGCTTTTGGATCTTGGGTGAGGTGGTCTCAGGAAAATACCAAGGGTTGAGGGTGGATATGGTTTTCTCTAGGAAGCTCTTGATAGGTGGGAGGAGACAAGAAATTCCTTTACGTATGGAGAAGAAATTCCGAGGAATCCAAACTTGTATTGGTTTTACTGATTTTTAGACCCCTAGTATTGGGTGAAATCACTGTGGTATGAGGGTGGAGGTGGTTTCCTCTGGATTCCCTGTACGATTATGTTTTGGTTTATCCCATGTGATCCAACATTCATGCTTGGAATATAGAATGCGAGTGATTGGCTGAAAGAAAGATTTGAAACAACCCAATCTATGGTTGGGTGGTACGTGGAAGTCCTTGACTTGGTTAGTACTATGAATATGTTATTATGTGTTACTTTTTAATGAGATTAATGGGAGAAAGTTTTGGTTTATTGTGTGTGTTAGGGTCCTATAAATTATAATGATCAATTGATGATTATATGGTTATTTATTTTGGGAATCTGTTGATAAAATTTATTCTACAAATACACCAGGTCTTATAGTCTAAATTGTCTTTGTACAAAGGTCCCTAAGAGGTCATCATTGAGATGTCATGAGTCAACTATTAGAATCCACCCTTTCTATTACTAACACCCTTTCTATTACTAACGATGAAATGTCCCTAAAGTTATTTCTAATAGTTTTGATTTTAAATGAGTTTTAATTTTACAAAATATATATGTATTTTGTTTGGTGGAAATACAAAAAGTATATAAAGTAAATATTTCATACATTTATGAAATGATTTTTACGGATGGGAGGCTGAGTAAAAATGAGGCTCATGTAAATGAGTTTTATTGATAGGAGGCTAAGTTAAAACAAGACTTACAGGTGAAATGACTTTACAGGATTTATAGGTGTGAATTGAGGTTACATGTGAAAGTAAAAGGGTAAAGTAAAAATTACTTTACCAACCATAGCAAAACAGGACATGGGTTTCAAACTCCATAGGAAAGAAAAATAGGACATGGTTTTTTAAAATCCATGGGAAGAGAAAGCAAAGCATGGATTTGAAAAAAAAGGCATGGATTTGAAAATAAGGCATGGATTAAAAAACAACACATGGATTTCAAAACAAGATGGTTTATTAAATCATTCAAATAAATATGTTGAAATTTTAATTATGAAATTCATTTACAGGTTTAATAAAAATATTTGGAAATATTATTCAAAACATAAAAAATTTCCCCCAAATATTTTGTGACAATAATGAAGTAATCAAAAGATGATGAAAGGCAAAAAACGACAAAAATAAAACTCAAAGGGACAACTAGTTGATATAGGTGGCAGAGTTAATCAGATTTGAGAGGGAAACTAGCAGGTTTTGTGAAGACAACTTCAACCTTTCCAGATTCCAAGGCAGAGGATCAACATTTAAAAAACAATTTCCAGATTTGAAGGCTGCAGATTTTCTAGAGGTTCCATATTTCTTGCAAATTTCCAGTGATTAATGTTATTTTTATTTTATTACTTAGATATTTTGCATAAATTTTTAGATATTATTTTGTAATAAGTTCCTTTTCAGAATCTGATATTATTTTAGAATAAATTCTATAAATATATTGTAATAAATTGGAACAAGGATTGGAACTTAAAGGAGACATTTGATGTAAGTTGTACATGTACTGAAGTGATCAATTTCATCAATATTGATTCAAGCTTGTTCCAGGATTCTTGTGTCAAGCAATTGGTGATGTCTCCTCTCATGTGAAATTGTTATTTTCCCAGTTTTCCATATGTTTTTTCTATCTCTATTGTTTAAAGAAGATTAAGGGTTGAATTTGTTTAAATACACTTTGCTCTGGCTTATAAACAATATTTATGTTTTCACTCTGATATTAAGTATAGAATTCATCCTAGCATGCTCTATATTTAATTGAATCTAAATATTTTCATCCCATTCACTCCACAAATGCTCTAAAGATCCAAAAGATTGCCTACCTTGCCTTGTTACATTTGTTCTATCATTTTTGTATTTGATCACCCCAAGAGTTATGAATCCATGCCCAATGGACTTTCCCTGTAGTTTTCAATCAAATCTTTGAAAAAACCAAACTCAGAACTCAATAACTAGCCTAATATCTTAAAACAAAAAAATCTAAATCAGCAAGAGAAATCCCTCTCTGAAGCTGGAAGGGCTAGATCCTAGATTTGCAAGTGGTTTTGTGGTTACCTCCAGGTTTCTCTCCATAGCCTTGGGAAATTACGGAGTGATAACAGCGTGATTATATGGCAAGTTTGTAATGGCTTCTTTTAGGTTAAATGTTGGTTACATGCATGGTATATTTCTTATGATATGATGTTCTCTTGTTATTGATCTTCCTCATGGTTTGGCAAGTTATTAAATAGTTTATATAAATGCATGAGCTAATACATGTTTGTTACAACTAGTATGAGAGGGAAACAAGCCTTCTAGATGAACCTCTGATGAAACTAAATAAGGAGTGAACATATATGCATTCATTACTTACATGCACTATTTTTATAAAGTTATTGTCTAAATTATTAACATGTGTTTGGAAAGTTTGAATAAGAATCAAGATTAGAAACAAGATGAGAAGACTCAGGAACCTTGTTGATAAAGTTTTGGGCAGTTCTGGGTAGTTGGCCCGTAGGCTAGGCCTAAAATTTGGAACTAGGTTTGTGGATGGTAGCACAGAAATAAGACATCTTGTCCATAGCTGCATGGAGGATGGGTTATGCATTCAGTTGGAGGCCTATAGTTGCTCTAACGGGCTTGCATGCATGCATCTAGGCTGTAAGATAAGCTAGGAAGTGGTTCTGGCTTAGGGGAAAGATCACCAATGAAAAAATTTTGACATCTGGATGATCATGCGTCTCTGAGTGTTACAATAAGATGGGAAATTGGACCCAAATTCCATAACTAGATATTGGATGTTGGGTCATGCATAGTAATTCTCAACTCATGTTTGCCCTAGTAAGTTGCCAATGTGGGTAAATTTGGGGTGGGGTGTTACAAAGTGGTATCAGGGTAGGTTCACAACACTGGACCTCGGGGTAAATGTAGATTGTTATGCATGCATGTCGATTATCTATACGTTTATAATGCATGCATGTCAGCTATTCTATCATTATTTCTATGCACATGATGTTTTTATAGTTTTATTCATGTATGAATTGATATGCTTGCGATATTAATATTGTGTATTGTGCTAATATGGATTGATCTATGCAGTTGCAATAGCCTCACCAGAAGTAAATTGAGGTAATTCTTTTGATTATGTATTTTATTTAAACTAAAAATGGTACGTTGTAAGAAAATAGAAGGCCAGAGTTGAAGAAAAGAGTGGTTCAGTACAATTCATATGAATCCCCATACAATCCATAAGAGAAATTAGTGGGATGGGAGATATCAGTTAAGCAACAGGGAGAGGAAGACTCTCCTGATCTAGTGGACACATTAATAAATATGATGGTAGATATCAGAAGTTGTAAAGAAGATAATGAGTGGTTGATTGAACCCCAGGCAAGGCTTGCAAAAGCTCAATAAAAGCAAGATGAGGTCAATGTAGTTATTCTTCAAAGTCTTTCAGATTAATAGAAGCATGGAAAATTGGGGACCAGTCACAGAGACATACAAGAAGAAAAGACTAATGGATCAAATGGAAGTTGGTCTTAGAAAAGGTATAGGATGGATAGGGATTGTACAATGAAGATTGGAAGACTCTTAGATACACTTGAGAGGGGGGATAATCGGCATGTATTTTATTCTAGCTATACTTCTAGGAGACATCATCACCATAATTTCCAACATCATTATTAGAGGAGTGAGAAGGGGTATTTTCCAAAGGAATTCAAGAAATTCAGCCCCCCTACTTTTGATGGTGAGATGAATAAATTAGAAGATCTAGAAGCATCGTTGCTTAGAATGAGGAAAATTTTCAAACTGCATGATTATTCAGAGAATATGAAATCCAAGATAGATACTTTTAGTCTCAAAGGAAAAGCAAATATCTGGTGGCAATATGTCAAGCATGTTAGGGGCATCAGGGGAGATGAGCTAACTTGGGAAGAATTTGAAAGATTTTTTAGAAAGAAGTACCTATCTAAGAGGTATTATGATGGAAAGGCTAAGGAATTCTATGACCTCATGATGGGTTCCATGTCAGATGAAGAATATACAACCAAATTTCTAGAGCTGTTAAGGTATGTGCCATATATCAAGAATGAGAAAGAAAAGGTCCAAAGGTTCATCAATGGATTTCCATTATCATTCAAAGATCAGATTGAGTTTGATGAGCCCCAGTCCTCAGAGTAAGCTATCAGGAAGTTGAAGAATTTATATGAACAATCAAAGTGAAAGCTTGATTTCAAGTGTGACTAGAAGGATAGTGAGAAGACTAAAGGAAAATGGCCCAAGAAGTGAGGATAATCCCAGGATGTAGGTGAGAAGGAAAATGCAGCTACTCATAAGAAGTCCAATCCAATAGAGGAAGGACATGGGTCTCAACCAATGGAGCCGTAGAATAAAGGAAACAATAGATAACCATTGAAGTGTGTGGATTTGTGTCAAGGTGGTAGACCTCAGATCTATAGTGCGCAGGAGGCACAAATAGTTCGGGATATAGCTCAAAGCATTCCCCAAATTTATGCAACAATTGGTAACATGTAGAGAGACCATAGGAATCCATTATCAAGATGGAATTTAAGCTTTGTGATCGAGTTGTTTCTAATTTGATTGATCCAAGATAAAATTATAGCTATATTAGTCTGTTGTCGCTACGATAAACACCCTCCAAAAATTTCCATACAGTCAAATTTCGGAGCCTATTGTGGACCTTGCGATCAGTAATTCCTTAGTCACTTCTTGGTCATCTAATGTTTTTAAGCTCCCTTCTTGGATAGGAAGTGTCGAAGTCACTTTCTTAGACTTGCTCAGTTTGCAACAAGTTCATGAGCACATTCTTATAAAAAATCCTGGACAACCATAGAATGTTCCATCAAGATTATGCCTGTGCAATTTCCAATCCATGTTGACAGTCAGTGTGCATTGCTAATGACATTTTCTCACATTATAGTTGTATTTATACTTCTCTTTCGGTGAGTTTTGAAAACTATCGCTCCCACACACCTTTGTTTTCACGAGTATTGTTTTCATGTTTACGGTTGTCTCTTTCTCTTTTTTTCACTTTAATTAGTGGAATTTTCATGTTATATTTCCTTTTACATGTGTTACTTTCACTATTGTTTCACATATCACAAGAGTCGTTCACACTTTAGCAATTTTCGTCTTTTCACTTGTTAGTTGACACACAATGTATGTATGATTTTTTGGGTAGTTTTGAGGTGTTATCTTTGTATGAATGAGTTGATATAAACATGTAAACATCATTCACACTCATTCCCAAAATTTTAAGCACTGCCGCACGAGTGTTGTCATGGTCCTCTCTAAGTATACTTTTAGTGTCGAACTTGTCGTAAAGTTGTCACAAAGTTGTTGCATTAAGGGAATATGTTGTTAACGTGCTCCAGATGATCTATGTTCTTGTGTCATCAAAATGTTTCAAGTGTGTGATCACATTCAAGTCATATCATTGTCCACAACAGTCTCTTAAGTCCCACACTTAGAAAAATTTCGAAAAATCAGAGCAAACTAGCCTCATACAGCCCTCCAAAACTGCACATTGCTCAACCTTAGTGCTCAAGCCTTGAACTGAAATTTTCACAACCTCAGTGCTCAAAGCTAGAACTACGCATTTCACAACTTGAATTCTCAAGCCTAGAATTACGCATGTCGTAACTTCAGTGCTCAAGCCCGACCTTACCTCCTAGAATTGAACAATTCATTCTTCCAGCCTGGCCCTAACTGCATACTACGCAATTATAAGAAAAAATCTCATTCCCTAAGCTTCTGAAATGTGCAGTTTTTCAATAGCCCAACCTCCCTTGTCTCATAGAATTGTGCAGTGTGTTCACTTAGTGTCCATCCCCTTAGCCTGCCTAATAGGCTCCTAGAACTACACAGTTTTCTCCCTTTGTCTAGCCTAA
Organism: Pinus tabuliformis; assembly: GCA_031772625.1. NCBI lineage: Eukaryota > Viridiplantae > Streptophyta > Pinopsida > Pinales > Pinaceae > Pinus > Pinus tabuliformis. Next base: position 440,672,814 of record CM062811.1, on the reverse strand, counting down.
ACTACGCACTGCTCAGTCTCAAGTCTCAAGCCCGAACATTTATCTCTTGAACTGTGAAATTGTGGAGTCACCTGGGCTCATATGTCCTCCAGAACTGTGTAATAGGATGATCCAGTTCTGATCCCCTCATCCTTTCATCATGAGCTCCGAGACTACACAATGTTCTTCCTTAGCCCAGCCTGAACTGTGCATTGTGTAGTTTCAAGGCTAAAAATTTACTCCTGACTACCCGAGCTGCATAATTACAGAGTTACTGAGCCTCTTTCTCAACTTGTCACTCGGTTCCATCTCAGTCAATGGATCAATGTGCACCATCTTAAACTAGGGTTTTATCAGACTGATGTTGTCTTGTCATGAGTGAATTCCAGATACATGAACTCTATCATTCTATGGGAAGATGATGAAGGAGGAAATGTTAGAAGACACATATGGAGTTGAAGAGATAAGATGATCAACATGCAAGAATATGAAGGAACATTGAATTTTAACAGAAGATGAAGATGAAGATCACATAGAAGACTCCTCATCTTCAAGTCATAAGGAGGAGGAAGAAGAAGAACATGTACCATATGTTTAAGAAAACACAAAGAAAGAAGAAACAAGAAGGAAAACTTGGCACTCTCACATCATCATGTAGTCCATGTCATCAATGTCATGTAATGTCTTGTCATAAATCATCATATGGCACATCATTATTGTGGATTATGTAATTACCTATTCGAAATGTATTGTAAAGTGGAAGTCCAAAGGACACACATGGAATATTAAGAGTCATGTAAGTCAAAAGTCATAGGAAGTCAAACAGTCATGAGGGTAGTCATAGAGTAACAAGGAGGGTGAAGCATCACCCCTTTGTTATATATACACCCTCATTGTATGAGAAAAGTAATTTTCACCTTGGCTCCTCCCGCAAAGAATTAGAGAGATAAGCTATTCTCTTAGGGAGAAAGGAGTGGCCCCAATGCTCCACTATTGGAGCTAGTGATGTTCATTGTAGACATGTGATTTGGAACTTTTACTTAATAAAAAACTCCTTCAAGGCCAACACATTCTTCTTGCATGGATTATGAATGTTTGTAAGACTAATCTACGAATGCTTGTACTTCATGTTTACTTTCACATGTGCTAAGATAGTTAAAATATTCTATTTGTTTTAGTAGTTATCTTATTGAGAATGTGTTGTAATGGTTGTTATTTCTATCCCATCCTTGTGGACTATTCCATAGGATATTAGACAAACATGTTCATTTGGTGGTTGTAACGACCATCACATCCTCTGTGGACTATTCCGCTAGATGTTAGATGGATCTTTCTTGTTCATGTGTGTCTCTTCTTAGGTGGTACTACTACCTCTCTCTTAGAGGCCCAATTTCTTCCCCTCTCCACAACAGAATAACTTTGACACTTTTACAATTGAACACTCACCAGACACACCTTTATGATTTTGCACCATTGTATCCCTCTCTCTTGTTGAAAGTTAGAACCAAGGAAAATCTATAAGAATACATGGAAACCAAGTCGATATTTTGAATGAGGCTCCTACTCCAAATGGTGTGAGGTCTAATTGGGACTTCACATTGGGGAGACTCCTTGGTTGATGGATTTCTAGGACCATCAAAAGTGGCACTAAAAGGAGGGGCAAATGAAAAGTTGAGCCCGTTGAATTTGGTTTGAGCATCTTATCTAAAATGGCTCATACTCAAATCTTACTCCCAGGGTGTTTCTCTCATTTTTCCCTTTATCAATTTTCAATCCCCAATGAGTCTCTTTATCACTTGTACCAATTAAATTTTTATGGTGAGGATGGAACATCCATAACCAAGCACATTTATGATTTTCTTAAATTTTGTGAATCTTACAAAATCAATGATGAAGAGTTTGCTTGTGTGCTTTTCTTCCTCACCCTTGAAGGTCATGTTAATCGATGGTGCCATACCTTGCCACCTACTTCCATCCATTCCCTTCATCATTTACTCAAGATTCATCAAGCCTTTGATAGGTAGGATTGCCAAGATGTTTATAAAAGAATCAATCTCTTAAGAATGAAGCCTACAAAATCAGTTGAGGAGTTTTTTGATTGATTCCTTCACCTTTTTTGTGAAATTTCCTTCACCTTTGTTGTGAAATTTATAAAGAAGACATGAATCGAGATTTCTTGAAACAAGAGTTTGAATGCTTGGTTATTATATCTTTACACTGTGAAATTGAACCCCCTGATTTTCCTACTTCCCCAACTCTTGTGAATCATGAGACACCACTAATTTCAGAGGAGGAATTTACTGCTCCTTTTGTTCTTTTTCCTCCTCCTCTTCTAGTTTTGATGAAGGTTCCTCCATGTGGTAGTAATAAAGTTGGAAAATTCATGAATGAAATTCCTAATCCATGTTCTCATTCTTCTTCCAATTCTCATGACTCAGATTCAATGGAGGAAATCCCAGAATGGCTCGTGAATCCCATGGGGAAGACTAACTTCCCCATTCCACAACGTGATGTTGTCATTCATAGCTCTAGCCTCTAATATGAGCTAGATTTATGTGATCCTCTATCAGCTACATGCAATGACTCTTTGTACTATGATCCTCCCAATCCATATGCTCCACCAACTAGTCTTTCAGTCTCTCTTGATTTTCGAGTTGTTGGTTCAAATTATGATCAGATACAAGGAAGTCACATTACACAGGTAGAGGAGTAGGAAGGTGAAGATGATTTCAATATTTCTTCTCTTTTTCAAAATCCTCCATGTCAAAACAATGTGCTTCCATTCTTGGATGATTCTCAATATGCTAATCTTGGTAGTGAATCAAATGTAATCAATTCTTTCAATCAATATGTAGCCTCAGGCAACAATCATTCCAATGAAGATGACTTTGTTGTTGTATGTGATCATGATTGCACAGGTGCATCAACTGGTCTTTTGGTTTCACATGAAGATTTTACTTTAGATCTAGAATCTAATTTGGTCAAAGAAGATGTGCTTATCGAAAATTCCTCTTCATCTCACTATCCCTTGTGCTCTACCTTCTGCGACACATCTACTTATGACAGAGATACACCATGCTCTCTAAGTTCTTCATCAAATGAGTTACATTCTCAATTGGCACAAGAAAATGAGATCCATGATGCAAATGAAAACAATTGAATCATTGAGTACTCTTTCCACCCCTCATCATCTCTTCTCTTGCATGAAGACAACTCTTCAAATCAATTTTCTCATGAAATTTCCTTAACTCATTCGCCTTCGAATTTGCGATTAGAAGAATCTTTTGACTTGAGTAATTTGGTTGTTGAAGTGGAAGAATCTAGTCAAACTAGTAACAAATATGGTTGCCATCCAGTGAGTAGCGGTCTTATTGAAACCAGGGGTAGTAGCTATTCTCACACCATGCATGATCTAGTACAATCTCCAAATTGCGATTTTACAATTCTGGAAAGTTCTGGGACCTGCCATGGTGTCGAGGCACTTCAACTTCTGTTGATGGTTATGTCAAGATCTCACAACTTTGGTAAGCCCCTCGAACTAAGCCAGATCTAGTTTCTCATGCAAAACCCTTCTCTCTGCATGGTTTCAATTGATGTAGATTTATTTTTTGAAAAATGTTTGGTATTTTGGGTATGATCTTTCAAATTTTCAAGATTTTACTTATGACCAGATTCAAGAATATTTTTCAGTTTATTGATCTTCATGCAAATCTATCAGATCAAACTCAGGTTTGGAATGTGTATATCTCATAGAGTCATGTAATTGCGAAGATGATCATTTCAAAGACTATATTTTTCCGAAGGAATCATGCCTATCAGATTCATCTCTTAATAGTCAGCTCCCGGTTTTTCTTGCGAATGTTATATTGCAAATATTCCCATTCATTGCACATAAAATCCTCTTTAGTAATAATGAATGCACGAGTTATCGTATGAATCAAGTTCTTCTCCATTCACCATTTCCGTATTGGTCTCATGTATTTGTTGTGCTGGCATCCGTTTTAAATTATTTTCATGATTATGATGCTTGAACAGTTTATCACCAGTTAGAAGAAAATAGTTTTTCCCATTTGGCTTGAGAGGAACTTGGTTCGATTGTTCAGAGAATTTATATAACTGTTCAAATTGATTTATCTTCATTTATTAGAAACTAGGAATCTGGTGCTTTAACCATCTCATCTGATCATTATTCTATCTTTGATGACTGTCATTCACGTTATCATTTTCCCACCATTATATCCAGTGGTAGTTGTTTTACATGCTTCAATATTCATCGTTCAACATCTCACTATTCAGATTTCTATGAAGCGGTTGAGGCACTTTAGTCTCCACTGATGGTTATGTCAGGTCCTCACTGTCTCGACATGACTACCGAATATCATCAAATCTATTTTCCCTCACATGATTCTCATTATAATCTTATGCCTCTACTTTAAAATCCATCTTTTCAAATATTTCAGGGTTTTCAAGAGGATCATCATGAATTTTATGATCCAACCACTGAATAGTTGGAGAAATCTTACTTGGTAAGATCCATTGCAATAAATAGGTTTCGGCCTTTTCTCATGCTTGTTAAGAAGGATAAAACAGAAGAAGATTCATTCACAAGAAGTCTTTGAGGTTTATCTAATTATGATTTTTGTTGGAGAGGTAAGAATGTGAATTGGATAAAAGTAGTGGTTGTGACACATGTTGCTGCCCACATGAAATACCTTCAAACTTTTGTGCAAATTATTCAAGTTCTCATATTTTCTCTTTCACATTTCTTTATATCTATTTTAATCGATCGTATATTTGTGATTGTAGGTCAAGAATGATTAAGATGGCTACATTGGAAATTCCATTATACGTGACCTCGACCTTCTAGTTGTTAGGTTAGTAGTAGGATTACCTGCATATTAGTTTTTCCTCTCTTGCACTCATCCTGTGCTCGTTCCCTTTAGTCTCTCTTGTCTTATCTTAATTTTCTCTTGCATTATGATTTGGTTTAGATTCTTTTTCTTGTGCTTTGGTTTTTAATTTTTGTTATGTTGTGTCTTGTCCTTTTGTTCCATCAATAAGAAATTGTATGAAGATGCTTTGTTGGCTCAGAAGGGATTGTGGAAAAATAGAAAGGAATTTGTAACACTGCAACATTTGGTTAACTTTCTATCCTTCTTACTTGTCTAGGTTACATATTTTGGTCGACGATGTTCCGACAAAAAATACGATCCTTGTGTTAAGAAAACCTTGTGTCGAACCATGATCCCCATGTCTATTCTAGAAACCTCATGCCTGCACTCAGTTTTATGTTTTGGTGTTTTCAAGCTTATCTAATCAAGTAGAAAAGGACAATGGGAAAATCTAAATGAGAAAAAAAATATTCGAGGTCTTATATATGACTCTCTCAAGGGACAACCTCTCATGCTCTCAATAATTCATGATCCCTCTTCCGCTCATAAATAAATAAGTGTCAATGCACAATCCTCTTTAAATAAATAAATAAAGGTGAAATAAGAGAAAGGTTTCCTATGATGAGAGATGAAGAAAGAAACTTTGTCGGGGTACTGTCTAGGCTTGGTGGTAGTGGATAAATGTTTGTGTTCTTGTAGGGACTCCACCAGGGTACTATCCAACCTTGTTGGCAACAGAGCAACACCAAAGATGAAAAACTATACTTTAAAAATCTAAAGCTCATGAACTTCATTACGCTATCTTGATTGAAACATTGTGTGATCATTTGATATTATGTTTGTGTTTAACTGAGTAAAGGAATGAAGGGGAATATGTTATGCACGGTGTAAGTGAGGAATCCATGGTAATTTGAACGATGAATCAATACTTCCTAAGGAACTAGACCTTGCATAAAATAATTGACCAAGGCAGAGAAGTTGGAGTTCTACCAATGTGTCACCAAGTGTTGTCACTGCGACAAAAACCCTCCAAAATTTTGCATACACTCAAATTTTGGAGCCTACTATGGAACTTGTGATCGGTCATTCCATAGCGACTTCTTGGTCAGTTAATGTTTTTAAGCTCCCTTCCTGGATCAGAAGTGTCAAAGTCACTTTCTCACACTTACTTAGTCTGCAACAAGTTCATGAGTGCATTCTTATATGCAAGCATGGAAAAGCATAACACGTTCAATCAAGAAGTTTCTTGTGCAATGTCAAATCTATGTCGACAGTCAATGTGCATTAACAATGACAATTTCTCACATTATAGTTGTGTTTGTACTTCTCTTTCTGTGAGTTTTGAAAATTGTCGCTCCCAGGCACCTTTTTTTTCGCGAGTATTGTTTTCATGTTTATGATTGTCGCTTTGGATTTCTTTCACTTTAATTAGTGGCCTTTTCATGTTATCTTTTCTTTGACATGTTACTTTCGATGTTGTTTCACATATCGTAAGAGTCATTCACACTTTAGCAATTGTCTTATTTTCGCATGTTAGCTGGCGCATAATGTATGTATGTTTGTTTTGGTGGTTTCAAGGGGTTATATTTGTGTGAATGAGTTGGTATAACCATCTAAACATTAGTTGCACTCACTCGCAAAGTTTTAAGCATTGTCACATAAGTGTTGTCACGGTTGTCGCAAAGTGTACTTTTAGTGTCACACTTGTTGTAAAGTTGTCACATTGAGGGAAATATGGTGTGAATGTGATCTAGATGATATATGTTGTTGCACCATCAAAATGTTTCAAGTGTGTGATCACAATCAAGTCATATCACTATTCACAAAAGTCTCTTCGGTTCCACACTAAGATAAATTTCAAAACATTCCCAGCAACCTAGCCTCATCCAGCCCTCCTGAACTACACATTTCTCAACCTCAGTGCTCAAGCCCTAAAATGCGCATTTTGAAACCTTAGTGCTCAAGCCCAGAAATGCACATTTTTTAAATTCAGTGCTCAACCCCAGAACTGCGCATTTCACAACTTTAGTGCTCAAGCCCGACCTTGCCTCCCATAATTATGGAATTCATTCTCCCAACCCGACCCTAACTATGCACTACACAATCAAAAGCCATAAGATCATTCCCTAAGATTCTAAACTACACGTGTGTAATAGCCTAGCCTCCCTTGTCTCCTAGAACTGCACAGTGTGTTCACTTAGTGTCCATCCCCTCAGCCTGCCTCAATGGCTCCCATAACTATGCAATTTTATCTCTCAGTACAACTTGAACCGCACACAGCGTAGTCTCAAGGCTCAAGCCTCATCCCTGAGCTCTTGAAATATGCAATTGCGCAGTTATTTGGGCTCATATTTCCTCGAGAACTGTGCAATAGGTTGATCCAGTGCTGATCCCCTCAACCTGTCATCCTGAGCTCCTAGACTGCGCATTTTTTTTCCTCAGCCCAGCTTGAACTATGAATTATGTAGTCTAAAGGCTCAAGCTTCACCCCTGACTTCTTGAGTTGTGCAATTGCATAGTTACTGAGCCTCTTTCCTAGCTTGCCACCTAGTTCTAGCTCAGTTAATGGATCAATGTGCACCATCTTAAACCAGGGGTTTATCATATTGATGTTGTCCTATCATGAGTGAGTTGTAGATACAATAATTTTATCATGCTATGGCAAGATGATGAAGAAGGATATGGAGAAGGAGGACATGCTAGAAGACACATATGGAACTAAAGAGATAAGATTATCAAAAAGTGAGGAGATGAAGGAACATCAAAATTTAACAAAAGATAGAGATCAATATCACAATGAAGAATCCTCATCTTCAATTAATAAGGAGGAGGAGGAATAAGAACATGTACCATATGTTCAAGAAGACACAAAGAAAGAAGCAACAAGAAGGAAAACTTGGAACTGTCACATCATCATGCATTCCATGCCATGTCCTATCAGAAGTCATTATTGTGGATTATGTAATTACCTATTCGAAATGTATTCTAAAGTGGACGTCCAAAGAACACACATGGAATATGAAGAGTCATGTAAGTTGAAAAGTCATAGGAAGTCAAACGGTGATGAGGGTTTTCAAAGAGTCATAAGGAGGGTGAAGCATCACACCTTGGTTATATATACACCCTCATTGTATGGGAAAAGGAATTTTCACCTCGGCTCCTCTCACAAATAATTAGAGTGATAATATAGTTCTTTTGGGGAGCAAGGAGTGGCTCCAACACTCCACTACTAGAGCTAGTTATGTTCATTGTAAACATGCGCCTTGGAACGTTTACTTAATAATAAAATCCTTTAAGGAAAACACATTCTTCATGCATGGATTATGAATGTTTGTAAGACTATTCTGCAAATGTTTGTACTTCATGTTTGATTTCACTTGTGATAAGATAGTTGAACTATTGCAGTTGTTTTAGTTTTCTTATTGAGAATGCGTTGTAATGGTTGTTATTGTTGTCCCATCATTGTGGACTATTCTGTAGGATATTAGATAGACATTTTCATTTGTTGGTTGTAAAGAATGTCACATCCTTTGTGGAGTATTCCGTTGGATGTTAGATGGATCTTTTTGGTTCATGTGTGTCTCTTCTTGGGTGGTACTACTACCTCTCTCTTAGAGGCCCACTTTCTTCCCCTCTCTGCAGTAGAATAACCTTGACATATTTTCAACCGAACACTCACCAGGCACACCTTCTCAGTTTTTGAAGGCACCATTGCATCCCTCTTTCTTGCTAACAATTAGAGCCAAGGAAAATCTATAAGAATACATGGAAACCAAGCTGATATTTTGGATGGGGCTCCTACTACAAATGGTGTGAAGTATAATTATAACTTCTCATCAAAGATACCCCTTGGTTGATGGATTTCCGCCACCGTCAACATATTCCTAAAATGGTGGATTAAGGTTGTTTGGATAAGGAAGTGCATGTAAAATCTTAGTTGGTGCAGATGGCTACATGGAGAAAGAGAAGGGTTCATCATTGGGTGAAGTCTTGTGCATTAGAGCTTAATGGCATCCCTAAAAATACAATCTTCGATTTTCTTCCTTTGGGTGCATATATCATGCTTTTGGGCATGGATTGACTATTTATTCATAGGACCAAGGTAGATTGCTACGAGAAGGCCATTGAGTGCCTGGATGAGGATGGAGAAAAGAGAGTCTTGCATAGAAATAAGAAGCCTACATCAGTTAGGATGGAGAAAAGAGAGTCTTGCAGGGAAGGAAGAAGCCTACATCAGTGAGGACGGTTACAACCATGAAAGCTAAGTGTAGCCACGGGAACTGTTGTTTATTATTTGCAGTTCATGTTTCCAGTAACAAAAGGATGGATGATGAGCATGGTGAAGTTCTGAGTAGGTATCCTATCTTACAACAATTTTAGGATGGGTTTCCTGTAGATATTTTAGAGTTTCCTCCTCATCGAGAGGTCGATTTCTCTATTGAGTTGTTTCTAGGAGCAGCACCAAAATCTAAGGAACTTTACAAGATGATCACTCTTGAGTTGGTATAATTGAAGTTACAACTTCAAGATATGATTGATAAAGGATACATAAGGACAAGTGTATCTCGTTGGGGTGCACTCATGTTGTTTGTAAAGAATAAGTACAATCCTCTCATATTGTGCATTGATTTTAGGCATCTAAACAAGGTGACCATTAAGAACAAGTACCCATTGCCTCAAATTGATGTTTTGTTTAATCATTTGAAGGGGTCCACATTATTTTCAAATATTTATACGAGATTAGCATATCATTAAGTGCGCATCAAAGAAGAAGACATCTATACAACTATGTTTCATACAAGGTATGGGCACTATGAGTTTGTAGTGGTTCCTTTTGGTCTTACCAATGCTCCAACCACCTTCAAGTGTATAATAAAAATTGTGTTGCGCCCTTGCCTAGATAAATTTGTAATAGTATTTGTTGATGATATATTGGTATATTCTAAGAATGAGGAAGAACATGCATATCACCTATAAGAAGTGTTGAGATTGTTGAGAGAGCATAAGTTGTATGCCAAGCTCAACAAGTGTAGCTTCTTTCAGACTCAAATTCATTAGTTGGGACATGTTGTTTCCAAGGAGGGGATAACAGTGGATCCAAAAAATATTAAGGCTATATTAGAGTGGCCAGCTCTGAAGAATGTGAATGAGCCCAGATCATTCATGGGACTAGCAGGTTATTATAGGAGGTTTATTAGGAATTTCTCCTAGATTGGCTATCCTGTCACATTTTTGTAGAGGAAACGAAAGAAGTTTGAATGGAATGTTGAGTGTGCAACTAGATTTGATTAGTTGACACAATTTCTTACCAATGCTCCAATTTTGAGGATTACAGATCCTGATAAGGACTTCGTCATTTGTACAGATGCCTATAAGGAGGGACTTGGTGGAGTCCTGATGCAAGAAGGGAGGTGGTTTTCTATGAATCACAAAAGCTTAATGAGCATGAGAATAATTATGTGACTTATGATCTTGAGTTGTAAGTTATCATTCATGCATTGAAGATGTGGCTACATTTTCCCCTGGGAAGGAAATTCATTTTGATGAGTGATCATTGTGGATTGAGGTACTTGTTTGAACAACCCAATTTGAATGCAAGGAAAACTAAATGGTTGAATACTCTTAATGAGTTTGACTTTGAAATTAGGTATATCAAAGGCAAGGAGAACCAGGTTGTGGATTCTCTCAGTAGGAGAGTATAGGTGAATCATATTTTAACTATGAGCTCTTATGGGACAAATTTGGAGGAGTAGATTTTACATGCAAGGTAACATGATGAGAGGTACCAGTAGCTGAAGAAAATATTGCAGAAAAAAGGTGAGGGTGATAAGGATGAGGAGTATCACCTCACAACATATGACTTGGGTAGATTCAGGAGAAGGATCTATGTGGCTGATAATAGTGAATTAAGGACTCTTATTTTGAGAGAGTTTCATGTCAAGCCATATCCAGGCTACCCAGGACACCAGAATAATTTGATAGCTATTAAGAAGTTCTATTATTGGCCTAATTTGAAGAAATAGGTGGTTGAGTTTGTTGCTAGGTGCTTGGACTATCAACAAGTGAAAGCTGAATGCAAGCATCCAGCTGGTTTGTTGCAACTTATTTTGATTCCAGAATGGAAATGGGAGGTCATTTCCATGGATTTAATTATAGGATTTCCAAGGACATCAAGGAAGCATGAATCCATCATGGTTGTGGTTGATAGGTTGAGCAAGGAAACTCACTTTATTGTCGTAAATTCTACTAATTTAGCTAGTGAAGTGGCTCAATTATTCATTATATCAGATAGAGATGCCAAGTTCACTTCTAGAATTTGGAAGGGGTTTTTATAGGCTTGGGAATAGATTTAGACTTTAGTATATCTTATCATCTACATACATATGGTTAGATAGAGAGAATAAACAATATCCTTGAGAATATGTTGAGGATGTATGCCATGCATCAACAAAGGAAGTGGGAGGAGTATCTTCCACTGGTGGATTTTTCTTATAATAATGGGTTTCTGGAATCCTTTAAATGAGTTCATTTGAGGCTCTCTATGGGAGGAGTTACAATACTCCTATCATATGGAGTGATCCATTGAGTAGGGTGATGATTGGATTTGATATTTTTAGAGATATGGATTAGTAGATGCAGGTCATCAAGAAGAATTTGAACGTAGCACATGATAGACAGAAGAGATATGTAAATGAACATAGAGTATTCAAGGAGTTTTAGGTTGGAGAGCATGTGTACTTGCATATCAAACCCAAGAAGAGATCCTTGAAGATTGGATTGTGTGCCAAGTTGGCACCTTGATATTGTGGGTATTTTGAGATCCTTGAGAGGATTGGACTAGTGGCCTACAGACTTGCTTTGCCTCAATCCATGATGTTTTTCATGTTTCTTTGCTTAAAATATATATATGGGATGTTGATATTGTGATTTCCTTGTTTATATTGTAGGTGGAACCAGAAGGAGAGTTATAACCAAAGCCTCAATGCATCCTACAATGGAAGAAGCTCATGCTTCATAAACGAGCAATAGAGAAAGTTAAAGGGAAATGGAAGCACTTTGGGCCCGATGAAGGTACATGGGAAATGGCTAATAAGATGTGGGGATTATATCCATCTTTATTTGTTGGTTGAATAAAATGTGATTAGGTGTCTATATATATATATATATATATATATATACTTGTGTGTGTGTGCGTGTCATTGCAAATACTACATCGATTTGTCTTATAAAGCTCCAATAAGAAGCATGTTTGTCATGTTTTCAACAATATTATTCTGTCATAAGAGTCATAAGAACACCGAGGATGGTGTTCTCCCAAGGGGGAGGGGTTTGTAACATCCTCAAGTAGAATTTTCATCTAAATAAATGGACATTATAAAAGAAAAAATAAAACCAAGGTCATGGGACATGTATTCCAAGATGAATGAGGGGAAAAACATTACATTGGGATCCACTTGTGGTTAATTATTTATTATTGTCTATGGAAATTGGCATTGGCATTGGCACGAGGTAGAAGGAAATAAAAGGAAAATTATTTATTACATACTAGTAAAGACACGAGGAAAAATGAAAAAGGAATGAAGGAAAATGAAATAAATTCCACTTCAGCAAGGTGGAGAGAGGAAGAGACAAGAAAAAGAGAAAAATAGTAAAAAAATATGCATGCAAGGGAAAATAAGAAAAAGAAAAGAAATTGGAGAGACAAAATTCTGGCATTCTTTTGGAAAAACAAGGAAAAAGGAGAGAGAACACTATAACAAGGAAGACAAGTGAAAAAACAAGCAAGAGACAAGTAAAGAACAAGCAAGGAAAGCAAGCAACGGAAGAAGAGTTTGTGGGAAGCTAAGAAGAAGATTTGGACAACAACAACCAAAGGAAGAAAATAATTATGGATTTTTAGGTAACAGTGTGCATGTTAGGTGTGTGTTATATTCTTTCGATGACTAGCCTCACGTGCATGGGTTTTGTGCATGGTTTTGCACATGGTTTTTGGCATGATGGTTTTTTACCCATGGTATCTTGTAGATGTTGTCAAGGGAATTACAATTATGTCCTAATCCATGGTTAATTGATTGGGGTTTATGAATTCTTCGACATGTATATATATGTGTTATAACATTGAAAGGAATTTAATCAAAATCAATCTAGTAGTCCTAGTTTTGGGATCCAGGGGAAAATGTTTTTGAATTTGTTTTGTGTTTCTCGCCATTGTATATTTTTTGTGTTTTAAGAATTCGTTTGTAGGTAATTTTTGTACAGGGTTAAAACCTACATTTGGTATTAGAACAATTTCAACTTCAAGGGGACGCCTTTGTTGCAGAGGGGTTTTGCTTGGGCTTGTGGTAGACATTGTTCAGTGGGAGATATGTGAGATCAATTCCTGTGGTGAAAGAAGATGGCGAGTAGTGGAAAGATAGAGTTCAAGAAATTTAATGGTCAAAGCTTTGAGTTGTGGAAACTCAAGATGGAGGATATACTAGTGGATAAATATCAGTGGATTGTAGTAAATCTAGGTATTAAACCAACGGTAATTTCAGCTGAAGATTAGGTGAAGTTGGATCAGAAAGAAAAGAGCACAATACAACTATGTATCTTAGATTTAGTATTGTTGAATTTATCGAGGGAAACTACGATGAAGGATTTGTGGGACAAGTTAAGGACTTTGTACCAATCTAAATCTCTAGTGAATAAAATGTTCCTACGGAAAAGGATGTACAACCTGAGGATGAAGGATGGAGACTCAGTGACAAATCATTTGAATGCCTTTAATACTGTGGTAAGAAAATTGTTATATATTAATATTAAAATTTTAGATAAAGATATGTGCATGAGTTTGCTGTGTTCACTATTAGATTTGTGCAATAGTTTGGTTGTTGCAATAGGTAGCAATAAAACTACCTTGAATTTTGATGAAATAGTCTCATCCTTGTTGTCAGAGGAGATGAGACAGAAAAATATGGAAGGAAGGAATGGATATTCCTTGTATGTACGAGGACGGTCCCATAATAGAAATAAAAATAGGTCCTCACGTGGGAGATCTAAATCTCCAGGAAATCCTGTAAAGGTGTGCTGGAAATGTGGAAAGGGAGGACAGTTCAAAAAGGACTATAGATCTAAAGCTCATGAGAAAGGAAAGGGATCTGATGATGCTCCCTTTGCAGAGGCAAAAACCACCTCAGATGAAGATGGGATGTGTACTTGGCTTCTTCAAGTACACATGTAGATCATAAGGCATGGTTGATTGACTCAAGTGCATCCTTTGACTTCACTCCCCGTAGTGAGTGGTTCTACGACTATGAGAAATATGATGGTGGTGATGTCTTCTTAAGGGATGAAAGGAAGGCTAGAATTGTTGGTCGAAGAAAATTCAAGTTGAATTTACAAGGTGGAAGGATTAGAACACTTCCGGGTGTTCTGCATATTCCTGCATTGGACATAAGTTTGATTTTTGTAAGTAAGATGGATGATGCAGGTGTAAAAATCGTGTATGAGAAAGAAACCTGCAAGATGGTTTAGGGAGCATTGGTATTGATGCAATGAATTTGGATTGCAACTCTATACAAACTTTTGGGTAGTACTATTATTGATGGGTGCAACAATTCTGTGGTTCCTGAAAGTGGAGCATAAAATCTAGTGGTCTTTGGAGAAAAGACCGTGCTATGGCATCAAAGGCTTGGACATATTTGAGAGGAGGGCCTTTGAATACTTCATGGTAATGGTATGGTAGAAAGTATGTCTAATTTCTCTCTAGATTCAATTTCTGTGAACATTGTGCATATGGGAAGAAAAATTGGGTTAGTTTCACCTTTGGTGCTAAGAGGGCGAAAAGGATATTAGAGCTTGTACATAGTGATGTGTTTGGTCTCGTGTTGGTTCCATCACTAGGTAAGTCTGTGTACTATGTATCATTTATAGATGAATTCTCAAGGAATACATGGATATATTTCTTGAGGAAGCATTCTAAATTCTTTGACAGATTTAAAGAATTTAAGGCTCTGGTGGAAAATCGGACAGAAAAGATGATAAAGGTGCTGAGGACATATAATGGTGGAGATTTCTACAAGAAGGAATTTCAAGAGTTCTGTAAGAAGTGTGGTATAGCATGACAAAAGACTACTCCATACACACCTCAACAAAATGGAGTTATAGAAATAATTAATAGGACATTGATGGAAAAGGAAATAAGCGTACTCAATGTTGTTAGGTTAGGACAAAAATTCAGAGCAAAGGTGGTGGAGACTGCATGTTAGCTGGTCAACAGATCACCTTCATTAGCATTGGAGGATAAGACTCCACATGAGGTATGGACTAGTAAGAAACCCTATTTTTTACATTTGAGGTTATTTGTCTATGATTCTTATGTACATGTTCCAAAGGAAAAAAGAACCAAATTGGATAGTAAATATGAAAGGCACATCTTTATTGGGTATAATGATGGTTTAAAAGGTTATAAGCTTTGGAACTCTAAAACAAGGAAGGTTGTGTACAATAGAGATGTGGTGTTTAGAGAGGTGAAAGATGTTATTAAACATGAATTCCTATTGAAGGAACCTGAGAAGATAGAGTTTTAGCTAAAGGAGGAAGAATTAGACTCTACAACAGAATTAGAAGATGAAGAACCACAAACTCCAGCTGTGAGAAGATCAGTTCAAGAAAGAAGGTGTCTAGAAAGTTATAGTCCATCTTATTTCTATTCAAATTTTTCTTTATCCATTACTGATGATGATCCCATAACTATCAGGGAGGCAGTTTATTTAGAGGAACGAAAACTCTGGAAAGATGCCATGGTTGATGAAATGACGTCTTTGGACAAAAGTGAGGCTTGAGATCTGGTGGAGTTTCCAGTTGGAAGGAAATCCAATGGAAGAAAATGGGTGTTTAAGAAGAAGATGAATGAAAAAGGCAAGGTGGAGAAATACAAAGCTTGATTGGTAGAAAATGGTTATTTCCAGGTGTCGGGAATTGATTTTGGTGATATTTTTTCTCTTGTTGCCAAGGTAGCTTCTATTAGATTAATTTTATTTGTTAATTCTTATTTTCATTTTGATGTAGAACAGATGGATGTGAAGACAACATTTCTTCATGGGGATCTAGAAGAAGAGATCTACATGAAGAAACTTGAAGGCTTTGCGGTGAAGGGAAAGAAAGAACTAGTATGCAAGTTAAAAAGGTCTCTGTATAGGTTAAAACAATCACCAAGGATGTGGTATTAGAAATTTGATACATATATATGTGGACTTGGCTTCACAAGAAGAAAAGAAGGTCATTCTGTGTGTTTTAAATTAATTTGTGACCATGTTATTTATTTGATCTTATATGTGGATGATATGTTGCTGATTGGAAATAAAAAAGAAATTATCATGGATTTGAAGACCCAATTGTCCTCCAAATTCGACATGAAGGATCTTGGTGCTGAAAACTATATTTTGGGCATGGAAATTAAAAGAGATTGGGAAAAGAGGAAGCTCTGGTTAAACCAGAGGAAGTATGTTGAGATAATACTATAAAAGTTTAATATACAGATGTTGTAGCAGCGACAACACCCTCCAAAATTTTGGCCTGCATGTAATTTCAGAGCCTTGGTTTTTTTCCTTGATATTTGCAAACACTCAGGCTCATCCCATGAGCTCATG
Organism: Pinus tabuliformis; assembly: GCA_031772625.1. Classification (NCBI taxonomy): domain Eukaryota; kingdom Viridiplantae; phylum Streptophyta; class Pinopsida; order Pinales; family Pinaceae; genus Pinus; species Pinus tabuliformis. Next base: position 440,656,310 of record CM062811.1, on the reverse strand, counting down.
TTGAGCCTTTACACACTCTTTTCTTGACTGTTCATCGGTCGTATTTTAGCATGTTGGTTGCAATGTCATTCTCGCGGTCATGTTCTGGCTATGATGAAGGTCTGTCTTCGTGTGTACAAGTTGTGTTCGCTATGTAAGCATCTGTCACACTCACACATGAAGTTGTATGCAAAGTCACACAAGTGTCGTCACGGTAATTCAACAATATATCTCAAGTGTCTTACTTGTCGCTCTCACCCTTTAGTTAGTCACACTGAACATATGTTATCTTGCTGGTTTGAGGTGTCTTGTCATCAAGTCATATTGAGTGTTTGTTCGCAAAGTCATGTATACATGAGTTCACTCACTCACATAGTTAACCATTTTTCTGAAGATCTATTGACGAAACACCCTCCATCAGCTGGAACTCCACTGAGTTGCACTACGCAATCTCATCTCCCAGTGACCAAGCATTGTTGCCCAGAAATGTGCAGAGCTTGAGGTTGCCCCCGAGGTAGTCTGCATTGCGTAATCCTGGAATTAACTTGGATAAATATCACCCATAACATGTAGAAGTTGACTAAGAAGCTATATCAATCTACTCTTCTCGCAAGCCTATCCATGAAGATTCCCACTGGTCAACCAAAGAATTTGACTGGGTAGTGATCCCGTGCTTCACTCCTCCCAAAAATTGCGCAGAATCTATTAGCATGCTTGCCTCCACTGACTGAAGATATTGCCAGACATGAGGGACATGCACCTATTGCCTATCATTGCACTACGTCTGGAAATTGCGCAGTTTTGTTAGACAGTCCCCCTTCTGGCGTACTTCCCACTCCTCTTGAAAATTGCGCAGTTTTCTTGGATAGTCCACCTACTTCCCAGCACACTAAGCTAGGAAACTACATAGACATACCCTACATCACTACATCCTAGATATGACCAGTTTGGCCAGAAAGCCTCCGCAACCTGCTTTTGGCCTCCCCTCAAAATCTGCACATTTTTCACTACTAGTGCCTCCTCTTTCCCGCATTCTTTTCCCTGGAGAAATTGCGCAGTTCTGCCTCCCAACTGAGCCAGATCCCACAGAGGTCACTGCTGTCCAGACTGCTCAACCCAACCTCTCAGTGACCTTTGTGCGGTTTTTCTTGACAGTGCCTTGGAGCCTCGCATCTCGGCATGAAATGAGCTTTGTGTAGTTTCAGAGCCTTGTCCTCTCTCCCGGTCACTTGCACTCGAGAACGAAAGATGATGCATCATGGTAGACTAGGGGATTTCTTGATTTGATGTCTTCTCATCAAGAGTGATTGTAGAGACAAGTACATGGATGAGAGATGGTGCGATGATGAACATGATGAACAAGGAGCGCATTTTAGGAGACTTGTTCATGAATGGAGGAACACATGAAGCATGCCAAGTACCAACGAAGGAGATACATGAACATGCAACATCAAGTGAACACTAAGACCATCAAAGACTCCTCACACCTTGTCATGCAGAGGTGAAGCTATGATACACCAAGAGCATACTCATCATTTAACAGGACTGCATCTTGACATGGACACCACCATCAACATGAATATACCAACACTGCCATGTCGAGTCATGTCATGAGTCATCTTGGCCACATCACTACTGTGGGCCCTACAGTTGTAATCAATGTAATGTAATGTGGAAGTCCAAGAGACCCACATACGAAGTTAAAGAGTCATGTCAGTTGAAGAGTAATGTAAGTCAAATAGTCATGAGGGAAGTTGAAGAGTCACAAGGGTCAATTTCACCCTTGGCTATATATACCCCTCATTTGTACATGCAAAGGAATTTTCACCTTGGCTCCTCCCGTATAGCCTTGAGAGTCTGTAATATTTTCTTTGAGGCAAGAAGTGGCTCCAACACCCTACTATCAAGGTTAGTGATGTATGGTGTACAAATGTGTCTTGGAATTTTCAATTAATTCAGAAGCATGTTAACATGCCAGCACATTTTCACAGATGTATTGTATTCGTTTGTAAGACTATTCTTTGGATGCTTGTAATGCATGTTGCTTTAACCTATACTAAGATAGTTGAATTATTTCGGTTGTTTTAGTACATATGTTGTTGGAAATGTGTTGTATCAGTTTTTAACATTGTCTCTGCCGTGTGGACTATTCCGCCAGACACTCGACAGATTCATTCTTGTAAACTTGTTATAACGATCGTTGCACTCATGTGGACTATTCTGCTGGGTGTTGTACGTGTTGTGTCTTCAATTTGTGTTTGTGACCACCGCATCTATTTGGACTACTCCACCGGAAGCTTCCCATGTCTTGCTCTATTGTGTGTCTCTAATAGAGTTGGGATTATTCCCTTTCGAATTGAGACTCCCTCTCACCTTCTCCCTTTGCAGTGAAATAACATAGACACAAGTTACACTAAGCACTCACCAGGCACACGAACCTCGTTGTTTGAAGACTACGTATACCACTCTCATGTGCTAATAAGCAAGAGCTAAGGCATATCTTTAAGACAATGGAAATTGAGCCATCATACCAGATGGAACCCCTACACCAAATGGTGTGAGGTATAGTTGGGACTTCATACTGGGGAGATCCTGTGAATGTTGGTGGGTCCAACACCATCAACATTTTTGGTGCTAGAAGGAGGGTTTCCCATTGTTTATGGTTAAATTTTCCTCTCACCTCCACTTATCAATCATCTGGTTAAGGCAGTAACTTGCACTCCTTCTCACCTACGTGCAACTCTAAAATTGGTTACTCCTCACCTCCCATACGTGAACAAAAAATTTCATATCAGCACCTACACTCTGTCCCTCCCATCTCCCATCAGTTTTCCAAAGCAGTTAGATTGATCCCAGGAATACAAGATCTTCCATATGCATCAAAGAAGCCAAAGACCACTTCCACTGCTGGGCATGGGATCCCCCGAAGCAGGTTTTGGGGCTTAAAGCCCGAGTTTTTGTCAATTGTATTGTAAGACTCTACGAAGTGTGGGCGCGGAGCGCGAAAGTCTAGGACGAGTCATAGGGTTGTCCGCCCTAAGAATTGTAAAATAATGTAAAGTTGTGTTGACCTACCCATGGTTTGCGGACCATGGGATTGTATAAATAGAGTGAGGCTCTAAGTGTAAAGATAGTTTTTGGCAAGCAAGTAATAGATAGATGCAAAGGCATGGTTAGAGCATAGGGGGAAAGTTGAAGTGTACTGGGTCATAGTAGTAGGAAGAGGCTCTGCAGCTGAGTGCACAGAGGCCTAGTAGAGTCTGCGGCTAAGTGCATAGGGTGGAGTCGGGTTTGTATTTATATTTGAAAGCTAATAAAGAGAATTTTATTCTGTGCATCTGTTTTGGAATCCTTATGTTGATGTTATTCACTACTTTTACTCTGTTTATTTACTGCGCGTAATTGATGAATACATGTATGAATGCTTATATGTGAATTGAATCTAAGTAATCAGCTAACACAGACTAATTAAGGAAGACATGGGTAAATAACTGGGTCACGCTGCGGCTGGAACTGCTCGAAGACAATATCACAGGGCGCGGGGTGCCCGCAGGTGCGCGTAGCGCAGTAAGTACGAAGGTTGGACCGCGTACCAATCACCAAATATCAAACATCCCCAGGGTGCGGAAACCTGGTTCTAGCACCCTCCCATACTACTTCGGGTGAGACCTCAGTCCACGCTCTGTAGACTGTTGTCGAAAGGGCCAGTAGTACTGGGATTTTCTTGGCTAAATCACTTCTAAACCTGGGTCAGGCCCTAGTAAGCCTACAAATGGTTCTGTTGCCAGGACCGGGATCTGCCTAAGGGATGTTTGATGTCATTCCATAGGAACCCAACAAAGAAGGAAATTTAAGACTGGTTGGATAAGAAGATTCACGAGTTCGCGACACAGGAAAACAGAACTCCACAAGTATCTGAGAAAAAGTGGCTGGATCGCTACGTGTATACAAAAATACATGAGATTTTCTTTGCATCCTTTCTGTTTGAGCTATATGAGTGGATCACGAGGTTAGCCAACAACCAGGGAAGGTGTAGGTTTGACCAACCGATAGTGTGGACTCCGGAGCTTGTGCGCAGACTAAAGCCTCAGAGGATAAGATAGCGCGAGCTGTGGACCACTGGCTTGACTAAATAATAGGAGGATTTATTACTGAGTTCGTGGTGGACACGATTATCAGTTACAACGGGGAAGAGTGATGTTTTGTCAAGGGACCTCAAGGTAAGTATATTAAATCTTTGAACACCTGGATTAAGATGTTGTTATGTGAAAAGCGGGTTATGTGAATAAATTAATGTTTGGGACTATGTGCAGCGGAAAGATCTACAGAAGTGGAAGTAGCGAAGAATTAGAAAATAGTCCCTTAATTTCACCCTCGTGGGAGAGCAAGGACGAGCTCGTGAAGGTTTCTCTGACAAGTGTGGTTAGTTTGATAAGGCAGCAGATTCCGTGGTTACCACTTCCACCCACACCACCACCTACTTCACCTCCCTCACCTCCATCTCCACCCACTCCACCTCCACCACCTCCACAATTTAGTATGGAGAGCGCGATCAAACTACTAGTGTTCAGAGGAGTAGGGAATGAGGATCCAAACCAATTCTGGTTCGTGGTAAGAGTAGTATGGGAAGCACAGGGCGTCACAGACAACAATATTAAGAAGGCTACATTACTGAGTGGGCTGCAGGATTGTGCATTGACATGGTATATCAAGCACTCTAATGACCACCTAAACGCAGGGATAGTAGAGATCCAGAACACAATGAATAGGGAATTTAGTATGCCAAAGTTAGAAACACAGTCAATCATCGGGTTTAAAGAGATTGCGATGCTTCCAGGTGAGACTCCCTGGGATTTGGACCAAAGGCTGAAGAGTACGATCCACGAGGCCAATATGACGCTAACGGATGGACAACATCGCACATGGTTTGTAGCATCTCTGACACCACACTTGAGGACAATGCTGTCACGACGAAAACTTTCTACCCAGGTCGAAGCATTGGAAATGGAGATGAGATTACATGAGACCCCGATATAAGACCTTGGGTTGGGAGTTCAACAAATCCACGCGCAACTACAGAATCTTTGTTTGGAAATGCAAAGCTGGAAGTAGTGTAGGGCACCACGGCTAGGGGCGCGCGAGGAAGTATGGTGCATAAAATGCAAAGGCCAGGGTCATGACAATGATCACTGTGTAGTGTTCGTGAACTACTTGGCAGGAGGAGGGCCATTGCCGTTGAGACTGGAGGTGCAGGTAGGGCCGAGCACGACACCCGTGTTATGGTGCGCGATCTATCAGATAGGAGGGAAACACATGATGAACAATTGTCATTTGCTACAGAAATATACACAAACACCCCAACAATTGTTTTGTAACTTCTGTAAGTCGGTAGGCCACGATGAGCACACTTTCCGTAGTTACAAGCTAATGATGGATCAGACCCCAACCTATAGGATGTAGACCGAAACAAGGGCCCTCGAACCAGATGTGGGGATGGCGTGCACTAGATTTCAAGGGCGATGTTGAGGACAAGGAGGAATGGGACCAGGAAGGGGCTGCAGACAGTTAATTTGTTACAATTGCGGAGGACCAGGGCACTATGCCGACAACTGTACCAACTCGAGGAGGATATCCTATATGTATTTTGCTCAGTTTGATCATGAAATAATAGACTATCCTACATTGATCACAAAGATGCACGAAAAAGGGGTATTCCAGCCTCCCCCGACTCAGAATATACAATGATGAGGTCTGAGTTGCGCAAAGAGGACCTGAATGTAAACATGATGCTCAGAAGTGGTGCAACCACGTGAGAGGATAATGGAAAGCAACCAGAGGAAAGTATGTGGGTTTGCAAGGCTCCTACAAAAGAACCTGAGTTTGACCTAGAACACACAAAGGAGACATTCATGGAAGCTAAGAAGAGCTTTGCAGAGGCCTCCGCTTCAGGTAGTAAGGATCAACCAAAGCCAGGAATGGATCCTTCAATGGTCACTACCTTTCTGGAGACATGTATGAAACTGTTGTGTGACAACAAGGCAGTTCAAGGACTACAGGAACTGATCACCAAGTGCACAGGGTCAGGAGAACCGCGCGTAGTCCGGAAATTGGGGAGTATGCATTTCACACTAGAAGGGAGATGAGATTGATTGCACAGATTGGTGAGTATGAAATGGATAAGGTAATCCTAGATCTAGGTTCGGACGTGAATGTATTACTGAAGCAAACATGGGAACGCATGGGCAGCCCCGCATTACAGTGGTCCCCTATCCAATTAAGGATGGAAAACCAACAAAAGATTTTTCCCATGGGAAGGTTGCAAGGGGTAACAGTTGATATTGAAGGCACGAGCACGCAGACGAATTTCAAAGTAATAGAGATTGTCATTGACAACAATCCCTATCCCGTGTTGTTAGGAATAGACTAGGCCACCGATATGAACAGAGTCATCAACCTGAAGAAGCGCAAGATGATCTTCGAGAAAAAGTCATTATGCGTAGTAGTCCCACTAGACCCAGCTGAAGGAGCACGCTACACTAAACTAGTGTGCGACGATGATAGCGACGATGATCTCGATTGTATTTAGAAGATAACTGTGCGAGACCAGGATTGGGTGAATATGACTACAAATGGGAGGATCTCGTGGGAGCGCGAAAGCTCCTACACTTCGGATTTAGATGAGGAAGTAGAGCGATGGCAGAATCGGTTGCATGAATTAACAACGTTGAATTGCAACATGATGGTTAGATCACTGCGTTGCGTGACAAAAGAGATAAGAGAGCTGCCAACATATGATGGATTGACAGAGGTGGATGAATTCTTGAGTAAATTTGAAAGTGCAGTACTGGAACAACAATGGTTCGATGCGTTGAAGTGGGCACTGCGCGCAACACATGCACGATGGTGGGGTACACATCAAGGAAATTTTGAGGATTAGCACGGATGCAGAAGGATGATGCACCTATGGTTTGGGAAGCCGCAGCTGTGGTTAGAAGACAAATACGATGGATGAGATGACCCATGTATGCACCTCGCAAAATGGACCAAGGTCTACAGGGAAGAACCACAGCCCGAATGGGTACACTTATTCTACCATACCTTGGATGTAATACCCATGAACTAGTATACTGAGACAAAACTCCGACATGGTACGGGCAAATGGGATGTCTTGCGCGAGGGATTCTTGTTAACATTCACATTTGAAGACCGGTGGTCAGATACTGTTGATGATGCACTACAAGCAATGAAAGCCACTATCTTTAAAATACCACAACAGCCAACGGAAGCACTTCAGCCAGAATGGCTGGTACAGTTAAGTAGTGCACTGGAGTGTTATAACATGTAGGTGGAGGAGGATGATGACGACCACTGAAACATTGATATTCCAGAAACCGAAGGCTGTCGTGAGGTTCGAGGACCATCAATTGAGGATCCCGACATCACTGTGCCACTAAAAACAAAGCAGGTAAACATTGGCACAGAAGCGGAGCCGAAGTATGTGACGCTTGGGGACTATTGGGATGATGATGGTAGATAAGGTCGCTGAGTTACTCCATGAATACCAAGACTTTTTCTCGACCAAAATATGTAATGCGCAGTGGGACGATTGGGACCTATGCGTACCCGTTGTGTTATGGGTGTACAAGACAACGTGCAAGAAATTGACGGTACAAACACCACACCGGTTGGTCTATGGTACGGAAGCAGGCATGCTAATGGAATACATTGTACCTAGTCTGCGAATAGCAGCGCTCACAGGCATGTCGAATAGCGAAGCTTTGGAAGAAAGGCCTGCGCAATTAGAAGAACTCGAGGAAGAACGATTTTTGGCCGGATTTCACCAGCAGGTACAAAAGCAGTGGGAAAAAGCCTGGCACGACCGCCATATCAAGTTGCACACCTTCAAGGTAAATGACTTAGTGTTATTGTATGATAGCAAGTTTGAAAAGATTCCTGCAAAGTTTAGAATGCACTGGTTGGGACCATATGTGGTAAAAGAGGTCATAGATGGAGGCGCGGTCTAGTTAGTCAAACTTATTGGAGAACCCTTCCCAGGAAAAGTAAATGGCAGTTTCCTGAAGCCCTACATGGGTGGGCCGACTATCTGACTAAATGACCAAAGCACAGTCTTCGTGACCCAAGGAGCCGGACAGGGGCACAGGACTATAAACACAAGCACTAGAAGCCAGTACCAAAGAAGAGACACAAGTCAGACACAAATGATTCAGAAGCAGGAATGGAGCAGATCCAGCAGATGACATAGCAGTGCACTACGAACCTTTGTGCAACACAGGCACAGTTGGAGGGGCTCCATGCCAAGATCACCACACCAGCAGAGTGACTTGGGATGAGTCACAATGATTTTGTTGGGGGCCTGTTGGGCATGGGATCCCCCGCAGTATGCTTTGGGGCTTAAAGCCTGAGTTTTGGTCAATTGTATTGAGTGGACCTACCTATGGTTTTTGGTCCATGGTTTTGGACGCGATGGTTTTCGGTCCATGGTATTGGATGCTTCGACATGTATAAAAATGTATTGTAACATTGAAAGGAATATAATGAAAAATCAAGCTAGTAGTCCCGATTTTGGGATCCAGGGGAAAATCTCTGTCTATATGTGCTTTTATGTGTTATGCTCTCACATTATTTATTTTCTGTATTTTAGAATTCGTATGCAGGTAATTTCTGTACGGGGTTAAAACCTACATTTGGTATCAGAGCTGTTTTGGCTTCAAGGGGACGCCCTTTTTGCTGAGGGGTTTCGCTCGGGCCTGTGGTAGACCTTGTTCAGTGGGAGATCTACGGGGTTGATTCTGGTGGTGAAAGAAGATAGCGAGTGGTGGAAAGATAGAGATTGAGAAATTTAATGGTCAGAGTTTTGAGTTGTGGAAACTCAAGATGGAGGATTTGTTGGTGGATAAAGATCAGTGGATCATGGTAGATCCAGGTACTAAACCAACAGGAGTGTCCGATGAAGAATGAAAGAAGTTGGATCGGAAGGCTAAGAGCACAATATGATTGTGTGTCTCAGATTCAGTATTGTTGAATGTATCAGGGGAAGCTATGGCGAAGGCTTTGTGGGACAAGTTAGGGACTTTGTACCAATCTAAGTCTTTGGTGAATAAACTATTCCTACGGAAAAAGCTGTATAACCTGAGTATGAAAGATGGAGACTCGGTGACAGAGCATCTGAACGCAATTAATACAGTGTTAAGTCAGTTATTATATGTTATTAAAATTTTAGATGAAGATAAGTGCATCAGTTTGTTGTGTTCTCTACTAGATTCGTGGGATAGTCTGGTTATTGCAATAGGTAGCAATGCAATTGCCTTGTAGTTTGATGAAATAGTCTCATCCTTGCTAATAGAGGAGATGAGATGGAAAAATATGGAGAACCAGAATGTTGATGCCTTGTCTGTATGAGGACGGTCCCAGAACAGAAACAAAAATAAGTCATCGAGTGGGAGATCTAAATCTAGAGGGAGATCTAAAGCTCCAGGAAAACCTGTAAAGGTGGTGTGTTGGAAATGTGGAAAGGAAGGGCACTACAAAAGGGACTGTAAATATAAATCTCCTGACAAAGGAAAGGGATCTGATGATGCTTCTTCTGCAGAGGCAAAAACCACCACAGATGAAGGTGGGGATGTGTACTTGTCTTCTTCAAGTACACATGTAGATCATGAGGCATGGTTGATTGACTCAGGTGCATCCTTTCACTTCACTCCCCATAGAGAGTGGTTCTGCGAGTATGATAAATACGATGGTGGTGATGTCTTCTTAGGGGATGATGGGAAGGCTAGAATTTTTCGTCACGGAAAAGTAAAGTTGAAGTTGCAAGGTGGAAGGGTTAGAACACTTCCAGGCGTTCTGCATATTCCTGCATTAGCCAAAAATCTTATTTCTGTAAGCAAACTGGATGATGCAGGTGTAAAAACAGTGTTCAAGAAGGATACCTGCAAGATGGTTTGAGGAGCATTGGTATTGATGTGGGGAGTTCAGACTAGAACTCTGTACAAGTTGCAAGGTAGCACTATTGTTGATGGGTGCAACAGTTTTGTGCTTCCTGAAAGTGGAGCAGAAAATATAGTGGTCTCTGGAGAGAAGACCATGTTATGGCATCAAAAGCTTGGACATATTGGAGGGAAGGGCCTTCGAATACTTCATGGTAAAGGTATGAGTAATAGCTCTCTGGATTTTTATTTTTGTGAAAATTGTGTATATGGGAAGCAAAATCGAGTGAGTTTCCCCTCTGGTGGTAAGAGGGTGAAACAAATATTAGAGCTTGTGCACAGTGATGTGTTTGGACCTATGAAGGTTCCATCACTGGGTAAGTCTATGTACTATGTATCATATGTAGATGAATTCTCAAGGAATACATGGATATATTTTGTTAAGAATAAATCTGAAGTCTTTGACAGGATTAAAGAATTTAAGGCTTTGGTGGAAAACCAGACAGAGAAGAACATAAAGGTGCTAAGGATAGATAACGGTGGAGAGTTTTGTAGTAAGGAATTTGAAGAATTCTGTAAGAAGTGTGGTATGGCACGACAGAAGACTACTCCATATACACCTCAACAAAATGGAGTTGCAGAAAGAATGAACAAGACATTGATGGAAAGGGAAAGAAGCATGCTCAGTGGTGCCAGGTTAAAACAATAATTCTAGGCAGAAGCAGTAGAGACAACATGTTACCTGGTCAACAGATCACCTTCATTAGCGTTGGAGGATAAGACTCCACAAGAGGTATGGACTGGTAAGGAAACCTCTCTTTCACATCTGAGGGTATTTGGATGTGATGCATATGTACATATTCCAAAGGAGAAATGAACCAAGTTTGATAGTAAATTTGAAAAGTGCATCTTTATTGGGTATAAGGATGGTTTAAAGGGTTATAAGCTTTGGAACCTAGTAACAAAGAAGGTTGTGTACAACTGAGATGTGGTGTTTAGAGAGGTGAAAAATGTTATTAAACATGAAGTCCAACCAAAGGAACCCGAGTAGATAGAGTTTGAGCTAAAGGAGGAAGAATCACACTCTACAGTAGAGGAGGAATCAGAAGATGAAGAGCCACAAACTCCAGGTGTAAGAAGATCAGTTCGAGAAAGAAGGAAGCTAGAAAGGAATAGTCCATCTACTTTCTGTTCAAATTTTGCTTTATCTATTACTGATGATGATCCCAAAACTGTGAAGGAAGCAGTAGATTCAGAGGATGGAAAACTCTGGAAAGAGGCCATGGTTGATGAAATGGCATCTTTGCATAGAAATGAGGCTTGGGATTTGGTGGAGTTGCCGGTTGGAAGGAAACCCATTGGCAACAAATGGGTGTTAAAGAAGAAGACAAATGCAGAAGGAAAGGTGGAGAAATACAAAGCTTGTTTGGTAGCAAAAGGTTATTCCTAGGTGCCGAGAATTGATTTTGGTGATATTTTTTCTCCTGTTGCCAAGGTAATTTCTATTAGATTACCTTTATCTGTTGCTGCCACTTTTGATTTTGAGGTAGAACAGATGGATGTGAAGACAAAATTTCTTCATGGGGATCTAGAAGAGGAAATCTAGATGAAGCAACCTGAAGGCTTTGCAGTGAAGGGTAAGAAAGAACTGGTATGCAAGTTAAAGAAGTCTCTATATGGGTTAAAACAGTCACCAAGGATGTGGTATCAGAAAGTTGATACATTTATATGGGGACTTGGCTTCACCAGAAGCAAAGAAGATCAGTGTGTGTATTTTAAATTAATTGGTGACCATGTTATTTATCTGGTCTTGTATGTGGATGATATGTTGCTTGTTGGAAATGACAAAGAAATTATCCAGGATTTGAAGACCCAATTGTCTTCCAAATTCGACATGAAAGATCTTGGTGCTGCAAACTATATTTTGGGCATGGAAATCAAAAGAGATCGAGCAAAGAGGAAGCTCTAGTTAAACCAGAGGAAGTATGTTGAGACAATACTGTAGAGGTTTAATGTGCAGGATAGTAAACCGGTGAAGGTTCCTATTCCTGTAGGTGTAAAGTTATCTACTGAACAATGTCCCAAGACACAAGAAGATGAAGAGGATATGTCTCGTGTTCCATATGCAAGTGCAGTCAGTAGCCTGATGTATGCAATGCTCTGTACTAGACTAGACATTACATATGCAGTGGGAGTATTTAGCAGGTTTATGTCAAAACCAGGAAAGGAGCATTGGACAATAGTGAAGCGGGTTTTCAGGTATTTGCATGGCACCAGTGATTATGGTTTGTGCTACCAAGGAAGACCAGGATTGGACAGAGTTTTGGATATCCATGGATTTTTTGATGCAAACTGGGTTGGAGATTTGGATCAAAGATCTACAAGTGGGTATGTGTTTAACCTATTTGGAGGTGCAGTCAGTTGGATGAGTAAGAAACAATCTATAGTGGCACTATCAACTACAGAGGCAGAATACATGGCAGCCACTCATGCAATCAAGGAAGTAGTTTGGTTGTAGAGATTATGTTCAAGTATGGGGTTAGTATAGGGAGCTATAAGGATAGACTGTGACAACCAAAATACAATTTTTTTGGCAAAGAACCCTGCTTATCATTCAAAGACAAAGCACATTGATGTTCAGTATCACTTTGTGAGGGATATGATAGAAGACAAAAAGGTGTTTCTGGTAAAGGTGGACACTTTGAAGAATACTGCAGATGCATTGACAAAATCTGTTAGCTCTGAGAAGTTCTCACGGTGTAGAGAAACAATGGGCATTTCAGGGCTGGAAAAATGACTAAGATCTCCTATGGCTCCTGGTGGAAAGAAAACAACGAGTGGGAGAGTGTTAGGTTATGCTATATTCTTTCCATGACTAACCTACGTAGTGAACTAGGGGGTTAGAGGGGGGACTAAGCCCCCCCTTCATTGCGCAGTGGGGGGGTCACAGGGTGGGTGGCAGCCCCCCCTGTCTGGGGGGTTTGAGGGGGGTGGGTAGCCCCCCTCTACGCCCTAGGAAATTTTTTTTTGGACCCTATATTAGGTTGGGTGGACCTACCTATGGTTTTTGGTCCATGGTTTTGGACGCGATGGTTTTCGGTCCATGGTATTGGATGCTTCGGCATGTATAAATATGTTTTGTAACATTGAAAGGAATATAATGAAAAATCAAGCTGGTAGTCCTAGTTTTGGGATCTAGGGGAAAATATCATTGTATATGTGTTTTATTTGTTATGCTCTCTCATTGTTTATTTTCTGTATTTTAGAATTCGTATGCAGGTAATTTTTGTACGGGGTTAAAACTTACACCCCAAGGTGCGGAAACCTGGTTCTAACACCCTCCCATACTACTTCGGGTGAGACCTCAGTCCGCGCTCCACGGACTGTTGCTGAAAGGGCTAGTAGTACCGGGATTTTCTTGGCTAAATCACTTCCAAACCTGGGTCAGGCCCCACTAAGCCAACACCCACAAGGGTTGTTGTCTCATTAGTGGAAGAAGTAGTTCTTGCCAGTCTTGAAGGTCTAGCAGAAGTTGTTGAGAATGGAGAGGAACCTCTAGTCTTGTGACAGGGAGAAAAGGACACCCTTGTGATCTTGGGCTCAGAATTCGATATAAGAGGCGGAGGGGAAGGCAGCAGAGGAGGTGGAGGTGGAGACGAACCAACAGACTCAAAGGCAAAACCATCAGACTCTGAAGAAGAGGAGGAGGGTGAAGAAGAAGAAGACATGGCTAAACAAAACTTGGAATGGATGACTCAAGGACCATTGGCTCTCCTAGGTGATTTTCATAGGATGCCAAAGCATTTGGAGAGGATGTTAACAAAGTATAAGCTTGATAGAACATTGAAGGTAGAAGACCTCTTGGACGACTTCTACCTACAACTGTAGATACTCGAGGTGTGGTACGACGTCATTGCATGCAAATTATTTCCACGTACCTTGGATGGGCGAGCAGTGGTATGGTATCACAACATTCCTATCAACTCAATCCAGAACTGGGGTATGTTCAAAATAATATTTTTGGAATTTATTTTTTTGATGACAAGACCCCTGCCATGTTGCTCAAAGAGTTGGGCAGTCTCAAGATGGAGTCGAAAGAGAAAGTGAAAGAATTTAACCAGAGGTTTCTATTCTTCTTGAACAAATATCAGAAGTCAAGGGGCTCCCCCTACTATTTGGAAGATGAAAGAAAAGCTTGAACTGTTGAGGAAGGTTGATCCACCAGCCATCCCAAACCAGAAAGCACAAAGCAAGCTCAGGAAGGCAACTGCAAACAAGAGTACGTCCATGAGTAGTAAACTTCATAACACTCTATTGGACAGTACAAACATGAGTCTAACCTCAGACATCACAGCGTGTTTACCTACTCTTGATTTAAATATTGTGGAAGATATGAAGAAAAATCGTGCAAACATCTCATTGTTCAAGTTAGCTAAGCTCAAGGGTCAGCGGGATATTTTGATGCATGCATTGGGGAAAACATCCATAGATAGCACAACCTCTACCAGCAAGGGAGCAAGCACATCTCCCTGTTCACTGACAACTGTGCTCAACACATTTCGGATGGAAGAAGCAAACATTGCTTTCCTTCCATTCTTGATCTCATTTGAAATTTTTAACTTCAATTTTCACAACTGTTTGGTTGACTCTGGTGCATCAGCTAACATCATGCCACTCTCCATTTCTAAGAGGATTAATGTGAAATGGAGCAAGACATCTATGTAGATCATCCAACTAGATCGAACATGTGCAACAACCATTGGTGAACTTCGGGATGTGATCATCCAATTATCTCATGACAACCGAGTTCACCAGTCCATCAACATTGTCATTGTGGACATAACGGAAGCGTATGGCTTACTACTTAGTAGATATTGGCCCAACAAGTTGAATGGATACTTTGCCATAGAATCACCACACTTATGGCTTCTGTACCAGGGAAAAAGCAATTAGATCCAAGTTTTTTCCGAGAGATACATGAAACATAATGTCACTCCCATCAATGGTGAGAACGAATCATTGGCTTTGGTAGAACTCATGTTCAGAAACTGCCTCTTGGAAACACAACTAGGGTGCTATCTCGCACAACCAAATCCAACCCCACCTAACACCTAGTTGAGTCTCCTTCCTTTCCCAATTGATGGAAATGAAACATGTACAGTACATTGTAACACTAGTAGCAGTAGTAGTAGTAATAGTACTAGCGCATCAAGTGGTCCATGTACAGACGCATTGTGGAGCATGTATTTCGATGGATCAAAGACACATGATGGCTTTGGAGTTGGGTGTGTCTTGATAGACCCAAAGCACAGGAAACAATTGATCTCAATCCACTTGGAGTTCGAGTGCACGAACAAGAGTGATGAATATGAAGCACTCGTATTGAGCTTGCATAAAGCAATCATCCTCAATGTTGTTGTGCTCAAAGTGGTAGGTGATTCAGAAATAGTGGTATGAAAGGTATGCAACACCATACACTCTTTGTCACCTCATCTCAAAATTTATCAACAAGATATACTGCACTTCATGGCCAACGCTGATGTCTTTAAGGAGGTAGTGATTGACAAATATGAGCACGAGCAGTCTCTGCAAGCCACAACTGATGACAAGAAAGGAAACCTCATCCACAAGGGTGTGGTATCTCTCGAAAAGCTCTATGACTTGAAGAATCAATTCCAAGGGCCAAGGAACAATAAAACCCCATAGTTCCACCATGATGTACGAACATATCAACGTGGGAACAAAACAAGATTCGAATTTTGTCAATCTCGGCACGTGTTGCACACCACAGGAGCGACAAGCCTTTATCTGCTTGTTTAAATAGTACTAGGATGTGTTTGCGTGGACATATGATGATATGAAAACATATGACACTGGAATAATCCAACGTGTGATTTTGATCAAAGAATGGGTTAAGCCGTTTCAGCATAAGCTGAGAAAAGTACATCCGTCACTTGAACCCCTCATATAGAAAGAACTGACTAAGTTATTGGATGCAAGAATCATTTACATAGTTCGTCAGTCTACGTGGGTTTCTAACTTAGTTCCTGTACGTAAGTAGTCCTGGGAGATCTTCTTATGCATTGATTTCTGAAACCTGAATCGCGCCTTGGACAAATACAACTACCCTGTGCCGTCGATGGAACATATTTCACAGACAATATCTAGAGCATAAATGTTTTCTTTGCTTGATGGTTTCTCGGGATACAACCATGTTCTGGTAGCAGAACCTGATAGACTGAAAAATACCTTCCGTACCAAGTGGAGTACGTTAACCTATAGAAGAATTCCATTTGGGCTTGTGAATACAGGCACAACCTTTCAACACGTCATGGACATTGCCTTTTGTGGACTTATCGGACAGAGCGTAGTGGTGTACCTTGATGACGTGACTGTCTTTTCCAGAAAATAGTGAGACCACATATGCCATATGAAGAATATATTCGAGTGATGCCAAAAATATAGGATATCTTTGAATCTCAATAAAAACATATTTGCAGTGTCTAAGGGGAACCCCCTTGGGAACATCATTTCTAGAAGTGGGATCAAGGTTGATCTGGACCAAGTTTAGATGTTCACAGAGATTCCTCACCTAGCCAACAAGAAAGCCATGCAATCCTTCTTGGGAAAGATAAACTTCCTCTAGAATTTCATCTCGGATTATGCGTAGATAGTGAAACCTATGCAAGACATGATCAAGAAGGATGAAGTCTACAGGTGGGGCAAGAAGGAAAATAATGCATTCACCCATATTAAGTAGGCTATAGTAGATGTTCTTGCACTTTACAACCCAAACTTTAACAAGGATTTCTTGCTATACACCTTCGACTCTGACAATTCACTTTCTGTAGTACTCACTCAGAAGGATGAGCGGAACGAAGAACGTCCCATCTCCTTCATGAGTGCAAGCATGCAGGGACCCAAACTCAGCTATCTTGTCATCGATAAACAATAATATGTAGTATACAAGATGGTGAAACACTTTATACCCTACTTGATGAAGAAACATTGCATAATCTTTGTGCCACACGTAGAAATCCGATCACTTCTTGTACAATAGTAGTTAGGTTAAATATGTGCAAACTGGATGACAAGATTGCAAGAGTATGATCTTGAAATCAAGCTAGTTCAGATTGTCAAGGGTCATGGTCTCTGCAGACTTGCAGCTGAAGCAGTCCATGCAGAGGAAGAAGAAGAAGAGCTCCCTGGTTGGGAGTAAGAAATCGAGATGTAAAATGTAGAGTGAGCACCACCCACTTCATGCAGAAACTCTTGGTATGAAGATGTGCGCTAGTACCTTGAGAATCTCACCATACACTTTCACTTCTCCATGAGACAGAAGAGGGAACTTCACCTCAAAGCATTAACTTATCACTTGGTGCAAGGAGTGCTTTATAGAAATCACAGTAACAAATTTTCACATGATTCAGAGAAGGTCTTGCATGATCTTCATGCCAGAGGCCACTTCGTGGGAAATACCACTGCACACAAAGTCATGTGATCCGGTTTCTACTAGCCCACATTATTCGAGGATGCACATGCTTATGCCCACAAGTTCCCTGTCTGTCAGTGATGCACTGATAGAACACGAAGGTTAGTAGCCCTGCTGTACCCTATTGCAGTGACTGAACCATTTCAATAGTGGGGCCTTGACATCATTAGGGAAATATTCCCACATTCATCAAAACAACACTGTGTTGTAGCGTCTACAACCACCCTCCAAAATTTTGGCCTGCACCCAATTTCGGAGCCTCCCTTGAGATTTTCTCTTGATGACTGCACACACTCGGGTTCACTCCATGAGTTTGTGTGAGTCTTCGCATTCACCTTGCTTGTTCATTTCACCAAGTCTTTCATGTTGATGTCAAAGTCATGCTTGCGACTATGTTCTAGTTATGATTCAAATCCTTTTCTTCGTGTGTACTTGCTATGTTCGCTATGAAATCATCTGCCACACTCACACAGGGAGTCACATTTTGTGTCGCACAAGCATCGTCACACCCGACCAACGATTAATCACAAATGTCGCACTTGTCTCCTACATCACCGGTCAATCATGTTGTAGATATGTGTCTAGATGGTTTGAGTCGTCTCGTCGTCGAGTCATGCAAGTGTGTGTTGCAAGATCACATATGCAACTTTCACTTGTTCACACACTTAGTCATTTTGCTGAAGTTCCTACGACCGAAATTCTCTCTGACAGCTGGACCATCACCCCACCATTGACTCGATCGCCTATCACCCAAAATGGTACAGGAGCACCAAGCAAGTCATTTCAAGTGCGTTGCCCGCAAGCAAATCAATCAAACTTCATGCTAGCCACCTAGAGAGTTGGATCCCACAACCACCCCGGGATTGAATCCCCTTAAAAATTGTGCAGAAGCTGCAAGCATCGCTTGCTCTGCTGACCGAGGAAACCATGTAGATAGGCCGGATAGACACCCAATGCTCATACATGTCTCCCTCAGAAAATTATGTAGTTTCCCAGTTAGTCCTCCCAACAGTCGACTGGCTGCTCATCCAGAAAATTGCACATTTTTAATGAGTAGGCCTTCTACTGCCTAGCAATCCACTCAGCTCAGAAATTCTCCAAAGATGATCTGCAGGACGGCCTCCCAGCCTCAGTGTAGTTTCTATCGCCAGCAGCTCCCAGCAGCAGATTGAGATTTCCCTCCAGGAATTGCGCAGTTTCTCCTCCCAAGCTTCGAGTAGTTGACTACAGTTCCTCTTGGGAATTACACAGTTTCTGCTGATAGTGACCCAACAACCAGCTGCCAATTCCCTCTAGAAATTTCACAATTTTGGCTGCCAGGGGTCTCGGCTAGTTGCTCCTAAAGAATACACAATTTATGACTGCTGACCCTCCATGCAGCCCAACGTGTTCCTCCAAGAAATTGCACAAATTTTGCTTTCAAGCCCTTGCTACCTACTCATTCTGTAAAATGTGTAGATTCTGTCCACCTTGCCTTCCTGCAGCGCGAACTGTCCCTCCCAAAATTTGTGGACTTTTTCCTTCCAGCCAAGCCAGACCTCGTGAACAGTCACTGTCGACTTGGATTGCCCATATTCATAACCTAGTGACTCTTATTCAGTTTTCATCAGCAGTGTCTAGAGCCATCATCCTGTCTCCCAACATTACTGCCTCTCCCAACCACCTACATCCAAAATGATCATGTATCATGGTAGACTAGGAGGTTCTTTAGATTTGATGTTGTCTCGTCATGAGTCACTGTGGGTACAAGTACACCAACAAACATGGCGCGAAAATGAATGGGAAGAAAAAAGAGAGCACATGCAGAAGGATAGGTTCACCAATGGATGAATGAATGATGCATGCAAAGAGATGTGGTCACAAATAGATGATCATGAAAATATGTGTTCGCGGATGGACGGATGAGCAAACATGCAATATGTGCTCACGGATTGAACAATCATGCACCTTTCGTGAATAGATGATCCTGTCAAGCCTTCCAACATACAAGAAAGAAGCAACATGCCAAAGCAACATCAAGCAAACCAACAACCATCGAAGACTCCACACAATTTTCCATGCAGAGGTGAAGTTGTAACACAACATGAAGACATCCATCACCCAGCAGCACTGCAGCTTGACATGCACCCCAACAAAAACACTAATGTACAATCATTATCATGTCAAGTTGTCTCATGAGTCATGTTATCCACATCTCTACTGTGGGCCATGTTTTTGATCAATGTAATGTAGCATGGAAGTCCAAGAGACCCACTTGTTGTACAAAGAGTCATGTAAAGTCAAAAGGTCAAGGAAGTCAAAAAATCATGAGGGTATTCGAACAACCACAAAGGTGAATTTCACCCTTGGCTATAAATACCCTTTCATTTGTACATGCAAAGGAGTTTTCACCTCATCTCCTCCCACATATCCAAGAGAGTCTGTAATCTTTTTCTTGAGGAGTAAGCAAAGGCTCCAACGCCCCTCAAACAGGGTTAGTGATGTATGGTGTAACGATGTGTCTTGGAACTTTTTCTTAATTCAGAAGCCTACTAACAGGCCAGCACGTTTTCATACATGTATTGTATATGGTGTAAGACTAATCTTTAACACTTGTAATGCATGTTGCTTGAATCTGTGTTTGACACTTGAACTAATTCACTTGTTGTAATACACATATGTTAATGGAAATGTGTTGTAAATGCTATTAACGTTGTCTTTCCCGTGTAGACTATTCTCCTAGACATCAGACAGATCTTTCACGTAAAACTTGCTATAACAACCGTTGTACTCGTGCAGACTAATCCGCTGAGTGTTATACGTGTTATCTTCCCTCGTGTGTTGTGACGAACGCATACATGTGGACTATTCTGCCAGAAGCTGTGTATGTCCTATTGTGTTGTGTGTTCCTAGCATAGTTGGAACTTCTCCCAACCGACTTGGGGCTCACTCTCACCCTCTCTCCCTTTACAGTGAAAGAACAATTGACACAAATAACACTTGCACTCACGAGGCACGCAAACCTCACTTCTCAAAGACAAAGCAGACCACTCTCCTGTGCTGACAAGCAAGAGTTGAGGCAAATATTTAAGATAATGGCAACCAGGCCATCATCCCTAATGGGACTCCCACACCAAATGGCGTGAGGTCTAGTTGGGACTTCATATGGGGTGATCCCCTGAATGTTGGCGGGTCTAACAGTGTCAACATTTCTATTTCTAGGAGGGAAGCCAATTGTATATAGATGAACGTCCTCCCACACGCATTCATCAACCATTAGGTCAAGGCAGTAACTTGCACTCCCTCTCACCTATGCGAGACTATGCAATTGGTTACTCCTCACCTCCCGAGACTGAACACGAAATTCCATATCACCACCTTCGCTATGTTCGTCCCATCTCTTGCCAGTTTACAAAAGTAGTCGAACTGATCCCAGGCATACAATATCTTCCATATGCATCAATAAATCCAAAAGACACTCCTACAGGGGTTGTTGTATCGTTAGTGGAATAAGCAGTCCTTTCCACACTTGAAGGTCTTGCAGAAGCTATTGAAGATGGAGAGGAACCTCCTATCTTCTAGCAAGGTGAACCAGACACCCTTGTGATCTTGGGATTAGAGTCCAGTACAGGAGTTGGACGGGGAGGCAGCAGAGGAGGCGGAGGTGGAGACAAACCAATGGACTCAGAGCTGGAACCGTCAGATTCTGAAAGAGAGGAGGAGGACGAATAAAAAGAAGAGATGGCTGACCCAAATCTGGAATTGATGGCTCAGGGACCATTGGCTCTCCCAGCTGTTTTGCACAAGATGTCAAAGCGAACAGAGAGAATGAACATCAAGTTCAACCCTAACAACACGGTGAAGGCAGAAGATCATTCGGACAAATTATACTTGCACCTGCGGACCCTTGAGGTACGACATGATGACGTAACTTGTAGATTGTTCCAATATACCTTGGACAGTCGTGCAACTACATGGTATCACAGCCTTCCACCAAACTCCATACAGAACTGGGGTGCATTCAAACACATGTTCCTTGAAAATTTTGCTGATGACAAGACCGCAGCTATGTTACTGAAAGAATTGGGTAGCTTGAAGATGGAGGTGAAAGAAAAGGTAAAAGACTTCAACCAGAGGTTTACATGCATATTGAACAAATTTGTGGTGGACACCAAACCTCATGACTCCATCACTGTTGTTTACTACATGTCCAAACTACCGACCAACATTGTGTAGTTTGTCAAGCGAGCTACGAAACCAACACTCTTGGAAAACTGCAAAGAGGCTATTGATGTCGAAAAAGACCTGTGTGTGATTAGAGTCATGAAGGATGATGAACCAACAAAGGAATCTAGAGATGTGATCAGGAAGTACCAGGCGATGGCAAGAAAGGGTAGAGACAAGGAAGCAAATGATATTGAAACCATCACTCGCTTCATAAAGAAATTAACAACGGAAGTGTCTGAGCTTAAACAACGAAAAACAGACACATTTGCAAACAACAATCCACCTAGACAGAGACAGGGAAGCAACTCATCAGGCAGCAACTGGTCCGGTCAAAAAACTGCATAGAGCTCTGTGTTCAATGTCAATAAGTGCACAGATCTCAAGTTCTGTTCGTTCCACGAAGAACATCACCCCAAAAACTTCTGTTTGGAATGGAAGTGAGTCACAAACGCGATATACAGTCGTACACTCGATGTAGATAGTAGTATGAAAGAACAACTGGATGACAGAGATAATGAAGAAGTTATTGCACCTGATGAAGCATCAAGTTCTAGGCATGTGGTGAATTCATATCAGTGCTCACAAGAAATGTCGAAGACAAAGAATGATAAGCGGACCCCAAAACAAAATGACAGTTACAATCTTAGGAGCAAAGGTGCTCCCCTTACTCTTGGGGAAGTACACAAAAAGATAAGAATGTTGATGAGGAAGGCTGATCCACCGGCCAACCCAAAGAAGAAAACACAAAACAAGCCCCGGAAGAGAGTGACGAGCAAGAGTACCTTGATGAGCAGTAAACTGCAGAACACTCCGCTAGACAGCACGAGCATCAATCTTGCTCCGGACACTTCGTTGAGTACTCCACCTCTGGACAACAACATTGTAGACGACAGGAAGAAAAATCGAGCGAACATCAGTTTGTTTGAGTTAGCTAAGATCCAAAGTCAGCGAGACATCCTACTGCATGCATTGGGACAAACAAAAATGGACAACGCAACCTCTACTAGCAAGGGAGAAAGCACACCTCCCAGATCACTTTCTACTGTGCTCAACACACTCCAGATGGAAGAAGCAAACTCAGGTTTCCCTCCATTCCTGCTATCATTTGAAATTTTTAACTACAATGTTCACAACTGCTTGGTTGATTCTGGTGCGGAAGCCAACGTCATGCCACTCTCCATTGCGAAAAAGATCAATGCACAATGGAGTGAGACATCCGCGCAGATCATCCAACTTGATCAAACATCGATACTAGCCATTAGTGAACTACGAGTCATGATCATATGACTATCTCAAGACGTTCTAGTCCACCAATGCATCAACATAGTTGTTGTGGACATACTAGAAGCATACAGTTTATTACTCAGCAGAGACTAGTCTAGCAAGCTGGATGGATATTTTTCTACAGACTGGTCGCACATGTGGCTTCCGTACAAGGGAAAATGTAACCAAATTCGGGTAGTGTCTGAGAGGTATATGAAGCAAAATGTCACTCCCCTTAATGGCGAGAACAAACCGTTGGCCTTCGCAGAACTCATGTTTGGAAATTGCCTCCTAGAAACAACATTGGAGTGTTATCTAGCATTGCCAGCTCCAACCCCACTAGACACACAGTTGGGACTCCTTCCTTGCCTGACTAATGGTAACGAAACATGTACAATGCACTGTACCAATAGTAGCAGTATCAGTAGCAACAATAACAGCAACAGTACTAGCATGCCAAACAATCTGTGTTCAGATAAGTTGTGGGCCATGGATTTTGATGAATCAAAGACACATGATGGCTCAAGGACCGGGTGTATCTAAGCATCCACAATAACAGAAAATGAATTATTTCAAGTTGTTTGAAGTTCGAGTGCACAAAAAATGTTGTTGAGTATGAAGCACTCATGTTGAGCTTACAAAGGACCATCAACCTCAATGTGTTCACATTCAAAGTGATACTACAACCTGCGGATAGTATTGATGCTTTCAAGGACATAACAACTGATGAAGTTAAGCAAGAGTGGCCCCTGAAAATTGTAGCTGAGGGAAAGAAAGGCAACCCCAACCCCAAGGGTGTGATTTCCCTCAAAAAGCCTTATTCTTTGTAGAACTTCTATCGAGGCCCAAGAGACAACAGAACCCATGGGTCCACCACTGCTAATGAATAGAGAAACCTGGGAACCAATCACAATCTGAAGATAGATAGTCTCGGTATAAACTTTACACAGTAGTAGTGACAAATCTTTCAACACTTGATCAAATAGTACTGGGATGTGTCTACATGGGTAGGTGATGATCTGAGTACACACTACACACAAGAAATCCAACACGGGATTCCAGGTAAAGGAAGATCCAAACCATTGCAGTAAAGGCCAGGTAAAACAGATATGTCATTTTAACTCCTTAAACAGGAAAAATTGATTAAGATTTTGGATGATTGGATTACTTGCAGAGTTCATTATCATATTTGGGTTTCTAATTTAAATCTTGCACGTGAGAAATCTAGGGAAATCCACTTATGCATTTATTTCAAGAAATTGAACTACTCCCGGAATAAAAACAACTACTCTGTGCCATCATCTGAGCCTATGTTGCACACAATATCTAAAGAAATGGTGCCATCTTCACTTAAAGGTATTTTGGAATACCACCAGGTTCCAGTAGCAGAGCTCGGTGGAATTACACTGGTTCATGAGAAACTTGGCACACACACATGCCATCTGCAATCACTTGATGGGAGGGTTGACAACCTTCTTGTCAATGGACAAGATCTCAAGCATTACTTCCAGTAGGTCGGGCCGTGCCCCGTGCCATTTACATAGTGTGCTTGTTTCTTGTTGTTTTCATCTTGTTTTCTTTGCTTAATATATTTGTTTCACTTGGTATGTTCTACTTGCTATTTTTGTTTACATTCATTTTGTTTCTTGATATATTACTATTTTTGTTTCCGAAAATAGGTGCTGCCAGCTACTACGTTCTAGCTTTTGAATAAAGTATGTGGCTGAAATATGAAGAGACTTGTGACAAAGCAGCACTTGTCCAATCTTGTGTCTGTCTTCTCTGTGCTAGGTTACAACCTTCGGCCGATGAAGTCCTAACGGAAAATACGAGCCATCTGCAAGGGAAGTTTTGGTTCAACCATGAGCCTGTGTCCACACTGGGAAACCTCATGCCTACACTCAACCTTTTGATTTGTGTATTCAAGCTCATCCAACTAGTAGAAATGGAGAAGGGGAAAATCTAAATAAGCAAACCTATGTCAGAGGTCTTACATGCTTCTCTAAAGGGACAACCTCTTCTGTTCTGGATAAGTCAGGATCCCTCTTCTTCCCCAGAAATAAATAAGTGCCTATGCACAGTACTTTTGAAAAATACAAAGGCAAAAGAAGAGAAAGGCTTCCTGCATAGTGAGGTGAAGCATGCAACTCCACTGGGTACTGACCAGGCTCTTTGGCAATGGAGCAATGCGTTTGTTCCTGCGTGACTCTGCTAGGTACTATCCAGGCCTGCTGGCCATGGAGCGACACCAAAGATGAAAAATTATACTCTGAAAATATTCAACTCACGAGCTAAAATACCCTTCAAAAATTCGAAACATTGTGATAAAGCTGAACTTTTGATTGTGTTTGATTGACTTGGAAAAAGGTGAACCATGTATGTCCATGGGGTGAATGGGGAAGCCGAAGTAACCTGCACAATGATTCAATACTTCCGAAAGACCAAGGCCCTGTGCTGTAAATGAACCAAAACACAGAAGTGGAATTCTACCAGTGTGTTACCAAGTGTTGTAGCGGATACAACCACCCTCCAAAATTTTGGCCTCCACTCAATTTTGGAGCCTCCCTTGAGAGTTTCGCTTGATGAATGCACACACTTGGGTTCACTCCATGAGCTCGTGTGAGTCTTCACATTCTCCTTGCTTTTTCATTTCACCAAGTCTTGCATGTTGATGTCAAAGTCATGCTTGCGACTTGTTAACACTTAGATTGTCCCAAAGCTCCTTAAGGGATACGGCCGAGGTAACCGCAAACCAATCTTTGGACTGCATGTTCTAGCCAACCTACAATCAGACATGGCTCTCTCTTAATGATTTAGCTTTGTTGATGATGATTTTAGGCTAGTTATTGAGTTCAAGGGGTTTTATTTGAGTTTTGGTGGGATGATTGATGTTTTCAAGTAGGGAGGCATGCATTGTGTGAGAGGTTCAAACCATTGGGCATGGAGTCGTGGAGTAGGGCTGCTGGTGCGTTTTCTTGGTCACAAGAGGAATATAGAGTAGGATAGCTGCTCATGAAATGATCTTTCAAGCTAAAAGGATGAAGTGAAGGCTAAGGAATGAAAGGCAACTAAGAATCTTTCATTCAGCTTAACAGAGGCAAGGTGAGTGAACTATATCTAGGAGCAGTCAAGAATTCCTAAATAACATTCATACATGAAAGAAACAGAGCAAATACAAGCCATGAGGAATTCATATTTATGCCTGAATCAGAAGAAAACATATAGAAATCACAGAAACTGAGCATAGAGTGCAGCCACGCAAATTCTAAGCTAATCTTTCTTTCTGTAACTTAGATGGTGATATATGTATGATATAAACATATATGAATTGAAAACAGAGGTAAGAAACACTTATTGGGCCATGTAGCAGTGCAAGAATTCTATATATCACTCTTCAGTCTTTAATAACACAACAGACAGTCCATCCTCCAAGCTTTTCAGCAGTCTTTGATTATAGAAAAATCTCAAAACATACAGTGCGAGTCCCCCAAGAGGATTATCAACCAACCAACCCTTTAAACAATGAATTAGGGTGGTTTATATAGGGAAAATATCTAAAAATATCCATTACAGTAGATCTTAAACAGATATGAGGAAATGAGTTCTTTAATCTAATCTTATCGTGGAATTAATGCAAGAAGATATCTAAGTGCTGTGCTGGGGAAACTGCCTCAAGAAATGAGTCGAAAT
Source organism: Pinus tabuliformis (assembly GCA_031772625.1). NCBI lineage: Eukaryota > Viridiplantae > Streptophyta > Pinopsida > Pinales > Pinaceae > Pinus > Pinus tabuliformis. Next base: position 440,629,733 of record CM062811.1, on the reverse strand, counting down.
CTGTCCTTATGGCTCTGTGCGGTTCATTCAGCCATAACTGTGCTTTGGGCTTTGATCCCCTTCTCTTGAGTGGCTTTGATGTGCATTAACTGTGATCTGAGAGCCCTTAAATGGCTTTACCGCTTTCTTTGACTTTGCTTGGGGGCCTTTAATGTTCGCCTGCTTCGATCTGATACTCTTTTTTGCTTCACTGATATTCTTTAATTTAATCAAGGCTTCATCTTTCCTCTGATACTCTTTAACACTTGAATCAGGCCATTTTCTCTCCCTCAACGTGTTTGAAACTATCAAATCGTCCCTTTTCTGCCCTTTCAAGGAAAGAATGGCTGCTGCAAATGATTTCCGTGGCTTTTGGAATGCTACTGGTGCTGGCTAATTTGAATTCGAACATAAATGAAGAAATCCTGTCAAAACTGCGAATTTTTGGGCCTCTTGGTAGCCGAGCGATATGAAGCCTTCCATTTTGGTCATTTTTTCTTAGCGATGCGCGATTAGCGCTAAGCGCTAATCGCGCATCGAAAACTGCCTTAGTTTTTCATTCCGAGCTCTCTTTGCTGCGATTTGCACCCTTCGCGCCTTCCTTTAGTGATGACTTCAGCATGACATCAGCAGGGGGTCCCAGTATGGTAGTGACGTGGCAGGGTGTCGTGGCAATACAGCGGGGATTAACTCGGAGATCGGCAATCGGCCGGGACAGGGGGAAATGGCTTTTATATATGCAATGTGATGGGAGCGATCGCCGATTTCGGAAAGGCGATAAGGCATGCGGCTGTGCGAAAATGGGAAATATTGCGGAAATGAATGGATTGCGATGCGATATGCTTTCGGGTGCGATAACAATATCGCGTCGGTGGATGAGAGGGGGGATATATATATAGGTATAGGAACTTGCAACTGCCGATCGCGAAATCGCATCGGCGAAGTGATATCGGGGAGATATAAAAGGGGGCAGGCCGATGAATGAATGTTACGACCTTCGACAGCGATATCGCGTCGGAGGAGAGGAAACCTCATCGGAGGAGGTTTAATGTGATCAGAAAAGGCCCTTTAAAGCTTTGGAAGGGTTCTTGATGCATCAGAATGAGTCCGATAGCATTTGAAGGGGGCCTTTTGTGTTTTGGAAGGAGTCCAAACACCTTAGGAAGATGGTTTTTTGAGAAAAATGAGGGTTCTTACTAAGTTTCAAGTAAATTTAGTAATTCCCAAGCAATTTTTATGGTTATATTTCAACCAGAGGAAGGGATAAGTATATAGGGGAGTTACTAACATAGTTTTAGTAGAGGGAGGGGAGATAGATAGGGAGTTACATAATAAACTTAGTAGTTAATATGAAATGTGATGAGAGAGCGCTAAGTATGTAAATCTTAGGCTATTAAAGGGGAAAATGACTTGTATAAGAAATATAAGCATCTTTAAGCAAAGCAGATCTTTACTTAGGCAATGATATGGCAAATGATGAAACTTAAGAGATATCAAGCAGATCTTGACTTCTTTGGGGAGGTTAGTGAATGATTTGGGGAATAAGAAGAAGGGGAACTTAGTCATGTCTCGCTTGAAGTCCTCCAAGGGAAAATTGCCTTGCACTTGTGATCTGAATAGATATGACACTTGAAAAGATGAAATGGGTCACAAGCCATGATTCTGCAACCACCAAAACTACCTACCCGGCCTACTCACCTAGCATTTTCTCTTCTTTTGGTTTGGGTGCATTTGAACTAGCATACCTAGCTTTTCATTCTTTTCTTCTTGCTATCCTCCTATCTACATCTACACTTATTTCATCCAGGGGCTCAGATTAAGCGGTTGAGCACCCTTGTTTCTCTAGCTATCTATAAATCTGCCGAGATTAAGCTGTTTGGCCCTCCCTTAACTGAAAAATCATAAAAAATGGATCAACTCATAAAAAATGGAACATAGTAGTGGCACTTAGACTAGCACACTCTCATGGATAATTCTTTGACCTCTGTAGCAAATATGGAACATTGCAGCATGCAAAGTATGACATATTTGGCATGTAAAAATGTCGATCATGAAAGATGAATACTTGCTGCAGTAGGAGGCTAACAATGGCTCCACTTGGGGATGGATTTTCCTTGTGAAAAGCCAAGAACAGCAGGTCAGACTGCCTTGATCTTCTATTGTTGCTGTGGACTAGAAACACTTCTTCGTAGGTTGCTAAAAGACTGGAATTTTGAGACCTGAACAACATTCTCCTCGACTGAATTACTGTGAACTATATAGCGTCGCCTACTTTCTTCTGCGTGCTTGATATTACATACATTTTTTCTTGAGACCTGCCCTTTGAAATAAACACAAAAAGGAGACAAATTGGAGCAACTCCTCTCAATTTTGTCTTTGAACAGGCTGTAGGTGTAACACAAAAAACCGCTCCTCTGTTTTGATACTATTGAATGAAGTGGGAAGCTTGATTGTAGCACTTCTGACTGGATTTGATTTGATATAACAGCGCCGCTTGGTTCCAAGCAACCGGATTGCTTATAAAAACATAAAAAGGAAAGCACTGATATATATACAAACACTAATATACAAATATATACACAGGGGCATTGTATCCCTTAAAAGGGATCTCGATAATGTTTCAACATTCGGCCATTTACAGGGCCGTCTTCCACTATGTTGTCATCTATAGTTTCGAGAAAATACGTGTTATTGCCTTGCACAACACTGATAACAAATGGGCCTTTCCGTAGAAAGTCAAATTTTGCATGCTTTCCCTTGTCTTCTCTTCGTGAGTCCCACCTTAGAACTTTGTCGCCAACACAGAAATCCTGAGCCTTGGTCCTTTTGTCAAATGCTTTCTTTAGCCTCTCTTGCACAATTTGAGCTCTGTCATACACTTGCTCTCTGGTTTGCTGGAGATGAATGGTCTGATTTATTCTTCTTTGAATATCATTTGGTTCTGCCTGGACCTCTTGTAACAGCTTGATGATAGGAATACCCAAGGAAGATGGAAATCTGGCCTCCATACCATATACTAGCTCATAAGGGCTCATCCCAATGGATCTCTTTGTTGAAAGTCTGTCTGCCCATAGGGCATTTGTGAGCTTTCTATGCCAGTTCTTCTTGTTTTCTTCTAAGATCTTCTTGATAATATTAATCAGGCTCTTGTTGGATGATTCGGCCAAGCCATTACCTTAAGGGTAATAGGTTGTGGAGTGGCCCAAGGTAATGTGAAATTTATGGCAAAAATTTATCATCTTTTTGGATTTGAAGGCAGTAGCGTTGTCTGTAATGATCTTCTTAGGACAGCCAAATCTAGAAAGGATGTTGCATTCGAGAAATTGGATAATGGTGGTGTCATTAGCTTACCTACATGGGATGGCCTCAATCCACTTGGTGAAATAGTCTGTGGCTATTAGAATCCATTTGTGTTGGCCTGAGGAAGAGGGATGGATTTCTCCAATGAAGTCAAGACCCCATTGTTGAAAAGGCTTTTCGGTTGAGATGGGCTTAAGGGGCAAGGGCGGCAGCTTTCTTTTGCCCTCAAAGATTTGGCATTTGTGGCACGAGGTAGTCAACTTCTTTACATATGCGAACAGAAAAGGCCAATAGAAACCAACCCTTAAAATTTTATCAGCAGTGGACTTCCAATATAGATGTCCTCCACAGTCTCCTGCATGGAATTCTTTCATGACATTGTTAGTTTCATTCATGGTTAAACAATTAAGCAGTATGCCTTCATGATTTTTCCAAAATAAAGCACCATCTATGACAAAAAACTTTGAAGCTTTCATCTTTAAGAATATTTTCTTGGTTCTGGACAATCCTGGGGGAGCAAACAGGTTTAACAATACAAAGCATATATTGGCATACCATGGGGATTGCAAGAAGGTTTCACTGATCTGTGGAGTCGCTAGCTCCTTTTCATTCTCCAGTTGGTTAATGTCTAGGGCTTGGAAATTTGTTTCGGACATCAGTTTGGCTAAACCTTGTCCCTTTATGAGCTTGGTTGGTTTTATTTCTATGTCATACTCAAGGATGTTAGCAATCCACTTGCCTCTTTTGCCTTCTAATCCCTCTTGGGTTAATATGTCTTTTACAACAACGTTTGGCACATAAGCAATCACATGTAAATATAAAATGTAAATTCTGAAATCTTTGATTGCTTTAACAAGGGCATAGGCCTGCTTCTCCATGATTTGGTACTTCAAAGGGGCATCTCTTAAGGCTCGGCTGAAAAATGCAATTGGCTTTTCAGCTCCTTGATCATCCTTTTGCAAAAGGACAGCAACTATGGTGTGATCAGATGCAAATGAGAATATGATGAAGTCCCTATCAATTTGAGGACTTGTGAGGACTGGAGCTTGGGTAAAGGCAGATTTGACACTCTCAAAGGCTTGCTTGGTTTCAAGAGACCATTTTATCTTGGCATCCTTTTTTAACATGTTGCTTAGCGCTCTTATTAGCTCGGCTAGATTTGGGATAAATCTCCTCAGGAAATTGATCTTTCCAAGGAATGCTTACAACTCTTTTATGTTTCTTGGAAATGGGATTTGAAGGATGGCTTGAATTCTTTCAGGATCAATTCTAATCCCCTCTTTTGAAATGATATGGCCAAGTAGTTTTCCTTCTTCAAGGCCAAAGAGAGACTTCCTGGGATTCAAGGAAATGCCATATTTCCTACATGTCATGAATATTTGCCTCAAATGTTTTAGGTGCTCTTGATCAGATTTGGAGAAAGGGGTAAGGTAATCAAGATAGACAACTAGGAAATCATGGATTTCCTTGGCAAATGCAATGTCCATTGCCCTTTAAAAGGTTGCACCAGCGTTCTTTAGTCCAAAAGGCATTTTAACATATTTGAATTTTCTCCACGGTGTGGTAAAGGCTGTCTTGTCTTGGTCCTCCGGGTGAACAAGTATTTGATTAAAACCTGAAAAGCCATCAAGTAGTGAAATCCTTGATGACCCCACTACTCTTTGTAAAATGTGATCCATTTTTGGCAATGGGTAGTGGTCTTTAGGGAGACTTGGTTTAAATTTCTTAGATATACACATAGCCTAATCGCACTTGTCTTCTTTCTTTTGGGAACAAGATTGGATACCCATTCAGAAAATCTGATGGGTGCTATGATACCTGCTTCAAACATCCTTTTCACTTCCTTTTCAATCAAAGGGAGAAGCACAGGATTAATTCTCCTTAGTTTCTGTTTGAAGGGCTTTTGATTTGGTTTTAAGGGAATGGTGTGTTGGATCACTAAGGTGTCATAGGATTTCAAGTCCTCATAACTCCAAGCAAATACATCTTGGAATTCTTTGAATAAATCAACATATTTTGGTTTTTGATCAGGTGGTAGATTTTTGGATAATTTAATCATTTTGGGCTTCTCTGCTGTCCCAATGTTATGTTCTTCTATAGCAGCGTTTAAGGGCTATATTTTTGGCTTTTGGGGACATCATTTGCATCAAACATATCTTCTAATGGAGTAAGGCCAACAGGGAGAAAGTTATCCTTTAGATCAATGATCTCAACCTCTGTTTTGGCTATTTCCTCCAAATGCATTTGTTTCAGCTCTCTTATGTTTGCATTATCAAAAACAGTTTGGTTTAGCATTTGTTTGGTTGTTACAGCTGTTACAGCCTGTTGATTTTCATTTGTTTGCTGTTGTTCATCCGTCATAGCATCCATGTCAATGTTAATATTTGAGAACTCATGCTCAAGAGTGAGGAAATTGTTAATTTGTTCATCACTTTCAAACATTTGCCAATATTTAACGTTATTTGGGATAGCAGGCCTATGTTTTATTTCAGGAGTGAAATGGTGATTTGGCTCAAAGGGAAGCTTGCATGTACTAGCAAAAGTGGCTAGGCTGTGTGCATGAATGTTATGATTTCTTGAAATCTTGGCAAGCTTGGATTCAGAGAATGCATTGAGTATATTAGTGGCAGCATTCCTATAGGCCCTCATTCTATTGTCATTAGTGACAAAGTTGCCTTTCATTTGTTGGATTACTAGGTCGGAGTCACCTAGAATAGACACTTTGGTAGCTCCTAATGCTTTGAGCAGCTTAAGGCCTACGAGGAGTGCCTCATACTTGGCCATGTTGTTGGTGCATTTGAAATTCAGTCTATATGCATGGCCTTCTGCATGATTGTTGTGTATATTGTGAATCCATACACCTACCCCTGCTCCTAACTTATTAACTGAACCATCAAACTCTAAATACCATGTGATTTCTTGCTTGTGGTTAGCATTAAGAGTTTCAGTCATTTTAGGATTGGGCGAACCTGACTCTTGGGTTTCGGGAGGTTCTTCTTGTGTGCTAGTTGCATTGGTTGTTGTGACAGTCTCATGGGTATGTGCAATCGATTCTTCATTGATGTGTGCTTGTTGTTCTAGAGCCAAAGGCTTGACATCAGTTAAAGGGCGGCTATCATTATTAAACAAAATAAATGAATCCATATCAGTATGGATTGAGTAGATGGGGAAATTTTGTGGCTCATCCTCGCTACTCACCATATATTTCATGAGTGTTTCTCTATATAGTCTTTTTGGTTGCCCAAAGACTGATATAGTGGCGTAAGAGAGGTCTAATTGGAGTGATCCTTGGATTTTTTCTCCCCAAGATCTTGATAGGAGCATGTCGTACTTCGATGGAATGTCAGCAACCACCGCATCCATGAGGATTGTCTTGTTAGGATATTGGACTAAGGAGACACACAAGTCTTTGATTAGGCCTAAACACTTGACTTGACTTGAGTCAAAGGAGAATAATTCTTTGTAGGGCCTGGTTATGTCAAGGTTTAGTCTTTCCATTACCGCTTTGGGCATAAGATTGTGTGATGCACCTGAGTCAAACATTGCATTATGTAAAATTTTATCATGGATATGCAAACTGATATAAAATGGCAACACTGCTCCATTGACTGTTTTTCCATTGACTTTTGGGCCAAAGAGCAGCTCTGGGGTATCATCTAAAACATTTACATCATCCTTAACCTCTGGCATTTGTAACGATCTTTGTATTTGCTGCCTATAAACATCATGCTTGGCAAGTTCTGAGAGGGGGATGGATATCTTAAGTTTTCCAATCTCCGCCTCTAAATTAAATGGCTTTTCTAGTGGAGTCTTGGTGTTGATGATGGAAGATTTTTCTTTTTCATTTGTATTATCCACGATTTGCTCTCATTTGCCAGCGTCATGGAGAGTGATCGCTTGCGTTTTTTCGTTTATGGGCAGGCTTTTTGGAACGCTGTGCACGTCTTCCTTTGAGGAAAAAGGCACAACAGGATGCTTTTTAGAAGGCTGTTCGATAGTTATATCATCTATGGTTACGTGCTGTGGGTTTGGGACAGATCGTTCAACGTGTTCTGTTATAACGGCCTTGCCTTTGATTTTATCGGGCTGTTGTTTTTCCTTAGGTTTTATGGGCTTGGGCACATCAATCATTCTGGTTCTTAGCTTATATTTCTTGTTTAACTCGTAAACGGCTGGGTCATAGGCTGGTTCAAAGTCGAAAGACTCTTGGGTTTGAGTTTGGAATTGATGCATATTATCGTTATTTTGGTCTTCTTTAGTTAAGAAGACATGTTGCTCGTTCTTCAAACCCATTAGGTTTATGTGAGTGTCTTCCATGGGCTCATTAGCTGTTGATGTCTCAGCATAATTTTCTTGGAAAGGAGGCCTTATTTCACGGTCTGGGCTCGCTCTTCCAACATTTGGGTTTTGATTCCTTCTGAAGTTTGGGTTCCTAACAGCATTGGTTTGTTGCCCGTCCCAAGATGATTTTTTCTCAACGTTGTCCACTCTGTCTACCAGCCTATGCATGCCACTGATAAGGGCATCCAGCTTTTGGTCTATGGCTGAGGGTTCTTCCTTAAAGGTTGTTCTCCTCTCTGTTCTAGCTCTGTTTCTTTTGGAAATTAAATTTGCCTCCACAGTGACAGCCACATTTTGCATTTCGGCAAGGCTGTTAGGGGCTCTTCTTTTAACTGGTAGGCCATATCTGGGTCGAAACCATCAGGGAATTTATACAAGGCAAGATCAGGTGGAGGCCTTAAGTTCTGTGCTATTGCATTATAGACGTTATTGAATCTTGCACAATAGTCCAAAACAGTCTCTTGAGGGCCTCTTTTAATTGTATCGTATTCAACTAGTATTTGTAAGGGGTCTTTATTTTTCTCCCATCTTTTGATAAATGACTGGTATAAGGCTTCTGGGTCTGCTATGGAATTAGCTGGGAGTGCTCTAAACCAAGTCCTGACATTGCCTATCAAACTTTGGACAAAAATCTTCATTCTCACCCCACCATCATCAATCTCATAGCTTTCAAAGTAATCCTGCATTTTCTTTGTATGCTGAAGGGCTGTGCAGGCACTTGTGCCATCAAAATAAGTTATTTTAGTCTGGTAATCCTGAGGCATAGCCCCGAGGTTAGCAGGCAGCTGTAGGGGTGCATATCTATTAGCCATATTAATAGGTATAAGTGGAGTAACAGGGATAAACGGAACAACTAGAACAATTGGGATAATAGGAGTAGTAGTGGTAGTATGCGCAGTGAACGAAGGTGTGGAAACGGTGCTTGGAGAGGTGGATAAAGAACAAGGGGAACTAGGGGTTGAACGAAATAAAACTTTGATAGGAGTTGGAACACAGCTTGGTCGAACTATCTCAGGACTAGAATCAACAAAATCTTCTTTTTGCTCTAATTTCTTGAGGTTTCTTGGGATTAAATTCAGATTTTTAAAAACAGCTGGTGGTTTTGGGTCTGGATTTGACCTTGTATAACGTGAATTCCTTTTAGGAGCCAGATTCTAACTTGTTTTTGGGGATTTTTCTAAGAAAAGTGGGTTAGAAAGAAACTTTTGGAGGTCAGATTCTTTCCCAGTGGAGCTTTCCAACTTGATTTGTGAAATTATCTGAAGAAGTTCCCCAGCGGAGTTGCCATTATGTTAACGCTCAGGTTGTCCCAAAGCTCCTTAAGGGATACGGCCGAGGTAACCACAAATCAATCTTTAGACTGCAGGTTCTAGCCCACCTGCAATTAGAGAGGGCTCTCTCTTAATGATTTAGCTTTGTTGATGATGATTTTAGGCTAGTTATTGAGTTCAAGGGGTTTTGTTTGAGTTTTGGTGGGATGATTGATGTTTTCAAGTAGGGAGGCATGCATCGTGTGAGAGGTTCAAACCATTGGGCATGGAGTCGTGGAGTAGGGATACTGGTGCGTTTTCTTGGTCACAAGAGGAATATAGAGCAGGATAGCTGCTCATGAAACAATCTTTCAAGCTAAAAAGGATGAAGTGAAGGCTAAGGAATGAAAGGCAACTAAGAATCTTTCATTCAGCTTAACAGAGGGAAGGTGAGTGAACTATATCTAGGAGCAGTCAAGAATTCCTAAATAACATTCATACATGAATGAAACAGAGCAAATACGAGCCATGAGGAATTCATATTTATGCCTGAATCAGAAGAAAACATATAGAAATCATAGAAACTGAGCATAGAGTGCAGCCACACAAATTCTAAGCTAATCTTTCTTTCTGTAACTTAGATGGTGATATATGTATGATATAAACATATATGAATTGAAAATAGAGTTAAGAAACACTTATTGGGCCATGTAGCAGCGCATGAATTCTATATATCACTCTTCAGTCTTTAATAACACAACAGACAGTCCATCCTCCAAGCTTTTCTGCAGTCTTTGATTATAGAAAAATCTCAAAACATATAGTGTGAGTCCCCCAAGAGGATTATCAACCAACCAACCCTTTAAACAATGAATTAGGGTGGTTTATATAGGGAAAATATCTAAAAATATCCATTACAGCAGATCTTAAACAGATCTGAGGGAAATGAGTTCTTTAATCTAATCTTATCGTGGAATTAATGCAAGAAGATATCTAAGTGCTGCGCTGGGGCAGCTGCCTCAAGAAATGAGTAGAAATTTGTTCTTATGGCTCTGTGCAGTTCATTCAGCCATAACTGTGATTTGGGCTTTGATCCCCTGCTCTTGAGTGGCTTTGATGTGCATTAACTGTGATCTGAGAGCCCTTAAACGGCTTTACTGCTTTCTTTGACTTTGCTTGGGGGCCTTTAATGTTCACCCGCTTCGATCTGATACTCTTTGCCGCTTCACTGATATTCTTTAATTTAATCAAGGCTTCATATTTCCTCTGATACTCTTTGACACTTGAATCGGTCCATTTTCTCTCCCTCGACATGTTTGGAACTGTCAAATCGCCCCTTTTCTTCCCTTTCAAGGCAAGAATGGCTATTGCAAATGATTTCCGTGGCTTCTGGAATGCTACCGGCACTGGCCGATTTGAATTCGAACATAAATGAAGAAATCCTGTCAAAACTGCGAATTTTTGGGCCTCTTGGTAGCTGAGCGATATGAAGCCTTCCATTTTGGTCATTTTTTCTTAGTGATGCGCGATTAGCACTAAGCGCTAATCGCGCATCGAAAACTGCCTCAGTTTTTCATTCCGGGCTCTCTTTGATGCGATTTGCGCCCTTCGCGCCTTCCTTTAGTGATGACGTCAATATGACGTCAGTAGGGGGTCCCAGTACGGTAGTGACATGGCAGGGTGTCATGGCAGTACGGCGGGGATTAACTCGGAGATCGGCAATCGGCTAGGACAGGGGGCAATGGCTTTTATATATGCGATGTGATGGGAGCGATCGCCAATTTCGGAAAGGCGATAAGGCATGCGGCTATGCGAAAATGGGAAATATTGCAGAAATGAATGGATTGCGATGTTATATGCTTTCGGGTGCGATAACAATATCGCGTTGGTGGATGAGAGGGGGGATATATATACAGGTATAGGAACTTGCGATTGCCGATCGCGAAATCACATTGGCGAAGTGATATCGGGGAGATATAAAAGGGGGCAGGCCGATGAATGAATGCTGCGACCTCTGATAGCGATATTGCGTCGGAGGAGAGGAAAACTCATCGGAGGAGGTTTAATGTGATCGGAAAAGGCCCTTTAAAGCTTTGGAAGGTTTCTTGATGCATCAGAATGAGTCCGATAGCCTTTGAAGGGGGTTTTTTTGTTTTGGAAGGAGTCCAAACACCTTAGGAAGATGGTTTTTTGAGAAAAATGAGGGTTCTTACTAAGTTTCAAGAAAACTTAGTAATTCCCAAGCGATTTTTATGGTTATATTTCAACCAGAGGAAGGGATAAGTATATAGGGGAGTTACTAACATAGTTTTAGTAGGGGGAGGGGAGATAGATAGGGAGTTACATAATAAAGTTAGTAGTTAATATGAAATGTGATGAGAGAGTGCTAAGTATGTAAATATTAGGCTATTAAAGGGGAAAATGACTTGTATAAGAAATATAAGCATCTTTAAGCAAAGCAGATCTTTACTTAGGCAATGATATGGAAAATGATGAAACTTAAGAGATATCAAGCAGATCTTGACCTCTTTGGGGAGGTTAGTGAATGATTTGGGGAATAAGAAGAAGGGGGAGTTAGTCATGCCTCGCTTGAAGTCCTCCAAGGGAAAATTGCCTTGCACTTGTGATCTGAATAGATATGACACTTGAAAAGATGAAATGGGTCACAAGCCATGATTCTGCAACCACCAAAACTACCTACCCGACCTACTCACCTAGCATTTTCTCTTCTTTTGGTTTGGGTGCATTTGAACTAGCATACCCAGCTTTTCATTCTTTTCTTCTTGCTGTCCTCCTATCTACATCTACACTTATTTCATCCAGGGGCTCAGATTAAGCGGTTGAGCACCCTTGTTTCTCTACCTATCTATAAATTTGCCAAGATTAAGCTGTTTTTCCCTCCCTTAACTGAAAACTCATCAAAAATGGATCAATTCATAAAAAACGGAACATAGCAGTGGCACTTAGACTAGCACACTCTCATGGACAATTCTCTGGCTTCTGTAGCAAATATGGAACGTTGCAGCATGCAAAGTATGACATATTTGGCATGTAAAATTGTCGATCATGAAAGATGAATACCTGCTGCAGCAGGAGGCTAACACGACTATGTTCTGGTAAAGATTTACAGCCTTCGCTTCGTGTGTACTTGTTGTGTTCGCTATGAAATCATTTGTCGCATTTACACATGGAGTCACATTCCCTGTCGCGCAAACGTTGTCACGACCGACCAATTATCAATCACAAGTGTCGCGCTTGTCTCCTACACTGTCGGTAAGTCATGTTGTACATATGTGTATGGATGGTTTGAGTCATCTCATGGTCGAGTCATGCAAGTGTGTTTTGCAAGATCACATATGAATCTTTCACTCGTTACCACACTTAGTCATTTTGCTGAAATTCTGACAACCAAACTCCCCTCTGACAGTTGGACTATCACCCCACCATCAACTCGATTGACTATCACCTAGAACAATGTAGGAGCACAAAGCAAGACATTTCAAGCTTTGCTACCCATAAGCAAATCAATTGACCTTCATGTTGGCCACCCTGGGATTGACTCCACTCAAAAATTGTATAGAAGCTACAAGCATCACCTACTCTGATGACTGAGGAAATTGTGCAGACAGTCCAAATAGACACCCAGTGCCCTTCCCTGTCTCCCTCAAAAAATTGTGCAGTTTTCCCAGTCATTCCTCCCGATAGTCAACCGACTGCTCATCAGAAAATTTCGCAGTTTTCAGGAACATGCCTTTTGTTGTCCAGCAGTCCGCTCAGCTAAAAAATTGCATAGATATGATTAGCAGCTCCAAATAGTAGACTGATAGTTCCCTCCGGGAATTGCGCAGTTTCTGGTGCCAAGCTCCCGTCTTCTGACTACTAGTTCCCCTTGGGAATTGCAAAGTTTCTACTTCCAGTGACCTAGTAGCCAGCTACTAGTTCCATTTAAGAATTGCACAGTGTTGGCTGCAAAGGCTGCCAGTCAGTTCCTCCAGAAAAATGTGCAAATTTTTCCTGTTGACACTCCATGAAGCCCGACATGTTCCTACAATAAATTGCACAAACTTTGTTGTCAAGCCCTTGTGCCCTCTCATTCTAGAAAATGTGCAGATTCTGTCTGCCTCGCCTTTCTTTAGTCCGAACTGTCCCTCCCAAAATTTGCGCAGTCTTTCCTTCTAGCTAAGCTAGACCTGATAGACAGTCATTGTTGAGTTGGATTGCTCATCTTCATCACCTAGTGACTCTTGCACAATTTTCATCAACAGTGCTTGGAGCCATCATCTCGCCTCCCAACCTTGCTGCTTCTCTTGGTCACCTGCATCCAAAATGATCATGTATCATGGTAGACTAGGAGGTTGTTCGGATTTGATGTTGTCTCGTCATGAGTGACTATAGGTACAGGTACACCAACAAACATGGTGCGACAACGAATGGGATGAACAAAGGGAGCACATGCAGAAGAATAGGTTCACCAATGGATGAGCGAGTGATGCATGCAAAAAGATGTGCTCGCAAACGGATGATCATGCAAAGATGTGTTTGTGGATGGACGAATCATAAAACATGCAAGATGTGCTCATGGATGGACGAATGAAAGAACATGCACCTTTTGCAAATAGATGATCCTGTCATGCCTTCCAACATACAAGCAAGAAGCAAAGTGCCAAAGAAACATCAAGCGAACCGACGACCATTGAAGACTCCGCGCACTTTTCCATGCGGAGGTGAAGCTGTAACACACCATGAAGACATCCATCACCCAATAGCACTGCAACTTGACATGCACTCTAGCAACAACACGAATGTACTAGCATTGTCATGTCAAGTTGTGTCATGAGTCATGTTGTCCAGATCTCTACTATGGGCCATGTTGTTAAACAATGTAATGTAACATGGAAGTCCAACAGACCCACTTGTTGTAAAAAGAGTCATGTAAAGTTGAAAAGTCATGGATGTCAAACAATCATGAGGGTAGTTGAAGAACCACAAGGGTCAGTTTCACCCTTGGCTATAAATACCCCCTCATTTGTACATGGAAAGGAATTTTCACCTCAACTCCTCCCACATAGCAAAGAGATTCTGTAATCTTTTCTTTGAGGAGTAAGCAATGGCTCCAACGCCCCTCACACGGGCTTAGTGATGTATGGCGTAATGACGTGTCTTGGAACTTTTGCTTAATTTAGGAGCCTGCTAACAGGCCACCACGTTTTCACACATGTATTGTATCTGTTGTAAGACTAATCTTTAATACTTGTAATGCATGTTGCTTGAACCTATGTTTAACACTTGAACTAATTCACTTGTTGTAATACACATATGTTAATGGAAATGTGTTGTATATGTTGTTAACGCTGTCTCACCATGTAGACTACTCTCCCAGATATCAGACAAACCTTTCACATAAAACTTTCTATAACAACCATTGCAATCGTGCGGACTAATCCGTTGAGTGTTATACGTGTTCTTCCCTTGTGTGTTGTGACAGCCACATCCGTGTGGACTGTTTTGTCGGAAGCTGTGCATGTCCTGTTTTGTTGTGTGTTCCTAGCATAGTTGGGACTTCTCCCAACTAACTTGGGGCTCACTCTCACCCTCTCTCCCTCTACAGTGAAAGAAACATTGACACAAGTAACACTTACACTCACCAGGCACGTGAACCTCACTTCTCGAAGATAAAGCAAACCACTCTCCTGTGCTAACAAGAAAGAGTTGAGGAAAATATTTAAGATAATGGAAATTGGGCCATCATATTGGATGGGACTCCCACACCAAACGGTGTGAGGTCTAGTTGGGACTTCATACCAGGGTGATCCCCTGATTTTTGGCAGGTCTAGCACCATTAACATTTCTGGCACTAGAAGGAGGGCAACTTGTTGTATATGGATGGATGTCCTCTCACACCCATTCATCAACCATCTGGTCAAGGCCGTAACTCGCACTCCCTCTCACCTACGTGTGACTCTGCTGTTGGTTACTCCTCACCTCCCGGGACTGAAGACGAAATTCCTTATCACCACCTTCACTCCATCTATCCCATCACTCGCCAGTTTGCAAAAGCAGTCAGACTGATCTGAGCCATACAACATATTCCTTACACATCAAGAAAGCTAAAAGCCACTCCTATAGGGGTTGTTGTATCGCCAATGGAGAAAGTAGTCCTTGCCACAATTGAAGGTCTGGCAGAAGCTATCGAAGACAGAGAGGAACCTTTGGTCTTCCGACAAGGCGAACGAGACACCCTTGTGATCTTGGGATCAGAGTTCGGTACAGGAGGTAGAGGGAGAGGCAGCAGAGGAGGTGGAGGTGAAGATGAACCAACCTACTCATAGCAAGAACCGTCAGATTGTAAAAGAGAGGAGGAGGATGAAGAAGAAGAAGAGATGGCTGACCCAATTTTGGAATGGATGACTTAGGGACCATTGGCTCTCCAGGTTGTTTTGCACAAGATGCTGAAGCGAACGAAGAGAATGAACATCAAGTTCAACCCTGACAGCACGGTGAAGGCAAAAGATCATTTGGACAACTTCTACTTGCAGTTGCAGACCCTTGAGGTAAGTCATGATGAATTAGCTTGTAGATTGTTCCCATGTACCTTGGATGGTCACACAGCTGCATGGTATCACAACCTTCTACCAAACTCCATACAGAACTGGGGTTCATTCAAACACATGTTCCTTGAAAATTTTGTTGATGACAAGACCCCATCTATGTTACTGAAAGAATTGGGTAGCCTGAAGATGGAGGGGAAAGAAAGGGTAAAATACTTCAACCAGAGGTTTACACGCATATTGAACAAATTTCTGGCGGACACCAAACCTCATAACTCCATCAATGTTGATTACTACACGTTTGCATTACTGACCAACATTGCCCAGTTCATCAAGTGAGTTGTGAAACCAACACTCTTGGAAAGCTGTGAAGAGGCTATTGCTGTTGAAAAATACCTACGCGCGATTGGAATCATCAAGGATGATGAACTAGCAAAGGACTCTAGAGATTCGATAAGAAATTCCCAAGTGGTGGCTAGCAAGGGTAGCTACAAGGAAGAAAATAATATTGAAACCCTCACTCATCTCATCAAGAACTTAACAAAGGAAGTGTCCGAGATTAAACAAGGGAAAACTGACACATTTGCAAGAAGCCATCCGCCTAGATAGAGACAAGGAAGAAACTCATAAGTTAGCAATTGGTCCGCTAAAAAAACTACGCAAAGCTCTGAGTTCAATGTCGATCAATGCGTAGATCCCGAGTCTTTTTCGTTCCATGAAGAACATCACCCTAAGAACTTTTGTTCAGACTGGAAGTGAGTTGCAAACTTGGTATACAGTCATACACTCGATGCAGAGAGGAGTATGCAAGAGCAGCCGGATGACAGAGATAATGACGAAGGTATTGCACCTAATGAAGCATCAAGTTCTAGGCATGTGGTGAACACATATTAGTGCTCACAAGAAATGCCGAAGAAAAACACCGAGAAGCAGCCCCCAAGACAAAATGACTGTTACAGTCTTAGGAGTAAAGGGGCTCCCCTTATGCTTGGGGAAGTACAATAAAAGATAAGACTACTGATGAGGAAGGCTGATCCACTAGCCACCCCAAAGAAGAAAGCACAAAATAAGTTCGGGAAGACAACATCGGGCAAGAGTACCTCCATGACCAGCAATCTAGAGAACACTTTGTTGGACAATGCGAACATCAATTTTGCCTTGGACACCTTGGTGAGTACTCCACGTCTCAACTACAACAATGTAGATGACATGAAGAAAACTTGAGAAAACTTTAGTTTGTTCGAGTTAGCTAAGATCCAAATTCAGCGAGACATCCTGCTATGCGCATTGGGACAAATGACAACGGACAACTCTACCTCTACTAGCAAGGGAGCAAGCACACCTCTCGGAACACTTTCTACTTTTCTCAACATAATATTGATGGAAGAAGCAAACTCAGGTTGCCCTCCATTCCTACCATCATTTGAAATTTTTAACTGCAATGTTCACAATTGCTTGGTTGACTCCGGCATGGCATCCAAGGTAATGCTACTCTCCATTGCGAAAAAGATCAATGCACAATGGAGTGAGACATCCACGCAGATCATCCAACTTGATCGAAATCGGTACCCACCATTGGTGAACTATGAGACGTGATCATCTGACTATCTCATGACTGTTGTGTCACCAATGCATCAACATAGTTATTGTGGACATACTGGAAGCATACGGTCTATTACTCAGCAAAGACTGGTCCAACAAGCTGGATGTATATTTTGCTATACACTGGTCGCACATGTGGCTTCTGTACAAGGGAAAATGAAACCAAATATAGGTAGTGTCCAAGAGGTATATGAAGCACAATGTCACTCCCCTTAATGGCGAGAATGAACCATTGGCCTTCGCAAAACTCATGTTTGCCAACTGCCTCCTAGAAACAACATTGGAGTTTTATCTAGCATGGCCAGCTCCAACCCCTCCAGACACGCAGTTGGGACTCCTTCCTTGCCCAATTGATGGTAATGGAAAATGTACAATGCATTGTACCAATAGTAGCAGTAGCAGTAGAAACAATAGAAACAACAATACTAGCATGCCAAACGGTCTGTGTACAGATAAGCTATGGGCCATGGATTTTGATGAATCAAAGACACATGATGGCTCAAGGATTGGGTGTATCTCAATTGTCCAAAATAATAGAAAATGCATGATTTCAAGCTATTTCAAATTCGAGTGCACAAACAATATTGTTGAGTATGAAGAACTCGTGTTGAGCTTACAAAGGACCATCAACCTCAATGTGGTCACACTCAAAGTGATATTACACCTTGCAAACTAGATTGATGCTTTCAAGGACATAACAACTGATGAAGTTAAGCATGAGCAACCCCTGAAAACTGCAGCTAAGGGCAAGAAAGGAAACTGCAACCCCAAGGTGTGATTTCCCTCAACAAGCCTTATGATTTGCATAACTTCTGTCGAGGGCCAAGAGACAATAAAACCCATGGGTCCACCACTACGAATGAACAAAGAAACTTGGGAACCAATCACGATCCAAAGATAGCCAGTCTTGGTACAAA
The DNA here is from genome assembly GCA_031772625.1 of Pinus tabuliformis. Classification (NCBI taxonomy): domain Eukaryota; kingdom Viridiplantae; phylum Streptophyta; class Pinopsida; order Pinales; family Pinaceae; genus Pinus; species Pinus tabuliformis. The sequence goes on along the minus strand of CM062811.1, from coordinate 440,611,796 downwards.
CTACACACCGCAACAGCGACAAGTCTTTGACCGCTTGATAAAACAGTATTGGGATGTGTCTACATGGGAAGATGATGACCCAAGTACACACTACACATGAGCAATCCAACATAGGATTCCAGGTAAACGATGATCCAAGCCATTTCAGAAAAGGCCAGGTAAAACACATATGTCGTTTGAACTCCTTAAATAGGAAAAATTGACTAGGATTTTGGATGATTGGATTACTTGCAAAGTTCGTTATCATATTTGGGTTTCTAATTTAAATCCCACATGTAAGAAATTTGGGGAAATCAACTTATGCATTGATTTGAGGAACTTGAACTGCTCTCGGAATAAAAACAACTACCCCATGCCATCATTTGAGCCTATGTTGCATGTAGTATCTGAAGCAATAGTGTCATCTTCACTTAAAGGTCTTTTGGAATACCACCAGGTTCCGGTAGCAGAGCCTGATGGACTTACACTGGTTCATGAGAAAATTAGCACACACACATGTTGTCTGCGATCACTTGATGGGAGGGTTGACAACCTTCATTAATGACCAAGATCTCAACTGTTACTTCTAGTAGGCCGAGCCATGCCCATGCCATGTACATAGTCCCTTTGTTGCTTGTTGTTTTCATCTTGTTTTCTTTGCTTAATATCTTTGTTTCACTTGGTTTATTCTACTTTCTATTTTTGTTTATGTTCATTTTGTTTGCTTGATATATTACTATTTTTTTTCCAGAAATAAGTGATGCCAGCTACTACATTATGGCTTTTGAATAGAGTATGTGGTTGAAATATGAAGAGACTTGTGACACTGCAACACTTGGCCAATCTTGTGTCCGTCTTCTCTGTTCTTGGTTACAACCTTCGACCGATGAAGTCTTGACGAAAACTATGAGCCATCTGCAAGGGAAGTTTTGGTCCAACCATGAGCCTATGTCCACATTGGGAAACCTCATGCCTACACTCAACCTTCTGCTTTATGTATTCAAGTTCATCCAACTAGTAGAAATGGAGAAGGGGAAAATCTAAATGAGAAAACCTATGTCAGAGGTCTTACATTCTTCTCTGAAGGAGTGGTCTCAATAAGTCGGGATCCCTATTTCACCCCAAAAATAAATAAGTGCTATGCACAATCCTCTTGAAAAATACAAAGCCGAAAGAAGAGAAAGGGTTCCTGCACACAGAGGTGAAGCATGCAACTCGACCAGGGTATTAACCAGGCTTGTTGGCAATGGAGCAATGCATGTGTTCCTACGTGACTTCGTCGGGGTATTTTCTAGGCCTGTTGGCAGCAGAGCAACACCAGAGATGAAAACTTATACTCTAAAAACTTTAAACTCATGAACCAAACCACCCTTCCCGATTTTGAAACACTGTGATCAAGCTCAAACTTATTGTTGTGTTTGACTGAGTTGGAAAAAGGTGAAACATGTCTGTCCATGGGGTAAGTGGGGAAACTAAAGTAACCCGCACACTCATTCAATATTCCCTGATATACCAAGGCCTTGTGCTGTCAATGAACCAAAACAGAGAAGCTGGTATTCAACCAGTGTTTCACCAAGTATTGTAGCAGCTACAACACCCTCCAAAATGTTGGCCTGCATCCAATTTCAGAGCCTTGTAGTCTTGTTTTGGCTATGATGAGGGTCTATCTTCGTGTGTAAAAGTTACATTCACTATGTAAGAATATGGTGCACTCACACATGAAGTTGCATGCAACGTCATGTAAGTGTCGTCACAGTCGTTCAATGATCTATCTCAAGTGTTGCACTTGTCACTCTCACCCTTTAGTCAGTCACACTAAGCATATGTTGTCTTGTTGGTTTGAGGTTTCTTGTCATCGAGTCATGTTGAGTGTGTGTTCGAAAAATAATGTATACATGATTTCACTCACTCACACACTAAACCATTTTGTTGAAGATCTATTGACCTGTTCGTCCTCCATCAGTCAGACCTCCACTAAGCTGCACTGCGTAGTCTCAGCTCCCAGTGACCAAGCACTGTTGCCCAGAATTGCACAGAGCTTGAGGTTGCCCCCCGAGCAGTGTGCACTACGCAATCTTGGAATCAACTTGGATGATTGTCACCCAAACCAGCACAGAAGGTGCCCAAGAAGCTATCCCAATCTGCTCTTCCTCTAAGCCTATCCATGAAGCTTCCTACTAGTCAACTGAAGAATTTGACTGGGCAGTGACCCTGAGCTCCACTCCTCCCAAATCTTGCGTAGAAGTTGTCATCATGAATGCCTCCATTGACTGAAGAAATTGTGCAGACATGAGGGACAAGCACCTGATACCTTTCACTGCACTGCCTCTAGAAATTGTGCAGTTTTGTCAGTCAGTCCCCCTGTCGACCTGCTTGCCACTCCTCCTAAAAATTGCACAGTTTTCTAGGATAGTACACCTGCGGCCATACACCCCGCTCAACCCGGAAACTGCACATACATGTTCTACATGACTGCCTCCTAGATATACGTAGTTTTGGCTAGCACGCTCTCGCAGCCCACTTTCGGCCTCCTTTGGACATCTGCATAGTTTTCACTGCCAGTGCCTCCTGCTTCTTGCACTGCCTTGCCCGGAAAAATTGCACAGTTTTGCCTCCAAGCTAAGCCAAATCCTGTAGATGTCACTGTTGTCTAGACTACTCAACCAAACCTCTCAGTGACCTCTACACAATTTTTCTTAATAGTGTCGCGAAGCCTCGCATCCCAGCCTGAAATGTGCTTTGCATAGTTTCAGAGCCTTGCCCTCTCTCCCGGTGACCTGCACTCGAGAAATAAAGATGATGCATCATGGTAGACTAGGGGATTTCTTTATTTGATGTCATCTGGTCATGAGTGATTGCAGAGACAGGTACATGGATGAGACATGGTGCGATGACAAACGGGATGAACAAGGAGCACATGCTAGGAGACTTGATCGTGAACAGATGAAAGCGTGAAGCATGCCAAGTATTGGTGAAGGGGATACATGCACATGAAACATAAAGTGAACACCAAGACCATCGAAGACTTCACACACCTTGTCATGTAGAGGTGAAGCTATGATATACCAAGAGAACAATCATCATTCAACAACACTGCAAATTGACATGGACACCACCATGAACATGAACATACCAGCACTTCCATGTCAAGTCATGTCATGAGTCATCTCGAACACATCACTATTGTGGGCCATACTATTGTAATCAATGTAATGTAACTTGGAAGTCCAAGATACCCACATACAAAGTTGAGGAGTCATGTAAGTTGAAGAGTCATGTAATTCAAATAGTCATGAGGGAAGTCGAAGAGTCACAAGGGTCATGTTCACCCTTGGCTATATATAACCCTCATTTGTACATGCAAAGGAATTTTCACCTTGGCTCCTCCCACATAGCCTTGAGAGTCTGTAGTATTTTCTTTGAGGAGCGAGAAGTGGCTCCAACACCCCGCTATCGGGGTTAGTGATGTATGGTGTACAAATGTGTCTTGGAACTTTTGCTTAATTCAGAAGCCTGTTAACATGCCAGCATGTTTTCATAGATGTATTATATTCGTTTGTAAGACTATTCTTTGGATGCTTGTAATGCATGTTGCTTTAACCTGTACTAAAATAGTTGAACTATTTTGGTTTTTTTAGGGCATATGTTGTTGGAAATGTGTTGTATCAGTTGTTAACGTTGTCTCTCCCGTGTGGGCTATTCTGCCGAACACTCGACAAATTCATTATTGCAAAATTGTTATAACGATTGTCACACTCATGTGGCCCATTCTGTTGGGTGTTATACGTGCCATCTCTTCAATTTTTATTTGTGACTACTGCATCTGCGTGGACTACTCTACCAGAATCTTCCCATGTATTGTTGTGTTATGTGTCTCTAATAGAGTTTGGACTATTCCCTTTCGACTTGAGACTCACTCTCCCCTTCTCCCTTTGCAGTGAAAGAACTTAGACACAAGTTACACTAAGCACTCACCAGGCACACGAACCTTGTTGTTTTAGACTAATTATACCACTCTCATGTGCTGATAAGCAAGAGCTAAGGCATATCTTTAAGACAATGGAAACAGGGTCATCATACCAGATGGGACTCCTACATCAAACGGTGTGAGGTCTAGTTGGGACTCCATACCAGGGAGATACCCTGAATGTTGGTGGGTCCAACACCATTAACAAGAAGATAGTGAATCAGTGAAGGTTCCTATTCATGTAGGTGTAAAGCTATCTATTAAACAGAGCACAAGGGACAAGAAGAGGAAGAGGACATGTCCCGTGTTCCATACACAAGTGTAGTCAGTAGCCGGATGTATGCAATGGTATGTGCTAGACCATACATTGCACATGTAGTGGGAGTATTGAGCAGGTTTATGTAAATATAGGGGGAGGAGCCTTAGACAACAATGAAACATGTTTTTAGGTATTTACATGGGACTAGTGACTATGGTCTGTGCTACCGAGGAAGATCAGGATTGAATAGAGTTTTGGACATCCATAGCTTTGTTGATGCAGACTATGCTGGAGATCTGGTTCAGATAAGAGCTACAAGTGGGTATGTGTTTAAGCTATTTGGAGGTGTAGTCAGTTGGATGAGAATGATATAGTCTGTTGTGGAACTTTCAATTACAGAGGAAGAATGCATGACAACCACTCATGCAAGCAAGGAAGCAATTTTGTTGCAGAGATTGTGTTCAAGTATGGGATTAGTACAACGAGCTATAAGGATAGACTGTGACAACCAAAGTGCAATTTTCTTGGAAAAGAACCCTTCTTATCATTAAAATCCAAAGCAAATTAATGTTCAGTATCACTTTGTGAGGGATATGGTTGAGGACAAAAAGGTGTTGCTGGTAAAGGTGGACACTTTGAAGAATGTTGCAGATGCATTGACGAAGTCTGTAAGCACTGAGAAGTTTTCTTGGTGTAGAGAAAAAATGTTTATTACAAGGCTGGACTAATAACTAAGCTCTCCTGTGAGCCCCAAGGGTTAGCTCAGTTGGTCAAAAGCCGTGCCTCGCCATCGGGAGGTCACAGGGTCAAATCCACCTGAAGCCCTTGGGGTCAGGTCTTGCAGTAGGCCAAGGGGAGATTTAGCCTAGCTATCGCCCAGATTTTTCCATGGACGTAGTGATCACTCACTGACCAGGGTGCTTGTGAACCACAACCAAAAAAAAAAAAACTAACTAAGCTCTCCTGTGACCCCCTATGTGTAAAAGAAAATAACAAGTGGGAGAACGTTGGGTGTGTGTTATATTATTTCCATGACTAGTCTCATGCGCATAGGTTTTGTGCATGGTTTTGGGCATGATGGTTTTCTTCCCATGGTATCTTTTAGGTCCGTTCAAGGGAGCTAAGGTTATGTTCTAATACAAATTTAATGGATTGTGGTTTATGAATGCTTTGACATGCATATATATGTGTTGTAACATTGAAAGGAATATAATGAAAAATCAATCCGGTAGTCCCAATTCTGGGATCCAGGGGAAAATCTTTGGGTATTTGTTTTTTTTTTCTCGTCATTGTATATGTTCTATATTTTAAGAATTCATTTGTAGGTAGTTTATGTATAGTGTTAAAACATACAATTTTCCTATATTGGCATTCATGTACAACCTTGCCTTATGCCATTTCTTGGATAACCATGATGTAGTGGGTTACCTGTTTTGTTTTGCTTTGGATTGCTAGTAGATTTTGGATCCTGGTTGAGGTGGTCCCAGGAAAATCCCAAGGGTAGAGGGGGGAGATGGTTTTCTCTGAGAAGATCTTGATAGGTCTGTGGAGAAAAGAAAATTCCTCTACGTATGGTGAAGAAATTATGAGGCATCCAAGCTTTTATTGGTTTTGGTGATTTCTGGACCCGGTATTGGGTGAAATCACTGTGGTATGAAGGTGAAGGTGGTTTCCTATGGATTCCATGTATGTTTATGTTTTTGTTTATCCATGTGATACCACATTCATACTTGGAATATGGCACGGGGGTGATTGGTTGAACCGAATATTTGGTTCAACCCAATCTATGGCTAGGTGGTACGTGGAATTCCCGAACGTAGTTGGTACTATGCATATGTTATTATGTTTTATTTTTTAATGAGATCAATGAGCAGAAGTTTTGGTTTATTGTGTGACTATATGACTATTTTTTCATGGCTTCATTTTGGTTAAATGATGGTTACATGCATGGTATTTTTCTTATGATATGATGTGCTATTGTCATTGATATTTCTCATGGTTTGACAAGTTATTGAATAGTTTTTATGAATGCATCAACTAATACATGTTTGTTACAACTAGTATGAGAGATAAGTAAGCCTTATGGATGAACCTTTGATGAAGCTAATGAAACAATGAACAAATATACATTCATGACCTATAGGTACTATGCTTATAAAGTGTTTGTCTAAATTATTAACATGTGTTTGGAAATCTTGAATAAGAACAAATCTTATAAATAGGATGAGAGGACTAAAGGACTTTTTGATAAAGTTCTGGGAAGTTCTGGGTAGTTGGCCTATAGGCTAGGCCTAAAATTCTTGAACTAAGTCTATGGTTGCAAGCATAGAAAAAGGAAATATTTCCCACAACCACATGTATGATGGGTTATGTCTGCAATTGGAGGCCTCTGGTCACTTTGACAGGCTTGCATGCATGCGGTTGGGCTATAAGATATGCTATGCAGTGGTTCCGGCTCAAGGAAAAGGTCACTAAAGAAAATTGTTTCACATATGGGTAATCATGTGTCTCTGAGTGATGCAATAAGTTGGGCAAATGGACCCCACTTCCATAAGTGGATCTTTGATGTTGGGGCGTGCATAGTAACTCTCAACTCATGTTTACCCTGGTAAGTTGTAAAAGTGGGTAAATGTGGGGTAGGATGTTACAAAATGTTGAAGAGTCATGGGGGTAGATGAAAGCTCAAGGTAGGTGAAATGTCATCCTACCTTCTATAAATAAACCCTTATGGCTAGATGTAAGGGACCTTTAGTTTTGGAGTCAATTTGTGCATATTGTTTGAGAGCCTATAGATCTTTTGTGGATTCAAGTGGTGGATTTTCACTTATACTAATGGATTTCATGGGCATTTCATGTGATGATGTTATGAATATTTTAGCTTGATGTTTGAAGCTCTTTGACCTTAAATATGCAATTCCTTCCATGTTTTTTCAATCATTGTGAGATTCTTCTCATAGCGATATGATGGTATATGCTTTGATCTCACTATCTTTAGATCAAATAAAATGTTTTATTGAAATGAGAACATATCATTTGTGGGATTGTATGCTTAGATGATGTCTTGCTAACATTTCTTCCTTTGAGATTCATTCCATGTCATCTAGTTTTTGTTATGTTCATATCATCTCACATGTTATATTTCCATAAACTTTCTTAACTTGTGTTTGTTGAAAGTTTTATTCGTTCTCTAGAACTTTTTGTTAATTTTGTCCAAAGTGAATCCCTAAAAAACATGATGGCATTTGGTCCCACATACTAGATGGAACTCCCATACCAAAAAATGTAGAGTCAAGTTGGGATTCTACACGGGGGAGATCCCCTAGCCATTGGTGGTAAAATTTGGCTCATTAACATATTTTTGGTTCTAGAAGGAAGTCCCCTATTATATGGTAGGTACAAATCCTTGTTCTTGCCCTAAGTATTCTTAAAATGTTAGTAACCAACCTCATTCCCATTTACCTACCCATCCTACTTTGGAAACACATGCAGTTGAATCCCCTCCTCATAGTCCCAAAGCAACATACATTGTCACCTACCACTAGTTGAGAGCCCTACACCCTATTACCCATTAATTTTCCAAAAGTATTGGACTTATTCCTACTACATTTTTCCTTGCCCATAAATGTGTGACCCAACCATACATAACTCGTTAAGGAGTCCTAGTTAGTACAATTGAAGAACTGATCAACGTTACTTTGGCTGATTTTTCATATGTTGTAGAAAGACGCTTAATAGAAGGTCTCAAAAGTCCAACTGGTTCTGAGAAGGCTGAAGAGGATAATCTTGGGGAAGAAAATTAGAAGGTGTAAACAAAGGAACTCTAGAGAATGTTGAACACATTGAAATACCTAATGGAAAAGATAATCGAAGGAACAAGAGGAATCTACTGAATGGTAGTGAAATCTCAAGATTTGATTCAGAAAGTGATGAAGATAAAAACAACATGACCGACAATCAACCACAACCTCTAGACTATATGGCATAGTCCACTCTGGATATTCAAGGTATTTTTCATGACTTACCCTTCCATCCATAAAAACATCTCACAAATTATGAGTAGGAGAAAGGGATTTTTACTAAAGATTGCATTAATAATTGTTATCTCTCACTAAGGATGATGATTTTGTAGTGTGAAGACATAGCGTTAATATTGTTTCCGTTTAGAGAAAAAAGTTGTTGCATGGTACAATTCTCTTCCTATTTCATCTATTAGAACTTGGGATGAGTTTAAGAAAGATTTCCTAGAAAAGTTCATGGAAGAGAATGTGTCTACTATGCTTCTTAAGGAGTTAATCCATCTGAAGATGGGGAAAAGGGAAAGAGTTAAAGACTTTAATCAACATTTCACGACTTTTTTGAATAATCTACCCAATGATGTGTCTCTTCATGGTTGTATCATCATTGACTACTACACATTACCACTATTGTGTGATATTAGTATGTTCGTGAAGAGAGAAGCAAAGGCTACATTGGTGGATAACTTTCCAAAAGTCATCAATATCAAAAATGAATTGATTGTCATAGGAGCACATGACATATATTATGAGTCAAAGGCTACTAGTAAGAAATATCAAGCTTCATCTAGTAAAATCAAATGACAAAGATTCCTTTGATTTTGAAGCTCTGGAAAAATCTCCAAAGCAGTTAAATAGTGAGGTGTTTGATTTGAAAAGAAAAACACGTGAAAGTTCTTCTGGTAATAAATATTTCAAGACTTTTCAATAAGAGTAGTAATCAACCAACTAGGTCTGCCCAAAGCTCAAACTTAAATCTTAATATTGAGGAATTGGGTATTACAATTACTACACATTCCACCAAGTTGTTCACTCAGAGAAGACATGTCCACAGCGGGTGCACAATATGACTATAATGGTGAATAAAGTTCTTGATGATTAGATGATTGAAGGAGAAGACAATCAATTCAAAGAAGAAGAAGAGGCCTCACCCCCAAAGATAATGTTGGTTCATCCATGATGACATTTGAAGTTGTTAGAGATGGTTATGTCCAATCATTTGGGGAAGCTTCGGTTGGAGAGACTCCTCCTATTAAACCTCCAAAGTATGATAATCTGGGGAGTAAAGGACAAGTGAAAAAACCTACCTTGGAGGACAAGAAGAAGGCATGTTTGAGGATAATATTTCCTTTGAAAGATCCTTCTCATATTTCAACTTCTAAATCTTCAATTTGGAAGGATTCAAAGAATAAGTCAACGAATACTAAAAGTAATTCTAAAATTGTTGAAGTTGCTTCCAAGCCTTCTCAACCAACAACCTCTGCTTAACCATCCAAGGATGAGAGTGTACCTTCTGATATTAGTTATAATATCATTGAGGATATGAATAAAACTCAAGAAAATATATCAATCTATGTGCTGGCCAAGATTTTTAGGTAGAGAGAATTGATCGTGAAGACTTTTGTGTCCACTTCTTTAGCTAGGAAAGCCACTGCTTCTTCCAAGGCTGCTTCTCTAGTCATTCAAAAGCCTTGACAAATCTTGAATACATTGTTAATGCTACAAATTATAATTCAATATCTATAGTACCTCCCTTCTTGTTAACCTTTGAGATCTTGAATTACAATGTGCATAATTGTCTTGTTGGCTTCGGTGCATCAACAAATGTCATGCCTTTATCTATTTGCAAGAAAATTAGGTTTTAACTGGAGAAGACAAATGCGTAAATCATTCAACTTGATAACTCTAAAGTTCAATTTGTGGGAGAGTTGAATAATGTACTGATTAAAATGGCTTCTAACTCAAGAGTGCACTACTTCATTGGTATTGTGGTTGTTGGTATTATTGAAGCATATGTGATTTTAGCAAGTAGAGAGTGATATAGTAAACTTCTAGGGTATTTCACCACAGGTTGGTCTTATTTATGGTTCCCATATAATGGAAACAACTAACAGATTAGGGTTAATAGTGAGACATACACGAAGCATACAATTACTGAGTTAGAAGCACCTAATGAACCAACCAACTTCACCTAGGAATAATTGGGGAGCTTCTTTTTAGAGTCTGACATTGGTAGCTACCAAACCATGTCATCTCCTATCTCATTAGATACAAAATTGGAACTTCTTCCCTATACTCTAGTTGGTGGTAACGAATTTTTTACTATAGATGTAAATAATTTTAGTTCAGATTCTAGTCATACTAACATGTTGACATTAACTATGATGCTTCCAGAACACAGGATGAAACTGGAACAAGTTGTATCCTGATGGACCCCAAAAGGATTTTTTTTTTTATTTCTTGTCATTTAGAGTTCTGATGTACTAAAAACACTGCAACATATGTGGCATTGATTCTTGAACTAAATAAATCTATTGACCTAAAGGTAGAATGGCTAAAGGTAATTGGTGACTCTAAGATCATCACGAGATAGGTATGCAATACTATCCATTGTGTTTCACCACATTTCAAGAATTACCAATAAGAGGTATGGAGGTTAATTTTTACATTCAAAGCTTTTGGTATCAAATTAGTTCCAAGAATTAATTATGCTACAACTGATACGTTAGCTAATGCTACTGCTAGATTTACACCGCTTAGGGACTAATTTTCTATTGAAATAGTTTATAATCCTGTTTTCCCGAATAATGTAACTAATTTACAAGTTTTTAATGATGACTATGAGATATTGGATTTCCTTTCCAACATGGATTTTTTCAAAGATGTGGCCATAGACAAATATGAACATGATAATGCCTTGTAGGAAGAACCTGATCCTCGAAAGGGAAACCCAATTCCCAAAACTGTTTTTTCACTTTAAAAGTTATTTTAGTTGTAGAACCAGTTCTGAGGACCCCCAAACATAAATAATTAGAGTTCCACATTAATGCATGAGAAACTCAATCTTGGAACAAAGGAAGACCCCAAGTTCATCAATCTCGATACTTGTTTCTCCCCTAAGGAGATACAATCTTTCATTCATTTATTCAAGAAGTATTGAGAAACTTTTGCATGGACATATAATGACCTAAAGACATATGATCAAAGTATTATCTATGAAGTCATTTCAATAAAGGATGATGTCAAGCCTTTTCAGCAGAAGCTAAGAAAGGTTCATCCAAAGCTTGAGCCTCTCATATAGAAAGAATTGAAGAAGCTTTTGGATGTACGAATCATATTTAGAGTTTGGCTTTCAATGTGGGTCTCAAATTTTGTTCCTGTAAGGAAGAAGTCCCAAGATATATTATTATATGTTGATTTCCAAAATCTCAACCAGGCTTCGAATAATGAAAATTTCCTAGTTCGCTCCATGGAGAAAATTATTCAAACAATTTCAGGATCTGAAATGCTTTCTTTGCTTGATGAATTTTTCTACTACAACGAGGTACTGGTTGCTAAACCATATAGATTGAAGAAAACTTTTAGAACAAAATGAGGGACGTTTTCATTTATATTTATGCCCTATGTTCTTAGCAACACTAAAACTACTTTTCAAAGAGAAATGGATATTGCGTTTAGAGGAATGAATGGTCCTAGCATGATGGTCTACCTTGATGACGTGACAATATTCTCAAAGAATATATCAGATCATTTACATCATTTGAAGAATATTTTTTAACATTTTATAAAATAGTTATATCATTCAACCCTAAGAAAAACATATTTTTTATTGTTCGAAGAGAATCTCTTAGGGCATATCATAGAAAAGAGTGTTATAAAAGTTGACCCAGAGAGTGTTAAATCTATCATACAAACCTCATATCCAAATGGAAAGAAGGATATAAAATCATTCTTGAGCAAGGGTAATTTTCTTTGTAAGTTCATTTTAGATTATGCCCAAATCGTAAATCCATTCTAGAATATGATAGAAAAGTATGCAATCTATATATGGAACTAAGAAGAGAGGGAAGCTTTCACGTAGATCAAGTAAGTTATAGAAAAATATTTCACTCTTTACAATACTGATTTTAATAAGTATTTCACGCTCTATACTTTATCTTTAGATCCCTCATTATCAATCGTTCTAAATCAGAAAGATGACCAAGGGAATGAATGATCAATATCCTTTATTTGCACGAACATGCAAGATTCATAATTGAATTATGCTGATATGGACAAGAAAACATACATTGTGTACAAGGTTGTCAAGCACTTTAGTACTTATATTATGAAAAATCATGTCATAGTGTTTGTTCCTCATCCTGTAGTTAGATCGTTGTTTATGCACTAGTTGCTGGGAATACGTAGATCAATTAGATGATGTGTTTATAAGAATATGAATATTTTGATTTCAAGCTAACTCACACAATTAAAGTCCATGGTTTATGAAATCTTTCCTCTGAAGCTTTTGATTCTCATGAAGAAATCATTGGTTGAGAGTAAGAGATTGAGATGTACAATAATTATTCTGCACCCACACCCAACTTACCATCATCTTGGTATGCATAATTGAGGCAATATCTAGAACAAGGTACTTTGCCTTCAAATTTATCAGTGAAACATAAAAGGGCATTTAGACTAAAATCCTCTACTTATCAATTGGTCCACAGAGATTTATTTCAAAGGAAGCATAATGGCTTGTTACTGAAGTGTTTTGAATCTGCTGATGCTAAGAAGGCCTTGAAGGAATTGTGTGACAAACCAACAGGAGGAAACTATGCTGGTGATATGACAACACACAAGATTATGAGGGTGGGATTTATTGGCCTACATTATTTAGAGAAACTTATGCATATGTGCACAAATATTCTATTTGTAAAAAGTGTGCTGAAAGAGAGTCACAATCAGGCGTGCCACTCCTACCCATTGTAGGAGAAGAGCCTTTTCAATAGTGGGGTTTGGACATTATTAGGGAGATCACTCTTCACTCCTTGAAGGAGCATACATATATTCTCATAGACATAGACTATTTTACAAGGTGGATTGAAGTTGTGGCACTTATAAAAGTGAACAATCAAGAGGTAATTCATTTTATCAATTAGAATATTATTACGAGGTTTAGTTTTCCTACCTCCATTTTCTTTAATAATACAACTTATTTTTCATCATTAAGGTTGTATGACTTTGCTATGGAAAATTTAATTGTATTGAAGCATTATAACAATTACTACCCCCAAGGAAATGACCTAGACAAATCCACCAATAAGAACCTAATCCATATCATCAATAAAACCATGCTTACACAATAGAGAAATTGTCATAACATCTAACTAATTCTCTCTTGGTTGACTGAGTCATTCAAAAACCATATGTTTTCAGTTCCCCTTACTTACTTGTGTATGAAAAAGAAGTCATCCTACCACTAAAATTGTACCTACCTTCTTTAAAAATGTCTCAACAGTCTCGTGGTAGGCCATGCCCTATTATGCAAAGTAGGATCGACACCTTCCTGAAACTTGAGGAAGAAAGACAAAAGGCCCAGGAAAAATTTCTCACATAAAACTAGATCAAGAGATGGTTCGACAAGGAATCAAAAGGAAATAGGGAATTTACTGTGGGTGATATTGTCCTAAAATGGGATAAATCCCATGAATACAAGGGAAATCACTCCAAGTTTCAGTCCCTATGGATTGGTCCATATCAAGTCAAAGAAAATCTTGGCCAACACACCTATCATCTCCAAACCATAAACAAGAAGACTGAGTATCTTCCCATGAATGGACAAGACTTAAAGTTTTACTTCACTTAGTAGCTCTTGTAGCTTCTCTCTTATTTATAGATATCATCTTCATGTCATGTCATCTCATGTTTTTATTCTCCTAGTCATGTTTTTAGTTTTCCTATCTGACATTTAATTTCCTATATTTTCCTTATGCATTTGTTTTTCAGTTCCACTCAAAGGTCTTTGTACATAAATAAAGGCCTTACATATGAATAAAGAGCTCTAGGAAATTTCCAATAAGTTGAGAGTGTGTTATGGATAGTGTGGTAACTGTTCAACCATTCGCTAGATTTGTACATGTTTCCATTGTTTGATCTTTAATTTCTGTATAAGTGAAGGATATCCATGAGGAAAACACGGAGTAGGCTTTGTGGAGAACTCTGACCAGCTAGAACACCCCATATCCCTAATAGGATTTATGTCACTTGAATTGGATTTTGGATTTCTAATTTCATTCTTTGTGAGTTTACTTAGTGGTCAAAAAAGGGAAAAGGAGAAAACTCATAGTGATCCAAATCTTTTCGGAAAAATCTTAAAGTTTCTAAAAACAAGGAAAAACCTCTCTTGCTTGTCAAATAAGTCGAGATACCTTGTCTGCCCTGGCATAATGAACACCTAATAGATGATGAAAATGTGCATGCAATAATTAATTAATTAAAATATGGGTAAAGTATTGAGAAAGAGTTATTGCATAGAGGTGTGTTGTAAACAACTTCGTTGGGGTACTGAACATGCCTATTGGAAGCGAAACAATGTTTGTGATTTCTTGAGTGATTCCGTTGTGGTACTCAACAAGCTTGGTGGAAATGGAGAAACATTAGAGACTTACTTTAATTCTAAACATCTATAGCACACACTCTCACTATCTTCATCCCCTATTGAAACCATTAGTGCCACCTTCTAGCTATGAAGTGTGTTCGAAGCAAGCCAATCAAAGTGGTAGAGATACTACATTTATTGGAAGGGGTTGCACAGTGAAATTACTAGGATCCATAAGTCTAAGAAAAAACTTTTAAGGATTATACTTCATCTTGAACTAAGGTCAAACAAAGGTTTTTAGTTACTACCAATAATTCGCCAATTTTTGTAGCCAGCACGACAACCCCAAAATTTTGACCTTATTTAAATTTGGAGACCCCCCTTACTCAACTTCCTATCACACTTTTCCTATGGTTTCCTAGGGTTTAAAACTTGATTCGACGTAATTAGGGTTCCAATTTCTTGCTAGTAATCCTAGCCTTAATTTTCAAAACTTGTGCTTTACTGACCTAGTTGTAGGTCACAATCACAAATTGCAATGGTAGTATTTCTAGCCACTAAAATAATGATTTGCAACCTGTCTTGAGTTTCATATGCACTTTAGGAACAAGTCACATTCCTAGTTCATAGTGATTCAACACTTCTCCATATAGATGTGACCTATGGCTTCTCTACATCTAACACATGTGATAATACTAGTGCATATCCCAATCTATGACCTCATTGAACATAGTGCATGCGAAAAACACATCATGCACTCCTAGGATGAGACCCTCCACACGTGTTGTTGACTTATATAATGAATCACTCTACCATTCCATTTCAACCTACCTCAAACAATGGGATGAACATAACTCCCTCTGGCTATCATCTGCAAGTGCGACCTTTGGGTAGGTAATGCTTAGCCTCTACAATCATTATTTCTTGCTTAATTGACAAATTTTTAATCGACTCACCTTCCTAACCATCCTTAATTATTCATCTCACTTGCTTCTCTACTCACCCTCTGAACCTACCTTACAACCATTTGATTCCCTACGCTTATTCCCTAACATACACTCAGTCCTTAACCAGAGATTCAATGCACTTATGTTGTAGCATTTTATTTCACAGATTTTTTTTTTATCCAACCTCTTTATGAATTCCTTGTCGACCCACCCAAATAAGGACGTAAATGGAAACCCCAACATAATTGTATTTATTAATTAACATAAAGGATGTATGAGTTATGTCTCAAATTAATCTGAAAGGGATTGTAGTTGTTTAAGTTTCAATCCTTTTGTGCATTGGTCGGTGCCATCATGGGTTCACACTTTGAACTATGTTAATCCACATTACTTTTTTTATGGCATACATCAGTCGTTATACGCATGGAATCACCACATAAACCCTTGTACCTCACCTGCAATTTTTTTCCATCCACTTAGATTCAAAACTTGATCAATAGATCATGATGGGTGACTTGTTTGACATCATTGAGGCCTAGGAATACCAAAAGCCAGGTTTGCAAGTTTCAATCACTTTAAATCTAAACTCTAGATTTGTGACTTGGCTTGTTTTCTTTGTCCCTTTATGGCTAGTCACATATTTTTATCTCAATCAAATTATGGTTTATAATTGTGACCTGTGATGGAGTTGTAGGTTGCGACTTAATTTAGGTCATAGATTTTATCTACAACCTTGTTGACGCCACAATCTAATTTTGACTTATGATAAGAATAAAGGATGCAACCTTCCTTGCAAATAAAATTTATGACTAGGCCATTTTACCCATCCCATGAGGTTGAAAATTGTAACGATAGTATTTAGTGACACTATGATAATGAAATCTGACCTTCTCTATTATTTGAATGTGCGATCTACTACATGCTTTCCTTCGTACCAAGCTTGATCCACTTAGCCTTGGAATTCTGAGACCTAGCCTAAACATTCATATTTTATTGTTTAATTAGTGATTGTTATTGGCTTAAGATAAAATTGTTTCATTGATGAATATCTTCAATATATCAGGTACCATTGACTTAGATTGCCTCAGTATCTCATCTTCTTTTGGAGAGATGGTTTTGATCGTCATAAGATTATCTGAAAGGATTGAAAGAAGTATATAATGGGTTGTGGATAGCCCCACGAAGTTACTTGTTTATGGTGATGATGTATATTTTATTGACAAGGTAACAAAGCTCACATGGGGAGACATATACACAAAGTTCCCAAGAAAATAGATTCCACAGGATGAGGAGGATTTCAAGGTATACATAGATGTGAAGAAATCCTGGCTACACAAGGTTGTAGTGAACCCCCCATTTTCCTATGTGCAAATACAATAAAATAGATCCTTCAACACACAGATGCATATGAATGCACAGTCAAGGGTCATGATGAATAAATTGTAGCATCCTTTACCACAATAGATATTGAAAACTATTATAAGTTTCCCAAGAAATAAGAGGCATTCAATATCAGATGGTTGTCTAAATTTGAGGGATCATACAAGGATGTGCTAAAATACTAGTGGCAAGAGCCAACCAAATTTAGGCATAGGGAAAATGGAGTCTACAAGATGAAATCCCTCAAGAAATTATATCAAATGATGGAAACTGTGATGAACAAGCTCTATGGCAAACTAGATTCGATAATATTCAAGGAAACTTTGGTTTCGTTGATGCATTTAGTTGCCACAAAAGGAAAAATCTTCAATTAGGAAAGCATACATGCAATGGTTCCCAAATCAAATGCCCTTACAACAAATAATTCGGTGGAAGGAGAGTAATTAGAGTTTTGTATGGATTCTTACCTTTTAGATGTTGTGTGTACAAAATGTGATTTTGAATACCTAGGCTTGAAATGGACCACTAAGGAAGAATTCCATATACATATCTATTACAAGATCTTATGGAGAATAGTCTATAGGGGCATGTATGAGCAGATCACAAAATATTTTATTTCCCTTATATATATTGTACTCTTTGGCGAAGAGCATTTCTGCATGTTAGAAAGAGCTAGGAATTCTCTTCATGATATCGTAGCTTGATTTACAATTGGAGAGGCTACTTATATCAGCTTTTTGGTGTCTACAAGCCTCCTCATGCGCTCCCCAAATTGACTACAGATAAAGGGGTATTACAACAGTTTTCTTACCAACTAACCATTGGATTGTCTAAGACTTTCGTGAGTCGAAAGAAGAGACCATGGCATTTCTTCCCATTCGACATTGGACAGTACACTATCAAAATATTTATGGATGCAAAAGAAGAAGTTGAAGGCCTAAAACTATTTCATTTTATTGAGTTTAGTTTCCACAAATATGACCCAAGGGGTATTTCCTTAGTGCACTACAAAGCAATTGGGTTTGGATGGGCTTATGCTACATTCACTGATGAAGAGTAGGAAAATATATAAAATGATTGTAATGTTTCCAAGGCACTGGAAAAAGTGATGAAAGGTTAAGAAACGAAACAATATGAGCATGATACCTAAGAAAGAATGATATTAGAGGCTAGAAAAACCTTTCTCAAGAGGAATGACCCAGGTGGACGTTGGTGGGTGGCCACCTATCCCATTTGGACCCCCACAACTGTCTCTTTCAGTTTTTCTATTTCCTTAATTATAGCACAGTTTACTATTTTTAGCAGTTTTTCGGGTCCTAAACTTCCGGAGCCATTACTATTTAATTGCTCAGCTAAGCTCTTCTTCTATCAAGCATTCAAGTTGTCCTAATGATGGATCCCAATTGGGATTTGAAACGTTGGTAGAAAATAGTTCTTACTGTGGATTCTCCGGTAACTAAGTCGAAAGCAATAAACCACAGAGGTCTTAAATCCAGATTCCCGAGCCATTTTGAGGCCCTAAACGACGTTTTTTGGGAAATCCACCGCCAGCAATTTTTCTATCTAAAAATCGCCTTTTCCGTCATAGTCCTTGGAGAGATCTTTCCAATGGGCTATCATGCGCGTCAAACGGAGATAGTACAACCAATTCGCGACCCCGGGAAGTTGATGTACCAACTTACCCAAAAACGGGGCCCACAATTTGGCGTTTCATTTTCTAGGGTTAGGTTTTGGAATGTGAAGGGTTTTCCATTGTTTCTCAACAATAAATAGGCCCTCGAGCCTCATTGTAACATAGTTTTTGGAGAACAGTTCAGAGGCATGTAGCCGACACATCTCTTCTCAGAGATAAGCTACCATCGCCCTAACTGGGTTATTTCCATTTCTATTTGTAAGAATATTTCAGTATTTTACATCAATGAAATGAAGTATTATTTCCGCTGCATATTTGTCTTTATGGTTATCTCTATATTTTATTGCGTTCCTGTTTAAATCCGGATCAAAGCAAGAGCAGGAAACTGATAAAGAAAAGCGGGAGAAGTAGAAAGAAGATAAAAATGAAGGCCAAAGGAAATAAATAGAAGAAGAGGCTTGACAGAAATAAGAAGAATAAGCTCGGTAGAAATAAGTAGAGGAAGAGCTAAGGAAGAAACAACAACAACAAGAAAATATGAGAAGGAAAGAGGAAGAGAAGAAAAGAAAAGAAGCCGAAAAAAGAAAGAATGAAAAGGATGCTAAGAAGAAGAAGAAGGAAGAAATGAAGAAAAGGAGAGAGGAGGAAGAGCTCAAAATGAAAATAGAAGAATAACTAAGAAAAAGAGAAGAAGAATAAAGAAGGAAAGAAGAAGAGGAAAGCAAGAGAAAGGAAGAGGAAGAATACAAGTATCAACAAGGGGCCTTAGCCAAGAAGGTCAAATAAGATATACTTTCCAAAGAACAATAAGATAAATCAGTAGAAGATAATTAGTCAAGGAGGTCATAGATGCAATTAGATGTACCCACTTTGGGTGTCCCTACGCTTACTCCTATAATGGGTGGACATCTCCCATTCCAATAATTAGGCATCATAGAGGAAGAAGAGGAAGATATATTGTATATATCTAGGCTTACCTTTAACCAATTCCAATGTAATATAATGCAAGAAAGGCCCAGGTGCTTGGCCAAGAACCTAGTAAATCACATATTAGCTGTTTACATAAATGAAGATAGTAATGAATACCATGATGAACCCTGAGATTATACCTTCCACTATATTAGGTTCTTATACCAATAGGAGTCATAATTTTGAATGACTAAGGTTAAGCCTTGTAATATTGTACATACCTTTGCTTTCTGCAAATGTTTTCCATATTAAAAAATTAAAAAATGTAAAGAGGGTATGTCCTAAAAGAAAAATCAAAGGACAAAAAGAATAAGAGAAGGTCAAAAAATGAAAATATATGAACCCCAAAAACAAAAATAGACCATGAAGGTGTGAAAGTCCAAATGCCACTACTATCTACTTTTATGCATAATAATGAATGTGTGTAGCTTTTTATTCATGCCACAATCCATGGTAATCAAACTATTCAATCTTGGTTATTTCATGCTTTGAATTTTATGTTTATAGTTAGAGAATAAAATATGACCAAACAGTTTAATCTTGGCAGATCATAGATAGGTAGAGAAAATAAAAGGAGCTCATAAGCTTAATCTGAGCCCTTGGATGATATAAGGTTAGAAATAGATAGTTTGTTTTATAAAAGAAAAGATAGGATAAGAGTTTGCTAGCCTAAATGCACCCAAATAAATGAAGAAAACATGTTAGGGTAAGAAATGGGTAAGTAGAAGAAAGGTTGCTGATCTACAAAGTTGATTGGATCAAAAGACATACATCATGCTTAGACACATAGTTCAACATGTATGATTAGTTCTGAAGGCAAAAGAAAAGGTTTGCAAGTTAATGTGATTAACTCCCCCTCATTCAATTTTTCCCCTATACTTACTAATTTCCTATCCACAAGCATGTTCTAGTACGTTTAATCCTACAAGTCAAAGAGGCTCAAGGCATTTCTCTGACTTTTGGTGTGACCAGACCCTCAACTTAGTGACTTATGGACATCAAATGCTAGAACCCCCTTCATAAAATTCATTCCCCCTTCATCACCCTAATAAAACCCCTTTTCCTAAGGATAAACTTCATTTTCCTAGGAAAATTAAAAACCCCCATGTTAAAGCCCTTTTCATTCAAAAAACCCACAAAACATCTTATCCTAAGTATTGAGTGTATGTAAATAAAGTGCACAAATATTACACTTTACATTATACTTAAGGAAATATCCACTCCGCCCAACACATTTCATATTAATTTTTAACTTTATTATATAAATCCCATAAAACATTTTTTCCCATATATTAATTAAATCCCCTATGAAATATCCCCAACCCTTAGTTTTAATAAAAACTATACAATTCCCCCATATCCCGACGAACCCCTCTTAACTCACCAACCCTCGGTAAAGTTAAGAAAACCCTCCGTTTAAAATAGTCCCACTTCGTTAAAAAATCCTTTTGATCAGTTTAATCCCGTATTTAACCTATAAACCACTTGTGTTTAAAGCCTTGGGCCCTCTAAACTTTTTCCCCTCCCATCCGTGCTATTTCACCATCCTACCATCATCTGATTGTCAGTGCCCAAATCCGACGATGTGTAGCCATATCGGGCTCACCCAATGCCTGACCTTTACCTAAAGAATTAAACCCTGTCATTAAGCCTCACTTGATCGTTTTAAACCCGTGATTAAATCTTAAATAATCATAAGCCACCATAATTAAAACCCCTGGCCCCCACAGAAAACCATGCTTTTATCACCCGCACACCTCCCTCGCCCAATTGCCGTCCGATCAACATCCCCCTCATCCAATGGTCCACAACCATATCGGCCACGCCCAATGGCTGATCGTTAACTGCCCGATAAAGCGGTTTTCCCAAACCCCTCGAAGGCTATGTGTCAATCGCTAGATTAGATCGGGTGACCCCTCCTAAATAACACCTTCGCCTGATAAGCAGTGTGACGACTTCCAAATATCGCCTCCCAGCCAACCTGATAAACCACCTACTATTCATAAATATGAATTTCCACGCCAAATTAAAAAGTTGCCTGTTAAACCTTGAAAACCCTCGTTTTTATTCCTTTTTCCCGTTTCACAGTAAAAACCATTAAACCCTTCGACGCCACCCTAAACCTCTGCAACACAATTCGAGCTCTGATCACTTTCAAAACACTGCCACGACTCCTTCCCTAAACATCCCTGTGCCTTAAAGCCATCAATTTCCTTTCCTGCCGACTCGTGTTTTCTTAATAATTGTTGAATTTTGCAAGTAATTGGCAGAAGACCAGATCTTGGATAAATTTTTTTGATACTAGTCGCAAAACTTGTTTACTCCAAGACTTGATAGGAAACCTATTAAAAATCCTTCATTTAGAGGAAGAGAAAAATTACACAAGGAACAGAGAAGAAATCATTCAGAGAGACATTGACTGTCAAAGCAGAGGAAACAAACAAAGTATGTAGTTAGAAGACAAACATATGAAACATACAGAAACTTGACCAATATCCACTACCAGATGCTGATACACATAAAAACAGAAGAATTTACTGATGAAATACACAGTAAAAGATTAAATTGTACAATAAAAGAAAAAACACTGTAAAGGATATTGACAGGTCATCAAATTCAAAGAGTATCAGTGTAAAAGAGTATCAGATTAAAGCCTGAAAGTGACTAAAGTCTCCAACGTGAAAGTTCAAACAACAAAGAGCATAAAATGCTAAAACCAAAACATAAAGGCTAGCAGTACCACAATAAATGGGACAACATGAAAGCAGTTCAATAGCTGTCTCTATCTTCTTGCAAGAAGATATTTGTATTTCCTAGATTAAATCTCAAGTCAGTTTGAGATATTTTGTAATAAAATTTTTGTATAAATACTTCACAATTTGAACTATGTAGTGTGGATTCTCAGACAATTCTATAGACTTCTTGATCAAAAGACTGTAAAGCTATCAGATCATTTACTGAGCCAGCAAACTGGATTGATGAATAAAGACTAGATATTTCAAAGGATTCATGTGTTGAGCGAAGTGCAGACAAGTGTTTTCTCATGTTGTTGTTATCTTTCTTAAAGTTTTTCCACAATGAATATCTGAATCTGAATGCTATAACTAGAGTATTATCTCAGAATTTGTTTAATTACACTCTGTTTTAACAGTTAGCCAAATAAATGTTTTCTACTGATATCTAAGTTAAGGAATTCTTAGTTGCTCCTTAGTTTAGGTTGTCTATTTATAATCTATAGCAAAGGATTCTTAATTTCCCTTTGTTTCCGATTACCCTTTGTTCCTCGTTTAAATCCCGGTATGAGAATTCTTAATTTCTCTCTCACCTTGATTCAAACCATTTCACCCCTCTGGCCCAAACACGTGCACTTTACTATGCTAGCTTGCCCTTTGAACATTCCATTTATTGAGTTGATCCAATTCTGCTACCCTTTTGTTGACTCCATATCCAAATGGTCTAGAGACATCATTCTACCCATTTGCTTTAAGGATCCCACCACCAAACCTTCAATATAAATCAAAAACTCCCTAAACATTCATAAATAGCCTAAAATCCCAGTAAACAAAGCTAAATCATACAGAGAGATCCCTCTCTGAGTATAGGTTGGCTAGAGCCTATGCCCAAAAGTTGGTTTGTGGTTACCTCGGTCATTTTCTTTCTTCTAATAACTTTTAGAGAAAATTCTGAGTGATAACATAGTGGTGACTCCGCTGGGGAACCAAAAACTCCTCAGTCCTAATAAAGCTTTAAGAAAATTCTAATTCTTTATTTTGAGCCTCTTAAAGTCGTTTGTTAGAAGTTATTTTGAAAAAAAATATCACAAAAACAATTAGAAATTTTTAAATTCTAGCTTCCAGGAAGACTCATTTTACTAGGGCTAATCCAGATCCAAACCCTGCCTTTGATCTTTCATTTTTTTAGAACAAAATCTGAAAGTGCAATCGATGAAGCTGTTCTAGATCCTAATTTTATTGTAGACCTTGAAGTTCAACAAGCCAACAAATCAATTGATGAGTACATTCTGAAATCTCCCCAATCATCCACTAATACTACCACTACCCCTGAGTTTTCTGAACAATTGTCCACTACTTTGAGTTCACCATTATTCCCTTCAACTTCAACAATAATACCTTTTGAAGTCCATTCTTCACCACCATTTATACCTTCACTCCCTCACCAACCTATCATTACTCATTCATCACCTACTAGTCTTAGTTCTTCATCCACTACTGCATTAATTCCAAGTACCTCAACCCCACATCTTAGCCCCTCCCAACTTACAACAATGACAAACATATATGATCCTCTTATTTTACCTGTCCAACTTCATGCTATGCCTGTAGATTATTAGAGTAAGATTTTCCTGTTTGATGCTACTGGTCAGTACACTGCCCAACAGCATGTAAACAAGATGTCTGAATTTTTTGAACTACATGAAATAGATGAAGCAAATGTCCAGATGAGACTGTTTGCCCAAACTTTGACTGGCGATGTCAAGAAGTGCTTTAAAGCTTTTCCTACCAACCACATTGTAGACCTAGTGAATTTCCAAAGGTTTTTTATTGATAGGTGGGAAAAGAAAAAGAATCCCTTACAAATCCTTTCAGAATATGAGAATATTAGAGGAGGACCTAATGAAACAGTTCAAGGTTACTGCACTAGATTGAATAACATATAGAATGCAATCTCGGTTAACCTTAGACCCCCACCTGACTTAGCATTAATAAAGTTCCCTGATGGTTTTGACACAGATATGGCATAACAACTTAGGGAAAGAAACACCCCAACATTAGAAGAAATGCAAAGTGTAGCTGTTAGTGTAGAAGCTAATTTGTTAGCTAAAAGGGCTAGAGTTAGAAATGAAAGGAGAGGAACTGCAAAGGATGAAACTTCACCATCTGACATTAAAATAGACAATTTAGCCAAAAGTATGGAAATAATAATAGAGAGAATAGGGAACATGGAAAGGAAACCCCAATGGGATAACCAACAAGCACCTCCAATTAGAAACCCAAATTTCAGAAACAACCAAAACATTAGGAAAAACAGACCAGATCAGAACATAAGGCCTCCTTTTCAAGAAAATTTTGTAGAGACATCCCATCCAGAAGATCCAGAGCAAGATACAAAAATTAACGTAATGGGAATAAATGATGACAACACTGTTTTTCTAACCCAAGGTGAGCAGGAACTGTATATGCTGTAGCAGTTACAGGTACAGTCTGGGGAATCATTTGATTACAAACAAGGATATGACTCTGCCATCTTCGAAGTCCATAAACAGTATAATATAAGAAGCAAAAAGAATACTGATGTCCCTGACCAAACTAAGAGAACAACACAAAATCAACCCAAGAAAATAAAAGAAGCCCCTATTTCAAAGATCCTCCAAATTCTCCCTAGGCAGAACCCAAATCCTTCTGGCCCCATAATTGTAGATATAACCTCTAATCAACCTTTTTCTACTCAACCATCCACTTTAATTCTGCCTAAGGAACCAATGGACAAAGCTCAAAACATTATATTTGAAAATCCACATAAGGAGATCCCTAATAAAGAAAAAGAAGACAAGCCTACTCAAATCCCTGCTACAAAAACTCAAAACCTTCAAACAGAAAAAGTCTCTTTCCCATTCAATTTGGGAACAGAGATAGCAAAGCTAAATATTTCAATCCCTTTATCAGAACTAATCAAGAATGAAACTTATAAATCATAGATAAACTAGACCTTAAACATTGCTAAAAATGACGATTCAGTTAACTTGTTTGATGACCAACCAGAACTCATATTTGGTCTAGATGTTAATGGCAAACCATTAGCAGGAGGAGTTCCACCTTTTAACATTAGCCTTAGTATCCATGAAAAGATTCTACACAATGCAATGTTGGATTCTGGGGCCTCCCAAAATTTAATGTCCATATCAGTAATGGAGAAATTGAACCTAGACATTACAAGGCCTTACAAAGACTTATTCTCTTTTGACTCCAGTCAGGTAAAGTGTCTAGGATTGAGTAAAGACCTATGTGTCACTTTAGTCCAATATCTTGCCAAAAGCATCCTTATGGATATTGTAGTTGCTAACATCCCACCAAAGTATGGCATGTTGTTATCCAGATCATGGGCAGCCAAACTTCAAGGATCTTTACAACTAGATATGTCATATGCAACAATCTCTGTTTTTGGAAAACCTAAGAAACTATACTGAGAAACCTTAATGAAATATACAGTAAGTAGCTAGGATCGGCCTCAAAACTTTCCCATATACTCCATACACTCAGATATCGATTATTTTATCTTGTATAATGCTGATCAAACACAAGAAAAACTTTTAGACAATACTAATGCAGAACCAAAAGAAATTGCAATCTCTACACCAAATGAAACTAACGAGTCTACAGAACTGTTCAATGAACAAGAAGGTCAAATTGCTGTAAATGATGAAAAGTTTGTTGCACCAGATAGTGAAAATTATGATCATGACATATTATGGCATTTAGAAGTTGATGGATCTATCAATAGGTTAGGAGCAGGATCAGGAGTGTGGATATATAATTTGGAAAATAATCACTCAGAAGGCCATGCATATAGATTGAATTTTAAATGTACTAATAATATAGCTGAGTATGAAGCATTAATTTTAGGTCTTAATTTAGTTAGGAATCTAGGAGCTAAAAGAGTTTCTATCATGGGAGACTCTGAACTAATTGTAAAACAAATTGATGCTGTATATATGGCTAAGGACCGTAGATTAAGTTGTTATAGGGAAACTATCATAGAAATACTTAACACTTTCCTAGAAACCAAGATTGCAGTAATTCCTAGAAAACATAACATGCAAGCTCATAGTTTAGCAATGTTTTCCAGCACCTGCAAATTACCCTTCCATCCTAACCATCAGTACACTACTGAAGTTAGGCACAAACCTACAATTCTAGACCATTTGAAGAATTGGAAAATATTTTCTAATGATAAACAGATAAATAACTTTTTACTTTCAGAAGAAGAGTTTGTAAATAACCATATAGATACTGATACATCAATAGATCCTGACACTAAGCATAAGATAGAAATGAATGAGATAGAAGGTGAGAAACTAGATAGATTAAACCCAACTAAATTTACCAAATTAGATGTAGATAACTTAGATCAAATGGAGATTGATGACATAATCAGTGAAGAAACCAAAGTATTTAATCTCAAGGATAACTTCTTTCCAAAGGGATTAACCCCTTTGGAATATTTATTTGATTCAAATGATGTTCCTAGGAAACCTAAAATGGAACCTTTAAGGTCTTATATAGAGGAATGTAATATAGGCACTGATGGATATCCTAAACTGATCAAAATTTCAAAATAATTACCTTCAACTGAAAAAGTGAAATACATTGAGTTGTTGAAAGAATTTCGGGATGTCTTTTCTTGGAGTTATGAGGACCTTAAATCCTATGACACCAACATCATCCAGCACACAATTCCTATTAAAGAAAATCAATAGCCTTTCAAACAAAGACTTAGAAGGATTAATCCTGTCTTATTACCTGCAATTGAAAAAGAAATTAAAAGTATGTGTGATGCCAAAATAATTGCACCAATCAGATTTTCTAATTGGATCTCAAATTTAGTGCCAACTAGAAAGAAAACTGGTGAGATCAGAATCTGTGTGGATCTCAGAAACCTCAACAAAGTGTCACTAAAAGACAATTACCCTCTCCCCAGAATTGACCACATTTTACAGAGAGTAGTTGGATCAACCAGAATCTCATTGTTGGATGGGTTTTCTGGTTACAATCAAATCTTGGTTCATCCATATGACCAACCAAAACTACCTTTACTACTCCTTGGGGCACATTTATGTATGTGAAAATGAATTTTGGGCTAATGAATGCAGGAGCCACTTTACAGAGGGCTATGGATATAGCCTTTGCAAAAGAAATTCATGATTTCCTTGTGATATATCTAGATGATAGTACTGTGTTTTCAAAATTTGACAATCAACATTTGGATAATCTAAGGCAAGTTTTTATTAAATGCAGAATTTTGGAATCTCCTTGAACCCCAAAAAGTCCTTGTTTGGGTTAGAAGAAGGAAAGTTTTTAGGTAATTTAATTTCAAAAGATGGTATAAGAATAGACCCTGCGAGAATAGAAGCCATCTTGCAAATAAGACACCCTAGGAAAATTAGAGAATTACAAGCTTTCTTAGGAAAAAATAATTTTCTTAAAAGATTTATATCTAATATAGTGGAGTTAATTAGATCACTAAACAACATGATGAAAAAAAACTCCACCATAAAATGGACTATTGAGGCTAAAAAATCCTTTGAAGACATTAAATTAGCCTTAACCCAAACCCCTGTATTAATCGGTCCTAAATTTTCCAGAGATTTCATCTTGTTTTCCTTTGCTTCTGAGTACACAATAGTTGTAGTTGTATTGCAGAAAAATGACCAGGGCTATGAACAACCCATTGCTTTCTTCAGCAAATCCTCGAGATATGCCCCTTTGAAATATAACATAATGGAAAAACAGGTCTTGGATTTAGTCAAAGCCATTAAGGATTTTAGGGTGTACATCTTATATTCTCATATAGTAGCCTACGTTGCTAATTCAGTAGTTAAAGACATCCTAACTCAGGATGATCCTGAGGGAAGGAGAGGAAAGTGGATTGCTAATATTTTAGAGTATGATATAGAAATCAATCCTACTAAGTTAATCAAGGGAAAAGGTTTAGCCAAGCTCATGGCTGAATCAAATTGTCAGGCATTGGATATAAACTTTATTGCAACAATAGATAATGAAGAGGATATGGTGACTCCACTAATTAGCCAGACCTTTCTTAAATCACCTTGGTAAGCTGATATTATTTACGTTTTACTGAATTTACAAGCTCCTCCTGAATTATCTAGGAGTAAAAGCAGGTTTTTGAAGATGAAATCCTTAAGATGCTGTATATTAGACAATGCTTTGTTTTGGAGAGATGATCAAGGTATTCTTCTCAATTTCTTATTAAAAGAATAATATGACAAAGTTTTGGAAGAATTTCATGCAGGTGACCGTGAAGGACACCTTTACTGGAAGACCACTACAGATAAAATCCTTAGAGCTGGTTTCTACTGGCCTACCTTGTTTATTGATGTCAAAAAATATGTAACCTCCTGTTACAAAGGTCAAATTTTTGAGGGGAAGAAAAAGCTCTTACCTTTACCCCTCAAGCCAATCTTTGCTGAAATACCTTTTCAACAATGGGGTTTAGACTTCATTGGTGAAATTCACCCACCCTCCTCTGCCCAACACAAATGGATCCTCACAGCCACAAACTACTTCACAAAATGGATAGAGGCCATACCTTCAAGGCAAGCCACAGATACTGTTATCATAACCTTCCTTGAAACCAATATTCTATCAAGATTTGGATTTCCAACGAAGCTCATTACTGATAATGCAGTAGCCTTTAAATCCAAAAGAATGATAGATTTATGCAATAAATACCATATCACCATTGGCCATTCCACATCATATTAAACTCAAGGTAATGGACTGGTAGAATCCTCAAACAAAAGCCTAGTAAACATCATCAAGAAGTTACTAGAGGACAATAAGAAAACTTGGAATAAAAAACTAGTCAATGCCTTATGGGCAGACATATTGACTACTAAGAAATCAATTGGTACTTCTCCCTATAAACTAGTTTATGGGATGGAAGTTGTCTTTCCATTCTCTTTGGGAGTACCAGTAATGAAGATACTTCAAGAGTTGCAGGTTGAACCAAATAGTATCCAAAGAAAAATCAACCAAACTATTCATCTACAACAAACCAGAGAAGAGGTTTATGTCAGGTCTCAAGTTGTGCAGGAAAAGATTAAAAGGATTTTTGATAAGAGAACCAAGGCTGAAGATTTCTACATTGGTGACAAAGTGCTCAAGTGGGATTCAAGGAGGGAAGACAAAGGCAAACATGGGAAATTTGATTTCCTATGGAAAGGTCCCTATGTCATTTATGCTTACAGAGGAAATAATGCTTTCTTCTTGAGAGAAATTGATGGTACAAATGCAGAAGGTGGGCTAGTGAATGGTCGAATGCTAAAACATTACTTTGAACCAAGTTACTAATTTTCATTTCCCATTTGTACATATTCTATTTTCAAAAGTCTAGTTTGGATTGGATGGTGATCTTTGAAGTTGAAGCCTGAAGAGAAGGCCCTAAGCTTTAAAAGATTCACTATCATAAGTATCAATAATGCAGATTCATAGAAGGACACTTTGCAAGGTAACATCAACAACAATTAAAAGGCTATTGATCTTTAGAGTTCTTGACATTTCACAATGAAATTCCATCCCCAGGTGGAGCCACTGTTAGGTTCCTATACCAATAGGAGTCATAATTTTGAATGATTACATTTAAGCCTTGTAATATTGTACATACCTTTGCTTTCTGCAAATGTTTTCCATATTAAAAAATTAAAAAATGTAAATAGGGTATGTCCTAATGAAAAATCAAAGGACAAAAAGAATAAGAGAAGGTCAAAAAATGAAAATATATGAACCCCAAAAACAAAAATAGACCATGAAAGTGTGCAAGTCCAAATGCCACTACTATTTACTTTTATGCAAAATAATGATCGTGTGCAACTTGTTATTCATGCCACAATCCATGGTAATCAAACTATTCAATATTGGTTATTTCATGCTTTGAATTTTATGTTTATAGTTAGAGAATAAAATTTGACCAAATAGTTTAATCTTGGCATATCATAGGTAGGTAGAGAAAATCAAAGGAGCTCATAAGCTTAATCTGAGCCCTTGGATGATATAAGGTTAGAAATAGTTAGTTTGTTTTATAAAAGAAAAGATAGGATAAGGGTTTTCTAGCCTATATGCAACCAAATAAATGAAGAAAACATGTTAGGGTAAGGAATAGGTAAGTAGAAGAAACGTTGTTGAACTACAAAGTTGATTGGATCAAAACACATGCATCATGCTTAGACACATAGTTCAACATGTATGATTAGTTATGAAGGAAAAATCAAAGTTTTGCAAGTTAATGTGATTAACTCTCCCTCATTCATTTTTCCCCTATACTTACTAATTTTCTATCCACAAGCATGTTCTAGTACTTTTAATCCTACAAGTCAAAGAGGCTCAGAGCATTTCTCTGACTTTTGGTGGGACCGGACCCTCAGCTTAATGACTTATGGAGATCAAGTGCTAGAACCCCCTTCATAAAATTCATTCCTCCTTCATCACCCTAATAAAACCCCTTTTCCTAAGGATAAACTTCATTTTCTTAGGAAAAGTAAAAACCCCCATGTTAAAGCCCTTTTCATTCAAAAAACCCACAAAAACATCTTATCCTAAGTATTGAGTGTATGTAAATAAAGTGTGCAAATATTACACTTTACATTATACTTAAGGAAATATCCACTCCGCCCAACACATTTCATATTAATTTTTAAATTTATTATATAAATCCCATAAAACCTTTTTTCCCGTATATTAATTAAATCCCCTATGAAATACCCCCAACCCTTAGTTTTAATAAAAACTATACAATTCCCCCATATCCCGACGAACCCCTCTTAACTCACCAACCCTCGGTAAAGTTAAGAAAACCCTCCATTTAAACCCATGGTCCCACTTTGTTAAAAAACCCTTCCGATTAGTTTAATCTTGAATTTAACCTATAAACCACTTGTATTTAAAGCCTTGGGCCCCCTAAAATTTTTCCCATCCTATCCGTGCTATTTCACCACCCAACCACCATCCGATTGTCAACGCCCAAATCTGATGATGCGCAACCATATTCGGCTCACTCGATGCCCGAACTTTACCCAAAGAATTAAACCCCATCATTAAGCCCCGCTTGATCATTTTAAAACCATGATTAAGTCTTAAATAATCACAATCCACCGTAATTAAAACCCCTGGGCCCCCTGAAAACCATACTTTTATCACCCACGCACATCCCTCTCCTGATTGCCATCCGATCAACATCCCCCTCATCCAATGGTCCATAGCCATATCAGCCACGCTCGATGGTTGATCGTTACCCACTCGATAAAGCAGTTTTCTCTGGCCCCCCAAAGGCTACATGTCAATCACTGGAGTAGATCAGGTGACCCCTCCTAAATACCACCTTCGCCTCATAAGCGGTGTGACAATTTCAAAATACCTCCTCCTCGCCAACCGATAAACCACCTACTGTTCATAAATATGAATTTCTGCACCAAATTTAAAAGTTTCCAGTTAAACCTTGAAAACCTTCGTTTTCATTCCTTTTGCCCGTTTCACAGTAAAAACCATTAAGCCCTTCAACGCCACCCTGAACCTCTGCAACACAATTCGACCTCCGATCACTTTCAAAATGTTGCCACAACTCCTTCCCCAGACATTCCTGTGCCCTAAAGCCATCAATTGCCTTTCTTGCCGACCTGTGTTTTCTTAATAATTCTTGAATTTTGCAGGTAATTGACAGAAGACCAGAGCTTGGATAAAAAATTTTGATACTAGTCGCAAAACTTGTTTACTCCAAGACTTGACAGGAAACCTATTCAAAAACCTTCATTCAGAAGAAGAAAACAATTACACAAGGAACAGAGAAGAAATCATTCATAGAGACATTGACTGTCAAAACAGAGGAAACAAACAGAGTATGGAGTTAGAAGACAAACATATGAAACATACAGAAACTTGACCAATATCCACTACAAGATGCTGATACACATAAAAACAAAAGATTTTAATGATGAAATACATAGTAAAAGGTTAAATGGTATAGTAAAAGAAAAAACACAGTAAAGGATATTGACAGGTCATCAAAGTCAAAGAGTATCAGTGTAAAAGAGTATCAAATGAAAGCCTGAAAGTGACTAAAGCCTCCAGCGTGAACGCTCAAACAACAAAGAGCATAAAAGGCTAAAACCAAATCATAAAGGCCAACAGTACCCCAATAAATGGGACAGCATGAAAGTAGTTCAATAACTGTCTCTATCTTCTTGCAAGAAGATATTTGTATTTCCTAGATTAAATCTTAAGTCAGTTTGAGATATTTTGTAATAAAACTTTTGTATAAATACTTCACAATTCTAAGTATGTAGTGTGGATTCTTAGACATTTATATAGACATCTTGATCAAAAGACTGTAAAGCGATTAGATCATTCACTGAGCCAGCAAGCTGAATTGATGAATAAAGACCAGATATTTCAAAGGATTCATGTGTTGAGTGAAGTGCAGACGAGTATTTTCTCATGTTGTTGTTATCTCTCTTAAAGTTTTTCCACAATGTATATCTGAATCTGAATGCTATAACTGGAGTATTATCTCAGAATTTCTTTAATTACACTAATTGTTTTAACAGTTAGCCAAATAAATGTTTTCTACTGATATCTAAGTTAAGGAATTCTTAATTGCTCCTTAGTTTAGGTTGTCTCTTTATAATCTATAGAAAAGGATTCTTAATTACCCTTTGTTTCCGATTACCCTTTGTTCCTTTTTTAAATCCCAGACTGAGAATTATTAATTTCTCTCTCACCCTGATTCAAACCATTTCACCCCTCTAGCCCAAACACCTGCATTTTACTCTGCTAGCTTGCCCTTTGAACTTTCCCTTTATTGAGTTGATCCTATTCTACTGCCCTTTTGTTGACTCCATAGCCCAATGGTCTAGAGACATCATTCTATCCATCTTCTTTAAGGATCCCACCACCAACTATTCAATACAAATCAAAAACTCCCTGAACATTCATAACTAGCCTGAAATCCCAGCAAACAAAGCTAAATCATACAAAGAGAGCCCTCTCTGAGTATAGGTTGGCTAGAGCCTATGCCCAAAAGTTGGTTTTTGGTTATCTCAATCATTTTCTTTCTTCTAATAACTTCTAGAGAAAATTCTGAGTGATAACATACTAGACCCGCTTTTGTAGATTCTACAGAATTGGATATAGAAATTTAACCAAGTGAAATATAGGTTTGATGGAAACGTTATCTACTTTTGAGAAAAAGGTTATTCAACTGCAAAACAAGAACCACACCTTACTGACTTTGTGCTCTCGAAATAAGGACTTATAGGATTCCATTATGGAAGAAGTTAAGATAATATAAGATGTGATGGTTCTAGTTTATAATGAGATGATGATATTGCATCAAGTTATGGCTCCATTCCCACGCATGCAAAGTGATTCAAAAGATAGAGGAATGATGATGAAACTAGACACCTCAGTAGTTGATCACATATATGAATGGACCAACAAGTATCCTAATGTACCTATAGAGCTGCCAAGGAAAAATTGGATAACAACTAAGATTGATAAGGTTTTGGTCTGTATCAAGATGCAGCCAGATGAGAAGTTGAGCATGTACTTGGATTGGGTAATAGCCTCATAGAAGACCTTATATGGTAGGATGGAATATCTTATCAATATGCACATGATACCTTCCATTGGTTCATTAGATGAAACAAGATCCAAAGAAGAAGTCAAGAAAGATATTGAACCATTTCTGGATCCCATAAAACAACCTACTACAAGAGATAATTTTGAGGCTACAAAAGAGGTGATTACTCAATATGTGGTTGAGCCTATGAGGTTGTACACAAATCTCATGACATTGTCAAACCAAATACAGACTAAGAAATAGATATTGATACCAGATGCATTAGCATGACTTACAAGGGATGGATATGAGCTACAACACAATATCCTAACACTTAGAGGGGAATACAAACTCTGGAAAGCCTATATGGTTCAAGACCTACAAGTAGATGTTTCAAAACTTTCAATCGCTAGGATAGTTGATTGAAAATGTTTTTGTTCCCTTAATATTTATGTAATTTGTATTTTGTTAATAGTGAATTGGAATTTAGAGTAGAGAGATTCACATGGAATGTGAAAGTTCATAGAAAAGTTGAAGGGTCATGAGAGTAGATGAAAGGCCATGGTAGGTGAAAGGTTACCCTGCCTTCTATAAATAAGCCATCATGGATAGATGTAAAGGACCTTTAGTTAAGGATTCAATTTAAGCATATTATTTGAGAACTTGTAGATCTTTTGTGGATTCAAGTGGTGGCTTTGCACTTCCACGAATGGATTTCAGTAGAATTTCATGTGATGATGTTATGAATATTTCAGCTTGATGTTTGAAGCTCTTTGAGCTTGAGTATGAAATTCCTTCCATGTGTTGTCAAGCATTGTGAGATTCTTCTCACAGTGATATGATGGTATATGCTTTGCTTTCACAATGTTTAGATTAAATAAAACATTTTATTGATCTGAGCATGTATCATTTGTCGGATTGTATGCTTTCATGTTATCGATTATGATTGAATTTATGGTTGATAAATGAATGTTTATCTTATATATGAGTTTTAGCTGAATTCTTGCTAACATTGATTCTTTTAGGATTCATGCCACAGTATCTAGACGTTGTTATGTTCATAGCATCTCACATGTTAGATTTCCATAAATTTTCTTAAATTGTGTTTGTTGAAAGTTTTTTTCATTCTCTAAAATTTGTTGTTCATTTTTTCCAAAGTGAACCCTTAAACAACATGGTGGCTGTCAAGCCCACATACCGGATGGGACTCCCATACTAATGGTGTAGATTCTAGTTGGGATTCTACACCAGAGAGACCCCCTAACTGTTGGTGTTAAAATTTGGCCCATCACCAAATATTCATCCCACATTAGATATAATACATTATGTAAATATATGTATATAAATGGTAAATTCATAAAATAACTTCATAAATGCTTAGTTGGAAGTAGGTACAACCGTTCTAACCATTTCTGCTATGTATAAATACTCATAAAGAATGAATACGAACTTGGTTGGATATCCTTCCATCAATTATCTCTTCTTTATTGAGCTATGTGTGCTTGGTGTTCTTGTTGCAATGTAGTCCTTTCTTGATGCATGTTGAAATCATAGTTTCAACACTTTGGCATCATTTCCTCCTTCATTCGATTTGGGCGTTATTAGCAAGAAATGAGGATGGTTCAAAACTTAGTGAAACTATGATATTGAGAATATGAAAATTCATAAGATTGGTCATATGTTCTCATAGATATTGATCTAAAGCCAAGATAAGCATGTAAAAATAAACCATCAAAATTATGAGATAAGTATGCAAATGAGAAAAAAATTATCAAAGATGTTTTTGAATTGCAGTTAATATTTCTTGATAGTTGAAATTGCACAGAGATCAAATATATTTTTGTTGAAGATATGATTGTTTGTTTTTCATATAAGAAAAAGAAATTAATTTTCATAGAGAACACTTTTATTCAATGTTAACTTGTAATCAATAAACTTCTTCCTTAATGAAAACTAAATTAAATCAAGCCCAGACTTGATATGAACCCATGCAAGCTTCCCTCTCCAAGTTTTTAGAGATTTTGTGATGCCCAACTCATTGCAACCATCAAATTTATTTTCATACATTCTAATGGAATCGTTGCTAAGCATAGTAAGGAATCATTAGAAAATCTAATGTAACAAAAGGGAGAAACCTAACCTTACTTTAGTCCATGTTCTTTGGACTAAGTGTTCGGAGAAATTGTCAAATTATGATGTTCTTATTGTTGTAAACTAGTTTGAAAGACTGCATGATGATTTCAAATTGAAATTAAAATGAGGAAATCAATATTTTTATGTGTTTGAGGATTGTGGGCACAAATGTCAACAAAATGGCCATCTCTCTATGTGCATTAAAGGAAAGACCAACAAGAGGCAATCCAATTCCATTATATTGTGTAAATTTTCTTGTATTGACATGCCAACTTGATGGAGCGAGTATCATTTGTTGGCCCTTGAACAAAGTGAATATGTAGTGGTGGATCCTAACTAAAGTCTTTGGAATCTCAAATCTATATTAACTGTAAGAATATTGAATTACATTGGATGATACACTCATGAGAGCTAGAGGGGTTATGCATGTGAGCAAGAGTGGCATGGTCATTGTAGTGAAAGAAGAGGACATATCTAGATTTGGCATAGAGAACCATAACTTAGAACATCATTTATGTATCCATGAAGGTCATTTTTTGTGTTGGGATAATTAAATGACACTAACCTTAACTACCATTGATGGATCTGGTACCTCTTTTCTTGCAAACGAACATCGATTGCGTCTCTATTGCAAGCCACTCACAAGAGAGTCTTTTCACCACGAGATAAGTAATGGTTCTAATTTCCAGATCATAGCTGACTAGGGAGGTAACCCAACAACTACATCTCCTTGAAATCTAAAGGAAATCTTTGCATTTTGTACATAATGTATATATTATTTTTTATGAAATTTGGTTAAGTATTTTTCTTTTTCTTTTTGGTAGTCATAAAATAAGGGAAGAAGGATAATTTATTCTAAAACAACTTGCTGATTTTATTATAGTGTTGTTTCCAGTCAGAGTCATTGCTATTCCCTTCATTGCAGTCACCGTTTCTTTTATTACAACTCTTTTTCCAATAGGATACATCCGTTGTTCCCTTTATCACAGTTGTTGTCGTTCAGACATAGTTTTTGTTTTTATTTGCGGTTGTAGTTCCTATTGTTACATCTATTGTCCCTTTGACTACAATTGTCATTTGTCTCGAAACAACTTGTTGTTTCATTATTTGTTGTTCCATTAGGGTGCAAACACTATTCCTTCGATCTCGTCTGTTGTTCCCTCATGTCATAGTTTTTGTTCCATTGAGCACAACTATTGTTCCCTTTGGTACAATTGTTGTTCTTTTTTGGCACGACTTGTCATTCTAATAATGATTGTTTCCTTTTTAAGAGTCGTTTCCCCTTATCATAGTTGTTGTTTCTATGTTGAACCCACTATTATATTTCATAGTAAGTGTTGTTCCCTTTGTGTACGACTATTGTTCCTTTTTGTACAACCATTACTTCCATATGCAATTTTATTTTTAGTTTTGAAGCATTTTTCGTTTATTTATCATGGTGATAAACATGTCATTTCACTCATTACGTTATGAAGAATATTTTATTTGATTTAACAAATCCTATCAAAATATAATTTTTTTCAAACCCTGATTTTCTAAAGTAACATAAATTGATCATGATCTAGTATTACCACCTAAGTAGTTTTTGTTCTTCTCCATAATAAGTGCTGATTTTCATCGAACATAAATTTATGGGAAAGCAAAAGACACTTTAAAATGTTAAATTTGTCACAATACTTTTTACACCATCCCTAACTCTTAAGGAGTTGATAAGACACCCTATTCTCTAACTTTTCATTAGCTTAAAAAAAGAAAAAAAAAGCCTTATCAAAATATAGAAATTCAGATTACATTTTCTCTTATAAGGATAGGAGGTCTCACCATGAGCCGACCTACCATGATCATAAGACTAAACACAGTGACATTCACATTATGGTTACCAAGCTAGGGTAATGACCTCTGACATTTTAGTCACAGGACAAGAGGTCTCATCATGATCCATCTTGTTCACTTTTTTAAGATCTAGTTAGTGGAATTTTTACTAACTGGTTACCACGCCAGAACAACGGCCTTTGGAGAAAATATCTCTAATAAAGTTATGCATTTTCAGTAAATGGGATATTGGCATATTAAAAGGTTAAAAGGAAAAATGTCGAGGCTATGGACGCTTGCTAGCAGCAGGGTTCTGCCTGTGGTATTGAAGGATAATTAGGATTGCCATATCAATATTGTGTAATTTTGACTTCCTTTTATTTTCATCAAGGAGGAATGACCACAACCTATATGGAATTTTTTTCTAAACAATAAGATGGTAAATCTTAAACTATATGAAAAAATATTTATCTTAGACATCGAGAATGCATATATTATATATAAAGGAAATTTGTTAAATCTACTCTATTTTTCTTCTTCAAAGGTAATTTTCTGTGTGCACATTGTTTTATCCATGAATTTTTTATTTATTTATTTTTTTATATGCTTTCAAATCTCATAAAGATCTTCATACGTCAGCCTATCTTTATATTAAGTATGCCTTATCATTACACCAAGTGCTCTTGTGTGATTTGACCACCCTCCATTACGGTAATTAAGTGTTTTAATGTAATGATTG
Source organism: Pinus tabuliformis (assembly GCA_031772625.1). Classification (NCBI taxonomy): domain Eukaryota; kingdom Viridiplantae; phylum Streptophyta; class Pinopsida; order Pinales; family Pinaceae; genus Pinus; species Pinus tabuliformis. The sequence goes on along the minus strand of CM062811.1, from coordinate 440,573,237 downwards.
ACTTGGCTTGTTACCAAAGGTCGTGGTCGAACTTTTATCATTGTTGGGGCAGGAAACATCACATGCATGATTTGATTGGCATACTTAACAAAAATGGTTAATTATTGCAGTAATATTCTTTGCATATGTTATGATGAATGTTGATACTCTTGGTTTAAACTCTATATACAGCTGTTAAACATTTTCTTGAGAAACAACAGGTGTAGGTATGGGTGGCCGATCAATTCAAGGTGAACCACCTAAACTTCAGGTTACCAAACAAGCTTGGAGAATTTTGGAGTAGGTAGGATGGATCAAATATTTTTCTCAGCTACAAGGATTTGATAACTCTGTTGCTCTGGAGTTTTTACAAAATTTAAGTAATTGAGTAAAGACAGTCGAAGAAGACAGATAATGGTCAAAGAGACAATTTTGGCAGAAGTTGTGGGTATTTCCACATAAGGAGAAATATGGGTAGATAGGCATACTGGACTAGAGAGTTCTATGTTGTTGTTTATGGATCCTGGTGAGGAATTGGTCTGAAAAGGAAAAGGATATCACCCTGCTTCCTTCCCAAAACCATGGAGGGAGTTAGCGGAGATAATGTAGAGGTATATTACATCTGATGCCCGCTACGATGTAGTAAGACCATGACATTTGAAGTTGCCAGCAGCATTGAAACAAAAGGTAACCATAAACTTACCTTTCTTTCTAAATTCCCTTTTGCATGAAGTAGTTGCTAGAATTGGTAAGGCAAAGGACCATAATTCAGTATTCATTCATCATTGCCTCATAAATTTAATAGTAAGTAGGGAATTAAACCAAGCACAGATGACCTGGAATAATTTTGTCAGAAATAATGAGCTACCACCACAAAATGAAGCACATGCAATAGAACTAGCCCAAGCAGAAGTAGAGAATGTCACATAGGAACATATTAAGACCTCAGTATCACATAATTTTACTAGGGTTGAGAAGAGATTAGTGTCTCTTCTAGTATCCCTACCTGCTAAACGAAGAAGGTCTGATAGACTAGCTAAACCAAGGAAATTCACATACTCTAGCGAACAATCACTAAAGGAGAAAATATGCTAGGAATCCCCTGAAGCCCAAGAGACACAATAGGGTAATTCTACCTAAATCCATGAAGATGAGATAGACCGAGGGTTAGAGAATATGGGAACCCTTTTGAATTTTGAGAAGGATGCGGGTTGTTCAGAGTATCCGCCTGAATGAACTCCTAATCCCAACTTTTCAGCATCTACTCCTAATTCTAATGATACTAAGATAATGTAGTCCTCAGAGGACCCTGAGAACCCCTCTTGTCAGGAATAATCGGGACAATCCATCAAAACTATTAAAAAACCAGACTCTCCATTTGAAGGGGTAGTTCTATCATCTCTCTAACATCATGGGATGAGAAATGAACCAATTGATACAGTTCAATTCGATAAGGACCTTATAGAATCTGTAATTTTTCCGACTGATGAAAGAATCACAACTGAGGAACCTGAAAATGTTGCTACTGCTCCCTCTACTTCTACCATACAAATTGAAAAACCTGTTGGAAGAACATAAAGAAGAACCAACCAAGAAATAAGGCTACTAAAACAAGAAAACCAGAAATTATGAAATAAAGTGGAACAACTTAGAAAATGGTTAAGAAACAATAGAATATGTCATCAAAATAAATATGAAATTAGAACAGCTAAAAATCCAAACTGAAAGTTTCCTTAATTTTGTAGAGACACAAACAGAAGAAATACTTACTATTTCCACAGAAAACCAAATAGATCTCAATTTTACTGTGATTACTGTTGAAGCAATCAGTCAAATGAAATCATTGATTTCCATTAATAGGTCTACAAAAACGGAAGTTATACCTCCATACACCCGATTGATTATGGATGTTACTATCCAGGAGTTGAATACAATATTGGAGGAACAACGATAGATTCTAAGTCAGTACAAAGGAGAAGTGATACCCTAGAAGGAACACCATGATTCATTATAGAAGTTTAAAGCATTTTCCTTCACTGAGGATGACACTTATGCTAAGCTCAGGTAGAAAAGAAGAAGGTAGAAATGTTGCAGGGCCAAATTTAGAAAGATTTAGAACAAATCAAGGAGTTTTGCTCCATTTGCTCTGATGCTTTGTCTTGTAGGTGCCTAGCAAAGAACTATGCTTTGTTATTAATTGAATAATATCTATTGCTTAAAATTAAAGTTTTCCAGTTTGGATAACCATCTGAGTTTAATACTCTCTATGATTTCATTAAATCTTTTCAATAACAAGATGAGCATGTAAAATACTTTTTGTGCGAACTATACATGCATAATTTTCTCTTAGAGGACCAGAGGGATGGAAATCCTAGCCCTTTTATTGGCGATGCTTAATTCCAAGCCTTTATCTCTTTTTTCTAAAAATCAAATTAAGTTGTCAAAAGCTCATGACATATATCGAAAAAGGGAAAATGGCCTCAACCTTTGGGTCAGAGGGGGACCAAGGAACCCTTTGTGCACCCTCATTAAGAACAAAAAATTTATGGAAAAATCAGGGGTTGTTTTTGCTCTTGCACCTGTGCATAATGATATTCTTTAGTCTGGTTTGGAATTATTTGAGGAAATCAAAGTAGAATCCCTCCGTGCAACCAAACAATGATGGAATATGTCCTCCAGCAACGTGAAAAATATGGAACCATTCAATTACCGAAATTTTTCAAACAGCAACTAGTAGATTTCGAGAGTATAATCATTTGGTCCTGTATGAAGGACATAATTGGATTGGATGCAGGTATAGATGCCCTATCATTTGGTACCCTCTAGATGTTTACAATATTGAGTATAAGCTTTTGAAAAATATAAAACTACGACCTTCAAGGAAATCCAAAAGAGAAATGGGTTTCGGTATTATGGTGAAGAATCTTACCCAACTTATTCCTTAACACTTCTACATGTTAATCATCTCTTTGCATGAGGACATGCAAAAAAGTAAGCTGGGGGGTGATGTTGGGCCATAGAAATGGTATGTTTCTTCCCTTTATTTCCTTAGTTAATAATCTACTTTTTAACATTTTTACCTTTAGTTTATGATAATTCGAGAGGTAGAAGTTCTAGAAGAGAAGTTAATAGTATCTTAGTTAATTTAGATATTTAAGATATCATAAAGCTATAATCTGAGTTAATTTATGTGTAGAAAGATCTGTTGAATGACTGTTGTTCCTTTGGATTGTTGAAGAGAACTCAAGCATGACAGGCCATTGGCCTAATTTTAGCATGTTGATTGAAGATTTGTACCTACTCATGCAAAATAGTCAAAGAAAAGATATCATTCGCTATTTTGAAAGATTTTATGGTTTAATGAGAAATCCTGAGAATCTTCTGATTCTCAGGATAGCTCCATCATAAGAATTACATTGTAATATATATATCTATATATATATATATATATATATATATATATATATATATATATATATATATATATATATATATATATATATATATATATATATATGTATATGTATATGTATATGTATATATATATATATATATATATATATATATATATATATATATATATATATATATATACATATATATATACATATACATATATACATATACATATACATATACATATACATATACATATACATATACATATACATATACATATATATATATATATATATATATATATATATATATATATATATATATATATATATATATTCAATAAAAAAAAAGAGGGGATGATTATTACTTTTCATTCGCTATAAAACGTGAACAACAAAACTACTTCAAGGTTCTACAGACTTTTCTATAACTCATTTTGACATTAATGAAAACTCAGGGGATTCCATTTTAATATTTTATATTGATTTTTTCTAAGGAAATCACTTCTGGGGACCTTCGGCCCAGTCGCTGGAATGGTTGTTGTCTTCCTTGTATTATTATGAACTGTTCCTTTCCGCATTGAATGAATGTTGTAGTATTACTAATTTTTTTTCCTTTTCGTATTCAATTATTGTTGTGCTTCATGTAAGCTATGAGATTTACGATTCCATTGTGTGAATTCCTAAATTTTTTGATTAGTTTTGTGATTTAGTGATATGCACGCTTAAGGTTTATTATTCGGTTTAATGAGTTTTTCCTGTGTAACAATATAGCTGTGTGAAATTATAGAATTACCTTGTAATAGAGTGATTTTCCATTTTATTGTTAACAATTCTGAGTACTTGTAGTAATTAGTAAATTCCCTTTGAAAATCATTATATATTCTGAAGTTTTGATTTGTAATAAGGAATAGTGGTTTGATAGAACTTAACATCTAATTTTGAGATAGTTTATGATTTTTATATAAGCAATTTACTCCTATTATGGTTTGATAATATTTAGTCTTTTCTACAAGAATTCGTCTTTAGCCTCTGTTTTATAGTAGTCTTACACATGCTCCTGTAATTTAAAGTAATATCACTGCATAGATTGTGTCGACAGCCTTGAAATAAAAAGATGAACCTCAGGTTTATAGATTAATGGAGAGAGGATTGAGTTGATTTCTTAAGAATAACTTAGTACCCAAATTTTTTGCAATGTTGCCGTGGAGGTTTTCAAAAAAGTGATAGATTGTGTCTCTAAAGGGGCATGTATTCAAGATAGAAGGTAAGAATCTACGCATGCACTAAGTAAAGAGCTTGTGCAAGTGCCCAACTTTGGATGATACATTTAAAGTATGTAGGTATGTATGACTAAGAAAAAGAATAGAAATCAAGTAGCTATAGAACAAAAATCTCTATCAAAACCCACAAAAACCCAAGGTCAAGTGAGCCTTGGGAGATCGACCTTTATAGACGAAATGATTTGAAAATCTAGATCTCAAGCATTAGTAGGTCCCCGAACAATATCTGCGAAAGGATCTACCATTTACCCTCGAATAGAAGAGTCATCAACTGCAGCTCGCACCGAGATTCACAACAAAACTGAAGGATTTGAAGAAAGTTTTCCAGATACGCCTATCGGACACTTCATTCCTTCTAATAGATATGAGGAAAATTCCTTTAACTTGAAAGAAGTGGAGGGAGAAATGAGTGGAATATAATTACAATCTATTGAGACAAATCCATAAACTCATGGACTTGGACCCCTTGTGACACCTGTTGGAATAGAAACATTTGAAATTCTTGACCTAAGCAGTGTTGTGAAGCCCCATCGAGGGTTGAACATCAACCAAAATCCACCTACTCAAATAATAACTCCTGATCATGAAATCCCTAAAAGATATTGTTGAATTTTCAACCAAATGGCAAACCAGGTGTCACAAGCTCAGACCTCGACCATAGAATATCCTATAGTCGATCCATTGGCTAATGCTCCGATGAAAGCCATCCCATTATAAAGTATCCCAACTTTTCATGGTATGACTTCAGAAGATCCCAATGCATTCTTATTCGAGTTCATGTTCTATGTAGACGGTATGATTACACCATTGATCCCCATAAGCTGAAATTTTTTCCTTCTACCTTGACGGGGGCAACTTTACATTAGTTCATGGGGTTAGGAGGAGGTACTATAGATTCCTGGGATGCAATGAAAAGTGATTTTCTTGCCAAATAGCAAAATCATTTTCGATCTAGGGACTTAAAAGATGAAATATTTAAAATGAATGCAAATGAAAGTGAAACCTTAGAGGAACAGATTCAAAGATTTCAGTATGACCTACAGAGATCACCTTATACCAATTTACCAAAGGAAGTGCTAAAACTGCTTTAAATAAAGGCATGAAAGATGAATGGATGGAAAACAATTAATTTGATGGGGAAAAATGATATTTCCCAGTAAGAATATGATGATATTGTTACACTATGTAGTAGGTGCTCATGAGGAAGTACGCGGACCAGATTTGGAATTAGGGATTCTCTTACTCGAACCAACAAAGTTATAGGTGGAAGTGTAACTCGAGAAGAGGTTGGTAATCTTTGAGAAGATTTTAAAATTGACATTTTGGGCACATTAAATACATAGTTTGACATCTTGTAGGCTAAATAGAAAAAAGTTGAAGTAGAATGAGCTTTAGCCATATTATGCCCATGCAACCAAAAGAAACATAGCCAAACAGAATATCCACTGGATACGGTTGAAGCATGCACTATTTGCACTAAATATCATTTAACAGACCTATGTACATCACTTCCAGGATTGAAGTTCGTGTTAAAAGAAGCTGAGGAAGATCCAAAACCATCATATCTTATGTCACAATGATGAAAATGGTAGGCCCGTCCTTCAGGTATGATGCAAGGTCCATATTTTTTATTTATTGAGGACCTACGTGGAAAGGATAACCATATTTTAACTCCACTTGGAAACGCCAGCCTTATGCTGCACCATCTTGGCCAAATCAACCATTTATTGGACCTGTATGGCCAAATCAACAATACTCCACCCCATCCTGGAATAACACAACCTACAAACCCTATCCTTCACAATGGAATAATTCATCTATGAAAAACTCAATGTGGCCTCAAAACTAGTAGTGTCCTGCAGGACCAATCAATCTGCATGCCGAGACTCTTCCCTAATCTCAACCATCACTACATTTCCATTTCAATTACCCTCGAACCCCTAACCCCTGGTACACCCACACTTTCTAGCTTAACTCAATCCTAATCCAAATAACATACCTGTCCAATATGTACAAATTCTTGAAAGTTAGGATTATGAAGTAAATCCTCTTGAATGCAATGAACTATGACTAAGATATGGGTGAGTTTTCTTCCTTAAAGGTGACAAAGCTAATAAGGAACTGGAAGAAAATGAAACATGCATACAGGTGAAGCCTATAGTGAAACCTCCAACTGTAGTTATTTCCAAAATAGAACTGGTTGATGCTGCAATCAATCAACAAGGTTCTGATAGAGTTACAGTCACTTCTCCTCCATTCCTCAAAAGACTTAGCATAATTAAACCAACTATTTATTATGATTTTGATATTATACAAGAACTAAATAATTTATGTATACAAATTATCTCCTTTAGGCTATACGAGACATTCCGATCTATGCTAAAACAATCAAAGAATCATGCGGTAAAAATCATGGAAGGAAACCCAAAGACCCACCAACAATTCACGTTGTACAAACATTATTTGGTCTCATTTTAGGAAAACAGGTACTTGTAAAGTATGATGACCCAAGAAATAGAGTAGTAACTCTCCAAATTCAGGGTTGCATATTTGCAAATACTCTGGTAGATTTAGGAGCAACCATTAATATTTTAACTCATGAGACCTGTAGTATTTTGGGTATCACAACCTTGAAGCCAACCTAAACTTTATTAGAGTTAGCTGATAGATCAGTAGTCAGGAATGAAGGTACTCTGGAAGACATTATTGTCTGTTTTGATTCCTGGGACTGGTAGAATTTTTGGTTATCAATCCAAGGAATAGATTAGATGAGCACCCTCTGATATTAGGGAGGCCATGGTTGGCAACAACAGACGCATATATAAGATGCTGAATAGGAAACATGACAATTACCAAGGGAAACACCAGCAAAAACCTCATCCTATATCCACCTGCTAAACCCAACCTACTTATTGAAAATCATCAGCCATGCCCGCATAGATACCAAGAAGAAAACTTGTGCTCCCCTCTTACATTAGATGAAGCCCTCGAACTTAAAAATCATATAGAAGACGACATAATAAACGACTTAATTAAATGATCATCTACCATAGCGAATGCAATGTGTGAAATGTTGAAAGCTATAATTGACAATGAAGCCTAAGAATATCCATTATAAATTCTAAATAATCATCATATACCCATGACTGTCGTTCATAATAGAATACCAATTGAAATTGAACCAGGTAAAACCCTTAACATTAATCCCAATTTGGACAACCAACAACAACAGAAAATAATCCAAATTTTTCGCAGATATAAATATGCATTTCCCTAGGAATATTCAGATATGAAGGGTATCGACCTACAATTATGTACTCATCACATTTATATAGAGAAGATTAAATCCACATCTCAGGGATATAGTAAAACAAGAATTACAAAAACTGTTGGATGTTAATTTTATATACCCTATTTCAGACAACCAGTGGGTTTCTCCATTAGTTTTCATCCCCAAGAAGAATAGGAAGTGGAGAATTTGTGTAGATTATAGAGAACTCAATAAGGCTACCCAGAAAGACCATTTTCCCCTTCCATTTATAGACCAAGTTCTTGACACTCTCACTAGGAAGAAGTTTTTCTTTTTCTTAGAAGGTTTCGACGATTAAAACCAAAGCCAAATTGCTCTCGAAGATCAAGATAAGACCACATTTACCTTCCCATGGGGAACATTTGCATATAGAGTTTTACCTTTTGGGCTATGTAATTCTCCAACCACTTTTCAAAGGGAAATCTTTAGTATATTCTCTGATTTTATTAATGAAGGAATTGAGTTGTATGTGGACGACTTTACCATGTATGGTGATGAATTTGATCAAGCCTTAACGAATTTGGAAAAAGTGCTTGAACGATGTATTGCTACCAGATTGTGCCTTAGTCATGAAAAATTCCATATGATGATGACCAAAGGTGTAGTTTTAGGACATTATATTTTTGCTACAGGTATTCAAGTAGATCTGACAAATATTGAGGTAATTCTTAATTTACCCACCCCTCATACACCAACAGCGGTATGAAGTTTCCTTGGCTATGCCAGATATTATCGCATATTTATAGAAAATTTCTCAAAAATAGCTACACCATTATATGTCTTATAAGGTAACACTGAGTTTGAGTGGTTTGATAGATGCGATGTCATGTTTGCGGATATTAAAAAGATGGTTTCAACAGCCCCAATACTAAGAGGATTGAATTGGAATTTTGCCTTCCATATCTCATCAAATGCATTAGAGAAAACAGTAGGTGTTGTACTTAGATAAGAAGAAGACAAGAAACCATACGCCATTTACTATATCAAAAAAAATCTTACATCAGTTGAATTAAATTATATGGTGAAAGAGAAGGAATCTTTAGCTATTGTATATGCTATTAATAAATTTCGTCATTATATAACTGGATATCCAACCTTTCTGTACATTGATCATTCTACTATTAGATATTTAGCTAACAATCCTATTACTAATGGTCAAGTGACTTGATGGTTTTTTTTATTACAAGAGTTCGATATTACCATCTAAGATTAGCCAAGAAAAGAAAATCTCATTGTAGATTTCTTGTCCCCAGTACCTAGGATAATTGATCCACCACTAGTGGATGATCAATTCCCAAACGAACATTTGTTTGTTGTAATAGTAAAGACACCTTGGTACGTTGATGTGGCAAATTAACTAGAAGCAAGAAAATTTCCAGCACATTTGTCACCACGAGAAAGGAAATTAATTTTTCAATGCAGCGCTCGATTTTCCTGGATAAGCGGATAGCTCTTACACATGGGCTCCTATTTTCAAATTCGCAGATGCATTAGGGAGGATGAAATTTATGATATTTTGAAAGCTTTCCATGATGAACCCTATGGTGGGAATTTTGCTGATCATAGAACTAGACACAAAGTACTCCAGATGGGCTATTACTAACCCACGATATTTAAAGAGGCCAAAAAGTATGTCCAGGGTTGTGAAAACTGCCAAAGAATGGGTTGTCCTGGCCAAGCTGACAAAATTCCTCTACCACCGCGACTGGTAATAGAGCCTTTTGAGAGATGGGAATTATACTTCGAGGGTCCTTTTAATCTACCATCAAACCAAAAAGCATACATCTTAGTTTGCATAGACTACGTGACTAAGTGGGTGGAAGCATTAGCCCTTCCAAAAGCCATGAAAGAAGAAGTTATTAACTTCCTATTTGAACTTTTCATGCGATACAAATTACCAAGAGAAGTAATAACAGATGGGGGATCATAATTTATGCTCATAAGATTTCAGCCACCCCTCAAAATTATCATATCAAGCATAGGATTACTTGTATGTACCACCCCTAGGAAACCGGAAAAGTGGAAAACACTAATAAAGTATTGGAGGTAATTCTAACGAAACAATATCTGCAAATCGTCAGAATTGGGAAACTAAACTAGCCTTATGGGCTTACCGGATGACATGGCGCAACACTACTAGCTATTCACGATATCATCTTGTTTTTGGCAAGGAACCTATTTTTCCAATTAAATTTGAAATAAAGACTCTTAAAATTGCACAAGAAGTTGGATTGGATTTACAGAAGCATAGAAGAAATGCTTACAATGGCTTAACAAATTAGACAAGTCTCTCCTAGTTTCTCTCCAACGCACAACTATTATTCAGCAACAGAGGGCCAAATGGCATGATCATCTTATTAAAAATAAATTGTTTGAAAAAGGCGACTGGGTGCTCGTATACGATTCTAGATTTTAGGATTTTCCAAGAAAACTCCACACGAGATGGCTCGCACCTTACGAGATCACTGAATTTCATGATAAAGGTATGTTAACCTTAACTGCCATTGATGGATCTAGTACCTGTTTTCTTGAAAATGGACATCAATTGTGTCTCTATTGCCAGCCACTCACAAGAGAGTCTTTTCACCACGAGATAAGTAATGATTCTAATTTCTAGATCGTAGCTGATTAGGGAGGTAACCCACCAGCTACATCTCCTTCAAATATAAAGGAAATATTTCCAATTTGTACAGAATGTATATATTTTTTTATGAAATTTGGTTAAGCCTTTTTCTTTTTTCTTTTTGATAGTAATAAACCAAGGGAAAAAAGATAATTGATTCTAAAACAACTTGTTGATTTTGTTATAGTGTTGTTTCCATTCACAGCTGTTGTTGTTCCCTTTATCACAGTCATTGTTTCTTTTATTAAAACAATTGTTCCAATAGTATATATCTATTGTTCCCTTTATCACAGATGTTGTCCTTCAGACACAATTGTTGTTTTTATTTGCGGTTGTAGTTCCTATTGTCACATTCGTTGTCCCTTTGACTACAGTTGTCGTTCATCTCAACAAAATTTTTTGTTTCATTCTTTTTTGTTCCATTAGGGTGCATTCATTTTTCCTTCGTTCTCAACTGTCGTTCCCTCATGTCATAGCTGTTATTCCATTCATGACAATTGTTGTTTGCTTTCATACAATTCCTATTATTTTTTGGCACGATTTTCCATTCTAATAACGATTGTTTCCTTTTTAACAGCCACTGCTCCTTATCACAGTTGTTGTTTCTCTATTACAGCCAATGTTATCTTTCATAGTAGATGTTGTTCCCTTTGTGCATGGCTATTGTTCCTTTGAGTACAACCATTACTTCCATATGAAATTTTCTTTGCGGTTTTGAAGAATTTTTGTTTTATTTACCACAGTGATAAACATGTCATTTCACTCATTACCTTATGAAGAATATTTTATTTGATTTAACAAATCCTATCAAAATATAATTTTTTCGCAAATCTTGATTTTCTAAAGTAACATAAATTGTTCATGATCTATTATTACCACCTAAGTATTTTTTGTTCTTCTCCATAATAAGTGGTGATTTTCTTCAAACATAAATTTATGGGAAAGAAAAATACACTTTAAAATGGAAAATTTATCACAATACTTCTTACGCGATCCATAACTCTTAAGGAGTTGATAAGGCACCCTATTCTCTAACTTTTCATTAGCTTAGAAAAAAAACGTATCTAAATATAGAAATTTAGATTACATTTTCTCTTATAAGGATAGGAGGTCTCATCACGAGTCAACCTACCATGATTAGAAGACTTAACATAGTGACATTCCTATTATGGTTACTAATCTAAGGTAATGGCCCTTAACATTATAGTCACAGGACAAGAGGTCTCATCATGAGCCAACTTGTTCACTTTGTTAAAATCTGGTGAGTGGCATTGTTATTAAATGGTTATCATGCTAGAACAATGGCCTTTTGAGAAAATATCTCTAATAAATTTATGAATTTTTAGTAAACGAGATACTGGCATTGCAAGTAGTTAAAAGGAAACCCTGTCAAGCCTATGGATGCCTGCTGGCAATAGAGGCTCTGCCTGTGGTATTGAAGTATAATTAGGACTTCCATATCAATATTGTGTCATTTTGACTTCCTTTCCTTTTTATCAAGGAGGAATCACAACCACCTATATCAAAATCTTTTCTAAACACTAAGGTGGTAGATCTTAAACTATATGAACAAATATTTCTCTTAGACATTGGGAATGCATATATTATATATAATGGAACTTTGTTAAATCTACTCTATTTTTCTTCTTCAAAGGTAATTTTCCCCATGCATGTTTTTTTATCCATGATTTATTCTTTTTTATATATATGCATTCAAATCCTGCAAAAATATTTGTACTTCAACCTATCTTCATATTAAGTATGACTTATCATTACACCAAGTGTTCTTGTGTCATTTGACCATCCTCCATTATAGTAATTAAGTGCATTAATGTAATGAATGACTTGCCTTGTTACCAAAGGTCGTTGTAAACCTTTTTCTCATTATGGGGGCAAGAAACATCACATGCATGATATGACTGGCACACTTAAAAAAATGGTTAATTATTGTAGTAATATTCTTCGCATATGTTATGATGAATGTTGCTACTTTTGGTTTGAACTCTGTATATAGATGCAGGTATGGGTGGCTGGTAAATTTGAAGTGAACCACCTCAACTTCGGGTTACTGAACAAGCTCGAAGAATTTTGGAGTAGGTAGGATGGACCGAATATTTTTCTCAGCTACAAGGATTCGATAACTCTGTTGCTCTGAAGTTTTTACAGAATTTAAGTAATGGAGTAACGAAAGTCATAAGAAGACAGATAACAACCAATGAGACAATTCTAGCAGAAGTTACAGGTCTTTCCAGAGAGGGAGAAAGATGGGAAGACATGCATATTGGACTAGAGAGTTCTATGTTGTTTTTTATGGATCTTGGTGAGGAATTGGTCCGTAAAGGCAAAGGCTATCCCCCTGCTTCCTTTCTAGAACCATGGAGGGAGTTAGTGGAGATAATGCAGAGGTATATTACATGCGATGGCCATTATGACATAGAAAGACCACGACATTTGAAGTTGTTAGCATCGTTGAAACAAAAGGTAACCATAAACTTACCTTTCTTTCTAAATTCCCTTTTGCATGAATTACTTTCTAGAATTGGTAAGGAAAAGGACCATAATTCAGTATTTAGTCCTCATTGCCTCATAAAGTTAATAGTCAACAAGGAATAAGCCAAGCAATGATGACATGGAATAATTTTGTCAAAAATAATGAGCTACCACCCCAAAATGAAGCACATGCAATAGAACTAGGCCAACTAGAAGTAGAGAATGTCACATAGGAACAGGTTCAAACCTCAATATCACAAAATTTAACTAGGGCCAAGAAGAGATTAACGTCTCTTCAAGTCTCCCTACCTGCTAAGCGAAGAAGGTTTAATAGATTGGCTAAACCAAGGCAATTGAAAAACTCTATCAAACAACCGCTAGAGGAGAACATGTTCCAGGAATCCCCTCAAACCCAAGAGACACAATAGTGTAATTCACCCTAAATCCATGAAGATGAGATAGCCCGAGTGTTTGAGAATATGGGAACCCTTTTCAATTCTAATAAGGGCATGGATTATTCAGAGTATCCACCTAAACAAACTCCTACTCCTAATTGTTCACCATCTACTCCTAATTCCAATGATATTGAGATATTGTAGTCCTCATAGGACCCTGAGAACCCCTCTTGTCAGGAACAATTACGAGAATCTAGGAAACTGTTAAAGAACTAGACTCTCCATTTGAAGGGGCAGTTCTATCATCTCCCAAACATTAGGGGATGATAAATTACCCAATTCATACAGTTCAATTCGATAAGGACATTATAAACTTTGTAATTTTTCTAGCTGATGAAAGAATAAAAAATAAAGAACCAGAAAATGTTGTTGTTTCTCCCTCTACTTCTATCGCACAAATTGAAAAACTTGTTGGAAGAAGAGAAAGAATAACCAACCAAGAAATAAGGCTGCTAAAACAAGAAAACTAGAAAATATGAAAGAAAGTGGAACAAATTAGAAAATGGTTAAGAAATAATAGAAGATGTCATAAGAAGAAACATGAAACTATGACAACGGAAATCCAAACTGAAATTTTCCTTAATTTTGTAGAGACACAAACAAAAGAAATCCTTACTATTTCCACAGAAACCTAAACAGACCTCACTTCTACTGTGATTAAATTTGAAGTAATCACTCAAATAGAATCATTGATTTCCATTATTAGGGCTACACTATTGGAAGTTATACGTTCATACACCCGATTGATTATGGATGTTACTATCCAGGAGTTGAATACAATATTGGAGGAACAACGACAGATTCTAAGTCGGTACAGAGGAGAAGTGATACCTTGGAAGGAACACCAAGATTTATTATAGAAGCTTAAAGCATTGTCCATCACTGAGGATGAGACTTATGCTAAGCTCAGGGTAGAAAAGAAGAAGGTATAAATGGTGTAGAGCTAACTTTAGAAAGATTTAGAACAAATCGAGTAGGTTTTCTCCATTTACTCTGATGCTTTGTCCTGTAGGTGCCTAGCAAAGAACTATGCTTTGTTCTTACTTGAATGATATCTATTTCTTAAAATTAAAGTTGTCTAGTTTAGAAAACCCTCTGAGTTTAATATTGTCTCTAATTTCATTAAATCTTTTCAACAACAATATGATCATGTAAAATACTTTTTGTGCGAACTATACATGCATAATATTTTCTTAGAGGACCAAAGGGATGAAAATCCCAACGCTTTTATTGGCGATGTACAATTTCGAGGCCTTTATCTCTTCTTCTAAAAATCAAATTAAGTGGTTAAAATCTCATGACATATATTGGAAAATGGAAAATGGCCTCGACCTCTAGGTCAGAGGGGAACCAAGGAGCCCTTTGCGCAGCCTCATTAAGCACAAATGTTTTATGGAAAAATCAGGTATTGTTCTTGCTCTCATACTTGTGCATAATGATATTCTTCAGGATGGTTTGGAATTATTTGAGGAAATCAAAATATAATCCCTCTGTGCAACCAAACAGCGATGGAATATGTCCTCTAGCAAGGTGAAAAACAGGGAACCATTCAATTACCAAAATTTTCAGGCAACACCCAGTGGATATCGAGAGTATGCTCATTTGGTCCCATCTAAAGGACCTAACTGGATTGGTTGAAGATATAGATGCCCTATCATCTGGTACCCTCCAGATGTTTACAAGCCTAAGTATGAGCTTTCTCAAAAAGATAAAACTATGGCCTTCAAGGAAAACCAAGAGAGAAATGGGTTTCATTATTATGGTGAAGAATCTTACCCAGCTTAGTCCTTAACACTTCTACATGTTAATAATCTATTTGCATGAGGACATGAAAAAAGGTAAGCTGGGGGGTTGATGTTGGGCCATAGAAATGGTATCTTTCTTCCCTTTATTTCCTTTTTTAATAATCTTATTTTTAATCTTTTTACCTTTAGTCTATGATAATTCGAGAGGTAGAAGTCCTAGAAGAGCAGTTAATATTATATTAGTTAATTTATATATTAAAATATCATAAGACTATAATCTGAGTTAATTTATGTGCAAAACTCAAGCGCGGACAGGCCGTTGGCCTAATTTTGGCATGTTGATTGAAGATCTGTACCTACTCGTGAAAAATAGTCAAACAAAATATATCATTCGCTATTTTAAAATATTTTATGTTTTAATGAGCAATCCTGAAAATCTTCTGATTCTGAGGATAGCTCCATCATAAGAATTGCATTGTAATATATATATAAATTCAGTAAAAAAGAAGAAGGGATGATTATTACTTTTCATTCACTATAAAATGTGAACAACAGAACTACTTCGAGGTTCTACAGACTTTTTTGTCACTCATTTTGACATTAATGAAAACTTAGAGGATTCCATTTTAATCTGTTATATTGAGTTTTTCTAAGGCAGTCATTTCTGGGGACCTTGGGCCCAGTCGCTAGAATGGTTGTTGTCTTCCTTGTATTATTATTAATTGTTCCTTTCCGCATTGAATGATTGTTGTAGTATTACTATTTGTTCCTTTCAACATTAAGTGATTGTTGTGCTTTATGTAAGCCGTGAGATTTACGACTCCATTGGGCGAATTCCTAAATTTGTTTATTAGTTGTGTGATTTAGATATATGCACGCTTAAGGCTTATTATTCAGTTTAATGAGTTTTTTTTATTTGTAATAATCTAGTTGTGTGAAATTCTAGAATTACTTTGTAACAGGGTGATTTCCCATTTATTGTTAGTATTTCTGAGTACTTGTAGTAATTAATAAATTCCCTTTGAAAATCATTATATATTATGAAGCTTTGATTTGTAATAAGGAATAGTGGTTTGATATAACTTAACATCTTCTTTTGAGATAGTTTATGATTTCTGTATAAGAAATTTACACCTATTAAAGTTTTATAATATTTAGTCTTTTCTGCAAGCATTCTTCTTTAGCCTCTGCTTTATAGTAGCCTTACACATGCTCTTGTAATTTAACTACTATCCCTACATAGATTGTAATGATAGCCTTGAAATAAAAAGATTAACCTTAGGTTGATAGATTAATGGAGAGATAATTGAGTTGATTTCTTAAGAATAACTTAGTACCCAACATTTTGGCAACATTGCCGAGGAGGTTGTCAAAAAGGTGATAGATTGTGTCTCTGAAGGCCCAGGTATTCAAGACGGAAGGTAAGAATCTATGCATGCACAAAATAAAGAGCTTGTGTCGGTGCCCAACTTTGGATGATACATTTAAAGTATGTAGGTGTGTATGGCTAAGAAAAATAATAGAAATTTGGTAGCTATAGAACAAAAATCTCTAACAAAACCCATGAAAAACCAAGGTCCAACGAGCCTTGGGAGATCGAAATTTATAGACAAAATATTTTGAAAATATGGATATCAAGCATCAGTAGGTCCCCAAACAATATCTGGAAGGGCTCTAACATTTCGCCTCAAGTAGCAGAGTCATCAACTGCAGCTCACGCTGAGATTCACAACAAAACTGAAGGATTTGAACAAAGACTTTAAGATACACCTATCAGACACTTTAGTCCTTCTAATAGATGTGAGGGGAATTCTTGTAAATTGAAAGAATGGGAGGGAGAAACGAGTGGAATAGAATTACGATCTATTGAGACAAATCCACAAACTCTTGGACTTGGACGCTCATGAGGAAGTACATGGACCAGATCTGGAATTAGGGATTCTCTTACTCGAACCAACAAAGTTCCAAGTGGAGGCATAACTCGAGCAAAGATTGGTAATCTTTTAGAATATTTTAAAATTGAAATTTTGAGGACATTAAATACAAAGTTCGACAGCTTGCAAGCCAAACATAAACAAGCTGACATAGAATCAACTTTAGCAATATTCTGCCCATGCAACTGAAAGAAACATAGCCGAAGGGAATGTCCAGTGGATATAGTTGAAACATGCGCTATCTACACTAAATATCATTCAAAAGACCTATGTCCATCACTACTAGGATTGAAGGCCATTTTCAAAGAAGTTGAGGAAGATCCAGAAACATCATATCTTATGGCACACCGATGACAATGGCAGGCCCACCCTTCAGGTATGATGCAAGGACCATCTCTATTTTATTCATGATAGTATGTTCAACAGTAAATTCCTAGATCTACATGGCAAGGATAACCATCTTTTAACTCCACTTGGAAACCCCAACCTTATGCCACACCATCTTGGCCAAATCAACCATTTTTTGGACCTATATGGCCAAATAAAAAATTCTCCACCCCATCTTGGAATAACATGGCCAATAACCCCTATCCTTCACAATGGAATAATTCATCTGTGTAAAATTCAACGTGTCCTGAAAACTGGCAGCGTCCTGCAGGACCAATCAATCCACTTGTCGGGATTCTTCCCCTGTCTAAACCATCACTACAAGCTCCATTTCAATTACCCTCGAACCCCCATCCCCAAATATGCCCATAATTTCCAGCTCAGCTGAATCCTAATCCAAATAACATACCTATCCAATATGTACAAATTGTTGAAAGTTTGGATTATGAAGTAAATCCTCTTAAATGCAACTAACTACAACTGAGATCTGGGTGAGTTGTCTTCCTCCAAGGTGAAAAAAGATGATCAAGAACTAGAATAAAATAAAACATGCATAGAGGAGTAGCCTATAGTGAAACCTCCAATTGTAGTTATTTCAAAAATAGAACTGGTCAATGTTGCAATCAATCAACATGGTTCTGATAGAGTTACAACCGCTTCTCCTCCATTCCCTGAAAGACAACATAATTAAACCAACTGTTTATTCCGATTTTGATCTTATAGGGGAATTAAATAATTTAACTATAAAAATTCCGCTCCTTCAAGCTATACGAGGCATTCTAATCTATACTAAAACAATCAAAGAATTATGCGTAAAATAACATGGAAGGAAACCCAAAGACCCACCAACAATTCATGTTGTAGAAACATTATCTAATCTCATTTTAGGAAAACAGGTACCTGTAAACTACGATGACCCAATAAATCCATTGGTAACTGTCTAAATTCAGGGTTGCACATTTCCAAATACTCTGGTAGATTTAGGAGAAACCATCAATATTTTAACTCATGAGACTTGCAATATTTTGGGTATCACAACCTTGAATCCAACCTCAAATTTATTAGAGTTAGCTGATAGATCAATAGTTGGGCATGAGGGTACTCTTGAAGACATTATTATCTATGTGGACTCTTGGGAATACCCGGTAGACTTTTTGGTTATCAATACAAGGAATAGATTAGATGGGCACCCTCTTTTATTAGGGAGGCCATGGTTGGCAACAACGGGTAGCATGAAAATTACCAAGGGAATCGCCAACAAAAACCTCATCCTATATCCACCTATTAATCACAACCCACCTATTGAAAATCAACAGCCATGCCCGCATAGATACCAGGAAGAAAACTTGTGCTCCCCTCTTACATTAGATGAATCCCTCAAACTTAAAAATTAGATAGAAGATGATATAATCGTTGGCTTCATTAACAGAACGTCTACCATAGGGAATCCAACGTGTCAAATGTTAAAAGCTATACTTGATAATGAAGCCCAGGAATATCCATTAGAAATTCTCAATAATGATCGTATACCCACGACTGTCGTTCATAATAGCATACCAATTGAAATTGAACCAGGTAAAACCCTTAACATTAATGCCAATTTGGATAACCAACAACAACAAAAATTAATCCAGATGCTTCGTAGATATAAATAGGCATTTTCCTAGGAATATGTAGATATGAAGGGTATCAGACCACAATTATGTACTCATCACATTTATATAGAGAAAAATTCCTGTGCTATTCGGCAGTCCCAGAGAAGATTAAATCCACATCTCAAGGATATAGTAAAACATGAATTACAAAAACTTATGGATGTTAATTTTATATACCCTATTTCAGATAACTAGAGGGTTTCTCCATTATTTTTCGTCCCCATGAAGAACAAGAAGGGGAGAATTTGCGTAGATTATAGAGAAATCAATAAGGCTTCCTAGAAAGACCATTTTCTCCTTCCATTTATAGACCAAGTCCTTGACACTCTCGTTGGGAAGAAGTTTTTCTTCTTCTTAGATGGTTTCAACGGTTATAACCAAATCTAGATTGCTCCTGAAGATCAAGATAAGACCACATTTACCTTCCCATGGGGAACATTTTCATATAGAGTTTTAGCTTTTGGTTGTGTAATGCTCCAGCCACTTTTCAAAGGGCGATCTTCAGTATTTTCTCTTATTTGATTAACGAAGGACTTGAGTTGTATATGAACGACTTTACCCCGTATGGTGATGAATTTGATTAAGCCTTAATGAATTTGGAAAAAGATCTTGAACGATGTATTGCTACTAGATTATACCTTAGTCATGATAAATGCCATATGATGATGACCGAAGGTGTAGTTTTAGGACATATATTACTGCTGCAGGTATTCAAGTAGATCCGAAAAAGATTGAGGTAATTCTTAATTTACCCACGCCTCATACACCAACAGAGGTATGCAGTTTCCTTGGCTATGCTAGATATTATTACATATTTATAGAAAATTTCTAAAAAATAGCTGCATCATTATATATTTTAACAGGTAAACACGAGTTTGAATGGTTTGACAAATGTGATATCGCTTTTGCAGATCTTAAAAAGTTGGTTTCAACAGCCCCACTACTAAGAGGACTGAATTGGAATTTGCCCTTCCATATCTCATGAAATGCATCAGAAACAACATTAGGTGTTGTCATTGGATAAGAAGAAGACAAGAAACCATACTCCACTTACTATATCAACAAAAATCTTACACTAAATGAATTAAATTATATAGTGATAGAGAAGGAATCTTTAGTTGTTGTATATGCTATTAATAAATTTTGTCATTATATAACTAGATATCCAGTATTTCTATACACTGATCATTCTACTATTAGATATTTAACTAATAAACCTATTACTAATGGTCGGGTGTCTCGATGGTTGCTGTTATTACAGGAGTTCAATATTACCATCTAAGATCGAATAGGAAAAGAAAATATTGTTGCAGATTTGTTGTCCCGAGTACCTAAGATAATTCATCCATCACCTGTGGATGATCAATTCTCAGACGAACATTTGTTTGTCATAATAGTAAAGACACCTTGGTATGCTGATTTGGAAAATTACCTGGCAATAGGAAAGTTGCTATCACTTTTTTCACCACGAGAAAGGAAATTAATTCTTCAGTGCAATGCTCAATTTTCCTGAATAGGCGGATATGTCTTCCACATGGGCTCCAATTTTCAAATTTGCAGACACATCAAGGAGGATGGAATTTATGATATTTTGAAAGATTTCCATTGATGAACCCTATGGTGGGAATTTTTCTGATAGTAGAACTGGACACAAAGTTCTCCAGATGGGCTATTACCGACCCATGATATTTAAAGATGCCAAAAAGTATGTCTAGGGCTGTGACAAATGCTAAAGAATGGGATGTCCTAGCGAAGCTGACAAAATGCCTCTGTAACTGCAACTGTAATAGAGACTTTTGAGAGATGGGCATTAGACTTCGTGGGTCCTTTTAATCCACCATCGAACCAAAAAGTGTACATCTTAGTTTTCATAGACTATGTGACTAAGTGGGTGGAAGAAGTAGCCCTTCCAAAAGACACGGAAGAAGTAGTTATTAACTTCCTATTTGAACTTTTCATGTGATACAGATTACCAAGAGAAGTAATAACAAATGGGGATCATAATTTACCACTCATAAGATTTCAACCACCCTTCAAAATTATCATTTCAAGCACAAGATTACTTATCCGTACCACCCCCAAGAAAATGGACAAGTGGAAAGCACTAATAAAGTATTGGAGGAAATTATAACAAAACAGTATCTATGAATCATCAGAATTGGGAAACTAAACTTCAAAAAGCCTTATGGGCTTAGTGGACAACATGATGCAACATTACTGGCTATTCACCATATCATCTTGTTTGTGGCAAGGAACCTATTTTTCTAATTGAATTTGAAATAAAGACTCTTAAAATTGCATAAAAATTTGGAATGGATTTTACAGAAGCACAAAAGAAACGGTTATAGTGGCTTAACGAATTAGACTAGTGGCGTCTAGTTTATCTCCAATGCACAATTGTTATTTAGCAACAGAGGGCCAAATGGCATGATCATCTTATTAAAAATAAATTGTTTCAAAATGGCGACTGCGCATTGCTATACAATTCCAGATTTCAGGATTTTCCAGGAAAACTCCACATGAGATGGCTCGCACCTTATGAGATTGTTGAAGTTCATGATAACGGTATGGTAACCTTAACTACCATTGATGGATTTGGTACCTCTTTTATTGAAAATGGACATCGATCGTGTCTCTAGTGCTAGCCACTCACAAGAGATTATTTTCACCATGAGATAAGTAAGGATTCTAATTTCCAGAGCTAACTTGGGTGGAAACCCAACAGCTACATCTCCTTGAAATCTAATGGAAATATATGCATTTTGTACAGAATGTACATATTTATTTTCTTGAAATTTGGTTAAGTATTTTTATTTTTGGTAGTAATAAACTAAGGGAAGAAGGATAGATGATTCTAAAACAACTTGTTGATTTTGTTATAGCGTTGTTGCCAGACACAGTCATTGTCCTTCCCTTTATTGCAGTCATTGTTTCTTTTATTACAACTGTTATTCCAATAGGATATATCTATTGTTCCCTTTATCATAGATGTTTTCCTTTAGACACAATTGTTGTTTTTATTTGTGGTTTTCGTTGCTATTGTCACATTCATTTTCCCTTTCACTACAACTGTCATTCATCTCAGAACAACTTTTTTTTTTTTTTCGTTATTTGTCATTCCATTAGGGTGTAGTCATTGTTCCTTCGATCTCAATTGTTGTTCCATTGTGTCAAAATTGCTATTTCATTGATCACAACCGTTGTTCCCTTTGGTACAGTTCCTATTCTTTTTCGGCACGATTTGTCATTCTAATAACGATTGTTTCCTTTTTAAGAACCATTGCTCCTTATCACATTTGTTGTTTCTCTTTTACAACCACTATTATCTTTCATAGTAGCTGTTGTTCCCTTTGTGCATGGCTATTGTTCCTTTGTGTACAACCATTACTTCCATATGCAATTTTCTTTACGGTTTTGAAGCATTTTTCTTTTATTTATCATGGTGATAAACATGTCATTTCACTCATTACCTTATGAAGAATATTTTATTTGATTTAACAAATCCTCTCAAAATATAAATTTTTCACAAACCCTGATTTTCTAAAGTAACATAAATTGTTCATGATCTACTATTACCGCCTTAGTAGTTTTTGTTCTTTTCCATAATAAGTGGTGATTTTCCTCAAACATAAATTTATGGGAAAGAAAAAGACACTTTAAAATGGAAAATTTATCACAATACTTGTTACGCCATCCCTAACTCTTAAGGAGTTGATAAGGCACCCTATTCTCTAACATTTCACTAGCTTAAAAGAAAAAAAAATGTATCAAAATATAGAAATTCAAATTACATTTTCTCTTATAAGGATGGGAGGTCTCATCACAAGCCAACCTCATGATCATAAGAATTAACACAATGACATTCTCATTATGGTTACCAAGATAGGGTAATGGCCTTTGACATTTTAGTCACAGGACAAAAGGTCTCATCAATAGCCAACTTGTTCACTTTGTTAAGATTTGGTGAGTGGCATTGTTACTATCTTGTTACCACGCCAAAACAATGGCCTTTGGAGAGAATATCTCTAATAAAGTTATGAATTTTTAGTAAATGGGATACTGGCATATCAAGCACTTAAAAGGAAACCCTGCTGAGGCTATGGATGTCTGCTAGAAACAGAGGCTCTGCCTGTGGTATTGAAGTATAATTAGGATTGCCATATCAATATTGTGTCATTTTGACTTCCTTTTCTTTTCATCATGGAGGAATCACCGCCACCTGTATGGAAATATTTTTATAACACTAAGGTGGTAAATCTTAAACTATATGAACAAATCTTTATCTTAGACATTTGGAATGCATATATTATATATAAAGGAAATTTATTAAATCTACTTTGTTTTTCTTCTTCAAAGGTAATTTTCCCCATGCATGTTGTTTTATCCATGATTTATTCTTTATATACATACATACAGATATATATATATATATATATATATATATATATATATATATATATATATATATATATATATATATATATATATATATATATATATATATATATATATATATATATATATATATATAGATATATATATATATATATATATATATATATCTATATATCTATATATATATATATAGATATATATATATATCTATATATATATATGCTTTCAAATCCTACGAAAATCTTCGTACTTCAACCTATATTCATATTAAGTATGCCATATCTTTACACCAAGTCTTATTGTGTGATTTGGCGTTCCTCCATTACAGTAATTAAGTGTATTAATGTAATGACTGACTTGCCTTGTTACCAAAGGTTGTGGTCGAACTTTTTCTTATTGGGGGGGCGAGAAACATCACATGCATGATATGACTACCACATTTAACAAAAATGGTTAATTATTGCAGTAATCTTCTTCGCATAAGTTATGATGAATGTTTCTACTTTTGGTTTCAACTCTGTATACAGTTGCTAAACATTTTTTTAAGAAACAATAGGTGTAGGTATGGGTGGCTGGTCAATTCAAAGTGAACCACCTCAACTTTGGGTTACCAAACAAGCTGGGAGAATTTTGGAGCAGGTAGGATGGATCAAATATTTGTCTCGGCTGCAAGAATTTGATAACTCTGTTGCTCTGGAGTTTTTACAGATTTTTAGTAATGGAGTAACAAAAGTCAGAGGAAGATAGAAAACTAATGAGACAATTATAACATATGTTACGGGTGTTTTCACAGAAGGAGAAATATGGGTAGACAAGAATATTGGACTACAGAGTTCTATGTTGTTTTTTATGGATCCTGGTGATGAATTGGTCTGAAAAGGAAAAGGCTATCATCTAGCTTCCTTCCTAGAACCATGGACGGAGTTAGCAGAGATAATGTAGACACATATTACATTTGATGGACACTACGACGCAGTAAGACCATGACATTTGAAGTTGTTGGCATCGTTGAAACAAAAGGTAACCATAAACTTACCTTTCTTTCTAAATTCCTTTTTGCATGAAGTAGTTGTTAGAATTGGTAAGACAAAGGACCAGAATTCTGTAGTTAGTCATCATTGACTCATAAAGATAATAGTCAGCAGGGAATTAAGCCAACCACAGATGACCTGGAATAATTTTGTTGGAATTAATGAGCTACCACCCCAAAACGAAGCACATGCAATAGAACCAGGCCAACTAGAAGTAGAGAATGTCACGCAGAAGTAGGTTCAGACCTCAGTATCAAAAAAATTAACTAGGGCCAAGAAGAGATTAGCGTCTCTTCTAGTATCCCTACCTGTTAAGTGAAGAAGGTCTAATAGACTAGCTAAACCAAGGAATTTGGTAGACTCTGGCAAACAACCGCTAGAGGAGAACATATTCTGGGAATCCCCTCAATCCCAGGAGACACAACAATGTGATTCACCCTAAATACATGAAGATGAGATAGCCAGAGTGTTGTAGAATATGGGAACCCTTTTCACTTCTGAGAAGGACGTGAGTTATTCAGAGTATTCACCTGAATGAACTCCTACACCTAGTTTTTCAGCCTCTACTCGTAATTCCAATGATACTGATATATTGCAGTCGTCAGACTACCCTGAGAACCCCTCTTGTCAGGAACACTTAGGAGAATCCATTGAAATTGTTAAAGAGCCAAATTCTCCATTTGAATGGGGAGTTCTATCATCTCCCAAACATCAGGGGATGAGCAATGACCCAATTGATACAATTCAACTTGATAAGGACCCTATAGACTGTAATTTTCCTGGCTGATGAAAGAATCACAACTAAAGAACTTGGAAATGTTGTTATTGCTCCCTCTACTTCTACCACATAAATTGAAAAACCTGTTGGAAGAGCAAAAAGAAGAACCAACCAAGAAATAAGGTTTCTAAAACAAGAAAACTAGAAATTATGAAAGAAAGTGGAAAAACTTAGAAAATGGTTAAGAAACAACAGAAGATGTCATAAGAAGAAACAAAACATGAAATTGAAATCCGAACTAAAATTTTCCTTAATTCTGTAGAGACATAAGCAGAAGAAATCCATACTATCTCCATAGAAACCCAAACAAAACTCAGTTCTACTGTGATTATAGTTGAAGCAATCACTCAAACGGAATCATTGATTTCCATTATTAGGGCTACACAAACGAAAATTATACCTCCATTCATCCATTTGATTATGTATGTTACTATCCAGGTGTTGAATAAAATACTGGAGGAAGAATGACAGATTCTAAGTCGGTACAGAGGAGAAGTGACACCTTGGAATGAACACTAGGATTTATTATAGACGATTATAGATGTTTAAATCAATGTCCATCATTGAGGATGAGACTTATGCTAAGCTCAGGGTAGAAAAGAAGAAGGTAGAAATGGTGTAGGGCCAACTTCAAAAAGATTTAGAACAAATCAAGTAGGTTTTCTCCATTTACTCTGATGCTTTATCCTGTAGATGCCTGGCAAAAGAGCTATTCTTTGTTCTTACCTGAATGATATTTATTACTTAAAATTAAAGTTGTCTAGTCCGGACAACCCTCTGAGTTTAATATGATTTCATTAAATATTTTCAACAACAAGATGAGCATGTAAAATACTTTTTGTGCGAACTATACATGCATAATTGTTTCTTAGAGGACCAGAGGGATGAAAATCCTAGCCCTTTTATTGGCGATGTGCAATTCCATGCCTTTATCTCTTTTGCTAAAAATCAAATTAAGTGGTCAAAATCTCATGACATATACCAAAAAAGGGAAAATGGCCTCAACCTCTGGGTCAGAGGGGAACCAAGGAGCCCTTTGTGCACCCTCATTAAGCACAAAATTTTTATGGAAAAATCAGGTGTTGTTCTTTCTCTCGTACCTATGCATAATGATATTCTTCAGGATGGTTTGGAATTCTTTGAGGAAATCAAAACAAAACCCCTCTGTGCAACCAAACAACGATGGAATATGTCCTCTAGCAAGGTGAAAAATAGGGAACCATTCAATTACCAAATTTTCACGCAGCATCCAGTAGATATCCAAAGTATGCTCATTTGGTCCTGTCTAAAGGACCTTGCTGGATTGGTTGCAGGTACAGATGCCCTACCATATGGTACCCTCTAGATGTTTACAAGCCTAAGTATGAGCTTTCTGAAAAATATAAAACTACGACCTTCAAAGAAATCCAAAAGAGAAATGGGTTTCGGTATTATGGTGAAGAATCTTACCCAAATTATTCCTTAACACTTCTATATGTTAATAATCTCTTTGCATAAGGACATGCAAAAAGGTAAGCTGGGGGGTGATGTTGGGCCATAGAAATGGTATCTTTCTTCCCTTTATTTCCTTTGTTAATAATCTAATTTTTAATATTTTTACCTTTAGTCTATGATAATTCGAGAGGTAGAATTTCTAGAAGAGAAGTTAACATTATATTAGTTAATTTAGATATTAAAATATCATAAGGCTATAATTTGAGTTAATTTATGTGCAGAATGATTCGTTGAATGACTATTGTTCCTTTGGATTACTGAAGAGAACTCAAGCGCGGACAGGTCGTTTGCCTAATTTTGGCATGTTGATTGAAGATCTGTACCTACTCATGCAAAATAGTCAAGGAAAATATATCATTCGCTATTTTGAAAGATTTTATGGTTTAATGAGCAATCCTGAGAATCTTCTGATTCTGAAGATAGCTCCATCATTCGAATTGCATTGTCATCTATATATATATACATATATGTATATGTATATATATGTATATATATGTACATATATATATATATCTATATATATTCAATAAAAAAAGAAGGGATGATTATTACTTTTCATTCACTATAAAACGTGAACAACAGAACTACTTCGAGGTTCTATAGACTTTTTTGTAACTCATTTTTACATTAATGAAAACTCAGAGGATTCCATTTTAATCTGTTATATTAAGTTTTTCTAAGGCATACACTTCTGGGGAACTTGGGCCCAGTCGCTGGAATGGTTGTTGTCTTCCTTGTATTATTATTAACTATTCCTTTCCACATTGAATGATTGTTGTAGTATTACTATTTGTTCCTTTCCGTATTGAGTGATTGCTGTGCTTCATGTAAGCCGTAAGATTTACGACTCCATTGGGCGAATTCCTAAATTTGTTGATTAGTTGTGTGATTTAGATATATGCACACTTAAGGTTTATTATTCGGTTTAAAGGGTTTTTCCTTTGTAATAATCTATCTGTGTGAATTTCTAGAATTACGTTGTAACATAGTGATTTCCCATTTATTGTAGCATTTCTAATTTCTTGTAGTAATTAGTAAATTCCCTTTGAAAATCATTAGATATTATGAAGCTTTGATTTGTAATAAGGAATAGTGGTTTTATAGAACTTAACATCTTCTTTTGAGATAGTTTATGATTTATGTATAAGCACTTTACTCCTCTTATAGTTTGATAAGATTTAATCTTTTCTACAAGCATTCTTCTTTAGCCTCTGTTTTATAGTAGTCTTACACATGCTCCTGTAATTTAAAGTACTATCCCTGCATAGACTGTACCGACAACCTTGCAATAAAAATATTAACCTCAGGTTGATAGATTAATGGAGAGATGATTGAGTTGATTTCTTAAGAATAACTTAGTACCCAACATTTTGGTGACATTGCCGGGGAGGTTGTCAAAAAGGTGATAGATTCTGTCTCTGAAGGCCCAGGCATTCAAGTGGGAAGGTAAGAATCTACGCATGCACCAAATAAAGAGCTTGTGCCAATGCTAAACTTTCGATGATACATTTAAAGTATGTAGGTGTGTATGAATAAGAAAAAGAATAGAAATATGGTAGTTATAGAACAAAAATATCTAACAAAACCCACGAAAACCCAAGGTCCAACGAGCCTTGGGAGATCGAACTTTATAGACGAAATATTTTGAAAATATGGATCTCAAGCATCAGTAGGTCCCCGAACAATATCTGGGAAGGGCTCTACCATTGCCCCTCGAGTAGTAGAGTCATCAACTACAACTCATGCTAAGATTCACAACAAAACTGAAGGATTTGAACAAAGCTTTCAAGATACACCTATCAAACACTTCAGTCCTTCTAATATATATGAGGGGCATTCTTGTAACTTGAAAGAAGGGGAGGGAGAAATGAGTGGAATAGAATTATGATCTATTGAGACAAATCCATAAACTCTTGGACTTGGACCCCTTGCGACACCTATTGAGAGAGAAGCATATGAAATTCCTGATCTAAGTAGTGTTGTGAAGCCCCCTCGAGGGTTGAACATCAACCAAAATCTCCTTGCTCAAATAATACCTCCTGATCACGAAATCCTTGAAATCTATTGGTGAATTTTCAACCAAATGGAAACCTAGGTGTCACAATCTTAGACGACGACCATAGAATATCCTATAGTCGATCCATTGGCCAATGCTCTGATGAAATCCATCCCATTACAAAGTATCCCAACTTTTCATGGGATGACTTCAGAAGATCCCGATGCATTCTTATTCGAGTTCTATGTTCTGTGTAGAGGGTATGATTATGCCACTAATCCCCATAAGTTGGAACTCTTTCCATCTACCTTGAAGGGGGCATATTTACGTTGGTTCATGGGGTTAGGAGGAGGTACTATAGATTCCTGGGATGCAATGAAAAGTGCTTTTCTTACCAAATATCAGGATTATTGTTGATCTAGGGACTTAAAAGATGAAATCTTTAAAATTACTGCAAAGGATAGTGAAACCTTAGAGGAATACATTGAGATATTTCAGTACAACCTACAGAGATCACCTTATACTGCTTTACTAAAGGAAGTGCTGAAAACGGATTTAATTAAAGGCATGAAAGATGAATGGATGGAAACACTTAATTTGATGGGGAAAGGTGATATTTCCCAATAAGAATATGATGATATTGTTACACTATGTATTAGGTGCTCATGAGGAAGTACGTGGACCAGATCTGGAATTAGGGATTCTCTTACTCAAACCAACAAAGTTCCAGGTGGAGGTGTAACTTGAGAAGAGACTGGTAATCTTTTAGAAGATTTTAAAATTGACATTTTTGGAACATTAAATAAAAATTTCGACGTCTTGCAGGCCAAATAGAAAAAAGCTGAAGCAAAATTAGCTCTAGCCATATTCTGCCCATGCAACTGAAAGAAACATAGAAAAAGGGAATGTCCACTGGATACAGTTGAAACATGCACTATCTACACTAAAGATCATTTAAAAAACCGATATCCATCACTACGAGGATTGAAGGTCGTGTTCATAGAAGCTGAGGAAGATCCATAACCATCATATCTTATGGCACAACGATGATAATGGAAGGGCCATCCTTCAGGTATGATGCAAGGTCCATCTCTATTTTATTCAGGACAGTGTTTTCAACAGCAAATTCCTAGATCTACATGGCAAGGATAACCATATTTTAACTCCACTTGGAAGCCCCAACCTTATGATGCACCATCTTGGCCAAATCAACCATTTTTTGGACCTGTATGGCCAAATCAACAATACTACACTCCATCTTGGAAGAACACAGCCAATAACCCCTATCCTTCACAATGGAATAATTCATCTGTGCAAAACTCAATGTGGCCTCAAAACTAGCAGTGTCCTGTAGGACCAATCAATCCACCTGTCAGGACTCTTCCCTAGTCTCAACCATCACTACAAGCTCCATTTCAATTATGCTTGAACCCACAACCCATGATAGGCCTACAATTTCCAGCTCAGTTGAATCCTAACCTGAATAACATACCTGTCCAATATGTACAAATTGTTGAAAGTTCAGATTATGAAGTAAATCCTCTTGAATGCAATGAATTATAGCTGAGATCTAGGTGATTTTACTTCCCCGAAGGTGACAGAGCTAATCATGAACTATAAGACAATAAAACATGCATATAGGAGTAGCCTATAGCGAAACCTCCAACTGTAGTTATTTCTGAAACATAACCGATCGATGATGCAATCAATCAAGAGGGTTCTGATAGAGTTACAACCATTTCTCCTCCATTCCAAGAAAGACTTAGCATAATTGAACCAACTATTTATTCTTTTTTTGATATTATAGGGGAATTAAATAATTTATGTATAAAAATCCCTATCCTTCATGCTATATGAGACATTCTGATCTATGCTAAAAGAATCAAAGAATTATGCAGTAAAAAGCATGGAAGGAAACCCAAATACACACCAACAATTCATGTTGTAGAAACATTATCTGATCTCATTTTAGGAAAGAAGGTACCTATAAAGTATGATGATCCAAGAAATCCAATGGTAACGGTCCAAATTCAGGGTTGCACATTTCCAAATACTCTGGTAGATTTAGGAGCAACCATCAATTATTTAACTCATGAGACCTGTAGTATTTTTGGTATCACAACCTTGAAGTGTCGGGCATGGAATCCCCACAAGGCATGTTTTGGGGCTTAAAGCCCAAGTTTTGACCAAGTCCTTTGTAAAAGCTCTGTGAATTGTGGGCGCGTAGGGCGAAGTCATAATACAGTCACAGGGTTGTCCGCCCTTGTTTTTGTAATGTAATGTAGGCTTGATAGACCTACCCATGGTCTGCAGACCATGGGATTGTATAAATACAGTGAGGCTCTAAGTGTAGAAGATAAAATAACTAAGAATAGAAGCATGAGGAGTCTAAGAGATTGAGTCGAAGTGTTAAGTGTGTCGTTGGGTCGTAGAGTAGGAGAAGGCTCTGTGGCTGAGTGTGCAGAGGCCTAGTAGTCTGCAACTGAGTGCGCAGACCACTGCAGCTGAGTGCGTAGGGTAGGTCGAGTCTGTAACCATTGGAAGAATTGATTAAGAGAAGTTTACCTTATTTTTGTGTATCTTTTCTTGTTTAATGCATTATTGAGTATAAATTGCAAGTGTATTGTTTATTTGTTGCATGAACTTATATGAGTGTGTTGTATAATTAAATATAACACAAGGCTTCTATTTACGCGAAGATAACTAACTGGTGAAGGAAGATATGTAAGATATCAGGCGTGATTAAGGGAAATAGTGTAGAGTGTTGCTCCAGTAGCATGGAAGCCCCACAACCCCTGGTTAGGGATGCACAAAGGCAAGTGTATCAATTCACGAAGGCTAGGGAAGTGCGCGAAGCAACCTGCATGCATGGACGAGTAGTTGGACCGAATCAAACCCTCAGACATCTCAAGGGTGCAGAAACCTGGTTCCAACACCCCCCCATACTACTTCAGGTGAGACCTCAATCTGCGCTCCGCAAACTACTTCTGAAAGGGCCAGTAGTACAGGGATTTGTTGGGCTAACTAACTCCAAACCTCGGTCAGGCCCCATCATGTCGGGACTGAGATCTGCATAGAGATGTCTAATGTCATATCACTGGAATCCAAAAAAGAAAGGAATTGAAGATTGGTTGGATAGAAAGATTCGCAAGTCCGCGATGCAGGAAAACAAGAATCGATGACTATCAAAGGAAGAGTGGTTAGACTGCTACTTATATATAGATATCCACGAAATTTTCTTCGCATCTTTCCCTACTAAGTTATACGAGTGGATCGTGAAGCTAGAAAATAGCCAAGGAAGGTGTAAGATCGACATACCTATTGCGTGGACGCCAGAATTGGTGCGCAGATTGGAAGCATCAGAGGATAAGACTGTATGCGTCATTGATCACTGGCTCGATCAAATTATAGGAGGATTTATCACCGAGTTCACAGTGGATACTTCAGTCAGCTATAGCAAGGCAAAGTGACACTTCCTCGAAGGGTCGCGAGGTAAGTATGTTAAATCTTTGAACACTTGGATTAAAATGCTACTGTGTGAAAAATGTGTTATGCGAATAAATTGATGTTTGGGGCTACGTGAAGTGGGAGAATCTAGAGAAACGAAGGTAGTACAGAACTGCAAACTAACCCCTTGATTTCACCTCCGTGATGGGGTGAAGAAGAGCTCGTGAAGGTCTCACCAAGAAGTGTGATCAATTTGATAAGACAGGGAATTCCGCGCATACCACCCCCACCCACACCACCGCCAGTTTCACCGTCTTCACCCCCATCTTCACCCATACCGCCTCCACCAACACCGTGAATAAATATGGCGAGCGTGATAATGTTGCCAGTGTTCAAGGGAATAGGGAACGAAGATCTGGACCAATTTTGGTTCGTGATAAAAGCTATATGGGAAGCGCAGGGAGTCGCGGATGACAATATAAAGAAGGCAATGTTGGTTAGCGCTCTGTAGGATTGCGCGCTGACCTGGTACATTAATCATTCCAATGAAAATATGAATGTGAGGATCATAGATATTAAAACTATGCTAAATAAAGAATTTAGCAGGCCAAAGTCGGAGGCATAGTCGATCATTGGGTTCAAGGAAATCACAATGCTACCAGGCGAGACCCCTTGGGAGTTGGATCAGAGACTAAAGTGCACAATTTGCGAAGCTAACATGATGTTGACAGATGGACAACACCACGAATGGTTCGTAGCATCATTAACGCCGCATCTAAGGAACACACTTTCATAACATAGGCTAACAACTCAGGCCGAGGCCTTCGAGGTCGCAATGAGATTGCACGAGACCTCGATATAGGATCCCAACCTAGGAGTTCAGCAGATTCACGCACAGTTGAAAAACTTGTGCCTTGAGATGCAAAGTTTGAAACAAGACAGGACAGCTCACCCAGAAGTGCACGATGAGGTATGGTGCGTAAAGTGCAAGGGTCAGGGACATGACAAGGACCACTGCCCGGTGTTTGCAAATTACCTCACGGGAGGAGGGTCAATACCATTGAGACCGGAGGCACAAGTAGGACCGATTGCATTGCCTGCATTATGGTGCGCGATTTGTCAGATAGGAGGAAAGCATGCTACATACAACTTCCACTTATTACAAAAGTACACACAAAATTCACAACAGTTGTTATGTAATTTCTATAGATCAGTAGGCCATGATGAATGCACCTGTAGAAGCTATGAGCTAATGATGGATCATACTCCTATGTACATAGTTAAGGGCGAAACGCAGCCCCTTGACCAGAACACAAGGATGGCACGAACTGGATTTCAGGGGCATGGACGAGGCCGTGGTGGAGTAGGACCAGGAAGAGGTCGTAGAGAACTGATATTTTACAATTGCAGAGGGCTAGGACATTATGCCTATGATTGTACGAATCCAACATGACCATCATGCTTGTATTGTACATTGTTTGATCATGAGATAAAGGATTGTCCCACACTTATAGTGAGGTTGCGCGATAAAGTAGCACTCCAACCTCCCCCGACTCAGAACCTGCAAATGATGAGGTCTGACCCACGCGAGGAAGACTCTAATGCGAATATTATGCTCCAAAGTGGAATTAAGACATGGGATGACAAAGGCAAGCAGCCTAAAGAAAGTACTTGGGTTCTCAAGGCTCCAACAAAGGAACCAGAGTTTGATTTGGAGCATGCTAAGGAAACCTTCATGGAAGCCAAGAAGAGCTTCGCTGATGCCTCCACTTTAGGAAATGAAGATAGAGTGGAGCCAGAAATGGACCCATCGATGCTCACCACATTCCAGAAACATGCATGAAGCTACTGTGTGACAGCAAGGTTGTAAAGGGGCTGTAGGAACTCATAAATAGATGTGCTGGGACCGCGCCAGGAGAACTACGCGTAGTCCATAAGCTCAGAAAGCACACGGCATGAATGGGAAGGGAGATGAGATTAACCGCACAGATTGGAGAATATGAGATGGACCAAGTGATTTTGGATCTAGGATTGGACGCGAATTTCCTGCCGAAGCAGACATGGAAGCACATGTGGAGGCCTACACTGCAATGGTCTCCTATCTATCTATGAATGGCAAACCAACAAAAGATCCTACCTATGGGGAGATTGCAGGGAATCACCGTAGATATTGAAGGAGCAAGCGCGCTAGTAGATTTTGAAGTGATAGAGATTGTTGATGACAACAATCCCTACCCCATGCTATTAGGAATAGATTGGGCCACTAACATGAATGGGGTGATAAATCTGAAGAAGCACAAGATGAATTTTGAGAAAAAGTCTCTGCACATAGTTGTACCTTTGGACCCCACAAAAGGATCGCGCTACACGGAGCTAGTGCATGACTACGACATTGAAAATGACTTGGACTGCATCTACAAGATAACTACGTGAGAGCAAGATTGGGTGAATCTAACGGCGGATGGATGAATCTCATGGGAGCGCAAAAGCTCCTACACATTGGATTCGGACGAGGAAATAGAACGATGGAAGAATCGGTTACACGAGGTAACCACACTGAACTGTAACATGATGACAAGATCACTATGCTGCGTATCGACGGAGGTAAGGGATCTACCTACGTATGATGGTTTAAGTGAGGTGGATGACTTCTTGAGTGGATTTGAAAGAGAAGTGTTGGAACAACAACGTTTCAAAGCTTTGAAATGGGTACTGCGCACTACGCCCGCAAGGTGGTGGGGTACGAACCAAAGAGGCTTTGAGGACTAGCAAAAATGTAGGAGGATGATGCGCATGTGGTTTGGGAAGCCTTAGATGCGAATAACAAACAAGATTGCTGGACGAAAAGGTCTGTGCACCCACCTATCCAGATGGATACAGGCATATTGTACAAAACCTACATGGATGCACATAATCTTGCATTAGGAGACACAGTCTGTAAGCATGTACAGGTGATGCAGTGGCACAAACGACCCTTCCGGTTGGGACCACATAGTATGGAAAGACCAAGTGCATAGAAGGTTATCCATAGAGAAGCCTTTAACAAAGTATGCAAAGCGATGAACAAGGTCCACAATGTGAAGTGGACTAACTGGGACCTACGCGTACCAACGGTTCTATAGGCTTATAGGACGGTGTGCAAGAACCTGATGGCACAGACACCTCCGAGGCTGGAGTATGAAGCGAATGCTATAATCCCCATCGAGCATGAAATGCCTAGTTCGCACATGGTAGCATTGGTAGATACGATGGTTCGCTGAACCTTGGAAGAAGAAATCCAACAGGGCAATTTTAGGCTCCAAGAACTTGGGAAAGAAAGGGTGCGATTAAGGGTGAAAAATGCTCTAGTAAAAGCAGAAGTTAAGAAGTTGGAGGATGAGATAAAGGAAGATTTTCTCGAGAAGAAAACCAGGTTGATAAAACATGGTGCACACGATCACGCTGACAAGTTTGGTGACTATCACCACGAATTGATCAGTCTGATGCCTTGGCTTGGACCGAACATTACGAAGCGAATCAATCAGGGTGGCTCGCTGTAGATGATGAAGTGCGCAATGCCACCAGTGACAATAAAAGGCAGGTATTTTCCAGGAAAAATGATGGATGACCAGATGAAACCTTATACAGGTGGTGCGGCCCCTTGACTAGCCATGGAAAGTACAGTCTTAGCGCTCCTGGCAGTTGAAAGGAGGTGAGGGACTATAAAATTCTCTGCCAGGGAGCTGCGTGATGTTGAAGCTGCGTGTAGAAGCAAAGAGTCACAAGGTCTACGACCATCCAAGGGGGGTTGTGCTGCCGCGTGGGTTGGCCAGAAAGTGACTGTTGGAGTCATTATTCATGATGTGATGCTCAACTTGAGATCAAATGGAGCGGGTGGCAGGCATTTAAGATGTGATTTATGGGCAAGATTTGGGAAAATTTGCCACCAAGGGAGCATTAATGAACCAGATTTGGGGGGAACGGTCGAATTCAAATTCAAAAGACGCTATAAATTACAAAGGGTTGCCTAGAAAACAAAACTTGGTCATTTGCGAATTGAGCAGTTGTATACCCCGCGTAGCCTGAGCAGAGCCTTGTTTGACCTATGCAGAATGTTAATTGAGCCCCTGAGTATGCGAGTGATAGATTTCTAGTCGGACACGATGGCAGCATCTGAGGAAGTTATGGAAATTACAGAGATAACCATCGAAGAGACTGAACAGGCCTTGACTGTGGGGGATGCCGCAAAAGGCACCGGGATTGTGGCAGAAATCTCTAAATCACCACACACACTGAGGCCAAAGAAAGACAAATAGGTGATGGTTCCTGTATGTGTGTCCCCGCGAAACCAGCTGTGCACTAGGCTGACAATGGAGGAGAAGGGGAAAGCTGTTAACATAGAAATCGAGGAGGTGGAGCAAGACCTGGAGGACCTTATCATCGAAGAAGACGAGGAAGAATGCATGGAGGAAGAAACTGAGCCTGCACACCCTCTAACAAATCTACCTGCCTATATTCCCTCGTCGAAGGGGAAGGCTAAAGTGCCTAGGGATCTTGATAAGAGAAAGATATCTCTCCAAACCCCGCTCCTCCTAGACAACATCATTTTCGAGGGCACGCACCTGGGACAGGTGCCTAGCTTAAAATTTGAAGATTGGGATCTCGCTGACCACGAGAAGTTCCCTCACCTAGAGACCTCGCAACTCATGAAGCCTAAGCAGAACACCACAGTGAGGGTTACTGAATTAGAGCCGTGAAAGTGGTTCCGCGGAGTGGAAAAGGCAGGGCTACTTAACCTGCTCTGGGTGTCTCATTTCCACCGCGCCCCAATAACAACTTTCGTCATCAGGCAACTGCTCTACCTGGTGGATGGTGGGTGTTTGTGGCTGGAGGAGCCCATCCCCATCACGGACCACTTGATTCATCGCATTACCTGACTTCCATATAAAGGAGAGGACCCCACAACTATCTCGAAGGGGAAAAGCAATGACCCGACCATCGCAAAGGCCATGAAGAAGAAGTATAAACTACAAAAGAGGAAGACAACCTACACCATATCCAGCATCAATGACAAAAAGCAATAAGAGTGGCGACCCAAATACTGGCAGGTAAGGTTATGCACAAGTGCCACTTGGATAAGGTACCCGTGCTAGTGGTAGCACTTGCTGAGCAGTGCACGGAGGGGGTCCAGTTTAACTGGTCCAAGTTCCTCTGCAAGGAATTCTTGGAGAATTTTTTCGATGCTCGGGAAGAAGGAAAACGTTCCACTATGCATGGCTTCTGCTGTCCATAGTGCTCATGGCAAGGGAATTGCCAGAGGATAGTCAGTTCCCCACAATTGAAAGGGATCTGTCGGAGGCTGCGAAGTATGCTTCGCTCTGGGCCACAAAGGATGCAAACCAGATCCACAACAGTAAGATTTTCTGGGTGTTCATGGAGATGAACCTCAGAATGGGGATCAACTGCAAGCTGTGGTTATCACCTACTGTTTACAACAACCTGTAAATCTTTTTAGAGTTTAGAGCGGACCTCGACAACATATACATTGGAGCGGGTAAGGACCTGGCCAAGCAATGGAGAGAGCTACCCTTTGTAGCCACGGATGACATAATCTTTGACGTATTGGAGACATGGCCGCTGGATTGGCGTGCTCCAGACATCTCGACAATGGATAAGTCTGTGACGCAGAGGAAGAAAGAGGACGCAAAACTGCACATGGCGCAGTTGGAAAAGAAGAGAAGGAAAGAGGTAGCAGCAACAGAAGCGCAGGAGGCATGGGACTCTACATAGACAACAACTAAACAGAAAAAGGTTGTAGTAGCAGCAACAATGCAGGAGGCAGTCGCGATGCCACGCGAGGGCCAAAAGTCACCTTCACATGGGAATGAAGCAGAGGAAGAGGAGGGAGGCACGGACCCACAAACTGTGTCAACATAGCTGAAGTGCCAGCACCTGATTGAGAGGATGGGGTAGTGCAAAAAGTTAAAGGCATCAAAGTTTTCTATTGACTTGATCACCCTTACCGAGGATGATCTGCACGACATTGGCGAGACAGTGTGGATGTCACCTTCGAGGCCCTCCAGAATTTTATGCAAGAGAACTAGATTGTGTTGGGGGATCTCAGAGTGTAGCTATGGGAGTTGCAGGTGCGCACTCCTCAAGCTAGTACCCTTTTGACCAACCTCAAAGTAGGGACAACTGCATCAGAGCAGATGCTATGCGCTTGGGTGACAAATACCATAGTGCTACCGGAAGGGGCACTCATGACAACAAATGAGGTTGACAAGCCTACGATTAGCGTACTGAAGGGTATCAGAATCAACATGGTTGCACTCCCATGGGAGAAATTATACATCCTACAGGATGGGATTACTATAGAACTGCGGGCTAGGGAGAGCCGTGCACTGCAAGTACTAAGCGAGTAGAAGATCAACATGGAACGGTTGAGCTTGCAGCATGATGAAGTGGTGTCACAGAATTGGAAGCTAGCACAGGTATTGGACGAAGTTTGTCAAAGCTTCCCTGAGCTAGCCATCCCAGCAGACACACCAGCAGAGGTGCGCATCCACAGGTGTTATAGACATATTTGGGCACTACAACCCCAATCACATATGTCGATAAACCAAGGGCTCTCAAAACCCTAAAAGTGTTGTTTCACACCCTAAAGGATAAAGGTCAACTGATTACATCATTTCCCAGATGTTCTCCTTCAAAAACTGCTCAAAATTGGACCATACAGACTGCTCCATGATGAGGGTGTGATGCATCTCACCTGCTACACACAAAGGGTGCGATGCATACTGAAAATCCCTTCTGTAGGGTGCGATGAACGATAACAGACAAATGGCAGAGGCAGTTTGCTAGGTGGAAACTCAGAGAATCTTCTAGAAACTGCTGATATGACACTTGCCTCTCTGAATTCACCCAGGGATGAGTAAGAGATCATGAAATCTCTAAGTGGAACCAATAAATATCAGTGAAATGACACTAATCAAAATCCCAGAAGCTGACTCACTCCCTTGCAGATATCTATATATGGATCCCTCATCTTAGAGATCCAAAGGCTGGAATTTTGTAATTTGTAAGGAAGTGTTGTTCGTTTCTCTTTGAGACATTGTATTGTTGGGTGATCTTGCTTTTCATGAGGTGAAGAGGGATTTCATGCTGGGAGGATGATGTTGGAATAGACAGTTGGGTTGTAATCCTCTCTTCTACTACGTCTATCAATAAAGCTATTTGAGTTTTCCTGCATATACTTGTATAATTCTAAATCTTGTATTTGTGTATGCATTTGTATGGTTAATGTACATCTAATTCTACATTGTTTATGGTTATAGATCTCTATGCTTTGATGGTATTTTGCTGCTTTGACTCTACAAGTGTTCTTTGAAGCGGGACAAGTGAGAAGTGAGTGGTGAAGCTCTATCAAAGGAGAGAGGAAACAAGCAAGGAGCCAAGCGAAAGACTGAGGTTGGTACTCTCTGCTTCTCTCTCATCTATCTCTCATAAAGGAAAACATAAGTTACTTTGAATTGTTTGTTTCTAAGATAGCTACCTGTCTTAGTGGGACTAGCAGCTCTGAATGGACACTAGTTTTCCTGGAAACAAAATGGCGACTCCACTGGGGAGCGAATAGTTTGTTTTTTTGTTACTGTTGTTTGCTTTATAAACTACAAACGAAGCCTGAAGTTAAGCCATCTAACCTTCGAACTACTTTTTCTATGCAACTGCAAAGTAGATCAATGCTACTTCAGTCAATCTCCGGGTTAGTTTATGAACTGAACATCTAACTTGCAAAAATCCTAAGTGCCCTGGTGGTAGCTTAATAACCTCATTAGATCAGCCCATATACTTTGTGTTTACTGTCTATCATAAGCTCAGCCTAAATCCCTGAACTTAGCTACAAACTGTGGGTGAAAACCAAGCTCAGTCTCATCCCTGGACCATCGCACTGTCTCTCATTGGTAGTCTGGATGCATCGCACCTCCCATGTGCTGCAGGTGAGATGCATCCATATTTTCCTTAAGGACAGGTGCGATGATTGAATGAGACTATTTCTGCCTCCAAATTTTGGTTTTTTCTTCATTGTTTTCAGCTCTATTCAATAGTTTTGTTGTCTATGATCAGTATATCACTGTTGAAACCTTCTTCCTTCACATTATTCAGCCTCCATTGATAAGGAATTGTGAATGTTTTTTATGTATTTTTCATCATTTATAGTCCTCCTTTGCAAACAATAGCTTAATCGAACTATCATCTTTTGATTCGAAAGTGTCGCAACTATCGTTTTCAATCAAGAAAAAGAGTGTCGTAAAGTCTTCCTCTTTTAGATAGTCGATTACACTTTTGCCATTATATTTGATTTGAATTATCAATTCTTTGAAGTGTCGAAAACAGTTTTCCATTCGAAAGAGAAAATTTTGTCTTAGTGTTCCTCTCGTTTTTTCAAAAGAAATTGTTAAAGTGTCGCTTCGAAGAAAAGTAGTTCAGATTTGTATTTAGTTTTCTTTTTGTCATTCTCACATTAAGGGAACTGAAAAAAAAATACATGCATGTGAATTTGCATTTAGACTGCATGCGGAAATTGATTTAGGAAAAGTGCATTTAGTGTGTGTTCTTTTCTCTATGTTGAAAGAATCATATTTTTCTTTCCTTAGTAGCTAGGATTTTCATTGCTAAAAGAAAATAAACGACTATTTATCATTTTAGATTGCATATTTAGGAGTTGTACATCTACATCACGCGGTGAACCTTGAAAGCCAAACTTCTTAAGAAATATCAACTATAACATAAACCTCAATGAACATAAAAACTCTTTGGAACCTAATGCAAAACATCTAGAAGTCTAGACTAGAGACGTATTCTGGCTAGTAACTATCGTTTTCATCGTAGGTTAGGTGATTCCTCCTCTTTGATATGAAAAGTGCCAGTACAGATTTGTGCTCCCACGTACCGTCGAGTATATATTGGGAGACCACAATAGGCTAATATCCTTTATCCTTAGGAAGCCGTGTCTGCCACCCTATCGATCGCAATGCACTGAACACAACATTCGGGAAGTTTGACTGCCATACATAAAGTCCTCGGTAATTTCTCTATAATTTACCACCGAGGTGTATATTGTAGTTTTGTGATTGGTTTGGTAATCCCTCTGTCTAGGTTTCTAGACTAGTCACTTTCGTTCCTTTTCAGACTCCTTAAAAGAAAAGGTCCATCTGAGCACTTGTCACTTCAGGCTCATTAAAAATCGAAGGCGACTAGAGTCATCTTTAGCTTTTTCTCGACTCTTAAAAATTGACAAAGTAAGTAGTGTAAAAGCGTCATAAAATTTATTTTATTCAGAATATCATCATTGTTCCCTCGTTGGTCTTAGGTTGAGAAAATGGGGTCCACCAATCAAGGATTTCCCCTTGGGGGGAATCCTAGTCCTTTCTCCTCTTGGGGAGATATTGGTGCTCCACACATGGCTACATTGTCCCTTCCTGGACTCACAATTTGCCTGCCAGTATGGCTATTCTTGGCCTCTGTCATTCAAAACCCCATAATTCCTCAGCAACCAAATAAGCAACTAGATGATACTGAAGTTTTTCCCCCACCTTCCACTTCATTTGTTTCTCCCTATCCTTCTTCTTCTTCGCTTGGTGAAACTAGTAACACTAAAAACCAAGTAACTGAGAAGAATAAGAAAGGTGAGGAGAAGAAGAAGAAGAAGAAGCCAACGACGAAAGGGGGCAACCATGCATCGTCTAGCGAAAATCCACACACTGCACCATCCAAACCCAAATATCTGTGTGTCATTTGCAAAGGAGACCACTATCATCGAGATTGTCCCTGCATCCTGTGGATCTTGAGAGACTGGTCTCCCTGCTTGCGCAATGTCTTCAAACTCTATCGATGATGTTGAGAGTACACCGTCAACTAGTGAAAATGAAGTCAATGGGAAAAAAGGAAGATCTAGGTTTCCTTGTAGGTTGTGTGAAGGCGATCATGCCCTCCACCGTTGCCCTTTCCTGGATGAAGCTAAAAGAGTCTTGGATAACTATCTTACTTCACTATAGTGACTTCCTCCTAGATACAAGAAACTCTTGCCAAGTCCATCACTAGTTGAAAATTTGGCTGACATAACTCTGTTGTCGGTCGAAATGCCTATCATTGAAGATAAACCCTATGAGTCCACATCGGACCAAAGTCAACAGGTCGAGACGGAAGTTGACTCAATTTTGTCTTCAGAAGGTCCACCTTCAGATGATATAGTCTCCAAAGAGAATGAGAATGACACCGTTCAAATTCTTTTTGTTAACACAGAATCCAATGAACAACGCCCCAGCACTATTACAGTAGTACTGGATGAGATCAACAGTGCAGTAAGGAACTGCACCAGAATGTTGGAGGAGTCATTTTAGGTCCTCATGAATCTGTAGGAGGACCCCAACATCCAGCACTTAGAGATAGAGGTGCATGAACTCCTGAAGTAGTATGATAGCGTCAAAGGAAATGCGCAGACCATGGCCCTCACTCAGAGGCTCACACGAATGCAATAGGCCAAAGCGCTGAAAGAACAAGTGGACATGGCATGACCCAAAGAAGCAGTCCTGAATGCACACGTTCAGCCTTGGATCGATGAGGCCTTCACCATCATAGCAAGAATTGAAGGAAAGCTCATACAAATGTAGGGAAGCAGTTCCAACACTGCAATCTCAGCACAACTCATACAAGAGATCAAGTAGGCAACCACTCAGTGCGCTACTAACCTTGCAGCAGTTCGATTAGAATTGGAGGGACTCTACACGAAGATCTGTGCACTGATAAAGTGACTCAAGGGCGAGTCACGATGTTTGTGTTGGGGGCATGTTGGGCATTGAATTCCCCCAAGGCATGTCTTGGTTCTTAAAGCCTAAGTTTTGACCAGGTCATTTGTAAAAGCTCCGCAAATTGCGGGCACATAGTGCGAAGTTATAATAGAGTCATAGGGTTGTCCACCCTCATTTTTGTAATGTAATGTCGGCATCAAAGGACATCTCTATGTAGATCCTGGTCCCGACAATGGAACCATTTGATTCATTGAATTACCCAGCTTCCATGTAAAGGAGAGGACCCTGCAGCTATCTCAGAGGGGAAAAGTAGTGACCTGGCCATTGTGGAGGCCATGAAGAAGAAGTATAAACCGGAAAAGAAGAAGAGGGGCTACCCCATATCCAGCATCAACGACAAAGTAGTAAGAGTGGTGACCCAAATACTGGCAGGTAAGGTTATGCGCAAGTTCCATGCAGATGAGGTACCTGCGCTAGTTTTAGCACTTTCTTAACAGTGCACAGAGGGGGTCCAGTTTAACTGGTCTGAGTTCCTCTGAAAGGAATTCTTGGAGAAGTTCCGTGAGGCTTAGGAACAAGCTAAAATGTTCCACTATGCATGGCTTCTGCTATCCATAGTGCTCGTGGTAGGGGAATTACCAGAGGACAGTCAGTTCCCCACAATTGACAGGGACCTGCTAGAGGCCATGAAGTACACTTCGCTTTAGGCAACAAAGGATGCAAACCGGATCTGCCACAGTAAGATATTCTGGGTCTTCATGGAGATGAACCTCAGAATGGGGATCAACCATAAGCTGTGGTTATCACCCATTGTCTACAACGGCCTGCAAAGTTTTGTAGAGTTTAAAGCAGACCTCCATAGCATATGCATCATAGCACACAAGGACCCAACTAAGCAATGTAGAGAGCTACACTTTGTAGCCACAAACGACGTAATATTTGACGTACTGGAGACATAGCCGCTAGAGTGGTGCACTCCAGACTTCGCGACAATCAAGAAGTTTGTGGCACAGAGGAAGAAACAGGAGGCCAAACTGTGCATGGCATAGTTGGTAGAGAAGAGAAAGAAGGAGGCAGTGGTAGTAGAAGGGAAGAAGGCGTGAGATGCTGCACAGACAACAGCTGAACAGCGAAAGGCCGCAGTAGTAGCAACAATGTAGGATGCAGCCACGAAGTCGCGTGAGGGCC
This sequence comes from Pinus tabuliformis, assembly GCA_031772625.1. Taxonomy (NCBI): domain Eukaryota; kingdom Viridiplantae; phylum Streptophyta; class Pinopsida; order Pinales; family Pinaceae; genus Pinus; species Pinus tabuliformis. The sequence goes on along the minus strand of CM062811.1, from coordinate 440,528,859 downwards.
AAAAGTCTCCTTCGCATGCGCTAGCACCTGACTGAGTGGACGAGGCTGCACAAGAAGTTAAAGGCATCGAAGTTGTCTATTGACCTTATCACCCTTATCGAGGGTGATCTGCACGACATCGGTGAGACAGTGTGCGATGTCATCTTTGAGGCCCTCCAAAATTTTATGAAGGAGAACCAGCTTGTGTTGGGGGCCCTTAGAGTGCAACTGTAGGAGTTACAGGTGCACACTCCTCAGGCTGGTACCCTTTCGACCGGCCTTGCAGTAGGGACAGCTGCAGCAGAGTAGATGATATGCGCTTGGGTGAAAAATACCATAGTGTTGCGGGAAGGGGCATTGTTGACAACAAATGAGGCTGATAGGCCTATGATTAGCGCACTAAAGGGTATCAAAATCAACATGGCTGCACTCCCGTGGGAGACATTATATGTTCTACAGGATGGGATTACTACAGAACTGCGGGCTAGGGAGAGCCACGTGCTGCAAGTACTAAGCGAGCAGAAGATCAACATGGAATAGTTGAGCTTGCAACCCGATGAAGTGGTGTCGTAGAATCCGTAGCTGGTACAAGTACTAGACGAAGCCTGTCAAAGCATCCCTGAGCTAGCCATCCCAACAGACGCACCAGCAAAGGCACGCATCCAATGGCTAGCAGCAAGGGTGCGCGAGGCATGGGAGGAAATGACAAAGGTTCAGTTGGAGCTGAACCTTTAGATTGCAGAGCTGTGGTTGAAGGTGCAGCTGTCCACCCCTTAGGAAGTAAGAGAATAGTGCGCCAACTCTATTACAGCAGGATTGGACGAGATCGACAGTGCAGTAAGGGACTGCACCAGAATGTTTGAGGAGTCATTTGAGGTCCTCACAAATCTGCAGGAGGACCCCAACATCTAGTGCTTAGAGACAGAGGCACATGAACTCCAACAATAGTATGACAACATCAAAGGAACTGTGCAGATGGTGGCCCTCACTCAAAGGCTCATGCAGATGCAACATGCCAAAGTGCTGAAAGAACAGGTGGACGTGACACGGCACAAAGAAGCAGTCCCGAAGGTGTGGATTCAACCTTGGATCGACGAGGCCTTCACCATCACAGTAGAAATTGAAGGCAAACTCACATAAATAGAGAGGACACAGGAAAAGATGTAGGGAAGCAGTTCTGACACCGCGGTCTTGGCACAACACGTATAGGAGATCTAGCAGGCAGCCACTCAGTGTGCTGCCAACCTTGCAGTAGTTCAAGTAGAATTAGAGGGATTTCATGCAAAGATCTGCGTGGTGACAGAGTGACTCAAGCGAGTCACGATGTTTGTGTTGGAGACCTGTTGGGCATGGAATCCCCCCAAGGCATGTTTTGGGTCTTCAAGCCCAAGTTTTGACCAAGTCCTTTATAAAAGCTTTGCGAATTGTGGGTGTGGAGCACAAACTCATAATAGAGTCATAGGGTTGTCCTCCCTCGTTTTTGTAATGTAATGTCGGCTTGATAGACCTACCCATGGTCCACAGACCATGGGATTGTATAAATAGAGCAAGGCTCTAAGTGTAGAAGATAGGATAGAGAAGAATAGAAGCATGAGGAGTCTAAGAGATTAAGTCGAAGTGTAAAGTGTGTCATTGGGTCATAAAGTAGGAGAAGGCTTTGCAGCTGAGTGCGCAGAGGCCTAGAAGTCCACAGCTGGTTGCACAAACAGTTGCAACTGAGTGCACAAGGTAGGTCGAGTCTGTAACCATTGGAAGAATTAATAAAGATAAGTTTACCTTATTTATGTGTATCTTTTCTTGTTTAATGCATTATTGAGTATAAATTTCAAGTGTATTGTTTATTTGCTACGCAAACTTATATGAGTGTGATATATAATTAAATATAACATAAGGCTTCTATTTGCGCAAAGATAACTAACTGGTGAAGTGATATAGGTAAGATCTCAGGAGTGATTTAGGGAAATAGCATAGAGCGCTACTCCAGCAGCGCGGAAGCCCCACAACCCCTGGTTGGGGCTGTGTGAAGGAAAGTATATTAGTGCGCGAAGGCCAGGGAAGTGTGAGAAGCAACCTGCATGTAGGGACGAGCAGTTGGACCAAATCAAACCCTCAGACATCTCAAAGGTGCAGAAACTTAGTTCCAGCACCCCCCCATACTACTTCGGGTGAGACCTCAGTTCGCGTTCCACAGACTATTGCCAAAAGGGCTAGTAGTATAGGGATTTGTTTGGCTAATTAAGTTCAAACCTGGGTCAGGCCCCATCATGCCGGGACTGGAATCTGCATAGAGATGTCTGATGTTGTATCACTGGAATTTGACAAAGAAAGGAATTGATGATTTGTTGGATAGAATTATTCACGAGTTTGCGGCGCATGAAAACAGGAATTCGCAACTATCAAAGGAAGAGTGGTTAGAATACTACTTATATACAGAGATCCACGAAATTTTCTTCGCATCTTTCCCTACTAAGCTATACGAGTGGATCACGAGGCTAGCAAATAACCAAGGAAGGTGTAATCTCGACAGACCTATTGCGTGGACTCTGGAATTGGTGCGCATATTGGAAGCATCGAAGGATAAGATCACGTGCACTATTGATCACTGGCTCGATCAAATTATAAGAGGATTCATCATCGAGTTCGAGGTGGATACTTCAGTCAGCTACAGTGAGGTAGAGCGATGCTTGCTCAAAGGGCCATGAGGTAAGTACGTTAAATCATTGAACACTTGAATTAAAATTCTACTGTGTGAAAAATGGGTTATGCGAATAAATTGATGTTTAGGGCTACACGAAGTGAGAGAATCTAGAGAAACGAAGGTTGTACAGAACTAGAAACTAGCCCCTTCATTTCACCTCCGTGAGGGGGCGAAGAAGAGCTCATGAAGGTCTCACCAAGAAGTGTGATCAATTTGATAAGGCAGAGAATTCCGCGCATACCACCCCCACCCACACCACTACCGGTTTCACCATCTTCACCCCCATCTTTTCCCATACCACCTCCGCCACCACTGCGAATCAATATGGCGAGCACGATAAAGTTGCCAGTGTTCAAGGGAGTAGAGAATGAAGATCCAAACCAGTTTTGGTTAGTGATAAAAGCTGTATGGGAAGTGAAAGGAGTCATGGATGACAATATAAGGAAGGAAATGTTGGTCAGCTCTCTGCATGATCGCACACTGACCTGTTACATTAAGCATTCCAATGACATTCCAAATGTGGGGATCGTAGATATTCAAACTGTGCTAAAGAAAGAATTTAGTAGGCCAAAGTTAGAGGCACAGTCGAGCATTGGGTTCAAGGAAATCAAAATGCTACCAGGCGAGACCCCTTGGGAGTTGGATCAGAGACTGAAGTGCACAATTCGTTAAGCTAACATGATGTTGACGGATGGATAACACCGCAAATGGTTAATAGCATTGTTAATGCCACATCTAAGGAACGATCTGTCACAACAGAGGCTAACAACTCAGGACAAGGCCTTGGATTTCAAAATGAGATTGCACGAGACCTTGATACAGGATCCCAACCTGGGAGTTCAACATTCACGCGCAGTTGAAAAACTTATGCCTTGAGATGCAAAGTTTGAAACAAGATAGGATAGCTCGCCTAGAAGTGTGCAATGAAGTATGGTGCGTAAAGTGCAAGGGCCAAGGACATGACAAGGACCACTATCTGGGGTTCGCAAATTACCTCACAGGAGGAGGGCCAATGCCATTAAGACCAGAGGCACAAGTAGGACCGATCACGATGCCTACATTATGGTGCGTGATTTGTCAAATAGGAGGAAGGCATGCTACAGACAACTGCCACTTATTACATAAGTACACATAGAATTCACAGCAGTTTTTCTATAATTTCTGTAGATCAGTAGGCCATGATGAGCACACCTATAGAAGTTATGAGCTGATCGTGGTTCAGAATCCTACCTACAGAGTTCAGGCCGAAATGCCCGCCCCTTGACCAAAACGCAGGGATGGTGCGAACTAGATTTCAGGGGCGCAGACGAGGCCAAGGTGGAGGAGGACCACGAAGAGGTTGCGGACAACTGATATGTTACAATTGCAGAGGGCCAGGACATTATGCCTGTGATTTTACGAATCCAACGCGACCATCATGCTTGTACTATACATTGTTTGATCATGAGACATAGGATTGTCCCACACTGATAGCGAGGTTGCAAGATAAAGGAGCACTCCAACCTCCCCGACTCAGAACCTGCAAATGATGAGGTCTGAGTCGCGCGAGGAAGACCCTAATGTGAATATTGTGCTCCGAAGTGGAATTATGATAGGGGATGACAGAGGCAAGAAGCCTAAAGAAAGTACTTTGGCTCACAAGGCTCCAACAAAGGAACCAGAGTTTGATTTGGAGCGCGCTAAGGAAACCTTCATGGAAGCCAAGAAGAGCTTCGTTGATGCCTCCACTTCAGGAAATAAAGACAGACCAGAGCCAGAAATGGACTCATCGATGCTCACCACTTTCCTGGAAACATGCATGAAGCTGCTGCACGACAGCAAGGCTGTAAAGGGGCTACAAGAACTCATAAATAAATGTGCTGGGACCACACCAGGAGAACCGTGCATAGTCTGGAAGCTCAGAAAGCACACAACGCGAATGGGAAGGGAGATGAGATTGACCACGCAGATTAAAGAATATGAGATGGACCAAGTGATTCTAGATCTAGGATTAGACGCAAATGTCCTGCCGAAGTAGACATGGGAGCACATGGGAAGGCCTACACTACAACAGTCTCCTATTCAACTGCGAATGGCAAACCAGCAAAAGATCCTACCTATGCAAAGATTGTAGGGAATCACAATAGATATCGAAGGAGCAAGTGCGTTAGAATATTTCGAAGTGATAGAGATTGTTGATGACATAAAACCATACCTTGCGCTATTAGGAATAGTTCTGCCACTGACATGAATGGGGTGATAAATTTGAAGAAGCACAAGATGATTTTTGAGAAAAAGACTAGGTGCGTAGTTTTAGCTTTGGACCATGCAGAAGGATCGCGCTACACGGAGCCGGTGTGTGACTATGACAACGACAATGACTTGGACTACATATACAAGATAACCACGCGAGAGCAAGATTGAGTGAACCTGACGGTGGATGGACGAATCTCATGGGAGCGCAAAAGCTCCTGCACATTAGATTCGGACAAGGAAATAGAACAATGGCAGAACCAGTTACACAAGGTAACCACACTAAACTGTAACATGATGACGAGATTGTTGCGTTGTGTATCGACGAAGGTAAGGGATCTGCCTACGTATGATGGTTTAAGTGAGGTGGATGACTTCCTGAGCATATTTGAAAGAGAAGTGTTGGAACAACAATGTTTCAAAGCTTTGAAATGGGTACTGTGCACTACACTTGCGAGGTGGTGGGGTACACACCAAGAAGCTTTGAGGACTAGCACAAATGTAGGAAGATGATGCGCATGAAGTTTGGGAAGCCTTAGATGTGATTAACATATAAGATTGTTGGACGAATTGGTCTGTCCGCCCACTTGTCCAAATGGATATAGGAATATGGTAAGAAACCTACGTGGATGCACAAAGTCTTCGCGTTAGGAGACACAATCAGTAAGCATGTACGGGAAACCCAGTGGTGCAAATGACCCCTTTGGTTGGGACCATGGAGTATGGAAAGACCAAGTGCGCAAAAGGTTATCCACGGAGAAGCCTTTAACAAAGTAGGCGAAGCACTGAACAAGGTCCATAATGCGAAATGAACTGACTGGGACCTACACGTACCAGTGGTTCTATGGGCTTATAGGACTGTGTGCAAGAACTTGATGATGCAGACACCTCTGAGACTGGAGTATGAAGCGAACGTTGTAATCCCCATCGAGCTTGAAATGCCTAGTCCGCGCATCACGGCACCGGTAGATACGGTAGTTTGCGGAACCTTGGAAGAAGAAATCAAATAGGGAAATTTTAGGCTCCAAGAACTTGGGAAAGAAAGGGTGTGATTAAGGGTGAAAAGTGCTCTGGTAGAAGTGGAAGTCAAGAAGCTGGAGGACGAGATAAAGGAATATTTTCTTGATAAGAAAATCAGGGTGATAAAATAGGGTGCGCATGATCACGCTAACAAGTTTGAGGAATATCGATACAAATTAATCAGTCTAATGCCTTAGCTTGAGCCACACTTACTAAGAAAATCAATGAGGGTGGCGCACTGCAGATGATAAAGTGCGCAACGCCACCAGTGACAATAAAAGGCTGGTATTTTCCAGGAAAAGTGATTGATGACCGGATGAAACCTTATAAAGGTGGTGCGACCACCTGAATAGCCGTGGAAAGTACATTCTTAGCACTCCTGGAAGTTGAAAGGAGGCACAAGACTATAAACTACTCTGCCCAGGAGCTGCATGATGTTGAAGTTGTGTGCAAAAGCAAAGAGGCACAAGGTCCGCGACCATGCAAGGGGGGCTGTGCTGTGGTGCAGGTTGGCAAGAAAGTGACCGTTGGGGTCACTATTCATGATGTGATGCTCGACTTGAGATCAAATGGAGCGGGTGACAGGCATTTAAGACACGATTTATGGGTAATATTTGGGAAAATCTGCTACCAAGGGAGCATTAATGAACCGGATTTGGGGGGAATGGTCAAATTCAAATTCAAAAGGTGCTCTAAATTACAAAGGGATTCCCAGAAAACAACACTTGGTCATTTGCAAATTGAGTAGTTGTATACCTCGCGTAGCTTGAGCAGAGCCTTGTTTGACCTATGTAGAACATTAATTGAGCCCCTAAGTATGTGAGTGATAGATTTCTAGTCAGACATGATGGAAACATCTGATGAATTTATGGAAATTACAAAGATGACCACCGAAGAGGCCGAGCAAGCCCTGACTATGGCGGATGCCCCGGAAGGCACCGGGATTGTGGCAGAAATCCCTAAATCACCACACACACTGAGGCCAATGAAAGACAAATAGTTGATGGTTCTCGTACGTGTGTCCCCATGAAACCCGCTACGCACCAGGCTGACAATGAAGGAGAAGGGGAAAGCCATTAACATAGAAACCGACGAGGAGGAGGAAGACCTGGAGGACCTTATCATCGAAGAAGCCGAGGACGAAGGCATGGAGGAAGAAACTAAGCTTGCTCACCCTCAAACAAAGCTGCCTGCCTATATCCCCCCATGGAAGGGGAAGGCTAAAGTGCCAAAGAATCTTGATGAGAGTAAGAGCTCTCTCCATACCCTGCTCCTCCCAAACAACATCATTTTTAAGGGCATGCACCTGGGACGGGTTCCTAGCTTAAAAATTGAATATTTGGATCTCACTAACCATGAGAAGTTCCCTCACCTAGAGATTGCGTAGCTCATGAAGCCTAAGTAGAACACCACGGTGGGTGTTACCAAATTAGAGCTGTGAAAGTGGTTGCGCGGAGTGGAAAAGACAGGGCTACTTAACCTACTATAGGTGCCACATTTCCACTTCACCCCAATAACAACTTTCATCATCAAGCAGCTATTTTTCCTATTGCATGGTGGGTGCTTGTGGCTGGAGGAGCCCATCCCCATCATGAGCCACTTTATTCACTGCATTACCCAGCTTCCATGTAAAGGAGAGGACCCCGTAGCTATCACAGAGGCCATGAAGAAGAAGTATAAACTAGAAAAGAAGAAGAGGGCCTATGCCATATCCAGAATCAACGACAAAGCAGTAAGAGTGGTGACCCAAATATTGGCAGGTAAGGTTATGCGCAAGTGCCATGTGGGCGAGGTACCCACGCCAGCGGTAGCACTTGCTGAGCAGTGCGCAGAGGGGGTCCAGTTTAACTGGTCCGAGTTCCTCTACAAGGAATTCTTGGAGAATTGCTGCAAGGCTTAGGAACAAGGAAAAATGTTCCACTATGCATAGCTTCTGCTGTTCAAAGTGCTCGTGGTAGGGGCATTGCTGGAGGACAGTCAGTTTCCCACAATTTATAGGGTTTTGCTGAAGGTTGCGAAGTATGCTTCACTCTGGGCCACAAAGGATGCAAACTAGATCTGCGACAGTAAGATATTCTGGGTGTTCATGGAGATGAACCTCAGAATGGAGATCAAGCACAAGCCGTCGTTATGACCCACTCTCTACAACATCCTGTAAAGTTTTTCAAAGTTTAAAGTGGACCTCCACAACATATACATTAGAGCGCGCAAGGACCTAGCCAAGCAATGGAGAGTGCTAACCTTTGTAGCCATGGAAGATGTTATCTTTGACGTCTTAGAGACATGGCTGTTGGAGTGGCGTGCTCTAGACATTGTGGTAATGGAGAAGTCTGTGGTGCAGAGGAAGAAAGAGGAGGCCAAACTCCGAATGGCGCAGTTGGCAGAGAAAAGAGGGGAGGAGGCAGTGATAGCAGAAGTGCAGGAGACGCGGGACGCTGCATAGACAGCAACTGAACAGAAAAAGGCCACAATAGTAGCAACAGTACAGGAGGCAGTCATGAAGGTGCGCGAGGGCCAAAATTCGCCTTCGCATGGGCAGGAACCAGAGGAAGAGGAGGGAGGAGCAGACCCACAAACCACGTCAACACAGCTGAAGCGCCAACACCCAACCAAGCGGACGGGGCCGCACAAGAAGGTTAAGGCATCGAAGTAGTCTGTTGACACAATCACCCTCATCGAGGGTGATCTGCACGACTTCAGTGAGACAGTGCATGACATCACCTCTGAGGCCCTCCAGAATTTTATGCAGGATAACTAGATTATGTTGGGGGCCCTTAGAGCGCAGCTATAGGAGTTACAGGCTCACACTCCTTAAGCTGGTACCCTTTCGACTAGCCTCGCAGTAGGGACAACTACAGCAAAGCAGATGTTGCGTGCTTGGGTGAAAAATACCATAGTTTTGCCGGAAAGGGCACTGATGACAACAAATGAGGTTGATAGGCCTATGATTAGCGCACTGAAGGGTATCAAAATAAACTTGGCTGCACTCCCACAAGAGACATTATACGTTCTACAGTATGGGATTATTGCAGAACTGCAGGCTAGGGAGAGTCGCATGCTGCAAGTACTAAGTGAGAAGAATATAAACATGGAACAATTGAGCTTGCAGTGCGATGAAGTGGTGTCGCAGAATCGACAGCTGGTACAGGTACTGAACGAAGCTTGTCAAAGCATCCCTGAGCTAGCCATCCTAGTAGACACACTAGCAGAGGTGCACATCCACAGGCTAGCAGTAGGGGTGCATGAGGCATGGGAGGAAATGACAAAGGTTCAGTTGGAGTTGAACCTTTAGATCGCAGAGCTGTGGTTAAAGGCGCAGCCATACACCCCTCCGGAAATAAGAGAATAGTGCGCTAGTGCTATTACAGCAGGATTGGACAAGATCGGCAGTGTAGTAAGGGACTACACCAGAATGTTGGAGGAGTCATTTGAGGTCCTCACAAATCTGCAGGAGGACCCCAACATCCAGCACTTAGAGACATAGGAACATGATCTACAGTAGTAGTATGATAGCGTCAAAGGAACTGCGTAGATGGTGGCCCTCACTCACGGATGCAATATGCCAAAGCGCTGAAAGAACAGGTGGATGCAGCATGACACAAAGAAGTAGTCCTGAAGGCATGTGTTCAACCTTGGATCGACGAGGCCTTCACCATCACAACAACAATTGAAGTCAAGCTTGCACAAATGTAGAGGACACAGGCACAGACATAGGGAAACAGTTTCGACACCACGGTCTTGGGACGACACATATAGTAGATCTAGCAGGTAGCTGCTCAGTGTGCTACTGACCTTGCAACAGTTCGAGCAGAATTGGAGGGACTCCACGTGAAGATCTGCACGCTGATAGAGTGACTCGAGGGCGAGTCACAATGTTTGTGTTGGGGGCCTGTTGTGCATGGAATCCCCCCAAGGCATGTTTTGGGGCTTAAGCCCAAGTTTTAACCAAGTCCTTTGTAAAAGCTCCATGAATTGTGGGCACGGAGCACGAAGTCATAATAGAGTCACAAGATTGTCTGCCCTCATTTTTGTAATATAATGTTGGCTTGATAGACCTACCCATGGTCCGTGGACCATGGGATTGTATAAATAGAACAAGGCTCTAAGTGAATAAGATAGCATAACTAAAAATAGAAGCATGAGGAGTCTAAGAGATTGAGTCGAAGTGTAAAGTGTGTCATTGGGTCCTAGAGTAGGAGAAGGCTCTGCAACTGAGTGCACAGAGGCCTAGTAGTCCAAAGCTGAGTGTGCGGACTCCTGCAACTTAGTGTGCAAGGTAGGTCAAGTCTGTAACCGTTGGAAGAATTAATAAAGAGAAGTTTACCTTATTTCTGTGTATCTTTTCCTGTTTAATGCATTATTGAGTATATATTGCAAGTGTATTGTTTATTTGCTGCACAAATTTATATGAGTGTGTTGTATAATTAAATATAACACAAGGCTTCTATATACGTGAAGATAACTAACTGGTGAAGGAAGATATGTAAGATCTTAGACATGATTTAGGGAAATAGCACAGAGCGCTCCTCTAGCAGCGTGGAAGCCCCACAACCCCTAGTTGGGGCTGCGCGAAGGCAAGTGTATAAGGGTGCGAAGGCCAAGGAAGTGCGCGAAGAAACCTGCGTGCAGGGACAAGAAGTTGGAATGAATCAAACCCTCAGACATCTCAAGGGTGGGGAAACCTGGTTCCAACGCCCCCCCGCCCCCCCCCCCCCCCCCATACTACTTTGGGTGAGACCTCAGTCCACACTTTGTGGACTATTGTTGAAAGGGCCATTCGTACAAGGATTTATTTGGCTAATTAATTCCGAACCTGGGTTAGGCCCCATGAAGCCAACATGAAGCCAATCTCAACTTTATTAGAGTTAGCTGATATATTAGTAGACAGGCATTTAGGTACTCTAGAAGACATTATTGCCTATGTAGACTCCCGGGAATAGCTGGTAGACCTTTTGGTTATCAATCAAAGGAATAGATTAGACGGGCACCCTATGATATTAGGGAGGCCATGGTTGGCAACAACAGATGCATATCTAGGATGACAAATATGCAACATGACAATTACCAAAGGAAACTCCAGCAAAAACCTCATCCTATATCCACTTGCTAAATCCAGCCTGCCTATTGAAAATCATCATCCATGCCCACATAGATACTAGGAGGAAAACCTGTGCTCCCCTCTTACTTTAGATGAAGCCCTCGAACTTAAAAATTAGATAGAAGATGATATAATCAACAACTTCATTAATAGACTGTCTACGATAGGGAATCCAGCATGTCAAATGTTGACAGTTATACTTGATAATGAAGCCTAAGAATATCCATTATAAATTCCAAATAATGATCATATACCCACAACTATCATTCATAATAGCATACCAATTGAAATTGAACTAGGTAAAACCCTTAACATTAATTCCAATCTAGATAACCAACAACAACAAAAATTAATCCAGATTCTTTGTAGATATAAATAGGTATTTTCCTAAGAATATTTAGATATGAAGGGTATCGACCCATATTATGTACTTATCACATTTATATAGAGAAAGATTCTTGTGCTATTCGACAACCCTAGAGAATATTAAATCCACATCTCAAGGATACAATAAAATAAGAATTACAAAAAATGATGGATGTTAATTTTATATAGCCTATTTTAGACAACCAGTGGGTTTCTCCATTAGTTTTCATCCCCAAGAAGAACAGGAAGTGGAGAATTTGCATAGATTATGGAGAACTCAATAAGGCTACCTAAAAATACCATTTTCCCTTTGCATTTATAGACCAAGTCCTTGGCACTCTCGTTTGGAAGAAGTTTTTCTCCTTCTTATATGATTTCAACGGTTATAACCAACTCGAGATTGCTGCTGAAGGTTAAGGTAATACCACATTTACCATCCCATGGGGAACATTTTCACATAGAGTTTTATCTTTTGGGATGTGTAATGCTCCATCCACTTTTCAAAGGGTGATCTTGAGTATTTTCTCTGATTTAATTAATGAAGGACTTGAGTTGTATATGGACGACTTTACCCCATATGGTGATGAATTTGATCAAGCCTTAAAAAATTTGGAAAAATTGCTTGAACGATGTATTGCTACCAGATTATGCCTTAGTCATGAAAAATTCCATATGATGATGATTGAAGGTGTAGTTTTAGGACATTATATTTATGTTGCAGGTATTCAAGTAGATCCAATGAAGGCATGTCATTTCCTTGGCTATGCCAGATATTATCGCAGATGTATAGAACATTTCTCAAAAATAGTTGCACCATTATATATTTTAACAGGTAACATCGAGTTTGAATGGTTTGACAAATGTGATGCCACTTTTTCATATCTTAAAAAGTTGGTTTCAACAGCCCTATTACTAATAGGACTGAATTGGAATTTTCCCTCCCATGTCTCATCAAACGCATCAAACACAACAATAGGTGTTGTCCTTGGATAAGAAGAAGACAAGAAACCATCCACCATTTACTATATCAACGAAAATCTTACACTGGGTGAATTAAATTTTACAGTGACAGAGAAGGAATCTTTAGTTGTGGTATATGATATTAATAAATTTCATCATTATATAATTGGATATCTAGTCTTTTTGTACACTGATCATACTTCTATTAGATATTTAGCTAACAAACCTATTACTAATGGTCATATGACTTGATGCTCGTTGTTATTACAGGAGTTCGATATTACCATCAAAGATCGCCCAGGAAAAGAAAATCTCGTTGCAGATTTCTTGTCCTGAGTACCTAAGATAATTGATCCATCACTAGTGGATGATTAATTCTTGGACGAACATTTGTTTGTTGTAACAGTAAAGACACCTTGGTACTCTAATGTGGGGAACTATCTAGTAGCAGGAAATTTTCTAGCACATTTGTCACCATGAGAAAGGAAATTAATTTTTCAGCGCAACGCTCAATTTTCTTGAATAAGTGGATATCTTTTCCACATGGGCTCTAATTTTTAGTTTCACAGATGCATCAGGGAGGATGAAATTTATGATATTTTTAAATCTTGCCATGATGAACCCTACAGTGGGCATTTTTCTAATTGTAGAACTGGACACAAAGTACTCTAGATGGGCTATTACCGGCCCATGATATTTCGCTAGGCCAAAAAGTATGTCCAGGGTTGTGACAACTACCAAAGAATGGGTTGTCTTGGCCAAGCTGACGAAATGCCTCTACAGCGCAACTGGTAAGAGCCTTTTGAGACATGGGAATTAGACTTCGTGGGTCCTTTTAATCCACCATTGAACCAAAAAGTGTACATCTTAGTTTTCACAGACTACGTGACTAAGTGGGTGGAAGCAGTAGCCCTTCCAAAAGTCATGGAAGAAGTAGTTATTAACTTCCTATTTGAAATTTTCGTGCGATAAAGATTACCAAGCGAAGTAATAAAGATGGGGGATCATAATTTACTGCTCATAAGATTTCAACAACCCTTCAAAATTATCATATCAAGCACAAGATTACTTCTCTATACCACCCCTAGGAAAACAGACAAGTGGAAAGTGATAATAAAGTCTTGGACGGAATTCGAACGAAATAGTATCTGCGAATCATCGGAATTGGGAAACTAGACTTCCATAAGCCTTATGGGCTTACTGGATGACATGGCACAATACTACTGGCTATTCACCATATCATCTTGTTTTTTGCAAGGAACCTATTTTTCCAATTGAATTTGAAATATATACTCTTAAAATTGCACAAGAAGTTGGACTGGATTTTACAGAAGCACATAAGCAATGCTTATAGTAGCTTAACAAATTAGACAAGGCTCGCCTAGTTTCTCTCCAATTCACAACTTTTATTCAACAACAAAGGGCCAAATGGCATGATCATCTTATTAAAAATAAATTGTTTCAAAAGGGCAACTGGGCGCTACTATATGATTCCATATTTTAGGATCTTCTAGGAAAATTCCACATGAGATGGCTCACACCTTATGAGATTGTTGAAGTTCATGATAATGGTACGGTAACCTTAACTACCATTGATGGATTCGGTACCTCTTTTCTTGAAAATGGACATCGATTGCTTCTCTACTGCCAGCCACTCACAGGAGAGTCTTTTTACCACGAGTTAAGTAATGATTCTAATTTCCAGATCGTATATGACTAGGGAGGTAACCCAACAACTACATCTCCTTGAAATCTAAAGGAAATATTTGCATTTTGTACAGAATGTATATATATATATATATATATATATATATATATATATATGAAATTTGGTTAAGTATTTTTATTTTTTATTTTTGGTAGTAATAAACTAATAGAAGAAGGATAGCTAATTCTAAAACAACTTGTTTATTTTGTTATAGTGTTGTTTCGAGTCATAGTCATTGTCGTTGCTCCTTATCAGAGTTGTTGTTTCTCTGTTACAACCACTGTTATCTTTCATGGTAGCTATTGTTCCCTTTGCGCATGGCTATTTCTCCTTTGTGTACAACCATTACTTCTATAGGAAATTTTCTTTGCGATTTTGAAGCATTTTTATTTTATTTATCATGGCGATAAACATGTAATTTCACTCATTACCTTATGAAGAATATTTTATTTGATTTAACAAATCATATCAAAACACAAATTGTTCACAAACCCCTAATTTTCTAAAGTAACATAAATTGTTCATGATCTATTATTACCACCTAAGTAGTTTTTATTCTTCTCCAAAATAAGTGGTGATTTTCTTCAAACATAAATTTATGGGAAAGCAAAAGACACTTTAAAATGGAAAATTGATCACAAAACTTCTTACACCATCCCTCACTCTTAAGGAGTCGATAAGGAACCCTATTCTCTAACTTTTCATTAGCTTAAAAAAAAAAAGTATCAAAATACAGAAATTTAGATTACATTTTCTCTTATAAGGATAGGAGGTCACATTACGAGCCAAACTACCATGACCATAAGACTTAACATAGTGACATTCCCATTATGGTTACCAAGCCAGGGTAATGGCCTTTGAAATTTTAGTCATAGGACAAGAGGTCTCATCACGAGTCGACTTGTTCACTTTGTTAAGATATGTTGAGTGACATTGTTACTAATTGGTTACCACGCCAGAACAATGGACTTTGGAGAAAATATCTCTAATAAAGTTATGAATTTTTAGTAAACAAGATACTGGCATATCAAGCAGTTAAAAGGAAACCTTGTCGAGGCTATGTATTCCTGCTGGAAATAGAGGCTCTGCTTATGGTATTGAAGTATATTTATGATTTCCATATAAATATTGTGGCATTTTGACTTCCTTTTCTTTTCATCAAGGAGGAATAACCACCACCTATATGGAAATATTTTCTAAACACTAAGGTGGTAAATCTTATACTATATGAACAAATCTTTATCTTAAACATTGGGAATGCATATATTATATATAAAGGAACTTTGTTAAATCTACTCTATTTTTCTTCTTCAAAGGTACTTTTCCCCGTGCACATTGTTTTATCCATGATTTATTCTTATATATATATATATATATATATATATATATATATGCTTTCAAATCACGCAAAAATCTTCATACGTCAATCTATCTTCATATTAAGTATGCCTTATCATTACACCAAGTGTTCTCGTGTGATTTGACCACCCTCCATTATAGTAATTAAGTGTATTAATGTAATGACTAACTGTACTTGTTACCAAAGGTCATGGTCAACCTTTTTCTCATTGGGGGCTGCGAGAAACATCACATGCATGATATGACTAGCACACTTAACAAAAATGGTTAATTATTGCAATGATCTTCTTCGCATATGTTATGATGAATGTTGCTACTTTTGGTCTAAAATTTGTATATAGTTGTTGAACATTTTATTGAGAAACAGTAGGTGCAGGTATGGGTGGCCGATTAATTCAGATTGAACCACCTCAACTTCAGGTTATCGAACAAGCTCAGATAATTTTGGAGCAAGTAGGATGGACCGAATGTTTTTCTCGGTTGCAAGGATTCGATAACTCTGTTTCTCTGTAGTTTTTATAGAATTTAAGTAATGGAATAATGACCATCAGAGGAAGACAGATAATAGCCAATGAAACAATTATACCAGAAGTTATGGGTCTTTCCACAGAAGGAGAAAGATGGGTAGATAGGCATACTGGACTACAGAGTTCTATGTTGTTTTTTATGGATCCTGGTGAGGAATTGGTCTGAAAAGGCAAAGGCTATCACCCTGCTTCCTTCCTAGAACCATGGAGGGAGTTAGCAGAGATAGTGTAGAGGTATATTACATGCTATGGACACTACGACGTAGTAATACCATGACATTTGAAGTTGTTGGCAGCGTTGAAACAAAAGGTAACCATAAACTTACCTTTCTTTCTAAATTCCCTTTTACATGAAGTAGCTGCTAGAATTGGTAAGGAAAAGGACCAAAATTCTGTAGTTAGTCATCATTGCCTCATAAAGTTAATAGTCAGCATGGAATTAAGCCAAGCACAGATGCCCTGAAATTAATTTTTTTAGAAATAATGAGCTACCACCCCAAAATGAAGCACATGTAATAGAACCAGGCCAACTAGAAGTAGGGAATGTCACACAGGAACAGGTTCAAACCTCAATATCGTAAAATTTAACTAGGGCCGAGAAGAGATTGGCGTCTCTTCTAGTATCCATACCTGCTAAGCAAAGAAGGTCTGATAAAGTGGCTAAACCAAGGCAATTGATAGACTCTAGGAAACAACTGCTAGAGGAGAACATATTCCAGGAATCCCCTTAAGCCCAAGAGAAACAATAGTGTAATTCACCCTAAATCCATGAAGACGAGATAGCTTGAGTTTTGGAGAATATGGAAACCCTTTTCAATTTTGAGAAGGACGTGGGTTGTTTGGATTATCTACCTGAACGAACTCTTACTCCCAATTTTTCAGCCTCTACTCCTAATTCCAATGATACTGAGATATTACAGTCCTCAGAGGACCCTGAGAACCCCTATTGTTAGGAAAAATTAGGATAATCCATCAAAACTGTTAAAGAACCAAAATCTCCATTTGAAGGGACAATTCTATCATCTCCCAAACATCAGGGGATGAGAAATGGCCCAATTGATACATTTCAATTTGATAAGGACCCTATAGACTCTGTAATTTTTCTATTCGATGAAAGAATCACAACTAAAGAACCTGAAAATGTTGTTGCTGCTCCCTCTACTTCTACTACACAAATTGAAAAACCTGCTGGAAGAACAGAAAGAAGAACCAGCCAAGAAATAAGGCTGCTAAAACAAGAAAACTAGAAATTATGAAAGAAAGTGGAACAACTTAGAAAATGGTTAAGAAACAACAGAAGATGTCATAAGAAGAAATAGGAAACTAGGAAAACTGAAATCCAAACTGAAAGTTTCCTTAATTCTGCAGAGACACAAACAGAAGAAATCCTTACTATTTCCACAGAAACCCAAACAAACCTCAGTTCTACTATGATTACAGTTGAAGCAACCAGTCAAACGGAATAATTGATTTCCATTAATAGGGCTACACAAACGGAAGTTATACCTCCATACACCCCATTGATTATGGATGTTACTATCCAGGTGTTGAATAAAATACTGGAGGAGCAAAAACAGATTCTAAGTCAGTACTGAGGAGAAGTGATACCCTGGAAGGAACACCAAGATTTATTACAGAAGTTTAAATCATTGTCCATCACTAAGGATGAGACTTATGCTAAGCTCAGGGAAACAAAGAAGAAGATAAAAATGGTGCAGGGCCAACTTTAGAAAGATTTAGAACAAATCAAGGAGGTTTGCTCCATTTACTCTGATGCTTTTTCCTGTAGGTGCCCAACAAAGAATTATGCTATGTTCTTACTTGAACAATATCTATTGCTTAAAATTAAAGTTGTCCAGTCTGGACAACCCTCTGAGTTTAATACTCTTTCTGATTTCATTAAATATTTTCAATAGAAAGATGAGCATATAAAATACTTTTTGTGCCAACTGTACATGCATATTTTTTTCTTCGAGGAACAGAGGAATGAAAATCCTAGCCATTTATTGGAGATGTGCAATTCTAGGCCTATATATATTTTTCTAAAAATCAAATTAAGTGGTCAAAATCTCATGACATATATTGAAAAAGGGAAAATGGCCTCGACCTCTGGGTCAGAGGGGAACCAAGGAGCCCTTTGTGCACCGTCATTAAGCACAAAAAATTTATGGAATAGTCAGGTGTTGTTCCTGCTCTTGGACCTGTGAATAATGATGTTCTTCATGATGGTTTGAAATTCTTTGAGGAAATCAAAACAGAAGCCCTCTGTGTAGCCAAACAATGATGGAATATGTCCCCCAGAGAGATGAAAAATAAGGAACCATTCAATTACCAAAATTCTCAGGCAAAAACCAGTAGAGTACGAGAGTATGCTCATTTGGTGTTGTCTGAAGGACCTAAATGGATTGGTTGCAGGTATAGATGCCCTATCATCTAGTACCCTCCATATGTTTACAAGCTTGAGTATGAGCTCTCTGAAAAAGATAAAACTACGGCCTTCAAGGAAATCCAAAAGAGAAATGGGTTTCGGTATTATGGTGAAGAATCTTACCCACCTTATTCCTGAACACTTCTACATGTTAATAATCTATTTAAAAGAGGACATGCAAATAGGTAAGCTGGGGGCGATGTTGGGCCATATAAATGGTATGTTTCTTCCCTTAATTTCCTTAGTTAATTATATACTTTTTAAGCTTTTTACCTTTAGTTTATGATAATTCGAGAGGTAGAAGTTCTAGAAGAGCAATTAATAGTATCTTAGTTACTTTAGGTATTTAAGATATCAAAAATCTATAATCTGAGGTAATTTATGTGCAGAAAGATCTGTTGAATGATTGTTGTTCCCTTGGATTGTTGAAGAGAACCCAAGCACGGATAGGTCGTTGGCCTAATTTTGGCATGCTGATTGAAGATTTGTACCTACTCGTACAAAATAGTCAAAGAAAAGATATCATTCGCTATTTTGAAAGGGTTTATGGTTTAATGAGTAATCCTAAGAATCTTCTAATTCTCATGATAGACCCATCATAAGAAGTGCATTCTAATATATATACAACTTCAGTAAAAAAAAGAGGGGATGATTATTGCTTTTCATTCACTGTAAAACGTGAACAACATAACTACTTCAAGGTTCTACAAACTTTTCTATAACGCATTTTGACATTAATGAAAACTTAGAGGATTCCGAAATAATTTGTTATATTGAGTTTTTCTAAGGCAGTTACTTTTGGGGACCTTGGGCCCAGTCACTGGAACGATTGTTGTCTTCCTTGTATTATTATTAATTGTTCCTTTCTACATTGAATTATTGTTGTAGTATTACTATTTGTTCCTTTCTATATTGAATGATTGTTGTGCTTCATGTAAGCTGTGAGATTTACGACTCCATTGTGTGAATTCCTAAATTTGTTGATTAGTTGTGTGATTTAGCTATATGCATGCTTAAGGTTTATTATTCGGTTTAATGAGTTTTTCCTGTGTAATGATCTAGCTGTGTGAAATTCTAGAATTACCTTGTAACAAAGTGATTTCCCATTTATTGTTAGCATTTCTGAGTACTTGTAGTAATTAGTAAATTCCCTTTGAAAATCATTATATATTTAGAAGCTTTGATTTTTAATAAGGAATAGTGGTTTGATAGAACTTAACATTTTCTTTCAAGATAGTTTATGATTTCTGTATAAGCAATTTACTCCTGTTATAGTTTGATAAGATTTAGTCTTTTCTGCAAGCATTCTTCTTTAGCCTCTGCTTTGTAGTAGTCTTACACATGCTCCTATAATTTAAAGTATTATCCCTACATAGACTGTGCTGACAACCTTGCAATAAAATTACGAAGCTCAAGTTGATAGATTAATGGAGAAAGGATTGAGTTGATTTCTTAAGAACAACTTAGTACCCAAAATTGGCCATGATCAAAATCCTGATCATGTTTGCGAAGACAACTAACTTTTTTACATCAAATAAAAAATTATTAATAAGAAGTTGAGTAATTTTGAATTCAAAAAGGCAAGTTGGGTGATGGGAAATGGTGGAGTAAAGTAACATTGAGAGAGTATTCCTTAACTTGCATTATTGTCTGAGAGACTTCTTCCTCAAATGAACACTAAATGAACAATTGATTCCATTATTTTACTTAAGATGTTGGAATGTTACTAGTGCATTGGTGATACACACATTTTTAGTGTCATTGTAAGTGTATAGAAAGTTTGATCCCTACAAATGGAAAAGAAAATATCAAACTAGTAGTGATTAATTCATTTGGATGGTGATGAATACTAGTCTTTGATGAATAAATATATGGCATAACAAAAAGAAAAATTCCTGCCATATACTTGAACTACCATTGAAGTAAGATACAATTTCACAAGAAATTTGGAAAGATAAATTTACATATCACAACTACATAACAAATAGAATATGATACTCTATCTAACCCCTAGATATGAAATAAGAACATGGCTATTGTAATATTTTTCATGGAGAACTCGTGTACTAGGCTATAGTAATATTAACCACATGATCAAGAGGTGCACCCTTTATCTTTGGTTTAGGAATATATCCAAAGTTGTATGAAAATTTGTGTTATCAAGTGAAAAGTGGGTTATTAATAACATTGAATCCATGTCAAAATAATTGAGTCTTATGAAGGGATTGGGAATTCAATGATTCTAAGAGTCTATTTATTGAATAAATTTGTAAATTTGTTGTATTGGATGTTTGATAAATGGTCCAAATTCATAAAAATGTAATATTACATGAAGGATAGTAAGTCAAGTCATAATAGTCCAAAAAAAAATAGAGAGAAAATGTTTTTAGTTGAATTTAATTGAGTCATAATTGAGTAAAAAATTAAATAAAAATAAAAATGGAGGGGTTTAAATGTGAGTATCTAAAGGCAGGTTAACCCCTCCACCATTGTAACATAACCTCATGCCTAATATATGATATCAATTCATTTTCGACATCAATTGATATCTAATCATAATCAACAACATTTAATTACATCTATAAAATATTGCTACTCGAAAAAGAGTCCTTGTACACTTAAACTTTAGTTAGATTGAGTCTTTTTTTAATAAATACAAGTCACATGTGAAAAATATTAGAATTGATTCATAGTCAAAGTTGTCTTTCATGTAAATTGAATTGTAGACTCCAATACATGCCCAATATTTGAAACGAGAATAGCCATCATTGATAGTAGTAGAATCATATTTAGACCAAATAGTAGTTCAATTGAGTATTAAGCATAAAAACATTGCAACACTTGATTGAGCATTTGATCAGAGCACTTGCAAATAGTATCGATTCTGCGAGAAGTGGTAATTTTAGAATGAGACATTAGGTAAATGCATGCACACACACAATGAGTTTAAAAGACAATATGATGACATAATATATATATTGAATTGATTTAGCACCCGATATTAGAGTAGTAGAACAGTTTCCTAGATTGTAACCTTGAAAGCTAAAAAATAAACAAACGTTAGGTTGGTTGAAGCATGAGCTCCATTCTATGTTGTTGTGCAGGGGAAATATGAACACAAGGTGAGTGAATATACACTTCAAAATCATGATAATGTAATAAGAGAGTTTAGAGGACCTTTTTGGGTGGAGTAGCCAAGAGTTAGAGACTCGTTGATTGTATAAGAACCTACAAGATCAAAGATGGAGGCTAAAGATCAACAAGTCACAATAGAGGCTCGTATGCATGCAACTTCCTGTAAAGATAGTAGTTGTTGCAACTAAGTTACCTATGCAGTGAAATGGTTGATGCATAATAAGGATACCTCTGCAGGAGTAGAGACCTAGGATGTTGCTATAAACTTGTTTTAGAGGAGAAAGGATTTGAGGTGGGGGAAGATGTTGAGAGGCCTCTTAGGATTTTGTAATATTCATCACACTTTATATATACAACATTACATAGATATATGTATAATAAATAGAAAATACATAAAATAACCTAGCGAATGATTAATTGGAAGTGGGTACAAGTACTCCAACTATTTCTACCATGTATAAATACTCATAGAGAAGGAATACAATTTGATATTCTTACTAAATTATCTCTTCATTGGTGATTTACACGTGTGTGGTGTTCTTGTTTCAATGTAATCCTTTCATAAATGTGTGTTGAAACCCTGGTTTCAACACATGCCTAGAATGTCAAGGGTCTAAAGAAGAAAGGAACCATTCCTTAATGGATTTACAATATTTATGCTACTCAAGTTAGCCTTATAACTTAAGATGTTTTAATCCTTTTACCTCATGAATTTCCAACTTTGAGGGCCCAACCTTTAATGTGTTTCTTGAAATATTTTCCATCTAAAAAATATTTTAAGTTTATACAAGTGTTGTAAACCTTGTCTGACCCAACCTTTAATGGGTTTCTTGAAATATTTTCCATCTAAAAAATATTTTATGTTTATACAATTGTTGTAAACCTTGTCCTAACATAAAAATAAACACTCTTACTAGGGGATAAGTACAAATAAGTATATTTAAGGAGGTGATGCCCCCTCTATTTTGCTTACATGAATTGAGACAGATGGATGTATACAAGGTTATTGAGGCAATGGCTAAACTCCTCCTCTCAAGGATTTATAGGCATGTATAACTAGCATCTTGCATGTTATATTATACAACCATTAAACTAATGAAATTACCTAATAATGGTCCCATTCTTTCATAATAATTCATAAGAATCAATACTATGGAAAATCTTGTATTATACTCAAGTTTTATCATGGAAAGTAAATAACCATGTCACTAAACATCATGTTCCTCTCTAATCCCTAAAATTAGTCTGCAATAGTTAATTACTCATACAAAAATAACAAAGGAACATTCACACCATAACAACAATGCCTTATAGGAATTTAACAAACTTTATGTCTCTCATAGATAATGAACTACCTTACTCCATAACATCAAAATTTATATTGGTAACCATCCTAATATAATTCTACTAAAGGAAAAATACCAACTTATGCTAACTCTTGAGTCCATAGCAATCAATTTTCATTCTACAACTACTATGGTAATGTCATTCCTAGTTGGGTTGTAACCCTTAGTCGAAACTACCCAAAATCAACAAACATTAAAAAGATGAATTCAACTACCCAAAATCAACAAACATTAAAAAGATGAATTCTTCCATGAAAATTGAGGTTATAGATTTTAGTGGAAACACTTTGTAATACTATACAAGGCATCCTTCCATGGATTTCAGATTTGGGAAGCTACACTAAATTGGTAATGTCATAAACATAAATTCCATTCTATTGTGAAATCCATTCCTATGCCTTTCTAATTGACAATGAATCCATTTTATCAGTTCAATTGACATAAAGTATATAATAGTGAAAAGACATATTTAGCACTTATCTAAATTTTGGTCAGAATCTAAACAACTAATTGAGGGTGAGAGATTTTCCATCCAATGATAGGCATATATACACATAGTCCTTCTACTATAATCACACTCTAGACAAACCATAAGAACACAAGAGTGAACTTGGGTAGATCTTAGCAATCATGGGAAAAGGGAAACTTTTCAAGGTTTGAATTTACATAGCAAGTCCTTACTAGATTTTAGCACCTCGACAATTCTCGGAACACATTCCAGTGGTTCAACACAAAAGGGTGAGCTCCCCTTCACTACTTAACATTCCCTTAGTGAAAATCCTCATTTATTGTTTCTCATGCACCCAACAACACCCCAATTTATTGCCCTACATTCTAGTAGTCTAAAGAACTTCCCACACAAATTTTGGCACCAAATTACTAGTCTTTTGTTATACGTTTCCCTGATGGAACTTCGAATTTTTAGAAGGTTTTTGAATGGTCCTAAAATGAATTTAAAAAGAGTGATCATGTAATTTTCTCTATAATAATGTTTTCTAGGACACTTTAGAATGCAAATTTTTCAGAGATTTGAGGAGACATAAAGAAGTGACTCAAATAAAAGTTTCAAAATATGAAATCTATATTTGGACACATGGCATGCTATACAATTTTTCTCTCAAGATGAGACTAAAAAACAAGAAGTTTTGGGAAATTTACGCCACAAACGAAGAGATTGGTGTCTCTTTCTAAATTGGTGCTTAGAAGTGGCAATTGTTGTCTCTAGTAGATTGGTTTTTATGAAGATTTCGAAGAGTAGGTTGGTGCCTACCAAGGTCTGTACCAATGGGGATGATCCAGATTTATGTAGGAATTAAATGAAAAATAAATATAAATAGAAACACAAAGCTACAACAAAAACATGACTTCAATTTATTAATAGAAAAGTACTGAAAATTGTTTACATGCAGAATGGAAATAAACTAGCTCGGACAATGATAGCTTATCTCTGAGAAGAGATGTGGCAGATACCTACATTCTAAACTAAATTACAACAAGGCTAAGAGGCTTTTTTATCATAAATAAGGAGTGTTAAACCCTAACCCTCGGAGATGAAGCATGAATGGTTTTGGGCCTCATACGGGTAAGTTGGACCGCCAACTTCCCGGGGTCATAAATTTGGCATACAATCTCCATTTGGTTATCATAATACCTCGTCTCAAATTTCTCCATCAGAAGGCTAAATAAAATTGTGTAAAATTATTTTCAGTACTTTTTTGGTCTCTCAGTTTTCCCAGAAAACGTCTTTTAGTACCTTAAAACGACTCTAGAAGTTTAGGACCCAAAAAACTGCCAAAAATAGAAAGTTGTGCTAGAATTAAGGAAACTCAAAATGAAATAGTGTTGGGGGTCCTAGTGGAATAGGAGGGCAGCCACCAATATCCACCTGTATTAAGGGATCAATGTCTCCAATAGGTTAGTGCCTACAAAAAATATAAAATGAAGTTTTGTGGTTTTTTTTTTCGAAAAGGTTTCCACATAGATATTGTGTTCCATGTTTTTTTAAAGTCGATAGATCTAAAATGTGATTTATTTATTATGGTTCACAAATATTTAATTAAGTGAAAATTTTCTTATATCGATTCACCCCCCACCTCTCAATTTGGAAAAAGTAGCCCTGGTTTTTATATGATTTTATTATCATGTGAATATGATTGTTATATTATTCCCATGCTATAATATGAATAGGGAATTTTGTGGGATATATCAAGAAAACAAAAGCAAAGTGATCTATGGTGTGTTGGGAAAAGAATGGATAATTGAAGAAGCCACAAACTCCAGATTTGGATTGTGAATGCACATGGTAAAACATGGGAAATACACTAGAGGCAGTGTTGTCTAGTGTCTGTGGATAGAGATAATGTGGTTTCTATATTTTCAACTCTATTGTGTACATGTTATATTGTGCCATGTGTATTGTGTATGTGTGGTGTTGTACCATGTGTATTTGTTGTTTTGTATCATGTGTATATGTGTTTGTGATGTGTTGTACATTGTGTATACGTGCATGTGTTGTGTAATGTTTTGGAAAAGAAGGTATGGGACTGTTTGGGCCCATGTGTTGTGTAATGTGTTGGAACAGGTAAGTATGGGACTGTCTAGGCCTGTGTTGATTATGACAAGAAGTCTTACCAGAATGGGGGTTTTCTAGGCCTATGAAGGTGTGGGATACACCTATATTCCTATTGACATAAGACTACAGGGGTTGGTAATTCCCATATTCGTGGGGTAGAAATTGGGATTATTTATATTTATATATTACTAAGTGATCACCTTGGGGCCAATTAAACACTTATTAAATATGAAGTCAAATAGAAGAGAAGGAACTGGGTTCTTCTCAAGTTGGCAACCAATCCAGTGTGTGTATGAGGTTGCAGAGAAGAGAAGAGAAGGCAATAGGTACTTGCTAGGTTGGCAACCGATTTAGTGTGTGTATGAGGTCGAAGAGAAGAGAAGGCTCTAGGTGCTTGCTGGGTTTGGAAACTGATCTAGTGTGTGTAAAAGAAGAGAAAATGCCATTTGATGGTTGTCAGGTTGGGATTGATCCAGTGTGTGTAAAGAGAGAAGAAAAGATAAATTTTAGATAAGTATCAGTATTTCATTTGAATTCATGAATATTCACAACTAGGAAAATGATGTGATATTATGATTTACGATGATTTTATCTATGAGCTAATTTGACTTGTTTTGATAGGAACCAAAATAAAATTTGCAAATGTCACCTCATGAACACGTTGTTAACGAGGTATGATTTAAATTATTGCAATTTCTTATGATGAAACTCATGGACATTTATGTGTTAAGAAAAGCATTGAAATTCCTGGGTTGGGTGGATGGAATTGGATTCAAGATGAATAAAAATATAAACAAAAAGGAATTAAAGCATGTAGCAGTATGTTGGTAAAGGATTTCAGGAACATGGCCATTGTGGGACACTAGCACCTAATAGTGTCCATTCATTGCCATGAAGCATGCCATGCCTATTATAAAGGTGTTGAGGTAGGGGATTTCCTCAGTTATGAGACTCTCCCACTATGGGGAAGCCTTTCCAAGGAATTATTTTCCCAAGGAACTGAGAAGCAGAAAAGGGGATGCCTTAACTTGGAAGGCGAGTGACTGCATGAAAGGGGGACCGAATCACTTGAGGAATGAAGAAGAAGAGAAGGACATGCCAGAATTTTTTTTTTATTTTGAAAAGGGTCATGAGCATGGTTGATTGGAATAAGAATCACAGTGGAGGTGTTATAGCAAGCAGTGGGTCAGGAAATGTTAGTTGATGCAACAAGAGTGCAAAATAAAAAAACACTAGAATATGGAGTTTGGAAACACTCTTGGAAAAGGGCAAGTTAACTAGCTAAAAATTGGTGCAACAACAACACTAAGAAATTGCAAAAGAGCCACTAAAAACGGTTGAGTTGATGAATGTTAATATTCATTGAGTTATTATTTTGATATTTTTTTTATTTGGATTGTTGATTGATAAAGGAAGATCCACATATTTAAATTTTATAGTCATCGTTTCAAAACTTCTAGCCAGGTCCATTTTCAAGACTTGATGAATTTAGAAGAGCATGAATAATAATAAATATATGAAGGATATGTTATTCAAACCTTAAATGACCTTAGGGAAAATTTAAATAAATTATTTAACAATATATATTAGATGTAAAGAAGATTTATATATTATAAATTTTAATGGATTGTTTTCATCATATATAATATATATATATATATATATATATATATATATATATATATATATATATATATATATATATATATGGGTTTTTTCTTGAAAAAAAAGTTACATGATTCATACAGGCAGGGAGGCTCTAAGGATAGATAGCTAATTCATTACTTGTTGTGAAATCACTGAAAAATTGTTGGGTGAAGGTGGTGTGGTCTTGAGACACCCTGTTTTAGATGGTGATGTTCATCTAACTTCCTTAGTAGAAGATGTTCATATTTTAGTGACCTGGTTCACTATTTTTACTTGATTAATTTGGTAGCTAGTAGGTGCAGTTGAGGAGACCTCGAGACACCATTTTTCAACTGATATTATTGGTTTAAAATTCCTCTGCAAGCACTCTACCTCAAGCTTTGGAATCTATCTCAAGGGTGACACCTACAAGAAAGATTTTGTTGCACCTTATTTATGGCTAGGTGGATAGTTGAAGTCCCAATCTCATTTGCCAGGATCTTCCTTACCAGATAAGTACTCACATAGATTTGTAAGCATGTAAACCTCATAACTTCACTTAATATGTTGTTTGCCTCCATTATGATTGCATAGAATAATTCTTGCCTAATCTTGGGAATGGTATAGTTCTATGTGATTAATTCAAAATGGTTTGGTTCCTAATCTCTGTATTTATTTTGAGCTCATGATTTAACATGGTGGTTGGGCATAGGTGATGGTAAAACTTTTGCATATTTAATCATGTGTGCATAGACTGTATAGTATTAGTGGCCCAGTGTTGTGTGATCATTGTGAGAAGCATGGGTATTGTTAGATGCATTGTGCACGTAAACATCATGTTTATATTTAATGTGTTTTTACTATGATAAGAATAATTGTTGAGGGATGTTGTTGTTTTTCATAGTGAGGTATGTTAATGTCTTGTGTAAATATTTCAAGGGATAGTTTCATTTTCATGTTTAATTCTTGAGCCTAACTTTGCTCAACTACCTAAATGTAGCAACTATATGTATCCTCGTGTGAGGATGGGCCTAGATATGGCTAAATGGCTTAAGTGTGAAAGAATTGGGTGAATCTCTATTATCTCTTAAGTTCTTGCATTAAAAACAAAGTTACGATAATAGGCATTTATTTGTAAATTTTAATATTCAAGAAGATAGCCCAGGAATCCTCTAAGTGTCGAGGGAATTTCCTTATAAGAACTGAAAGGATAAAAATTCTTATCTATATATATATATGTACGTATGTATGTATGTTAAGTATGTTGTAGGTCAAACTAGGACGAAACATTAAAAGCTCAAGGGAAATTTCTATACAAATACATATGTATATGTCTATTTGCAAGAGGTGCCAAAGCCTCTACAAGCTCATAAGGGATATCCCTAGAAGGACCCGCTTGTACCCATGTCTATCCATATAATATGCATTGGTATATTTTGTAAAGGCCCTTTCACATTTTAATAGAAATCACTAAGCACAAGGCTATAATTAGTTTTAAGCGCAAAACATGGGTTTCTGGAAGGGAATGGTTTAACCCTCTTTGACCTTTTGACCAAGCACATCAAACTATCACTTAAGTGAAATAAATTTGGACCATTGATGGATCAAATCCTTGGGATGACAAGGAAATGGTTCCACTGTCGATGCTCATACAAAATCCCATATCTATGCAACACATGACATGGAGGAGGTGAAAAGGGATGACGTCGCCTCGACGTTTAGGAATAGTGACATCGCCCCAATGTTAAGAACCATTTATGCCACCCCAAGCACTATACCTTAGAGAATTTGAATGACGAGCATCATAGAACCATTGATATCTATTCCCCATGGTGACTTAGCGTGTGGGGTCGAATGTCACGATGTGTAAATGCTTCTATCTGTGGATCAAGGGGGAAAGACTAGGTATTTTTGTGAGGTGTGCATCACCACGTAGCTCGGAGGGTTTTGCCTATGGTTTTCAACATGGAACCAGATTGGAACCCGCTAGGCCTTATTTTTGGGTTGACGTGACCACAAAGGGTCTGCACCCACTTAAATTGCATAGGAATATGGCATAAGAGTTGCTTGTTTGGAAGGGTTATGGCACATGAACAGGTCAAAAACTACCATGTGGCCTATGATGTGGATAGCCATGTGGGGGCCATGTTGGCACCACGTGGTAGGTGAGGATGATGTGGCATTATCTAACTAATCAAATTTTAATTGGCCATATATTTTGATCTTGATTTAAAATCAAAGAAAATTTTATAACATTGGAAAGGTCTCGATGAGATGAACATAATGATGTGATATATTTTAAATTTTAAATAAGTTGTAAGAGATTGAAAAATTTAGACCCCACTTCCATAACTGAACCTTGGGGTTCATGTCAACATAGTAACTACCTTCTTTTACCCTTATTAGGGGCTAGGGATAATCGGGGGTGTGTTATAAAAATATATTGTGACTAGTTATAAAGAGTCTCCAACAAATCACCAATAGATTAGGATGAAAAGAAATAGTAAAGAAAATGAAAAATCCATGAATTTTATATTGTGTGTTCTATAGAAAATAGTTTTTGTCAAGGTGGTTCATTGTGAATCACCAAAAGAAATCTAGGATAAAATTAAAAATGTCTATGGAAGCAATGACAAGGTTAAGAAGACAAAGTGCCAAACTCATAGATGGAAATTCAAGAGTTTGAAAATGAAAGATTAAGAAAATGTTGCAGCTTGTATCCTTAATGTAAAAGAAATTGGTAACATTGTTAGAGAAATTGTTGAAAAGTTTTAAGAATTGATGATTGCACAAAAGGTGTTAAGGTTACACCCCTTAAGATTTGATGCAATAGTTTCAGATATTGAAGAAATGAAGAAATTAATAAATTGGCAATCGATTAATTGCATGTGATTCTCACATCATATGAAATGAGGACTGATAAAGAGAAGTGATCAAAGAGAGAAACAACCTACACAGCTTCAAAGAATATGAAGAAGAGACAACATGTATTAAGTGATAGCTCTAGTAGGGAACATGTAGAGGAAGCACATTTTGTGTGAAAATTGAAAAAGGGATTTGAAAAATACAAGCTAAGCTTCCATTTAAATGATTTAACTATGGGAAATTAAAGCATTTTGAAGCTAATTGTGAGGGTTTTACCTCCATACTGGTAAATTCAAAAACGCTCCCTCACTTTTTCTACTATTAAACTACATATTTGAATCTACTTCTTCTTTATTGCTATCTAGAGGCCTCTCTGGCCAGTTGTACTAAGAATTTCCTGTGATGTTGTATCTTCAGTATTGGTCTTACCGAACATATGGTGTTAGAAACTCATAGGCAAACACTATGGATATTTTGAGCCTTTCAGGGATGTTTAGTTCAAGTTGGTCAAGCATTTGTAATGTGGCCATTTTCAAAGAGTGTCCAACATCCTAAAGCAATGTGATTGAAATCCAATTGTTGAGTCCATTCATTTCCTCTGCATTCTAATATGAAGACCCATCTACATGTTATCCTCAACACAAATCCTTGCATGATATATATTGGAAAGTTTTATCATTTTAGGAGTGATGGATATAAATATTCTACTAGAGTTCCCAATCATCAATTTCTTCCAAAGATTTGGCATCCCTATACCTCATCTAATGCTTGGCAGCATTACCCATAGGGATTCTAAATGTGGATCAAAGCCTGACTACCAAGGTCTTATAAAAAAAACCCACACTATTCCAAAACGAAAGGCCAAGTTACTGAATATCCAAATTAATATATTATTTTTAGAATAATGAATTTTCTTCTTGAACTTGATTTAGATCTAAAGATATTGTTGGCATTATCATTAGTTTTGCAACAACAAAAGAGAGCTTACTTGTTTGATCTATGCCCATTACAAATAGTATAATAACCTCCCCTAGATGTAGAGGAGGCCTTGAACCCTTGCATAAGAATGTTTGAGGGTCTTTGCTTGAAATTATTTAGACCCCACACCAAGCCATTTGAGATGGGTGAATCCATAATGATATTTAATGACAATAGCATTGAATCTCCACACACAATCTATAATCTGTAAATAGAAGCATAGAAAAACAAATTTCCACACACCTAAGGGGGCCCATAGACTAGCGAAAGTACCAGATTCTTAGGTTTGAGATAAGTAATATTAAAAATCTGCATCAATAAGTTCAATGAATTGAAGTTGGAAGAGCCTTTTTCTTGGAAGGAATTCTTTTGGAAAAAAAAATTGTGATTTGATGTGGTGTGGAAACCACCATATAAAGGATCCTATGATATAATTAGAGAAGACAATGTGGAGAGAGACCTTAGTGGCTAGGGTAAAACCCTAGTTGTTCCATGTAAATAGGAGTCCCTTATTTTCGTCAGTCACACACAAGAACACACAGGAACACACATAAAGGATCGATGATCCATCTTAGAAGAGAATGTGGCGAGGGAATGTGAAGAAAACATGAGTCCCTTCTTTTCACCATACATATACACACACACATATAGATATAAATATATTATTTTTTGTAGTATTTTGAAAATAGAATTACAATGTGTCAAACACATGATAATACACTATAGATCATGCATATAAAACCATGAACTATAGTTTTCTCATTTGATATCATCAAAACACATTACATAGATAAGATGATAGATGAGAATGGTATGAAATAGGGTAGAAAAATCTCATTGCTTGTACTCCTAGATCTCACAATCAATCTCATTAGTAACACACACACATATAAAGGATCTGATCATCCATCTTAGAAGAGAATGTGGAGATATACCTTAAAACCTTATCCATGCTACGTGAAGAAAGCATGAGTCCCTTCTTTTCATCACACACACACGTAGAGACAAAGAAAGTATTTTTTTGGAGCATTTCAAAAATAGAAATCCAATGCATGAAACACACAATAATACACCATAGATCATACATATAGAACCATGAACCATAGTTTTCTCATTCTATGTCATCCAAATTTATTACGTAGATAAGATGATTAATGGAAATGGTAATGACAAATACGAAATAAGGTAGAAAAATATCATTGCTTGTACTCCTATATTTCACAATCAAACTTGTTAGTAGCACACATATAAACGATTTGATCATCCATCTTAGAAGAGAATGTGGAGAGAGACCTTAGTGGATAGGGTAAAACCCTAGCCATGCCATGTGAAGAAAACATAATCCCTTTCTTTTCATCATGTGCGCACACACGTATACAAACAAAGTTTTTTTTTTAGTATTTCAAAGATAGAACTATAATGTGTAAAATACACAATAACATACCATAGGCCATACATATAGAACCATGAACTATAGTTTTGTCATCAAAACATATTACTTAGATAAGATGATAAATGGGAATGGAAATGGAAAATACGAAAGAGGGTAGAAAAATCTCATTTCTTATACCCCTAGATCTCACAAGAAAACTCATTAGTGATACTGCGATCGATGTTGACCCTATGCTTTTTTCCTTCCTCCTTCAATTTATATTGTTTGAATGTTTCATTGGGTCATGTGGCATTAGCTCTATTACAGATGCATTAATATGCAAATATTGAAACTTTGGAAATATTTGACTAATGCCAACATAGGGGAAAATAACCATTGGCCAATTTTGGGAGATAGGCCATAGTCAGGACACATATCCTGCTAGTGCCCACTGCTCAAGTCACAAATCCCTAGGTGTTTAACACTAGGACACATGACACATGGCCTAAAAGTGGAGTGTCCCATGACTTAGTTCCCAATATTTTTGGGGAACAGTCTATTTTTAGCTTTTTACCATGAAGATGGGTGAATTATTCACCCAAAACATTGGGAATTAAAGCAATCTCTCATAAAAGGCTTTATCTTTTGTACGTATAACCTTATGGTTTCATTAATTCAAACCTAGATACAGAAAAATATGAAATAGCTTTAGGAATTTTTTCTACATGTTAAAACCATGGCTTCCACTACCTTGTAGTATTATTAAAGTGTGTATTCATCTATTTATTGTTTATTAATATTGTCTTGGTTTTTTGAGTTGTTATTCAAACCTTTATTTCAAAAGTTTGCCTCTATGTAGAAACTCTGAGTTTTGTTGGTTTGAAGCATGTCAAGGCGTGCATTATTCCCATAGGGTGTTTGGATTGTTTGGGGTGTTTGAATATTGTCATTGAATGTTTTGTACAAAAATGTACCTGAATAGAGATTCATATTCTTGCCCCACAGGGCTTATAGGTATATAACATTTCTCGCAATTTACTGAAGAACATCCCTCTTTCCAAATACATTCAGATATCTACATGACTGATATTATTATTCTGTCAATTGTTGATAGTTAATACATGGTTGCATATTAGGGAAAAAATGAAAAGTAATAGTGGCCAAAAGCTATGATTTAGGATCTAGACTCTAAAAGTGGAACTTGCAAAAACAAGGGAGAAGTAGGCTCTTCAATAAGTTTATTTGAGAATAGTTTTAATTCTTTAAGATATAGGGTAAAGAATTGACTATAGGACAAATAAAATTATGTAGAGAAATGAACGAAGGTCAAAGAATAGAGATCGCATTTTAAAAAATTTCAAGTTTTTTTGCTAATATGTTTTCAAGTTATTAAGTTACATGGTACATTAATGAAGAGAGAGTGGAAGTATTACTAGTTTATAGAATGGATTATTCTTAATTAGTACATAATGTTCCTCACAAATGATTAGCTTTTTCTTCCAATCCATCAAAAAAATTGGTTCCTATCACAAGCTTTTCCTTGACACTAGGTCTTGTCCTAAATATTTGTGGGTGGGATTTGGTAATGGGTTATACTATGTAGGAAACCAATAGTACAAAGCCCATAATTGTTTCCTAGGCAATATGTTCTTGTGTTTTTTGGTTCAAATTATTTTATGGTATGATCTCTGCATTAAGTGTCTATATATGTGCATAGTTTCTATTTTTCTGCATGAAAAAATTATTTTTATTAGAATTGCAAAAATAAATAGTGATATTTCTTGTTGAGGTGACAAGTCAAAGTGGTGGAGATATTACCATGATAGTGGAGGATGTACAATACTAGTTTTCCTTTATTTAGCTATCACATCTGGCCCCTACCAGTGTAGCCCTTTGTGAGAACCAGTGTTTGATTAAACATTCCAAGTATAAAGCCAATTACAAAATTATTGTGATATGTTGTTTGGCACGGTAGTAAACATATATACAAAATGTCCACTATTGAACAAAAGGGGCTTTAAAACTATATATGGGAGAAGTTAGGATAGAATTTTAACAACCCCCCCATCTGACTAGGAGAAGTTACTAGGTTACCTAATTCTTGAGCATGGATGCAAGAATGGGGTATTTTTTTTTTTTCCTTTTTTTTGTTCTACTCTACATGTGAGGTGGTGGTGTATAGTTATAATCCCACCTCTTGATTCGGTACCAACTTCTCTATTCAAATGCAGTGTCACAACCCTTAATGACAAGCTTAGTGAGGTTATCCAAAGAAGTAAGGATTGGTGATAATAGTTGCTTAGTCCTAAACTTTAGTGTTATTGGGAAAACTAGTGTCTATTCAGAGCTGCTAGTCCCACTAAGATAGGTAGTTATCTTAGAAACAAACAAACTAAAGTCACTTGTGTTTTCCTTTATGAGAGATAGATGAGAAAGAAGTAGAGAGTACCAACCTTAGTCTTTCGCTTGGATCCTTGCTTGTTCCCTTTCCCCTTTGACAGAATTTCGCCACTCCTTCCTTACTTGT
Organism: Pinus tabuliformis; assembly: GCA_031772625.1. Taxonomy (NCBI): domain Eukaryota; kingdom Viridiplantae; phylum Streptophyta; class Pinopsida; order Pinales; family Pinaceae; genus Pinus; species Pinus tabuliformis. Next base: position 440,494,063 of record CM062811.1, on the reverse strand, counting down.
CCCGCTTCAAAGAGCACCTGTAGAGTCAAAGTAGCATGATACCATAAATGCATACAGATCTATAAACATAAACAATATAGGATCAGATGTATATTAACCATACAAATGCATATATGAATACAAGATTCAGAGACATAAAAGAATATGGAGGAAAACTCAAATAGCTTTATTGATAGAAGTAGTAGAAGAGAGGATTACAACCCATTGGTATGACCCAGTGCCATCCTCCCAGCATGAAATCCCTCTTCACCTCTTACAAAGCAAAATCACCCAACAATGTCTTCAAAGAGAAACCAACAACACTTCCTTGTAAATTACAAAATTCCAGCCTCTGGATCTTTGGGATGAGGGATCCATATATAGATGTTTGCAAGGGGGTGAGTTAGCTTCTCGGATTTTGATTAGTGTCATATCTCTAATAGTTCTTGGTTCCTCTTGGAGATTTCATCATCTCTTACTCATCCCTGGGTGAATTCAGAGAGGCAAGTGTCAAATGAGCAGCTTCTGGAAGATTCTCAGGGTCTCCACCTAGCAAACTGCTTCTGCCATTTGTCTACTCTCGCTCATCGCATCCTACAGAAGGGATTTCCAATATGCATTGCACTTTTTGCATGTGGCAGGTGAGATGCATCACACCCTCAACACTGGGCAGTCTGTATGGTCCTGTTTTGACCAATTTTGAGTAGTTTTTCAGGGAGAAATTCTAGGAGATGGTGTAATCAGCTGACCTTGCTCCTTTAGGGTATGAAACAACACTTCGAGGGACTTAGAAGCCCTTGGTTTATGGACATATGTGATTGGGGTTACAGTTCCAAATATGTCTATAACAGTTGCCCCCTAAAGCATGAGGTCATAAATCTTTTTGTTGTTGGGTGAAATGCTTTATCATGAGGATCCGACGTTTTTCACATTGAAAGGTGACCTATAATAAGATACAATACAATACATTATCTTCATAATATTTTTCATGATCTAGCTGAGGCGGGCATTCCCATGCTCAACTTTATAAATTCATTTTCATGTACATAGGACAGAGAACTGTCTGTGTGGAAAATTGATGATTCGGTTAGAGCCATCATCCTTTGGTTTGGATGATTATCTGTGCAGCAATGATGTACATTTGATGTCTTTATTTTCCTGAATGTATCGCAGCCCGGATGGATGAAACTAGATCCAGGGTCTTTAAAACTCATTCAATCTTCACCCAGAGTACAAGTCGGTCCATGTGAAAAGATTTTCTCATGTTGAACATGGAAAGACATTGCTTGATTACCAGCCAATGATGTAAGCTGTTAATAGGCGCGAGAGGAATCACCGATGATGATGATGACCCTCAAGGTACTGCAGTACAATTCACGTGGTGTGAATACATGAGTTGATGTCAAACACCATGCAAAATCTTTCGGTCGAAGGCCATTAATGTAAACCTGTCTCCGGAAGTGAGAAACTTGCCATTGAGGCATGCAAGATTCAAAGTACTAAAAGGGTTGTTCCTAGGTCGACTTCTTGGATAATGAGCTGGTGTCGACAAGAAGTGACCCATCATAGGAGGGAATTAATGAATCCCACATCTATGGCACGGAACGGAGCAAATGATTTTGTGGAGGTGAAAACGATCTGATGATACAAGGTTCAGGGTGGAGGTCATGAAAGAATGAAGCGTGAAGGTATTGCAGTGGATGAGACACAAGCTGGGTTGGTGAATTATCTGAGTGACTTATCTTGAACATATCAGCGACACTAAAATGGATTGGTAGCGTTAACCCCAAAAGTGGATGGTACGGTGGACCAAGGGTGATATGACCGGTGAACGGAATAACCCAACCTGACTCAATCATGGTGATGGAGTGAAAGTGTCATGTTCAAGAGCGATCTACTACCAATAAAGTTTCTTCAAGTTTTCTTCCCAATTTTCCCCAGTCATTTCTGACCGGTACCTCTTTATTTTTGTTAAGCTTGAGGAGGATAACATATGCTTGTTCTATAATTTTCCCTTTGGGCAAACCTGTCGCTATGTTTCAACGAGCCTAGCGACAGTGAGACTCGCTCTTGTCTGCATGGACAAGTTTGTCGCTATTGTTTTAACGAGTTTAACGACAAGGATAACTCGGTTCTTTTGTATTTTAGAGAGTCTAAAAAGAGACGGAAAGGATACTCCAATATTTATTTTTCGTAATGTAATCCCTTAAGTCCAAAAAAGTATAAAACAATGCGAAAGGGATGACTTTTCAATAGTTTTAACGAGACGAACAAGACAAATGCTCGATCTTTTTGTGTAATAATCCCTTAGGTCCAAAAAGATTAAAATCTAGAGGAGGGATGGCACTTCCAATCACTTTAACGAGCTGGAGAGGCCATTTTCTCGGCAATCTTTTCATATTTTACGAGTCAAATGAAAAGAGCTTAAAGGAGGCTTGGTTTTTTAGGAACGAGTGATGTTTTAGGATAGAAGCTGGTTCCAGGTAATGTTTGGAACTTTTTCAATCACGATAGTGTAGAGAAAGTAGCTAATAGGATCACTCATCACAGCTGTTCCTCAAAAGGGGTAAACAATCAAATGGAGGTATATGACCGGCTAAAAAAAGAGTGGAGGTGATGGTAAGAACACGACCAAGGCTCAAAAGCTGATATTTATGCGATCGCAATGGTTATTTACCGAAGGTGGGTTCATTTTTTAATGAGCTTAAACTCTGGTGGAACATATGCTCATTGCTAGGTTTATTTTTTAACGAGCTTGAACTTCGCGTAAAACTACTCGTTCGAGTCGTATAATAAGGATGTCTCATCGATAAGTTCATTTTTTAGGGAGCTTTCCCCATTCGAAACTTTGCTCCAGATCCTTTTATTATGTAAGCTAGGAATGACCAATCCTACGAGTTTATAGGGTTAAGAACCTACAAACTAAGAAAATAAAGGGTCGCTTTTCACTTTCATGCAAAAAGGTTTGCATGCCCCCAGGTATAGCGAAGTAGAGTTTCCAGGTTACCCTTCAATTTGCAGACAAAACATTTGCTCTGTCAGGAAAGGCATACCTTCTAACGGAGGTATATTATTTTGGTGTAATCCTATTTTCCTAAACGGACGGGTGTGTTAGAATAGTCATATATCCTCTGCAGAAATCTACCCTATACCTGAAGATTTCCTCCCGAAGCAGACCAAGGTGCATGCCCCTTGGGTTTCAGTCACAATCACCAAATCACTCGTGCTCATCAGGTGGACGGACTGGATATTGATGAGACATTCCTTGCACAAAAAGAACCGGGGAATGAAAGTTGGTCTACGAGCTGGACCACTCTGCCTTCATGCAGAAAACACATCACTCGAAAGAGTGAGGAAACAATAGCTCCCATGATATAAATGTAGTCACGCCCAAGGAGTAGATTGTAATATAAAGGTCCTTGGACTACCATCACGTTCAGATAAACGATTTTCCTTCTCAAAGTTATAGGCAAATTTGGAAGGATCCCTAACGGTCGATTGGTTCCTTTGTCGAAGCCTGTCAGATTTCGCATCTTAGGCAGAAGTGATAGCGAGCCAAGTGCTTTCCAAGTAGTTGAGGAAAGGATACTCACAGAAGCCCCTTCATCTATGATGGTAGCAACCATGACCATTCTGTAAGTTTGCACTATGATTCGGAATGGTACATTAGATGGTAGACGGGGTCTGCCTAGTATATTCCAGTCGAAGGAAACAACTAGGTTGCTTGGAGGTGGGACCGAATAAACGGCTAGATACATCTCCGAAGAACTTCCTTCCTGCAATAAAGGAATGGGTAGATTGCCCCCATGTTCATCGGAGTCTATGTTTAGGAAGAGAATTTGAATGGTGTCGTTCTCACTGTCTTTGGTGACTGTATCATTTGAAAGTGGATCCTCTGAAGACAAGATGGGTTAACTGCCATCTTGACTTGTTGACCTTGGTCCGATGTGGACTCAAAGGGTTTATCTTCAATGATAGGTTCTTCGACCGACAACAAAGGTGTGTTAGTCGGATTTTCAACTAGCGATGGACTTTGCAAGAGTTTCTTATATCCAGGAGGAAGCCATAATGGTGAAGCAGGATGGTTATCCAAGACTCTTTTAGCTTCGTCTAGGAAGGGACAATGGTGGATGGCATGATCGCCTTCACACAGTCTGCAAGGAAATTTAGATCTTCCTTTCTATCCATTGACTTCGTTTTCACTAGTTAACGGTGTACTCTCAACATGATCGTCAGAGGTTGATGACACCGGATTGTGCAAGTGAGGAGACCAGTCCCTTAAGATCCGTGGGATGCAAGGACAATCTCAATGATAGTGGTCCCCTTTGCAGATGACACATGGAGATTTAGGTTTGGATGGTGCAGTGTGTGGATTTTCACTAGACGATGTACGCTTGCCCCTTTTTCTGTTGGCTCCTTTTTCTTCTTCTCCTTCCCTTTCTTCTTCTTCTCAGTTACTTGGTTTTTAGTTTTACTAGCTTCACCAAGCGAAGAGGAAGAAGGAGAGGGAGAAACAAATGAAGTAGAAGGTTGGGGGGTAACTCTAGTATCATCTAGTTGCTGATTTGATTGCTCAGGAATCACGGTGCTTTGAACGACAGAGGTTGAGAAGAGCCATATTGGCAGGCCAATTGTCAGTCCTGGAAGGGAATATGTGGCCATGTGAGGTGCACCAACATCTCCCCAAGAGGAGAAAGGACTAGGATTTTCCCCAAGGGGAAATCCTTGATTGGTGGACGCCATTTTCTCAACCTAAGATCAATGAGGGAATAGTGACGTTATTCCGATTAAAATAAATTTTATGACGCTTTGACACAACTTTCTTTTTCAATTTTTAAGAGTTGAGAAAAAGCTAAAGATGACTCTAGTCGCCTTCAATTTTTAATGAGCCTGAAGTGACAAGTGCTCAGATGGACCTTTTCCTTTAAGGAGTCTGAAAAGGAATGAAAGAGACTACTCTGGAAATCTAGACAGAAGGATTACCAAACCAATTGCAAAACTACAGAATACTTTTTACAGTACAGCAGTCAATCTTCTCGAATGCTGTGTTCAGTGCATTGCGATCGATAGGGCGGCAGACACGACTTCCTAAGGATAAAGGATATAGCCTATTGTGGTCTCCCAATATATACTCGATGGTACATGGGAGCACAAGTCCGTACTGGCACTTGTTGTCTCAAAGAGGAGGAATCACCCAACCTACGATGAAAGTGACAATTACCAGGCTTTACGACACCGGAATACATCTCTAGCCTAGACTTCTAAATGTTGTGCATTAAGTTCCAAAGCGTTTTTATGTTCATTGAATTTATTTTACAGTTTATCTTTCTTAATAAGTTTTCCTTTAAGGTTCATGGTGCGATGATATACAATTCCTAAATATGAAATCTAAGATGATAAATAGTCGTTTACTCTTCTTTTTGCAATGAAAATCCTAGCTACTAAGGAAAGAGAAGCGAAATTCTTTCAACATAGAGCAGAGAGCACACACTAGATGCATTGTCCTAAATCAAAATCAGCAAGCAGTCTTAATGCAAATGCACATGCATGTATTTGTTTTCCGCTTTCTTAATGTGTGAATGACAAAAAGAATGATAAATACAAATATGAACTATCTTTTCTCTCAAAGCGACAATACTAACAATTTTCTCTTCAAAAGACGAAAGGAAGACAAGGACGACACTTTGTGATTTTGAATTGAAAACTGCTTTCGACACTTGAAATACTATTAATTCAGATCAAATACAAGAGTAACAGTGTAATCGACCATCAAAAGAGTAGGATTCTTTTCTTTGACTGAAAACGACACTTTCAAATCAAAAGATGACAGTTTGATGAAGCTACCTTTTTGTAAAAGAGAACTGTAAATGGCGAAAAATACATAAAAACATTCACAATTATTTGTACAATGGAGGCTGAATAATGCAAAGGAAGGGAGTTTCAACAGTGGTATACTGATCACAGACAACAAAACTCCTGAATAAAGCTAAAGACAGTGAAGAAAAAACCAAAATCTGGAGGCAAAAACAGTATTATCTGATCATCACACCTGTAACACAGGGAAACAGGGATGCATCCCACCTACTGCACACGGGAGGTGCGATGCATCCAATCTGCCAAAAGGAGACAATGCGATGGTCCAGGGACGAGACTTTAACTTGGTTTTTGGTCACAGTTTGCAGCTTAGTTCAGGGATTTAGGCTGAGCTAATGATAGTCAGTAAATACAAAGTATAGGGGTTGATCTAATGAGGTTACTTGAGCTACCACCAGGGCACTTAGGATGTTTGCAAGTCAGTTGTTCAGTTCATAAACAAACCTGAAGATTGACTGAAGCAGTGTTGATCTACTTTGCACTTGCATAGAAAATGGAGTTTGAAGGCTAGCTGGCTTAACTTCAGGCTCTGTCTATAGTTTATCAAGCAAACAAATAGAGACAAGCAATCAAACTATACGCTCCCCAGTGGAGTCGCCATTTTGTTATCCGGAAAACTAGTGTCTATTCAGAGCTGCTAGTCCCACTAAGACGAGTAGCTATCTTAGAAACAAACAAACTAAAGTCACTTGTGTTTTCCTTTATGAGAGATAGATGAGAAAGAAGCAGAGTACCAACCTTAGTCTTTTGCTTGGCTCCTTACTTGTTTCCTTTCCCCTTTGACAAAATTTCACCACTCCTTCCTTACTTGTCCCGCTTCAAAGAGCACCTGTAGAGTCAAAGCAGCATGATACCATCAAAACATAGAGATCTATAAACATAAACAATATAGGATAAGATGTATATCAACCATACAAATGCATATATCAATACAAGATTCAGAGACATACAAGAATATGGAGGAAAACTCAAATAGCTTTATTGATAGAAGTAGTAGAAGAGAGGATTACAACCCATTGGTCTGACCCAACGCCATCCTCCCAGCATGAAAGCCCTCTTCACCTCATACAAAGCAATATCACCCAACAATGTCTTCAAAGAGAAACCAATAGCACTTGCAAATTACAAAATTCCAGCCTCTGGATCTCTGGGATGAGGGATCCATATATATATGTTTGCAGGGGGGTGAGTCAGCTTTTGGGATTTTGATTAGTGTCATCTCTCTGATAGTTCTTGGTTCCACTTGGAGATTTCATGATCTCTTACTCATCCCTGGGCGAATTCAGAGAGGCAAGTGTTAAATGAGCAACTTCTAGAAGATTCTTAGGGTATCCACCTAACAAACTGCTTCTGCCATTTGTTTGCTCTCGCTCATCACACCCTACAGAAGGGCTTTCCAGTATGCATCACACTTTTTTCATGTGGCAGGTGAGATGCATCGCACCCTCAGCACTGGGTAGTCTGTATGGTCCTATTTTGACCAGTTCTGAGTAGTTTTTCAGGGAGAACTTCTGGGAGATGGTGTAATCAGCTGACCTTGCTCCTTTAGAGTATGAAACAACACTTTTAGGGACTTAGAAGCCCTTGGTTTATGGAAATATGTGATTGGGTTTGCAGTGCCCAAATATGTCTATAACATTTAGTGTTACCCATGACTACAAAATCCACAAGAAGTCATGCGATCTTTTAAATCTAGTAAATAGTTACAATTGTTATGATGACTCAGAGTGGGCATTGGGATGAGGCTCATAATTTTCCTCCAAACCATTGGCAAGTTGCCACCCATGCAACTACCACCCCTGAGCTGATGAATATCGTGCTAATGTCCAGACATTCAGGGAGTCCAAAGGTCTAGTACAACCTCCACCCTTCTAGCATAACATTGTTCAAGTACATGAACTCTAGAGATCTAATATAATATCCACCCTTTTGGCATAACAATAAAAAGACTCTAGAGATCAAACCCAATGTCCACCCTTCTAGTATAAAAATATAGGGACTCCAAAGATCAAAATCGATCTCCACCCTTCTGGTATAACAATATAGGGACTCCACAGATCAAATCCAATCTCCACCCTTCTGGTATAACAATATGGGGACTCTAAATATCAAACCCGATCTCCACCCTTTTGGTATATATTTTAGAATTCATTCATTATTCAAAAGATACCTTGTATCATCCTCTACCATGTTTCTTAATTATGTGTAAACTAGGGTGATTCAAGAATGTCGTCCTTAACTCTCCTCCACACTGTTGATAGCCTACCAAAAGAGCATCTTCCACCCCTTAAATTAGGACCATACCAGGGATTCCAGAGGCATTTTCCACCTCCACCCTATTGGGATTCTAGAGGAGATCTTCCTCCATTCAATTCTAAGGTAGCATTTGACATCAAATCACCCATCAAATTCCAATAGCCTAACACTATGAAGCCAAGGCTGATGGATTTATCTCAAAAATGACACAAAAGGAAAGAAGCAGAGCCACCAACTCATTTTCAATGATGTAAAACCACACTATACTCATTAGGAAACATATAACAACCAAGAAAACAAGAATATTCATGGAGGTTGCTTTGTCTTGCTTGTAAAATATCCAATACAATACCCGAAAATATAGCATCCAACATAAGGGAACTGTCTATCCGTAGAAAAAATGCACTCGTCCAGCAAGAAAGGATATTCATTGTTTCAATTGTTCCAATGGGTTTCAAGTTTTCCTGAGGTCACATGTGGAGAACCCCATAACCCTTGAGGCATGGTGAAACCATTATTTATAGCCAGATTCTAATTAGAATCCTGCTAGAGTCATGCCCATAAAATTATGCATTTGTCTGTTGCTTAGCCCAAGCCCAAAATGTGCTCTAAATTAGAATACATGGCTTCAAATACTACTTAGGGAAAATGAAAAGGAGCCAGGTCAGTGAGATTGGAGACAAAGTAGAGATGCAGGCCTATGAGGGGGACATGTGTGACAACCATTTGATGTCCATTTTCATTGTTTATTCAGTAATGATATAATATTCATTATGTAAAATTGAGTATGACATCCTTTTCTAGAGAAGTTGGTGAATGCACAGTCTTAGCAACCATAATTTTCCCAAGACCAGAATCATATGAATTATGCCAATGCACAGAAAAATGCAAGAATGAGAGTGTATAGTGAGAAGCTAATAATACACAGTCTTATTAATAGTAGTTTGTCCATCCACCAAAGCTAATGCACAGGTGAATACAAAAAATCTCATGTGCAACCACACAGTGAGAAACTAGTGTCACACAATCTTGTTGACAATAGTTTTTTCCAGCCACCAAAGCCAATGCACAGGTGAATACAACAAAGCTCACATGCAACCACACAGTGAGAAACTAGTGTCACACAGTCTTGTTAACAATAGTTTTGTCCAACCACCAAAGAAAATGCATAGGTGAATACAACAATTCTCATATTCACCCACACAGTGAGAAACTAGTGTCACACAGTCTTGTCGACAATAGTTTTTTCCAACCACCAAAGCCAACATACAGGTGAATACAACAACAAGAAGAAAATTTGTAAAATGTTCTTATTTTGTATACACCCATATCAGATAGCGTTATTTTTTTTATTCCTTCTTTGGACTACGAAATATATCGAAATATGCACATGACCAATTTATTGTTTAGAAAGGCTATTTGAGTAGCCACAACAAGCATATCTTATGGACATTAAAATCCATATCCAGTATGAAAACTGCCAAAGATCATTATTAAAATATGAAGCAGTATAATTTACACAAAATATTAGACATAGTGGCTTTACAGCTGAATAAGGGATCATGGTCATTTCAGTTTCGGTATATAGGTAGATTAAACCAAGTGCAGTCCCTTAAGAAAATATGATTCCAAGGGTTATGAGTTTAATGCTAGTTACCTATCTATTACATTGTCTCTTGTGCGATGGTCCTCCTTGGTTTACATTGGTGCAACAATTGCGTATCACCCTCTATCTCCCCTTATTGCCCAGTTTTACCCTTATAGTTCCTCCATACCCCTCTTTCTTTTCCCACCCCACTCTCTTCTATTGTTTAGTATTTTCAATGGTTGATTAGGGTCTTTTTTTCCCTTTGGATTGACCAGAGATGCCCCCTTATCCTCTTGGCATTGTCACTACTGATTGATTTTTCTGGCCCATCCACTTTCTGCCATCTTCCCTTGATCCAGGGCTTCTTCTAGAATTGATAGGTTGTGCCCACAAAGGGCCATGTGCCAGAGTTTCTGCAAAATATCTATGTGCTCTCCCTTCTCATATGTTTTTGCATTCATCCTTAGAAATATAATCCTAACGTACACCCTAATTTGAAAGTAATATCATCCATATAACATAATGTAATATCAACATAATCCATAATGTTTATGCTTAGGAGATTCTGACAATATTTATGCCTTATACAAGCCTTCGCTAGCATCCATCCCTACTAATAAGAGGAATTGTCTTATACAAATAAACTTTAAAACACACCCTAAGGCGCATGAGTACATTATATACATGAATGTGTCTTTACCAAGACCACTTACATGTTTTGTGGAGGTGGTTTGGGTCATTACAACCCCCCACCCCTTAAGTGGAACACCGTCCTCGATGTTCTGTGACCATATATAGTAAAAAAAGCATGCAGTGTATTGGACATACTGTTCATGGGTATGGTTGAGAGTTTAGGTAGCTTGGTCTAAGGTTCATATGGACGGTTCATTACTCAAATTTATGGAATGTGAGTGATACATCATTAGCCTTTCTTTCTTTGAGTTCGTTGCTCATTGAAATATTATTTTGTGCACCAAGCTCTAAGTGATATCTCCCTGAACAAATTTTTTGATCTAGACTATTCATTCTTGCATCAACACAATCATCTAACTAAATTTCTCATGAATCTCCCATGAATATTAATCATAATGACTACTTTTTTTTCCATAGATTTCTGGGACTTACACGTAGTAACATAATAAAAAATTTTGTTTTAAACTTTGGGGCCTTGGGATGGTCATTATGTGAAATACCATTTTTGGGATTATCTAAAGTTTCCAAATTGGTCATGAATATGTACATCCCTCTTAGCAATAACCAAATTTCTGATGAATTTAAACAGTTTTCATAATTAAGGTATTTAGACTTCTGTGATCCATAATATGTTAGATAATCTTCGGCATAATCACATAATCAATCTTGTGTCGACGTGTTTCGAACCAACCAGTGTGGTTCATCGTCAGGACAAGTTGAGGAACTAATCTGGCTTAGTGTGAATAAATAGCGTGTGCAGAGACTCGAACAGCTATAATGCTAACGGCTACTATTGACCGAATGAACTTGGTCAAACCACCAACCTCGGTAATCTAAAATAAATAGGTATAATATTATTATTATCCAAAAATCAAATTATGTTGGTCATTATATACAATAATTAATCTATATTTAATTCCTATAAAATACAAGTACTAATCTATATTTAAATAAGATGGTCATTATATTTTGTAACATATATTAATAAAACTATAATTAATTATAAATTACTAGTAAAGGTAATACTCCTAGTTATTTATAGAATCTAGTTATGTTAGGTAATTGTGTAATAATTAATCTATATTATAAAATATAAGTATTAATCCCTATTTAATTAAGATGGTCCTTAATCCCATAATTTAATTATTAAAAAATACAAGTAGAGGTAATCACTCATATATACTTTTAGAATCTAGTTATGTTAGGTAATAGAGTAATGATTATTTAATGGTCTTAGGTAATATAATATTTAAATATATTGGTCCAATAAATTAATAAGTTATATATATTTTTCAAATAATCAATTTATTAATAAATCAAATTAGAATGTAGACCATTAATCATCCTAGAATTTAGTTATAGTATAACTAATAATATCGTTATATCATCAATTAGATCTATATTTATTATAAATTAACCCAGACCTTAGGTCAAAATACTATTACCTATAAGAGCTTACTATAATATATGGTAGAAAGTTTACTACTATACTAATCATAATCTATCTTAAAGGTCTAATAATCATCAAATCTTAATACATAATTATTTATTCCAAATTTTTACTCAAGTTAATAATGTCATTAATACTTATACGGTTGACAAAGGGTTATTTTTATGGTTGAGGGGGCTAGGAGGACAAGGCTGGGACCCAACAACTGCTAATCTTCCAGCCATCATCCCTATTAAGGTTGTTTGGCCTTTTCTCAATCTCCAGGGCCTCTCTAAATTTGCGATGGTGAAACTGCGCAATTTTGGCAATGACTTGAGCCTCCTCTATACATACATGATGCATAGTTTTTCCCGCATGCTCAGCCAGGGCTGAGGACTTGGTCCTCCCATGCCTTAAGTCAGCCGAATGCTCGCTAATCCGCTGATTAATAGAGCGACCAGTCTCACCAATATAAGGGGTCCCACAGGAACAGGGAATGAGATAGACACCCTTCATGTCCTTAGGGTCAATCGGGTCTTTCACAGACCTGAGGGATCCACGGATAGTATTGAGAGGTCTAAAGGTAGTGGGCACATCATACTTCCTCAGAATCCTTGCAATCCTGTCCGTGGTTCCTTGGATGTACGGAATGTTCACACCCATGGTACGATCATTGGGAGCTTTCCGGATCGAAGGCTCCTTCTTGGCCCTGAGGAAGGCTTTTCGACCTAAGTGCCTATCATAACCATTCTTCTCGAAGACTTCAAGGAGGTGAGCCTTTTCCGCTTCCAGGCTCTCCTCATCCGAAATTCTAATGGCACGGGTGGCAAGCGTGCTAAGGACACCTAACTTCTGAGCAGGGAAATGGTGTGAAGAAGCATGCAAATATTGCTCAGTATGCGTCTTCTTTCTATACACCTGATGAGAAAAGGAACCATCCACCTTCTTCGAGATGAGAACATCCAAGAATGGAAGACAACCATTCTCTTCTTTTTCCATCGTGAATTTAATGGCGGCGGATTGGTTATTGAGGTGACCGAAGAAACGATCCAGCTCGACAGGGCCATGAGACCAGACAACACCAGTGTCATCAACGAATCTCTTCCAAAGCTTTGGATAATATCCTGTAAGAGTAGGTAGATATGAGGTTGCAAGATCATTACGAAAGTGCTAGGAAGATTAGATTTTTAAGCCTACTTATTGAAGGAAAAACCCTCACAGATTTCCTATTAGCTGAAATAAAATGTCATAACTTTTACCAAGTTCATGACAACTCATGGGAGTTTTATGCTTCCCCAATTGATCTTGTAGGGCTATGCTTCATAACAGTCCTAGAACTAGGACATGTTCCATAGCCTTCTTTAAATAAAGGTGAAATGGTTGGATGACTACATGAGTGGTTTTGAATAATGTCAATTTTCCTTGTGTTTTCAGACTACATGAAGAATTCAATGAGGCTATAGTGGTGTACATGCTAACCCATGAATCAAATGATATAGTGGAAGATGGTCCAATACACTAATAAATTGAGCATCTTACAGGTCTGCGAGATGTGTCAAATTTGTTGGTCTTGAGACCTTGTGATGATAATGAAACAAAAGGAAGATACACAATAGTAATTAGATATAGAGAAGGACCATCTGTAATTGCACTGTCTGGGAAAAAATTGGCTGCAACCTAGCAGGGATAACAATTGAGGGTGTGGGTATGTGATAAGTGATAATTCTGAAAAAGATGAACTAGAAATCATCTTGATTGGAACTGGATCAGAGTTATTCCTCTGTGAAGCTGATTCTAAGAAACTCAACAAAAGAAGGAAGAAAAGTAAGAGTGGTCTCCTTAGTTTGTTGGGAATTGTTTAATAAACAACCACAAGTATATAGGGATACCATTATTCCTCCCACTATTGATAAGATATTGAATGTTGTATATGGTTCTCCTCTGGAATGGAGAGAATATGTGGAATCTAAGGGGCTAATACAGGTTGTAAGAGATTTTGGAGCTAGTGGAGCTTTTGAGAAAATCGGATTTACAAAAGAAAATGTAGCAGAACCGGCTAAGTCTCTTTCATGTATCTAGCTTAATTCTAAACTTCCATACTCTTCCCACCTAAAACATGTTTAGAATCAACAGTACCATATTTTTATATATCATAATAAATGTTGTTTTATTTTATATATATATATGTACAAAGTTATCGTTCCCACAACCATTCTACAAATGTCTAGCTATGGCATTCAATGCTGTTGAATGCATTTTTTTATTTTTTTTTTCTTTTCGATTGTTTGTATCCTATACCTACTCAGTTAATTATCTCCTTTAGGGTCAACATGAGAACCATTCTCATGGGAGTACATCTTTTAGGATCAAATATTTTCGCTAGTGGATCTTTGAACTGCTCTAAGACCTAGTACCCCAGGATAGGAAGATAAGGTGATGAAAAGTATCAATAAAAGGGGCATGCCCAACATGCTACCCATATCTAAGATAATATGGTCAAAACAATCTATAAGAGGGCTCTCTCCTTCCTCTATTTATATAAGAGGATAGAAAAGCCAACAACGTAAGGTGAGGCTAAGTCGTTGCAGGAAGCTTAGTTTTGTACAAGAACATACACCCTCAATTAAAATCAGGGCTGCAAATTTCCAAGATAAATAAGGAGAATATTAAAATACTGAGCAAAATTGCCCCCATTTATGAGTAGCCATGACCCATGATAGCCACTTGTCCTTACTCTAGATTCATTTTTTAAATGTATCTTCTAGAAAATCTCTAAATTTTGCACAACATTTGTACAGTGAATTGTAAGCACACTGTAGCCAAAGGGTAAATATAAAATTTCTTTAAAAGTGTACTAGAAATTTTATTTCATTACTGCACCAAAAAAAACATTATTAAAGTAGTAAGTTCAACGTAGGATATTTCTTTGAGATTCTTGATTCAAAATGTGTTTATCTATTCACAAGAAGCCCAAATCGCTAGAATTTCTACACATTGAGTTAACAACACATAGACACCAACATGAGCCAATCCTTGGCAAGGACACGAATTCACATTTTACAAGAGAAATTTGTCATGCTTTTTAGTTGGATGAGGATCCCTGGAATTTTGAAAAATAGCATAGTTGTTGCCCAAGTCTACATAAAATCCACCTCTATGTCTTCTAAATTTCAATAATGATGCTGGAAAACATCAAAAGTGGGCTTCTTGGTTGAGATAAATCAATGTCAACCAAATTGCTAAAGTTATGGCATGGTTGTGAAGAAACATATAAGACTAAATGTTATTCTATAATAGTTGGGAAGTCTGAATTATGAATAGAAAATTCTATAGGAAAAGAAATGTAGAAGAACCCAAGCACACCCCAACATTGCAGTAAAATCATCTAACCTTTTCAAGAACATGAGAAAGAATTTTTAGAATTTTACTTTCCACAAGGGAAAACGAAGTTGTGTATGCCTTTGAGATAACATATTTAGAATATGGTTGTTATTGTTTCCTTCAATCCCTTGAAAGAATGGCTTCAATATACATACATCATATCTTCCTAGAGGGCTATAATAAGATAACTCTTTCAATAATAAAGACCAGTAAGTTTCCCAGATCCATTGACAGGGGTATAGATTGTAAGACTAAAAAATGAATACCCATTTCCTATTTATACAAGGCATTGATAACTATAACTTCTATCATGGATTTCCTTTAAAAAAAATAACCACAGTAATCTCAAGCATGCTTAGGAAAGAGAAACCATGTCCTTTGGCTTTATGGCATATGCTACATGGGAGATGATAGTTAGATGTCCTTGTGTAGCTGGTATTGAATTTGAAGGTATAAATACCTTTCAAAACTAACTAGCTCATTCTAAAGAACTCTCCTTGTTTATGAAGCAATAATAACATATTTCTTGTCAGAGACAAGGAGTGATATTTTATTGAAATTTGATTTTACACCTATTTATTAAGGATAACCATATCTTGAATGTAAACATGCCTTCTAATCTCTATTTGTTTGGTTTTTTTTTGGACTCAAACTTCGAGTCAACACGAGTATTTAATACTAGAAGTGAAACATCTTGCCACACAACAAAAGTAGTGTTTGATGTCCTGCTATGCTATCTGCTTGAAATGAATGCAACAAGCCTCCACAACATCCCAAGCCATGGAACTAACTTAATTTGGCATTCCTACTAACTGCTAAAATAATTTTCTTATTGTATAATAGAATATTTTTCTTATTATATAATAGAATAATATTCTTTCCATAGAATCCCAAAATAATATAATCCAAGTGAACTGATACTAAATTTGGCTACTTCCAAGCATTGGAATTGTGCCTCCACCACCTATGGCACTCGAAAGTGTACTTCCAGTTAACTTTGGAATATGTAAAGGATGTTGTTGTAAAAAAATGTTACAAAATACCACTTAAGCGAATGTGGTAGACAAAAGAGACTTGTATTAAAAATTTATGATCAACGCTTGAAAAAGGAGCTATGTGATAGATGTTGATTTTGTAGCTTGGCATCAATACCATATTAAAGTTGCGCATGCACATATGTAGAACACTTGTAGTGAGAGGAGGGACATTTGATATAGTATTCAATGTTTAATTATCAATATACAATGATATCTCCATGAGAGAGAGAGATTTAAGGTAGACCAGTGCCATTGGACAATGCAACCATAAAAAAATGTGAATTAAGCGTTTAAATCACTTCATAAATGCTCGTAACTCAAAAGTACTCAGTATCTACCAGTGCAGTTTTTCTAGGTCATGTTGGTGGTTGGTACTAGACTTACATTCTGTGTTTCTTCAAGGACAACTTCATTAGTGTGCAACTCTTCTTGGTGACTTGGGGTCCTTGTTTTTATCTCAATTCTTAGTTAGGGATTTGACCTCCTAGATGCTAACTGTGTAGCTTGGCATCATTTCCATATCAAACTTGCACTTGCACATATGCAGAACACTTGTAGAGAGAGGAGAGACATCTGATGTATTATTCAATGTGTGTAATTTATCCATACAAAATGATATATATGTGAGAGAGAGATGTATGGTAGAGAAGAAACACTGCATAATTCCGCCATGAAAAAAGGACACGTGATTTTATTAAATGTTGAAATCACTTTACTTATTTAAATGCTCATAATACAAACATACAAAGTATCTGCCAATGCAAGTTTTCTAAATCATGCTGGAAAATGGTGTAGGACTGATATTATGTGTTGCTTCAAATACAACTTCATTGGCATGCAAATCTTGTTGGTGACTTGGGGTCCATGGTTTTCTCTCACTACTTGGGCATTTGGGGTTGGTTTTGGATTTCAACTTTATTTGGAATCTAGTGTTGGATGTATTTTCCCCCTAATGAAAGAAGGAAGTACCAATTATAAAAGACAACATGACCTTTAAAATAGTAACTCTTATTTAAGGGTTCAATAGGAAATATCACAAACAATTGTATCTGGCTTGTGTTAGAACATTCTCTCACCTTCCGAGCTCTAGTTTTGGTTGAATAAGGAACATGTCCTACATTGAGGAAAATTAGAAGTTGAAAGAACTATGGATTAAAAGAGTTGGAATCTATTCATAGTTGAGAAAACTAAGCTCCTTTGGTCCTCAGTACTAAGTATAAGACATTATATGACCACTAAAGCATAAAATATATAATTTAGTGGTTGAACTAGAAATATCACTAAAAATTATATTTGGTCTTTATTGGAATATTTTATTGCCTTCTCGGCTCCATTTTTTGTTAAATGAGGAAGCTATCCTCCATCAAGGGAAATTAGAAGCTGAAAGAATTATGATGTAAAAGATTAGAATCCATTCATAGTTGAGAAAACTAAGCTCTTTTGATTCTTTGATATCTCATTTGTGTAACTTTTTGTTTTCTTCCACTTAACTTGAAATGAAATTTGAGTTTTTAATACTTTGTTTCTAATTGTTATTTTTCATCATTGGCGTCCACTGGCACTTTCGAATAATTTAAGGATGATTTTTTCACATTTCTACTAGGTTTTTAAGTTTATTTCCCATTTTAGTTTCCACTCTGATTACCAATTTGGCTTATACTAGTTGGCATTTAAAAAAATCATGTCAATTTGGAAGCTAGATTTTTATATTCACAGTATTTAATAGTTGAGTAGGTACACGTAAAATTTGCATGTGCATACAACTATGCATGCCAAGGAAATATGAAATCATTTAGATTTTATGAAAATGAGCCAATTACCTTATGTGGGACTACTTGGTAAGGCATTCTTATCACTATTGGACATTTCAAGGTAGAAGTTCACTAAAGAATTGACAAACATAGGAATGTTAGTATGAATTTTGAATTAGAGTATCCTGAATTCTAACTAAAGAGCATATATTAGGATCAAACTATAAATGTAATTTTCTTTCAGACATTTGTGCCAAGGTTGAAGTATTTTGGTTTTCTTAGTCTATTTGGTTTATAAGTACATTACTTGGTTTCAAAAAATTATTTTTACTATTTTTTTATGTGTGGCTTGCTGCTTGAGATTTCCTCTAATAAAATATTTTCCTTGCAACCATGCTTTGGAATGTATGGTTTTGGAGGCCTTGCTGCTTCCATGCATCAGGGAGGGTATGTCACAACATTTATAATTGTTGTAATTGGCAAGTTTCTTGTATGAAATTATGAAGATTATCTCTAGACTCAAGATTTGAGTTACAATATTGTTTCATTCTTCTTAAGAATTGTTTGTCAGGCTGGTTATGGTATCATCAAAGAAAAAAATGTCAAATAAAGTTGTTATGTTGAAACTGGAAAAGGACATGCTTGTACAAAAATCCAAAGAGAATCAGATCTGGAGGGTGTGTATTTTTCATCTCTCATTCTACCAACAGTGGATGAAAATTTAAAACCTTATATGCATGTGTTTCTCAGATAAATACAAAAAAGGGGTTAATTTGTCCCTTTCAAAATGGCTTGAATTCGGCTAGATCAATGCGATTGAAGTATGCATTATTATATGTTCACCAATTGTTTGTTTACATACAAAATGAGACATAAGGGGGGTCTCACAAGAAGAACTTGGAATGTCTCCTCATTGGAGTTTTACAAAGGTACATGGTTTGAAGTGTTTGTATGTTAATGTTTTAATGGCCTCTATGTTTCATTATGTACAAGGAATTTGTATTTGGAGTCATGCTCTATTGTGTAAGATTCTATGGAAGTGGTTGTTGTCTTGATTATGCAACTATTTAGTTTTGTTGTAGTGATTTAATTGTAGCCTAATTGTTAGTTCTAGATATGCTTGTCCAAATTTTTGAAAAATATTTTTTTTAAAATCATATACTAACAATGTCAAAAAAGAGTAAGATATGTGTTGTTATATATAAATGCAGTTGCAATGCATTTTACTTATTCAAAAATTTTCAAGGTGCACCATGAAACACTCTCACATTGGCCAAGTGTTTATGTATCATAATATCATTTCTATGGTTCTGAAGTACTCGAATTAAAAAAATGATGATTGAAGAAAGACTTTTGAGAAATGCCATTATTGCCAAAATTGTATATTGATCTATAAAAATTATGACAAATATTTGAATCAAATGTGAACACAACTAAGAGAAAATGAAACACCAAGGGCATCCTGAGTCTAATCAATATAAAGTGTATCCTTGTTAGTGTGGTAAGCAATCTAAAATTTGAAGGAAATTTTCGTTCGACCTTTAGTTTATTTAAAATTTTGATGAGGATTTGATGTAATTGAGATTCATTTCCCAAATGTTAAGTCATAATCCATTTACATTGAGTTTTTAATTATGTTCAAAATAACTTGGATGAGATTAATAAATGTAATTAGTGGTTTCAATGACTCAATTAAATAATTTTAGTGGTATAGTGGGCACCCGAATTATATATTTTCTTGGAAATTCTTCTGATGGTGTGGGAACAATTCTTGTTTGTACTTTTTTTTCTCAAACATGTAACCAATTTCCTCACTCTCTCGCCCTAAGCAAGAGTAAGATATTCCTCTTGGCTCATGAAAAGCCTCATTCAACAATTAGCTCAAGAAGAATGAATATTATGAATATGTCACAAGTGGGATTTAAACCCAGATGGGGAAAATAATGATTCTTCCTACCAATAACCCAAGCTACTAAACCTTATTGACAATTATTGTTTGTAATTTATGGAGAAAACTTGTGATTTCATTAGGCACCATGATATATTCTATGCAATCAAGGTATTATTTTATTCTTGTCAAAGAAATTGAATCTCATGAGCTTATATTATTGTTGAAATATCAAGCTTCGAAGAAGATTTGAGTACAAATTTACAACTTCTAGGTGAACATTGTTAGAAAGTTTTTTTCATGTTAGAATTGTTTAATGCTATTAGTGGTTTTTGAAATGCCCTTTTCACACATTTAATATTGTGGTCATTGGAAAATGATGAGTGTAAATAGATATTTGAGTTTGAAATACAATGTGTAACTATTACAGTAGAATCCTTGTTCAAGGTGATGACTTTTAGAAGTTCAAATTTAGGTCATAATTGCTAACGATTGGCATATTAATCTAGAAAGGATAATATATAAATATATAGGATGATATTGAAGCAGAATGTGCAACTTATGGTAATTACTAATATCATAATCAAATGCAACGATATGTAGGTGTTTATGCATATGTCTTCAATATACTGATTTTTTATGAATAATGTACTATTTTGGAATGCTGACAGGTGCATATATCCAAGTTAAAGTCAAATTATTGGAATGAAGATCAACTTAAGTGTATGTTGAAAGACATCTACTTTCCATATATTCAAGTTGTACTTTTTTTCTTATATGCTATCATAATAACATTGGTTGGTTGGAGTTGAGGAAAGGTTTACACTCCTACATTTTTTACTGTTGGAGAAGGTGGACAAGAGAGGAATTAATCAATAATTAGCCTTATACTTTGAATTGTATCTTATTTCATTTTCAGAAGAGAAACTCAATATTGATGGTAAAAAGCAGGAATTGAAGAAAGACGAGAACAATAACATTGGAGCAATGGATGTAGAAAGAGAGAGAGAGAGAAGATAAGTGGTCTAGTGACACCCTTAAAGCGAATATCCTGCATGAGATCCAAACTGATGGTCAAGTCTTTAGAGTTGTGGAATTCACTTGCAATGTCTTGGAAACACAATGTTAATGTTTTGAAGTGATGAAACAATATTTCGTGTGTAAATTGTAAGCCAACCAATATTAAGTTGGAAAATCATATTGTAATACTTGACATTTCATATAATATAATTTATGTGGTTGAAATTATTTATAGTTATACTTGATATTATTTAGTATTGTCATTAACATATGTAACTTTGCATTTTCATATTAGATGAACATGCACATTGTATGACATTTTTTAAATTTAGTTGCAAAATCATACAAATGAATTTAAGTTAATTAGTAATGAAGACATGAAATCAATCTAAAGCTACTAGATTAGTAGTCTATATTAATTAAACATGAGCAAAAATAAAATGAATATACAACTAAACTAGTTGTTTATAATGATTATTAATGAAAGTAAATGAAATGAATATAAACTACTAAATCAGTGGTTGATATAATGAATATGAAACTACCCAAAAAAAGATAAATAACTATTGTAAATGATAAATTTGTGATTATAAATGATGACTAAATTTTGCATATATATGACTAGTAGTAGCTAATTTATAGTATCTTAGAACACAACCGAAATTTAGTCATATTTCTTTGGTCATTAATTGGTTTCAAACTATGACAAAATTTTTCATATATATGACTATTAGTAGCTAATTTACAGTATCTTATAACACAACCAACATTTTGGTCATTAATTGGTTTTATTGAGCGATCATATAGTAGTATATTTTGTTGTGTATTTGGTCATTAATTGTGGCAATTAATGACTAAATTAATGATCAAATTTATGAGTAAATATACTACAAGGTTCTAAATTTGAGACAATCAATTAATAAATAAGTTAAATACGACTAAAAGTTGGTCGCGTTATAAGACACTGTAAATTAGCCACTATTGGTCACCAACTGGAAAATAATAGTTTATATGCAAATTTTAGTCATTTTTTAGTAACTAATTAGCCATTTTGTACTAGTGTAAGTTTCCATGAGAAAAGATGAAAGTAGTGATGATGAAGAAGATCATAATTTAATTAAAAGGGGAAAACATCATCAACACAAAAGAACTACAAACCCGAAAAGCATGAAAAGAAGATGAATTATTATAAACAAAAGAAGAGTCTCTGCTCAAAAGGTGTTAGTGACTCATATGAAGAGAGAAGTGACAACAATTTTGCTAATTATAGATAAGAAACTCTCTTCATGGAAATCAAAATAAATATCGATGTCTTGCAAAATGAAGACAAAAGGAAAGAAATGATGGGTTTTGTAGAAGACGAAAATGATAAATCATATGGGGAGATGGATCTTAAAGAAAAACTTATTTTTTCCTTAAGTGAAATAAAGAAGCTTAAGAAAAAGAATTGGAAACAAAAGTAATATTATTATAAACCTAAATATTAGAATGGAATAGGGAAAAAGGATGAAGGAAGTGGTGAGAATACATCTGAAGGAAAAGGAAGAAAATTGCAAGAATCTAGAAGCTAAAATTGTTTTCCTAAGAAAGGAATTAGAGAAAACAACTACTTAATTGAACAAAATATTGAAGTTTGAAGAGTGATAAAATATTAGATGGTATTATCAGTTTTCAAATGTCACCATTCATTAAGAGTGGTATTGGCGATGATATGAATAAGAAGACTCCTAAAGAAGATTCAAATTCTCAGGCTACAAAGCCACCAAAGAAGGTAAATGAAGGAATATATAAAATATATGCTAATGTTGTCAAATGATTCATAAAAAATGAAGAAAAACATGAAGAAATAAAATGAATCATGTAGAAACCTCACCTTTATCACAAGGAAAACAAAGAAGATACTCAAAATATCTTTTCCATCAAGTGTTAGAAATACCCAGAGGGAGGTGAATTAGTATTTTGTGATAATTCAAATTTTACCCATATTTCACTCTTCTTTACAATGTTAAATGAACCATCATTCAACTAGAAACACATTATGACAATATATCTAAGCATACACATATAACGCAAGTGAGCCATGAGTAGCATATAATCATAAATTCATGTGAACCATAACAAAACAACACATCAAAAAGTCAATATGCAAATCATCACATACAGACATAAGATATTAGGTGGAAAATATAAATGGGAAAACCACCATTCTTGTTGTTTTTTACTTCTTCCTATTATAATTAAGAAAATATTCTTTTACATCTTACATTGGTGAAAAATTATACCAGTGCATAGGATCCTATCTATTAGAGGCTACCACCTCTGATTTTTTCTCCAACTACCACTAGAAGGATGCCATCAATCCCTAATCAAGTTCTATGGCCACTACCAGAAGGAAGCTACCACTCCCTGTACAAGTTCTTTGGACACCACTGGAAGGAATCTACCACTCCCTTACTGAAGGCTCCATCCCTTAGACTTCTTGTGGACCCTAGATTCAAAATATTTCACATAGTTTCAACCTACAATAAATTTAAATCCTATAAGCGACATTTGATCCAATTTTCAAACTATATCCACTTGTAACTTTCTTCTCAACAAATGAATACTTAAACTCTTGCAACTCAATAATAAATCTTTGCAAAACTCTTTAGATCAAAATCTAATTCAAATTATTTTATCATACAATTCATACTCAAAAAATCAAACTTATTGTAATATAAATTCACATGAACTATCAATCTGTCAGCAATATCACATCAACAACGTATAACCATTCTATGAATCTTGACAATACAATTCCCTCTCACTCAGCCAAAAATCAATACAATTCCAAACCCTAATAGAATCAAATTGTCTACAAAAACATCACCAACATGTCATCACAACCAACCGAAATACCACTCATACAATCTCTACCATATAATACCTATCAAAAACAATTGAAAATACATTAATAGTGCCATACCCTAGCACTAATAATGTAGAAAAATCATGTAGATTCACAAGCTCATGCAATTTACTAAAGCACATGACAAGAATATACTTCTACTTTCAACCAGCTGAATCCAATAGATCGATGAAAACAATATGAACAAGAAGAAGATAGATCAATGGCACATAACAAAATAAGTTTTCTTGTGGAAAGCCACTGCTCAAAACCCCGCCTATCTGTATTTCATTGTTATAAAACCAGTGCACAAAAAGATAGAAAAGATAGATCAACACCTTAGAAATAAGCATCTTCAAGGGGGAAACCTCCTTTACATTACACAAATGAACAATTCTTGGATGATACAAATGAAAATACCTCCTTTCTATATATAGGAGTCTAAGGGGTCATAATACAATCAGAGCCGACAAAACAATAATAATGTAACTACATAATAATAACAATAGTGGGCTTCTATGGGGCACAATAATAACAATATGGGGACTACATGGGAACAACAATATAATAAGGGGGTTGCACTAATAACAATAAGGGTTTACACTAGTAGTATAGGGACCTAACATTCCCCTCTCCTTCAAAAAGTGTTGTCCTCAATGCTTGAGTAGTTCTGGATGCTTTTGTATAAAGTTCTTATCCTCCCATGTGGAATATTCAACGGGTAAGTTCTTCCAATGATGAGATACTATAAAATTGATCGATTTCGTAGTTGTCGGGTTCTTGTTTCTGTGACTGCTCCAGGTTCCAATATGACTTTTCCTTCCTCGTCAAGTTCTGGCAATATTGTTTGAACTGAGATCTTATGCAACTTTTGAATGAGTTCCCACCCTGCTTCGGCATTCTTCCATTCATCACTTGCTTTGTTTATGGAATTTGGTTGGATAATAGAAATAACACAAAATAATGTTTCCACATCCTCATCCTTTCTTGAGAGTGCATCTACAACAACATTTTTCTTCCCTTTTTTGTAGATGATTTCAAAGTCATAACCCTACATATTTGTGACCCATATTTTTTGTTCTTCTAAAGATAATCTTTATTCTAAAAAATATTTAAGAACATCATGATCCATTTTTACCTTGAAGTGTCTTCCCATTAGGTAAGGTTGCCACTCCTTAATTTCATGTAGTATTGCTAACATTTCCTTCTCATAAATAGCTTTCTTGAGATATAGCTGTAAAAATACCCAATCGCCTACATCAAAAATTATTTCACTGCGATGTTGATCTGCCTGTTGTTTCATTCAATTTTGCACCAAAGTGGCGTTATCCTTTAAAAGTTGGAGAACTTGTTGTTGATGCTCGATGTGATCTTTCACTGCTTGAATCTTTTTCTTCTTGATATGTCCTTCTATCTTGAGAGTTTTAGGAGTGGTAATTTCTTTTAATACATTACAGGATATGGTCAAATTCATTTATTGATGCTTAATGTGATATTTCACTTCTTGAACATTTTTCTTCTTGATATGTCCTTCTATCTTGATAGTTTGAGGAGTGGTAATTCTGGCCAATGCATTACAATATATGGTCGGATTCATTTCTTCTTTATCTGGGGTTGGTTCCTGGTGTATATCCTCTTCTTTTGACATTTCTTGATCCTTTTCTTCCTCCTATTCACAATAAATGTAAAATAATTTCTTCTGAGAACACTTATGACCTTTAATTTATTTGTTATCACAATTGTAACAAAGCCATTTTGCTATTTTTTCTTCCAATTGTTGTGGTGTCAACCTTGTAGGTTCTAGAAGGCTAGGAGAAACAACACTTCCATCTTTATAGTTGTGAGGGGTGTTAGCACCTAAATCTGCCTTAGGCTGAAGGAAGGAAAAAATTAGGGTAACCACAAACCACACTCAGTCTGGTAGCTAGCCCTACCAGAGCAGGAGAGGGCTCTCTACGAGTCACGCTTAGTGAATAGATAATCAAAAACAGTCTGAGATGACTTACAATGAAATATTTACCTTAGGCTAGTAAGTGAATAGGGATTCGGGAAACAATTTTCATGAATGACTGAGCTTCTGGGATGTTATGGGACCAACGGTCAGCAAAGAACAGAGAATTTAATACAAAGGCACAAATTATTCTGTGAGGCAAGGTAGGTGGAAAATGTAACAATTTAGTTTGAGGTACCGCGGCATGAATAGATTGCTGAAGAAAGTGAAAAGGGCATAGTAACATGAATCCTTTTCAACAGAAGAATAACACTGAACATGAAATTTTCCCACAGGCAAAGCAATAAAATTGGATTCTACCTAATCTCACTCAGAAAATTTCACTGGAAATGATCATGAATTGAATTATGAAACATAAAAAAATACATATGAAAACATAAGAGAGGCATTTTCTACACTCACAACCACAAGAATCTCATGAAATAGAGCCGCTGCCTTTCATTAATTCTCTGTCAAAAATACACAGTGAAGAAACAAAGTTTCTTTCCCACAGTCTCCCAGAAATTACAAGCCAACCAACCTTTTGCAAATAGCTTGCATACAATATATAGAATGTATAAGGAAGAGATAGAACACCCAAGGGTTGGGTAGTTACTCGAATCATTACAAAATGGAGATGGAGAGCCAACCATCAGCTACAAGTGCAGCACTACAAACATGACATTTGGCTTGGGTGACTGTTAGCCTTCCTTCGCCACTTGGATAGAAGCCAATCTGGAGAAAAAACTCTTTAAATGTTGCCTTTGGTGCCAAAAAACCGAAGTTTAGATGAGCGGGCCCATTTGGAGCAATCACCAACCGAAATTTCATGAAACTGGAGCAAATTGGCAGTTTTTTCTCTGTGCGCCGTGCCAATTTCTCTGTGCATTGTGCCACTTTGGGGCCTGTTTTGGGGAATTTTCAGGTGTCCAAAATGTGCCCAAGTGGGCTTGTTGGAAAGCATATCCTGTCTACTTTCTAACCCAATTAGAATTTTTGAATTTGGTGCTCATTTGCCCCTCCAAATATCCATTCTCCCAAGACTTCTTTCTGTGTGTCAAAAAAGTGATAGAGAGGCCATTTTTGGGTGTTTTTTTTACCTTTAGGAGACTCATATCTTGTCAAAATTTCTTGCCCAGACACCAGTAGTCATGATTTTCCATGCTGAATCCAAAACTGCAATCCATTCCTCATTTGGAGCTCTAGAATTTTAGCGTCGCGCCAGTGGTGCGGCGCACAGGGAGAAAATCCCTGTTTTTTGCCCAAAAAATTTCCATGTGACCAAAAATTCCCCAAATTTCTTGAAATTTGGGCTGGAGGTTCTCTATGGGGTGCCATGTTGAGCCAAGGAAGCCTCAGCCAAGATTCTAAGCCTATCTTTCTCTTTTTCCTCTTTTGCCCTCCTTGTTGCTTTCCTCAATTTTGCCTTTAAACTCTTTATTCGGGCCTCGGCGCTCATGTTTTGTGCCCTGTAATGAAATTCCATGTGTCTCAACAAAGCAAGGTCTTTGTCGGCCTTGTCTAGCAGCCTCTCCAAATGCATGTTGACCCTCTCAAGGTTGGCCACCCTACCTCTGTTTTAGGAGAAAAAACAATCCTTCTGCCTCTTTGATATGTGTTGGTCACCTCAGTCCTAGGTGCCTTGGAACCTCATTATTCTTTCTTGATGACCCAACCTCCATTGACCGTGCTGACACAGTTTGGTGCTGGCTTGGTGAAGTAGTTAAATGCATGTTCAAAGCTGCCTCAATGAAAGTGTCCCATTTCATGTTATTTTTTGTTAACTGATGGAGAACCATAACCTTTATCAAGCTATGATTAAAGAGATTGGGATAATGCACTTTTCCTTTCAATTTCACCTTTTTAGACATCTTGGTTAAGCTCCTATACAAGTAACTACTCAAATTGAGTGACTTGGTTTCTGTAAAGTGCATGAGCAGCCTTATGTGATATTGATGCAACTTGGAAAATTTTCCCTCACATGTGAAGAATTTCATGACAGCCTTCATTAATGGTGCATATATCTCCAAAAAATATCTGAATGGGAAAACATGTGAGTGAGTTTCTTTATATTATCATTTCAGTTAGGGTTTGTACTCTTCTAGGTCTAGGTTCATGTCTTTGAACCAATTTTCACCATGGTTTGGTATGCCTGTAGGTTGAGAGATGGAATCTACTGAAAACATGAAACCATTCCCTGCAATGGTGATTTTGTCTTCCATCAAGGTGAGGGAAATATACATCTGAGATGCTCATGGTGAAAAACTTGTTCTTGGCCTTTTTTTTGCCACATGTTCTTCATGGTCCACCAATTCCTTTCCCTTCATCTGTTGTTTCTTGACTTTGAATTGTTCTTTCTCCATAGGTAGATGTTGTGCTTTAAGCTGACTGTTTTCTTGATCAAGGCATGAAATGATAAATTTGGCCCTTATCACATTTTCCTTGAGCTACATGATCTAAGAATACTTATGTTTATGACTTTTGTATGGATTTATGCTCATCTTGTGTCTCCAATTCAACTAGGTCAAAATCATGCTCAATGAGCTCCTCATCATGCAAAGAAGCCTCATGATGTGATGGTGATCCCTGTTCTTGTTTGCTTTCACCAACAGCTTCTCTAAGTGGATGTGGATCCTCTCGAGCCAAATCTCTCAATCAGCCTCTGTCTCCTGCTGAATAGGTGTCTTCTTGTGGTTGTCTTTATGAAATTTGTTGCATTGAATCATAGGCATATAACCACCATATCACTCATAAAATTTGATAAACAAGTGATGTTATAGAGCCTACCTTGCAATTTGATGGGCTTCACAAGAAATTTGAGGCAAAATGGCACAATTTCAGGCCTTTTTCTCCACGTGCGCCACGCTCTCTATGTGCACCGCGCTAGTGTAAATTTACACTGGAAATTTCCTCCCAGTGCGGTGTGCTCCCTCTGTGCGCCGCGCTCTTTTCCAGGCAACTTTTGGAGGCCTTCTGGGTGTCTAAATTGGGTGCAAGATAGCTCTTTGGAAATGTATTTGAGTCTAAGTTCCAACCCAACTAGAATTGTTTAATTTGGAGTTCACTTTCCCTGTCAAAAGTCAAATCTCCCAAGACTGGTCAAAATGTGCCCAGTGAGGCTGCCTCAAGGTAGAGTTCTGTTACAGTCAACTTTTGAATGCCTTCCTCAACTCCAAATTGATCTCATGATATCTCATTGGAAATATCTTTGTGTCTAGTTATCATTTGACTCATAAAGAAAGTCATTTGGCCAACTTAGCTAGAAGAAAATTTGATTTTCCCAAGGTCACTTCAGAGGTGCATCAATTCTCCCGAGGCAATTGTATTTTTGACATTTCTCTAAAACCATGACACATGTGTAAAATGTGAAGGATTTTTTTCTTCCTTGGCCTGTGTTTGACAAAAACCTCTCTCCGTTTTCCTAAATTCATATTTTATTGCTCAGAAACACCATTTGAGTGAAACCTACCCCGATGTGTGGAACAAGGGATTTGTCGAAATGAAGCGAAATGAAGGGGATAGGGAGCTTCTAAATTCTTGAGGAAATTTTTGGAAGTAGTGAGGGATGTTAGGAAGTAGGGGAAAGCATAATCTCAGATATTGAGTGAGGGGAAGGGGTCCAAAAAGTCAAAACACAGGTCCAACCTAGAAAATTGCCGGGTTGTAGCATGAAACTAGGGTTTGTGTGAAAATGAGGAATTTGGGGGATCTCAGTGATGGGAAGTGTTTGATAAGGTACTTTAAGGATAGGGGAAGGTGTATGAACCTCAGGATACAATTTTTGCTGATGATTTGGCCATCCAAGAGAAATTGCCTTCAAAACCCTAGGAGAGGGAAATGACCTTACCTAGGCGCAACTAAAGCATGAACAAGGTGTAAAATGACCCAGTGGGACTTGACATGATAATGAAAACTCTTTGAACAATGGTACACTCAGCTAAATGGTGACATGGGCCGAAATTTGGACAACTTTGACAAGGGTAAAATCAAACCCTAGACCTAATGCCTAGTGACCAAATTTTGCTTGAAGACTCACTGAAATGACAAAATTTGACCTTGACACATTAAAATCACTTTTTAAGAGCATGTTTGATCACTGGAGGAAGGCTGCAAAGACTGACACTAACATTGGCTCCGATAGGGATGGCAGCTCCTTGGAGGTGCCAAGAACTGCAGATCTTTGGGTGAGCAGACAGTGCCTTCGTCCATTGGGCTATGGAGTCTATTATTTCGACAAACCAACATTACTCAATCTATTGACTGAAACTTGACTCAAACTGACTCAATGTGAACTGAAATGACTGAAAAACTTGACCCTATGCAAAATGAAATGACTCATGACTGACTTAACTAAAACAAGAATTGACAAAACTTATTCAATGGCAGCAGTCCATCAAGATTCGAGGGTTTCAAATCATAATGACAACCACCTGCGTACTAATGCAATATGTACAATCATGTGTAATGTGTCTTCCAATGTAACTAATCAAGTAGATGCCTCCTTGATTTTTTCTTTGGATCGGATCTTTGGGTCAACAACAGATACTAGTAACTAGGCCTTCATCACTGAATACTGCAATAATGACCTTCACTGCTGACTGTAACAGATTTGCCATTGGATCATGAAAAACATGAATATTTACCTCCTGCTGGGGAAACAAGATGTCTTTTTCTTTCGATTCTGATCTTCCTTCATAATGTAATTCAGAAAAAGTATGTTCCTGGTCCTCAAAAAATTCTGAACAAGTGGATGAACAAATCTCCTTTTCAAAGAACATTTCAAAACATGAGACATATGAGGAGGAATCTAAAAGGGAATCCTGAATGTTCTACTCTTCGATAGCCTGAATGTATTGTAGGTCATCTTCATGTGACATGACAGCCAGATTGTCTTTGCTTTCATCAATCATGAGAAAAGAAATTTCGAATGATTCTTGAAACCCAAGCATGACATTTCTATCATCTACCAATGATTCATCCAAAGAAACCTTTTCACTTACTTGACCGCAGATCTCATCTTGCTGTTCATGAGCTGATTGGATTACCTGTTCATGAAGAGTGTGTTCTATTGACATAAGAACATTTGGATCCAAAACTCGGTCTTCTTCATCCCAGATGATTTCAGTAGCAGAGTTCTCTTTCATGGGACTTAGTACAAGGTTTTCTTGGTCATCACAATCTGAATCTGAAACTGAAATAGCTGTCTTGACATTATCACATTCTGACATTAAGACTCGACTTCTCTGCATACTGTCTTCTTCTGAAACGACGCTTTCTCTTTCATCACTTTCAACTACATGGAACTCTTTAACCTGCTCATCTATAAAGATGCTCACAGGACTGTCATCCTTTTCAGAAGAGGAAGAAGTTTCACCAACACTTTCTTGACCATGTGTGCATTGCAAATCTGATTTAGCTTGAGCTGAAATATGACCGTGCAAGAGTTGATCTATCTCGTCTTCAGACAAAGGAGATAAGACCTTTTGTTTCCTTTTGCTCAAGCAGTGATTGTCTTCATTAATTTTAAGTGAAGGTGTATACAAATATTCCTCATACTGCTGATCCATTTCATGTAATTCTGTTGACTGTCAAGATGCAAAATTCCTTAATTTTCCACCGTACAAAGATCTTGATTCTGCTGCAAATTTTCCTGAGCATCTTGATGGGACTCCCCTAGTTTCTCTTCGTGTTGCTGAAATGGATTCTCGTACAAGGCTTCCATGATCTCATCATCCATAAAATTATCATCCTCATAGTATTTTTCAAGGCTTTCAATAAAAGTAGAAGCATTTTTGCAACAGTCATGAACTAGATTTAATGATGGATAAGAGTCTTTATATCTTTCAATGAACAGGGCATGAAAATCCTTTAGACAGTAAATACAAGCAGGTGGAAAAATTTCATACCAAGATTGGGCTTCACCTTCTAGAGTGGCCATGAATATCTTCATTAAGCAATCTTCAGGAAAATCAACCTTCAAATTGATAATATGCATGTGAAAATGAACTAGATGTAAAGCAGCATCCTTCTTACCATCATCTTTAAACGTAGGAAAATTCCTTGACCAATCTACTTTCAGAATCTTATTTGGAAAGCCTGGAATGTGATCTCAGCTCATGGGAGCGTATCTTCTTGCAACTCGATCCATCTTGAAAATATCAAAGCTACTGACCTCTCTACAGTGGAGTCACCCTGAAGCACCGATTGTTGGATTCTTCAGTGAATGGAGTCGCCAGGTGAATGATTTCAGCCGTCTTCTTATGTCTGATCATTGTTCACCATCAAGCATTAGATCTGAGCTTGATAGGTGTACTGGGGCAAAACAATCTTCAAGCAAACCATTTCTTCCCCAGTATGGTCGCCACTATGTTAGCACCTAAATCTGTTGTAGGCTGAAGGAAGGCAAAAATTAGGGTAACCACAAACCACGCTCAGTCTGGTAGCTAGCCCTACCAGAGCAAAAGAGGGCTCTCTCTGAGTCACGCTCAGTGAATAGATAATCGAAAATGGTCAGAGATGACTTACAATGAAATATTTACCTTAGGCTAGCAAGTGAATAGGGATTCGGGAAACAATTTTCATGAATGAATGAGCTTCTGGGATGTTATGGGACCAACGGTCAGCAAAGAACAGAGAATTTAATACAAAGGCACAGATTATTCCGTGAGGCAAGGTAGGCGGAAAATGTAAAAATTTAGTTTGAGGTACCACAGCATGAAAAGATTGTTGAATAAAGTGAAAAGGGCATAGTGACATGAATCCTTTTCAATAGAAGAATAACACTGAACATGAAATTTTCCCACAGGCAGAGCAATAAAATTGGATTCTACCTAATCTCACTCAGAAAATTTCACTGGAAATGAGCATGAATTGAATTATGAAACATAACGAAATACATATGAAAACATAAGAGAGGCATTTTCTACACTCACAACCACAAGAATCTCATGAAATAGAGCCGCTATCTTTCATTAATTCTCTATCAAAAATACACAGTGAAGAAACAAAGTTTCTTTCCCACAGTCTCCCAGAAGTTACAAGCCAACCAACCTTTTGCAAATAGCTTGCATACAATATATAGAATGTGTAAGGAAGAGATAGAACACCCAAGGGTTGGGTAGTTACTTGAATCATTACAAAATGGGGATGGAGAGCCAACCATCAGCTACAGGTGCAGCGCTACAAACATGACATTTGGCTTGGGTGACCGTTAGCCTTCCTTCGCAACTTGGATAAAAGCCAATCTGGAGAAGAAACTCTTTAAATTCCCCCTTTGGTGCCAAAAAACTGAAGTGTAGATGAGCGGGCCCACTTGGAGAAGTCGCGAACCAAAATTTCGCGAAACTGGAGCAAATTGGCAGTTTTTCCTCTGTGCGCCGCGCCAATTTCTTTGTGCATCGCGCCACTTTGGGGCCTGTTTTGGGGCACTTGCAGGTATCCAAAATGTGCCCAAGTGGGCTTGTTGGAAATCCTGTCCTATCTACTTTCTAACCCAACTGGAATTTTTGAATTTGGTGCTCATTTACCACTCCAAATCTCCATTCCCCAAGACTGCTTTCTGTGTGTCAAAAAAGTGGCAGAGAGGCCATTTTTGGGTGTTTTTTGACCTTTAGGAGACTCAGATCTTGTCAAAATTTCTTGCCTGGACACCAGTAGTCGTGATTTTCCATGCTGAATCCAAAACTACAAGCCTTTCCTCATTTGGAGCTCTAGAATTTTAGGGTCGCGCCAGAGGCGTGGCGCACAGGGAGAAAATCCCTGTTTTTTGCCCAAAAATTTTCCATGTGACCAAAAATTCCCCAAATTTCTTGAAATTTGGGCTGGAGGTTCTCTATGGGGTGCCATGCTGAGCCAAGGAAGCCCCAGCCAAGATTCTAAGCCTATATTTCTCTTTTGCCTCTTTTTCCCTCCTTGTTGCTTTCCTCAATTTTGCCTTTAAACTCTTTATTCGGGCCTTGGCGCTCATGTTTCCTACCCTGTAATGAAATGCCATGTTTCTCAACAGAGCAAGGTCTTTGTCGGCCTTGTCTAGCAGCCTCTCCAAATGCATGCTGACCCTCTCAAGGTTGGCCTCCCTACCTCTGTTTTAGGAGAAAACACAATCTTTCTGCCTCTTTGATATGTGTTGGTCACCTCAGTCCTAGGTGCCTTGGAACCTCATCATTCTTTCTTGATGACCCAACCTCCATTGTCTGTGCTGACACAGTTTGGTGCTGGCATGGTGAAGTATTTATATGCATGTTCAAAGCTGCCTCAATGAAAGTGTCCCATGTCATGTTATTTTTTTTCAACTGATGGAGAACCATAACCTTTATCAAGCTATGATTAAAGAGACTGGGATAATGCACTTTTCCTTTCAATTTCACCTTTTTAGACATCTTGGTTAAGCTCCTATACAAGTAACTACTCAAATTGAGCGACTTGGTTTCTGTAAAGTGCATGAGCAGCCTTATGTGATATTGATGCAACTTGGAAAATTTTCCCTCACATGTGAAGAATTTCATGACAGCCTTCATTAATGGTGCATATATCTCCAAAAAATATCTGAATGGGAAAACATGTGAGTGAGTTTCTTTATATTATGATTTCAGTTAGGGTTTGTACTCTTCTAGGTCTAGGTTCATGTCTTTGAACCAATTTTCACCATGGTTTGGTATGCATGTAGCTTGAGAGATGGAATCTACTGAAAACATGAAATCATTCCCTGCAATGGTGATTTTGTCTTCCATCAAGGTGAGGGAAATATACATCTGAGATGCTCATGGTGAAAAACTTGTTCTTGGCCTTTTTCTTGCCACATGTTCTTCATGGTGCTCAATGTTATCATGGTCCACCAATTCCTTTCCCTTCATCTCTTGTTTCTTGACTTTGAATTGTTCTTTCTCCATAGGTAGATGTTGTGCTTTAAGCTGACTGTTTTCTTGATCAAGGCATGAAATGATAAATTTGGCCCTTATCACATTGTCCTTGACCTACATGATCTGAGAATACTTCTGTTTGATGACTTGTTGTATGGATTTATGCTCATCTTGTGCCTCCAAGTCAACTAGGTCAAAATCATGCTCAATGAGCTCCTCATCATGCAAAGAAGCCTCATGATGTAATGGTGATACATATTCTTGTTTTCTTTCACCAACAGCTTCTCTAAGTGGATGTGGATCCTCTCGAGCCAAATCTCTCAATCAGCCTCTATCTCTTGCTGAATAGGTGTCTTCTTGTGGTTGTCTTTATAAAATTTGTTGCATTCAATCATAGGCATATAACCACCATATCACTCATAAAATTTGATAAACAAGTGATGTTATAGAGCCTAACTTGAAATTTGATGGGCTTCACAAGAAATTTGAGGCAAAATGGCACAATTTTGGGCCTTTTTTTCCCTATGCGCCATGCTCTCTATGTGCACCGCGCCAGTGTAAATTTACACTCGAAATTTCCTCCCTGTGCGTCGCACTCCCTCTGTGCATCACGCTCTTTTCCAGGAAACTTTTGGAGGCCTTCCCGGTGTCCAAATTGGGGGCAGAATAGCTCGTTGGAAATCTCTTTGAGTCTACTTTCTAACCCAACTAGAATTTTTCAATTTGGAGTTCATTTTCCCTGTCAAAGGTCAAATCTCCCAAGACTGGTCAAAATTTGCCCAGTGAGGCTGCCTCAAGGCAGAGTGCTGATACAGTCAACTTTTGAATGTCTTCCTCAACTCCAAATTGAGCTCATGATAGCGCATTAGAAATATATTTTTGTCTAGTTTTCATTTGACTCATAAAGAAAGTCCTTTGGCCAACTTGGCTAGGAGAAATCTTGATTTTCCCAAGGTCACTTCAGAGGTGCATCAATTCTCCCGAGGCAATTGTATTTTTGACATTTTTCTAAAACCATGACACCTGTGTAAAAAGTGAAGGAGGTATTTCTTCCTTGGAATTTTTTGGACAAAAAACTCTCTCAATTTTCCTAAATTCCTCTTTTATTGCTGAGAAACATCATTTGAGTGCAACCTACTCCGATGTGTGGAACAAGGGATTTGTCGAAATGAAGCGAAATGAAGGGGATAGGGAGCTTTTAAATTCTTGAGGAAATTTTTGGAAGTAGGGAGGGGTGTTAGGAAGTAGGGGAAAGTGTAATATCAGAGATTGAGTGAGGGGAAGGGGTCCAAAAAGGCAAAACACACGTCCAACCCAGAAAATTGCCAGGTTGTAGCAAGAAACTAGGGTTTGTGTGAAAATGAGGAATTTGGGGGATCTCAGTGATGGGAAGTGTTTGATAAGGTACTTTAAGGGTAGGGGAAGGTGTATGAACCTCAGGATACAAGTTTTGCCGATGATTTGGACGTCCAAGATAAATTGCCTTCAAAACCCTAGGAGAGGGAAATGACCTTACCTAGGCGCAACTGAAGCATGAACAAGGTGTAAAATGACCCAGTGGGACTTGACATGATAATGAAAACTCTCTGAATGTTGGTACACTCAGCTAAACAGTGACATGGGCTGACATTTGGACAACTTTGACAAGGGTAAAATCAAACCCTAGACCTAATGTCTAGTGACCAAATTTTGCTTGAAGACTCACTGAAATGACAAAATTTGACCTTGACACCTTAAAATCACTTTGTAAGAGCATGTTTGATCACTGGAGGAAGGCTGCAAAGACTGAAACTAACAAGGGGTAGACTTCCTTGTTGCCATAATTTTTCTTCCCACTTTTCTTTCCAACCTGAATGCATTCTCCAATGAATCAGGTTCGCAAAGATGAACCTCATGTTGAATGTTATGCTTTAAAGTCCCTATGGAGACATCAATCCTCTGCTTCTCTGGAATATCATTTTCCCTTATATTCAATTTTTGAAAGTCCTCAATGTGTTCTACCATTGAACACTTTTGTTTGAGATTTATCAATTGGCTAAAGAAGGTGTTTCTCTTTGTATCCTCATAATGTGCTATCATTTCCTCCATGAAAATTGACCACGTAACAAGTTGTTTACAAGAACAAATCTTTTTATACCATAAAAATTGATTTGGTTCTAAATATGAAGATGCAATATGTACCTTTTGTAATAATTGCACTTCATGTAGATCAAGATATTGCTCCATCTGTAGTATCCAATTTACCAGATCCTTTCCATCAAACTTCCTCATATTTTCTTTTCTTGATTTTAGGAGCTCGATCTTGAAACGACTATAACTCTGTACTTTCAGATCTCCAAGTTCTGAAATTGTGTCCTACATTAGCCCTCTGAGTCCTCTTTCTAACCCCGCATTTTTGATGAAGATTGGATTCTGCAAGGAAGAGTTATGTCAAATCTCCCATGATGCCCTAATTATATATGGGTTCAGTAGAGCGAACTTGTACAAAGTGCCACGTGTCACGGTTTCAACCTTAGGATTTGGAAACAACACACAAAAAACTAGAATCCATCCTCTTTCTGTAACTTTTTACGAAATTTCAATTGATGCTCGCAGAGAAAGTTATGATGATTTTCCGAAGGTCACCTGTTTGGAATGTAATTCAGGATTCTGCAAAAACCCTAATTTCCTCAGATCATATCTCTGAAAATGTAGCGAGAAAAGATCAGAAATTTGGACTCGAGGTTCATAATGATATCGTCTCAAATGGATTTTGGTTTTATCTTTTGATTCTTCGTAGCAAAAACGTTATAGTGGAAATTACATGATGACCTATTTGAGATGGAATTCTAGAGCTTGCAAAAACCCTAACTTCCTCAGATCATATATCCGAAAATATAGCACGACAAGGTCTGAAATTCAGACCTGAGGTTTAGAATGACTTCTTCTCAAATGGGTTTTGTTTTTAGCTTCTGAAACTTCGTAGTGAAAAAGTTATAGATAAAATTGCACGATGACCTGTTTGGAGCAGTGAAACCCTAGAATCCAAAGCTCAGATACCAAATGTTATTTAACCAGCTCACAAAAAGATAGAAAAAATAGATCAACGCCTTAGAAATAAGCCTCTTCGAGGGGGAAACCTCCTTTACATTACACAAATGAACAATTCTTGGATGATACAAATGAAAATACCTCCTTCTATATATAGGAGTCTAAGGGGTCATAATAAAATCAGAGTCGACATAACAATAATAATGTAACTACACAATAATAACAATAGTGGTCTTCTATAGGGCACAATAATAACAATATGGGGATTGCATGGAAACAAGAATATAATAAGGGGGTTGCACTAATAACAATAAGGGTTTACACTAGTAGTATAGGGACCTAACATTCATATATCATAAATATTAGTGAAGATACAAAGCTTGTTCTCACTAGAACAATTATGCACAAGTATGCTCAACTCTCTCAACTCACAAGCTAGCTCAAGCCAAATCCTTAGCCTATTCAACAACTCTCCAAGCCCCTAATCTCTTGTGTAATTCCTAGGATGAATAACCCGTATTTAAAGGGAATTCATGCTTCCAAAACTACGCAATCAAAACATAGGTCCTTCTATTATTTCATGCATGATCTATACAACTCAGTAAATCATACAACTGATAATACACTATCCCTACACTCTAGTCTCAACTGGTCTTTCTTAGAATCGATGTGCATGAGTTTCTAATGAGGGAATATTCAGTTAACTAGAGGGACACTTGTGGATGCACTAGTGCACCAACTAACTATTAACTCTCTATTAGTTTCACAAATAGTTTGGAACTAATTTAACTAAACATAACTCAGTAAACTAAGTGATTTAATTTAAACTCATAATGGACCCCTAAAATTTAGGGAGAAAATATACACGACTTCATAAAGACTTCCAACTCGAAATTCCTAAGCTAATTAACTTAATTAACTATTTACAAGTTTCTATGAGAATAGAATTCGATTTTAATTCTCAATTTAATTCAATGACAAATTAAACTAGAATTTCTTCTTTTCATTTCTCAACACTCCCTCTTAATAAGAAAGGGATTATCATCTACCCCGATCTTGTCTCTATGAAACTTGAATTTACATCTTGACAATGTCTTTGTCAAAATTCCAGCATCTAGATCCTCTGTGGAAATGTACTCTAACAACATAATTTGCCTCAATAAAAAATCTCTGAGATGATGCTATCAGATATCAATATGCTTGGACTGATCATGGAAAACTAGATTTTCAAAGAGGTTGATACAACTCTTATTATCGCAGTAAATCCCAGTCGGATCCATTTGCTGACCAAACAAACCAACCAGGGTCTTCCTCATCCAGATGGCCTCACATGTTGCCTGACTTGTAGCCATGTACTCTGCCTCTTTGGAACTGAGTGCAACCGATCTATGTTTCCTGATGTACCAAGAAACTATCGTTGACCCAATACTGAAGACCCATCCTAATGTGCTCTTCTAGTCGGATGGAATCCCTGCCCAATCTGCATTAGTTAAGCCTTGAAGCTTCTCTCCCTCTGTCCGTCTATACCATAATCCATACTGAGAATTTCCCCTGAGGTATCTCAACACATGCATTTCCTCCTTCCAATATAACTTGGTAAGCCTAACCTTTTCTTAACTAAGTTGGTTAACTGTATAGCACGTATCCGGTCGTGTGTTCACCAAGTACATAAGTGAACCCACAAGATTCCTGTAAATAGTAGCTTCCACTACTTCCCCTAAAGTAGCATCCTCCTTCCTGCAGTTACCTCCTAGAGGAGTCTACATGGGTTTGTTGCTCTCCATTAGAATATCCTAAGTATCTCATTGGCATACTTTCCCTAAGACACAAACAACACCCCATATCCATGCCCTACCTCCATGCTAAGAAAGTAATGCATGAGCCCCATGTCCTTCATCTCAAACTCTCTTGCAAGGTCCTCCTTGCAAGATTTGATCAACTAATCATCACCTATTAGTATGAGATCATCAACATAAAGTACAATGATCAACAGTTTTCCCTCCACCACTATGTGGTAAAGGTTTGCATTGGCTTCACTCTTTGTGAAGCCTAACCTAGTGAAGTAGCTATCTATCCTGGTGTACTAAGCACGAGGTGCTTGCTTCATCCCATACAGTGCTCTCTTGAGTTGGCACACATGTGACTACGGTCAAAGGTCTCAAAACCTTCAGGTTGCGCTATGTACACCTCTTCCTCAATCATGCCATTAAGGAAGGCTATCTTTACATCCATCTTATGTATCTTCTGACCCATCTATGTTGATAGTGCCAATATAGATCTGTTTGAAGAGTACCTTGCAACAGGAGAAATTGTCTCATCATAGTCAATCCCCTCTACCTGTGAAAAGCCACGGGCTACAAATCTAGCATTATGCTTCTCCACACTACCATCTACAACTTGTTTTATGTTGTAAATCCAACGGGAACTCACCAATGACTTATCCTCCAGTCTCGGGACCACATCCCAAACATTGTTACGAACTATGGGGTCATACTCCTCCACCATGACATCAACCCAAACTGGTTGTTGCATTGCTTCCTTAAAGGAAGATGGCTCTGTCACAACACATTCACCCATAAGAGCCACATGTCTAGTGTACCTCTCAGGTGACCTCCTTTGCCTGCAATGAAAAGTGGGTTCTCCCACATTCTCCCATGCATCATCCAACAATCTGTCAGCCTCTCTAGTGTGATTTCTTCCCTCTCTAGAAGACTCTGCCTGAGTGGATGTATCCACTCTCGAATCCTCTACATTTTGGCTGGTCCATATCAATCTGGGGCTCCTCAACCTTAGGAGCTAAAATCTCCTGATCCACATGTAGCTCAATCCCCATATCAAGGGAAAATTGCATGGACTTCTCCTCATTGAATCTGACATCCCTGTGAACCCCTATCATCTTGATGGTGGGCAAGTACACCCGATAGTTGTGAGGTGTATCAGTGTACTCCACAAATATCCCCAACTCTGTTGTCAACTCAAGATTCTTCCGTGCATCTTTGGTCACATGGAAATATACTGGTGACCTAAAACTCCTGAAGTGACCAACATATGGCCTCTTACTGGAATAAACCTCCTATTTTGTCTTCATCTCAAGTATCCTATGTGGGTTATGGTTGCAAACATAAACCGTTGTGTTGCATGCCTTGGCCCACAAGTGTAGTGGTAGGCCCTGGTCATGCAACATCGTCCTTGCTACCCCTACTATGCTTTTGTTCTTCCTCTTGAAAACCCCATTCTACTGAGGGTTATGGGGTGTCGTAAACTCTCATTTAATCTTTTTTGTTGCACAGAAGCTCTTAAAATTGTTTGAGACATACTCACCGTCGTTATCACTCTGTAGAGATTTAACCTTCTTGCTCGTCTCTTTCTCCACTAATGCTTTAAACTCACAAAACGTTTTGAAGGTTTGATCCTTTTTCTACATGAAAAATATCCAACATTTTTGAGAAAGTTCATCAACAAATATAACATAATAACAGTGCTTGGTCATGCATGGTGTCAAGAATGGTTGACACACATCTGAATGGACTCGCTCTAGAATATCCTCTACTCAAATGTTTCTATCGTGAAAAGAATACTTGGTGTATTTTCCCAAAGTACACCCCTTGGATGTATCAACTTTCTCAAGCATACCTTTGGAAAGACTGATAGAGATCTGCTGCAATATCTTCAAAGCCCCATGATGCAAGTGGCCTAATCGCCTATGCCACAACTCGCCAATGTCTTGTTTTTTCGCCCTTTTTGCTTTTGTGCTCAAAGAAGCACACTCCTCTACCTCCATCTTATACATATTCTTCACCTGAATCCCTATATTCTTTACTAGAGCCGTGGTTATGTCTCGAAGGAATGCCTTTCCTTTCAAGAAGATAACATCATAGCCTCTATCCTCAAGCATGGCAACGGATACCAAGTTCTTCTTCAGCCAAGGCACATCCATAACGTTCTTCAAGGTCAGTGGAATGTTAGCTTGAGGGGGCTTGGACCTAGGTTCAGAGTTAGCTACGCTAACCAACAAAAACCTACACTACCAACCCTTTCGACAACAATCCACTTAGCACAGACTCCAGTCTCACCCGAGGTGGTATTGGGGGATGTTAGAACTTCGTTTCTGCATCTAGAAGGCTATGTGATGTAGTAGTGAGGCGTCTCCTTAAATTAGGGCTCTATCTGGCCTTCATGAACCCTTATCTTCTGAATCATACACTTAAAGCGATTTCTACTTAATTAGATTCACAAGCTTTGCTTAAGTGTTATAACATGAAGAAGTTAGTAAACCAAGTAGATCTAAATCTTCTTGATGCAATTAAAAAATAAATAACAAAACATTGAATCATAACTGAGCACAAAGACACAAAAAATATAAATAAAAAAAGAATGCACATATTGGCTTCAAAATTGCTTTATTACTTCAGCTTTTCAATACATACACATCTTCTAACCCTCCCCACGTAGCTGCAGGGGCCCGCACACTCAGTTGCAAACTTACCAAGGTCTCCGTACACTTAGCTGTAGGAGCCTTCCCCTTCACCATAATACAGAATTACAGACTCGAAGTATTACTTATCAACTATCCATTAACATAGAATTGCCTAATGACTCCTAGATGACTCCCTTTTATAAATTTTACATTACATTGGTCTGCGAACCATGGGCGGAGTTCATTGTATCATCAAAATATCCCATCTCTTTACAAAATGAGGGGCTTTGACCATCCTAAAAGCCCCTTTGACTCTTAACGTTCTGTTCACTTTGCTCCTCAAATTGCGGAGACTTTACAATATTACAAAATTTTACTCAAAACTTAAACAAACTTGGACATGGGGTTCCCCATCCCAACAGGCCCCTAACACAAATATGTGACTCGTCCCGATTCACTCTACTGGTACATCGTCGACGTTCACTTTGAGGTAGCTGAATTCTGCCTTCAATGCTTAAAGCTCCAATGTGCAATGCATGGCAGCTTTCTGAACCTATTCAACCAACTTCTTAGTAGTTGGCCCCTCGACTGCGAATCCAATGGTTTTTTGTGTCTATTGCATGCCTTTTAGTTTACTCTTGACTAAATGAGAGATTTGACTTGCTTCGTCATCCCAAGGATGTGTTCTTGCTGAGAGGATTGAGTCTTTTCATCACAACTCGTCTATCTAAACCTGAAGGGCCTTCCCTTCCTAGAGTCTAGTGAACCGTTGCACAGGTGCTAAGCTCTGCATTGTTTCTCTGATCTCATAAAATTGAAGTTCTTTGTCCTGGATGCCTACTTCAATCTTTTGTACATGTGGTTCCTCCTATAGCGCGGCCCACATCTCCATTGTTTTTTTTTAAATCTAGCTGCATTCCTTAACTGCAGCATCTAGGAGTTCCATATCAGCCTTGATAGCAGCCTCATGTTGCTCATGAACTTCTGTAGGTGTTGTTGATTGTAGCTTCATCTGCATCTCTGTGACTTGCATCTGCATTTCAAATTTAACTCGTTCCACCTCCACTTTGGATTCCTTCACC
Source organism: Pinus tabuliformis (assembly GCA_031772625.1). Classification (NCBI taxonomy): domain Eukaryota; kingdom Viridiplantae; phylum Streptophyta; class Pinopsida; order Pinales; family Pinaceae; genus Pinus; species Pinus tabuliformis. The sequence continues at coordinate 440,450,903 of CM062811.1, read as the reverse complement.
ACGGCTGCCAGCTTTTGGAGCTTCTCTTTGAAATCTACTTCACTTTGTATTAGGATCTCTAGCATCTCAATGCAATTCTGGGTGATGGCGTCCTCTAGCTCCTGCTTGCATGCAATGGTTCCATCTCTATCTTGCATTGCTCTCAAAGCTTCCTCAACTAACTATTTGTTATGGCTCTTGATGTCCTTAATCACGAAGAGTGCCCTCTCTTTTCAAGTTTTTAATTCAACAGGTACTCCCTGGTGGAGTTCATGTAAGGCCTGAATGGGAAGTGCCACTAAGTTTAGATCTGAGTTCCTTCCATATGGCGTTGTTGCCTAATTCTGAGTGGTAGGAAAGTGTAGCGACCCTCCCAGAAGAGGCATTGTGCGGATCTCTATGGGGACTACCAGCATTGGAGGCAATGCTGGTGTTGCACTTATCATTGCCACGCTCACTTGATCCACGCTCGCCTGAACCACGCTCACTTGAATCACACTTTCTTGCACTTGTAGCTCTTTGCAACCCTATTGGACCTACGAGAGTATTATCTTGTACTGATCCTCAATGTTTCCCCACATATCTGCAGTGACATTGTGAAAAGTGTCCCAATCTCATCGATGTCCCCCTTAGTGAGGACTATTGATTCAATACTAGAGGCCTTGTCGGAATTCTACTTCTTTACTTCGGTTGATTCTGCTAGTTCGACCACCGTTGTTGTCGCTCCTGTAGTGGTGGGTTTTGGTCTTGATGATCTGGGAGCTATGATGTGTGTAGAAGGAGTAGCAGTCATGATTCCTATTAATCCTTATGCCATAAATTTTGAATATATGTCCTACCAATCCTCACCAGACATGCAACATTGCTCTCGGCTCAAACTTAGGCACAAAAGCTTAGAAGAATTCTTCAATAGGAAAAGTGTTTGAATGTAGAGAGGAAGGAAATTACTATAGATAATTTCAAATTAAAATTTTGGGAATGACTGCATATCTTCCTCATAAATGAGAATTTGGCAGCATATTTCCATAGACATTCTTGATAAATGCACTTCCCCCGCTCCCATTAATGGAAAAATCACGATCAAATATACTATAGTTGCTCCAACGGTCATATTCTAGGTAGACTGCATGGGATCATCCCTTATTGGTGGCTTAATGATGGGCCTTGACCCAAGTTCGAAGTTAAGAAGCCAAGCAAATCCCTACACTACTGGCCCTTTCAGCACTAATCCATGGAGCGCGGACTGAAGTCTCACCCGAAGTAGTATGGGGGGATGTAAGAACCAAGTTTCTGCACCATGAGATGGTTGTGCTGTCAGTTATTTTCTCTAACCCTTCCTTTGTGCAGACCGATAAGCCCTTTAGGGCTTATCAAGGTATTCCTCTTATTCATCCTTAAAGCCTCTGCGAAATTTTCTGATCTTCCTTCACGGAACCTAAATAGATTGATCAAGCACTTATGCGCCTCTGTAATTACTCTTACTTTTGTATTTACTCAGTTTCGCTTAAGTATTGGTTAACTTTAACATGCGTTACAATTATCTTCGCGTAAACATATATTCTTACTTTCGTTTATATGACAAAGTAAAATACATAGATTTGCGCATCAATTTATCATTAACTCATAACCCTAGTATTTAACATAACTTAATCGCAACATTAATAATAGAAGTAAATTAATGCATATACAGATATTTCTAGAATACTTCTCTTTATTGATAATCTAGGTTTCCTATATGGACTCTGACTACCTTGTGCACACAGCTGTGGGGGTCCGCACACTCAGCTGCAGAATTCTACCCTAGGACTATACGCACTCAGTCGCAGAGCCTTTTCCTACGCTAAGACTCCTCTTAGCTCTCACAGACCCATAAACTTACTCAGAATTCTACCAAAACCTTATGAACTTCCTTAGACTCTCTAAGACTCCCCTTTTTATACATTCTCATGGTCTGTGGATGTTGGGCAGCGGATCCCCCCATAGTGGATTTTTGGGGCTTAAAGCCAATTTTTGGGTCAATGTAATGTAAAAACCTGGCAAAATGTGGGTGCAGAGCGCAAGAGTCTAGGGTAGTCCACCCTAAAATATTGTAATTTAATATAGAATGTGTCGGCTTGCCCATGGTTTGCGGACCATGGGAATGTATAAATAGAGTGAGGCTTTGAGGGTAGAAGGCAGTTTTTTTGAGGATTGATCTTAAGTGATATGGGATTTTGAAGACGAAATTCACTCTGAGCCTATAAGTCTGAGCTGTGGTTGGTAGTAGTAAGAATAGGCTCTGCAGCTGTGTGCGCAGAGGCCTGGTAGGGTCCGCAGCTGTGTGCATGGACCCCTGCAGCTGAGTGCGCAAGGTAGGAGGTGGATTGTAACTGGAAAAGGAATTAATAAAGATAAGTTGGTTTTGGAACATCACATATCTGTTTCTATAATTTTGTTTATGAATCTGTTTACAGTTTATGATTGCATGCATGTCTGTTTATGTTGAATAGTAAATGAAAGTATTGGACCCACTTAATTTAATTCAAGATCTATAATATTAATAATGCAATAAGGATAAAGGATCTAGATAGCACCTCTTTGCACTCTTTACAGAGCTACGTGAAGGTCAGAACAACTGCATGGAGCAACACAAGCACACAGGATCGGTTCGCAACCCTCCCAGACTTCATCAAGACATCCCTAGGGTGTAGAAACCTGGTTCCAACACCCTCCCATACTACTTGTTATCACTCAGATTTTTTCCTTAGAATTTATCAAAGAAGGAATAGTCTGAGGTAACCACAAACCTAATATTTTAGACTCGTGTTCTAGCCAACCTAAGTCCAGAGAGGGCTCTCTCCTTATAATTTAACTTTGTTTTGAATAAGATTTTAGGCTAGTTCTTAGTTATTATGATTGTTTTGTTTTGATTGGGTGGTGGAATTAATAAAACAGATGGGTAGAGAAAGTATTCAGGCCATTGGGCTATGGAGTCAATCAAGAGTGGCTGAACTGGATCTAATCAATCACTAAGGTAAGAGTTCACAGGGCAGGCTAGCACAACAAAAGAAAATCTGCAGGTTCAAATGGATGAAGTAGTCCTAACCAGGGCAAAGGGCAATGAAGGATCCTTAACCAGGATTAAGATGAAGATAGGAAGGATGATCCGTAGCAAAGGGAAATGAAGAATCCTTTACTATGGACTAAAGGGGGGGGTAAACTATGGAAGTAAGGGAGCAATTAAGAATTCCTAGACCAAGACAGTTTAGTAGAAAACATATAGAAAGAAAACAGTTAAAATAGAGAGCATTTAAGCTAATTCTGATGATATCATTCCTTGTTTACTTTTAGATTTCGTAAGAGACATATATGAATGTTTATAACATGAAGAGAAAAAAATATTTAAACATGAAGAGATAATACTTATTTATTCCAACTGTGCACAAGAATCCAGTGAAATGTCCTTAGCTTTATTTCATTTCTAGAAAAACTAGTCCAGTCTTGAGTACAATAGCTCCTTGGCTCAAAATAAAATGTCTACAGAAATGTATTTTAATCCACCCCAATTACTTCAAATAATGAAGTATTTATACAACATATGTTACAAAATATCTCATAACAAGATGAGAATTATTTTAGGAAACCAAAAATATCTTTAACACGAAGATAGAGACAGATGGAGAACTGCCTTCTTGCTGTCCCTTTTATTATGACAATGCTGGCTATTGCAATTTGGATTTGGCTCTTTCAGTTGCTTTATAGTTGTGTTTTGGAATCAATTTCTATCTTCTACCTACTGATACTCTTTACCTATTTTTCTTTGACTCTGTCTTACCTATTTTACCTGGTAGCCATGTTTTACCATGTAGATTTACTGCAGTAACTTTATAGTAAATCTGTCAGTTTTGTCCACCATTCACTGTCAGGTAATTTCATCCTTAACATTTTCTTGTATATCTCGTCAACTTCTATATATTTAGAAAAATTTGGCCTGTTGGTAAACAAGTGCTTTACCTCATGCTCTATGTAAAACAGATTTTCAAGACTATCATATAATACCTTTCCAGTGGGCAAAGACTTTACCCCTGAAGTACTAGCTTGGCTTCTGGCTAGCTTGTTTAGTCTTTCAATATAATCCTCTTGAGTCATTAGCTTGTCATTTATCACCATGGGACTAGGAAGTCCTTTTTCTCTTAAGATACCATACTTTGTCATAAAAAATCAATGTCTACTTGGACGCTTTGACACCTTTTCTCCAGATTGAGCATCAGGTTCCTTTTGGTGAGAACCTTCTTTATTTCTATGATGGTTGTTGTTTTATCATCTATTTATAGTTCATCAAGTTGGTATCTATTTCTTCTGTTCAAAAATGTTATTAATAGGTTGGCTACTTCAGACATATCTCCCAATTCTTCTCTTGTCTTGTGGACTACTTCTGTAGCCACTTTTACTAGTTCAGTCTATTAAAAAATAACTTGAATAGAAGGTCAAACATCATTGATGGAATCAATGATGTTGGCCCAAAGAATGTCCTTCATATCTCCAAGTGGTTCTTGCAATGTCAAGTCCTTTTCAAGGACTTTTATTCTTTCTCCCATTCTTTGATTATTTTCAGCTTCTTCCTTCTGCAACAAGAAATGCTAAAAATAGCACTGCTATAAATAGCAGTTTGGGTACCAGTGCTGGATTTGGCAACAGGCAATGAAAAATGGAAGTGCTAAAAATAGAATTGTTATTTTTAGCAGTTCAGGATGGATTCCTATTTTAGTCAGTCCCTGGACTAAAAATAGGAAGTAAAATTCGAATTTGAACTTAACAGCTTTTTGAAAATAAATTAATTAATTCATCTTGAGTTAATTAGTTAAGGAAAATTAAACTTGAAGTCTATGTGAGGACATGAAACAGTTTATCGATTAATTGAGGAATTTATACATCAGTTAAAGAGATAAGGATGAGTTGTAATTAGTTGGCTTAGTTAACTGAGTCAAGTCCAGTTAGATTAATTTAACAGTTTGTTAAATTAATGAGAGTTCAGTTAGTTAATGCTTGCATGCATGTAACTACTATATTTTAGATAACTGAGTATTCAATCATGGATAACTCATGCATGTCAGTTCAGACAGAGACCCAGTTGATATCAGAGAAGGGACAATGTACTATCAGCTCGATGAATATTTTTCCTATAAAGGAAGCTCATCCATAATGAGGATTTATCTCCTTCAGGACTGCGTAGTTGGGTCAGAGGTTAGTGAGTGTGTGAAGAGGCCAATTCACACAAGTGGCTACACTGGACCCCAATCAGAATTGCGCAAAGAAATAGGAGGCTTGGAGGGCAGACCAGAGGTTAGATAGAGGCCTTTGACTGTCTATGAGAAGTAGAGGTATTGCAGAGAGAGCAGGATAGCTTTTGAGCTAATTCTTTTTCTAATACTGGCTATATTTCCACTTGTATGATAATACAGAGATGGGGTTTTAGGTTGGTGCTTTCCCCAGGTTATATCTTCTATGTTATGGTTGATTACTTCTCATTCTCAGTTATATCTCTTCATTCTTGATGTTGTTCATGTTCAATTAAGCTTCCACAAAGTTTATGGTAGATGTAGATCTAGTATTATGCTTTAGTACGTTGCATATATCAGTTTGATCTACAGGGGAAATTTCTACATAATATCAGTGAGCTAGCTAATTTGTAGAGAAAATTCTACATGGTATTAGAGCACAGGTGATCAAGGAAGAACATTATACAAGAAGGGAGAAGTTGAAGTTTGTGGTTTTGAATATTGAATTGAGTTCTTATCACATCTATTTCACTGATGGCATTCTATGGTTTGAGACTCGAATATGCCCTTGATGGAAGTTCGAATTATATAGCCTAGAAGGATCGCATGGAGGAAGTATTAGAAGATAATGGCCTTAAGGACTTCATTGATCAAGAAGTCTCGAAGCCGATTGATGCTACTCAACTGGCAGAATAGAAGAAGTGTGTGGCTAGAGCAAGGAGAATCCTTCTGGAGGGAGTTCGAGATCACATTGTCTCAAGCCTCCATGGGAAGGAGACTCTGTTTTTGATGTGGAAAACATTGAAAGATCTTTATCAAAATAGTAGTGATCAGAGGAAGCTGGCACTGAAGGAAAAACTTCGAAAGATCAAGTGTGAAAAGGATGACATGATCTCTATGTATCTGAACAAGCTCACCTCATGCAGGGATGAGCTTGGAAGTGTAGGGATCATGACAGCTGATGATGACATAGTGAGTCTTGCACTCCTTGGTTTTCCTAAAAGCTAGCATAGCTACTAGGACTCAGTTAATGGAAGAGAGAAATTTCTAGATTGGGAATGACTTTGGTTGGATTTGATGCAGGAGGAGATAAGAAGAAGCACCGGAGATGGTTCTTCACCCATGGAAAATGAAGAAAATTGTGCCTTAGCGAGTAAGGCGAAGAAGGGGAAGGAGAAGGTTTCTCTTTCCGAGTCCAGTTCTTCCCATGGTGGGAAGAAGTTTGACAAATCGAAAGTGCGATGCTTTTGGTTGTCATGAGGTGGGCCATTTTATTACAAACTATCCACTATGGAAATCCAAGAAGGGATCTGGGGAAGGATCTGAAGTTGAGGCACTTGCTTCACAGTTCAACTTGGATTTCACACTCTTCGCATGCATGGTTTCATCCATGGTGGGAAGTGGTTGGTTTCTTGATAGTGGAGCTTCTTTCCACATGACTAGCGACAAGAGTTTGTTTAGTACTTTGGAGGAGAAAGATCTCCAGATACTCATAGTGATGGGTAATGATGAAAAGTATAGTGTCTCAGGTGAAGGCATGATTATTTTTCAAAGGGAGCATGGAGCTCACCTTACCTTGACCAATGTCAAGTATGTACCAGGACTGAAGAAAAACTTGGTGTCGATTGCGATGTTGGAAGACAGAGGCTATGATGTAGTCTTTAGTAAGGGAAAGGTTTTCCTTAGACACATCATCACTAGGTAGGTGAAGCAGATCGGTTCACGGGTCAAGAACCTATATGCTCTTGAGGTTCAAGATGCATGCAAATCCTTGAGCAGCAAGGCAACTGATGGAGACTTGGTGGTTGAGAGGGAGAGTATATCACCTCTCAACATGCAGCGCCAGAAGAAGTCTCAGATGATTGTGGAGGAGCCATGATTGGTGCAACAGCTTCAGGAGGTTGTGGAGTAGCCACAACAGAGGAAGCTGAGTGGAGATCGAGTAGAGACATCTACTCATGCAAATAGCTCCAGTAGGGGGAAACTTCGAGCCAGGTGGACATAGGGATCACATGCAGCCATACCTCTAGGTAGGAGGTGGGGTAATGTGGAGTGATCGTCCCAAGGAGGAGGGGCAGGATCCTTGAGATACCCAACCTCTTTGATTCAACTTTGCTACAAGATCCCCGATGAGGAGTAGCAGGACTGACTGATTGGGTAGAGACAGATGCGGATGGAGTCGTAGAGAGAGCTACAGTGCAGGAATCCCAAGAGAGCGCAGAGCTAATAGGTTGCAGAAATGTGAGAGGCACAAGTGTGTTGCACCAGTGCAGGATGGCATAGAGAGGTGTACAATAGTGGGATATGCATGGAGATGTTGCAGTAGCACAGAGGTCAAAGAGGGAGCACTTGTCAGCAGCAGGTAGAGCTTCAGCATCAGAGTATGTTTCTAGCCCAACAGAGAGGTCAGTTGGGAGTTTTTTTTGTTCTGAGAGTTGTTGGAGCAACCACACTTGGTAGATGTGTTGCATGCAGAACATTCCAAAGGTACATGATTGGGTTCGAGTTGATGCCTTTCTTGTTGAGAGGGAGTGTTGAAAATAGCAACAAGAAATGCAAAAAGTAGAAGTGTTAAAAATAGCAGTTTGGGTACCAGTGCTGGATTGGGCAACAGGCAATGAAAAATGGAAGTGCTAAAAATATAATTTATATTTTTAGCAGTTCAAGATGGATTCCTATTTTAGTCAGTCCCCGGACTAAAAATAGGAAGTAAAATTCAAATTTGAACTTAACAACTGTTTGAAAATAAATTAATTAATTCACTTGAGTTAATTAGTTAAGGAAAATCAAACTTGAAGTTTATGTGAGGACATGCAATAGTTTATCTATTAATTGAGGAATTTATCCATTAGTTAAAGAGATAAGGATGAGTTGTAATTAGTTGGATTAGTTAACTGATTCAAGTCCAGTTAGATTAATTTAACAGTCTGTTAAATTAATGAGAGTTCAGTTAGTTAATGCTTTCATGCATGTAACTACTGTATTTCAAATAACTGAGTATTAACTCATGGATAACTCATGCATGTCAGTTCAGACAGAGACCCAGTTGAGATTAGAGAAGGGACAATGTACTATCAGTTGGATGAATATTTTTCCTATAAAGGAAGCTCATCCATGATGAGGATTTATCTCCTTCAGGACTACGTAGTTGGGTCAGAGGTTAGTGAATGTGTGAAGAGGCCAATTCACACAAGTGGCTGCGCTGGACCCCAATTAGAATTTCGCAAAGAAATGGGAGGCTTGGAGGGCAGACTACAGGTTAGATAGAGGCCTTTGACTGTCTATGAGAAGCAGAGGTATTACAGAGAGAGCAGGATAGATTTTGAGCTGATTATTTTTGTAATACTCGCTATATTTCCACTTGTATGATAATACAGAGATGGGGTTTTAGGTTGGTGCTTTCCCCAGGTTATATCTTCTGTGTTATGGTTGATTACTTCTCATTCTCAATTATATCTATTCATGATTGATGTTGCTCATGTTCAATTAAGCTTCTACAAAGTTTATGGTAGATGTAGATCTAGTATTATGCTTTAGTACATTGCATATATCAGTTTGATCTATAGGTGAAATTTATACATGATATCAGTGAGCTAGCTGATTTGTAGAGAAAATTCTACATTATTATTTCTCCCATTCTTTGATTTTTGCTGAGCTTCTTCCTTCTGTTGTATTTGGGAAAGTTTACAATCAATCTCCAAATTTGACACTTTTTCTCTAAGTTTCTTAAGCTCAGTGGCCTGGATACTCATTTCCCCCACGGCCTTGAACAATTCAGCTATTTTTATGTGGATGTACCTATGCTTGTAGATGCCCATGTGCCTGCTGATGTACCTGTTACTGGCAAAGCTGTAGTTGGTGGAAGTGTGGGTGCTAAGGTAGAAACCAGTGTGGAGGGTATTGTTGTAGAGGCTGTAGGTATTACAATCTGAGGAGTGGTGGCCAACTCACTCTGCTTAGACTGTATTAAGTTATCTAGTTCTTTCTTTGTCTCTTTTAATTGCTCATTCAGCTTTAGCACCTAAGTCCATAAGCTCTCCCTCCTTCTGTGTTTCCAACACTTCAGCTGTCTGAGGATGATGTAGAGGGGTCATTTTGAGCTACTTTTTCAATGCAGCTATGTCATTGTTTTTCTTCTTGACGAGATTTTCTGCAGCTTTCACATCCTTGGGATCATGTCCTAGTTCTATGACCAAGTTCTCTAAGGACTTTATTCTGGTGTCCTTGGCCTGTGAAGAGGCATTCTCCAATTGGAATTATGTTGATATATTATTCAGTGAATTCTGGAGTTGGTGGGTTGCAATTGCCTTGCTGGTCAAGGTGGAGTAAACCATTTCACCAGTCTGCTTGTGTAGTTCTATTTGGTCAATAGGATGGATATCCTTTGCCAATACTTCAAAGTCCATTTTCAGATAATCTGCCATTGATTTGGGATGGTGTGTAGTTGGCTTCAAAAAACTCAACTGCATCTTACCTTTCTTTATGTCAAAGGTTGACATTAGCCTTGTTTTATTTGTTGGAGCCATTTTCAGGTAGTGTGCATAAATTTGGGCCTTTAATCTTTCATTTGTTGCCTTGATTTCTTTGTACTTCTCTTTGATATCTTTGCTCTGGCTAGTAGGAGCCCTGAAGGAGGATACTTCCATGCTCTGTTGCCTTTCTAGCATTTGAGCCTATGAGGTGGAAGGTTCTTGTGTACCTCCTGAAGGGGTGGTATTCCTACTTTCTACTCTTTTAGTTCCTGTTGTCTCGTCAGGATACTCCTATTCTGAAAATGGGTTCAACCTTTGCCTCTTGACATAAGTTTGGGAAATAGGTCTATTAGAAGGAGTGACCTCCTCTCTATCTCTTGTAAGAGTCCTCTCCTCATTTAGAGGAGTCTGTAAAATAGGAGGATTTCTCATGATTTGTTATGGTTGAGCAAGTTCTTCTGAAATCTCAACTTGTTCTGATTCCTCTGGCTGCTCTGAAGGTCCTTCTAGTTGCTTTGATGGTTCTGGTTGCTCTGATGGCCCTGGTTCTACTGTTTGCCCACTGTGTCCCTATGATTGCATTTGAGATTGAGTTTCTCCTGGAACCTGCACAAATGAATCCTCATCAAGTCTTCTATCTAAATCAATCAATACATTATTGACAGTAGTTTCTGTGTTATCCCGGTCTACCAAAGTGTTTTCCACCCATTCAAGCTAATTTTCATACTGTTCAATTTCAGGGATTCTATGGTGGATGTAAGGAGATAATTTATTCTTCTGTCTTCTATTGAAAATGAACTCTAAGGGGTCATAATTCCAGATGAAACTTTATTTGAGCTTTAGCCTTTGGAGGATTATTCTGCTTCCTTTCCTACTCCCCCACTGTTACATATGAATTGGCCAAGTTGATCTTTTATCCTAAGTTGAGCTTTCTTCTTTGCTTTCACAAAATGCACCTCATCAGAACTGATCATTGCTTATAGTACTCCAGGGCAAACAATCTCATAGGGAGGTATATGGGAAGTTTGTAGGGAGCCAGCTCACACCCATAGATTCTGATTTCAGTGTGGTTTTGGTAAAGGTACCAATCCCCCACTCTATACTATTTTGACAACTGAAGGACCCTCCTGATGTCTGCACTGATTCTGGGGGGAGGGCTTCCTAATAGCATAGTTGTAACTAGATACACAAAGAGATCTATGAAATCAGTATAAAGATATTGAGCGTCATATTGATGGATTAATGAAGTCCAGAAGACCACTGATTTGGGGTTGCCTCTAGTATCAAGATTTTGGAGGGTGATTGAAAATTTATCAGCTTGATAATACAAGAATAGATGATATAGAACTTGTTAGCGCTTGAATTTGGCCTCAGGCTGAAAAAGACAAAATCCAAGGCAACATCAAACCACTTAGCCTCGTAGCTAGCCCTACAGGGACAGGAGAGGGCTCTCTCCGAGTCTATCTCGGCAAAAGGTCTTCAAAGGGCTGAGATGACCAATAAAGAACACTGATTTTAGGCTAGTAAACTGATAGGGAAATTTTGATTTTAGATTTTTAGGGTTTTGTTGGAAAACTGAGCACGGCAATTTTGGGTGCGCGGATGAGACACAGTTTTTGCAGAGGTCTTTTTGGGGCAAGGTAGGAGATTGTCTTGATGCCTTTGAAATCAGTGAATGGATAGATATGACTGGTGAGGAGTCAAGGAGAGCAAGAAACCATCAAGAGTTCCCCTTAAACAGATGAAAACATAGATATTAAGCAAACTTAAAGGCAGAGCATAGAAACCATGAATTCTACCTTAACACTTCATTTACTTAATTTGCAGAAGAGAAGAGTAGGAAAATGATACACATAAAAAACTTACAAGTACATGAGAGAAACACACCATCAACACAAATCACCACAGGAATCCCAAATAGTGCTGCAAAACCATGGTCTTTCCTTTGCCAAAATTGCAGAGATACAAAGAGTAATACAGTCTAAGCTTATCCCTCAAGAGTCCAACCATGAAAATGACTAAGAAAATACATAATATAGGCAAGCTAACACATTCCATTGCCTCTAGGGGTCGAGCTCATCATCCTAGGAGCTGTTTCAACCAATTCTAAACTGACCACTACAATCTAGGCAATCAAAACAACTTGCCTCTATAAGCTAGGAAACCAATTCATTCATTAATTTTTTGTCATTTTATGAATGAATCTTCTAGAATAGGTTAAAAAGCGTCATGTCAACATAAAATTACATCAATTACATCAAGGAGGATGAAAAATCCCACCAAAAAGTCAAAACTGGTCAAATGCTGCGTTTCCTGAGCTGAAGGTGCAAAACTGGCAAATTTCCCTGACGCGTAGCGCACCATTTCTCAACGCGTAGTGCGCCGTTCAGACCACTTTTGGGGCACTTCCCGGCATCCAAATGAGGCACAAGTGGGCTTGTTGGAAAGGTATGGATGTCTAATCTCCATCCCAAGTGGAATTTCTCAATTTGGTGGCCATTTGCCACTCCAAAATTGCAATCTCCCAAGACTTCTTCCAGTGTGTCCAAAAAGTGGCAGAAGGTCATTTTTTGCTTTTCTTTGACCTTTCGGGGGCTCAAATCTCCATGAAATGTCTTGGCAGTGGCTGAGAAAGTGTATTTTGTCATGAAAAATCCAAAAATGATGAGTTTTCGTGAAATGGACCTCCCCAACTTAGGGGTAGCGCGTGGTGCGCTACGCGTTGAGGGCAAAAACCTGTTTTTGGCACAAAAAATTCAAAATTGACCAAAATTGCTCCAAATTTCTTGAATTTTGAGCTGGAGGTGTATCATTGAGAACCATGCTCCTTCAAGGTGGCTTCAGCCAAAATCTGAAGCGGATCGGGCCTTTTCCTCCATTTTAGTGCCTTGGCCAAGCGTGCTTTGAGTACCTTCATTTTTGCTTTGCACACATGCATGCGGGCCCAATAATGATTCTTCATGTGGTGGAGCATGTCTTTGTCCCTGTTTGCCTTGGCTAGCAACTTCGCTAAATGAGTGTTCACCCGAATGAGCATAGACCCTTGCTCAATAGGTGTCAAATCACCGGGTCTCTTGCGAGCCAAGTTCCGGTCTTCTCGGATCCTCCGCAACTCATCAAGAGTGTGTTCATCCTCCAACTGCTTGTTGCGCTGCTCTAAGTATGTGATTGTCCAATTTTCCATTTCCAACTTTTGCTGCAACAAGTCATTTTCAGCCTTTTGTTGCTGAATGATCTCCTTAAGCTCTAAGCTAGGAGAACTGATATCAAGGTCAACAATATCTATGTCTGGATCACTTGATGGCCCCTCATCAATCTTGGGCTGCTTGCCTCTCTCTTGTACCTGTGCTGCTGTCGAAAGCGAGGCCCCTTCCACCTGATGTGGAGATAACACTCGCTGTGCTGATGAAAAAGGTGAGACCCCTTCCACCTGATGTGGAGATAATACTCGACGTGCAGATGCAAATAAGACCCTGTGGCCTCTCTGATATGTAACATATGGAGGAGCGCTGACATGCTCTGGCTCAGGAATGTCAAACTGATGTGAAGGCCCTCCCTCATCATGGACAATCTCGGGAGGTGGCTGTGGCACCATGAAGAAGTCGCGAGAAATGAAATCCTCCCAAGCAATACCCTGCTGTGCCAACTGATGCATCACTATGATCTCGATTAGTGCATAATGATATATACTTTTGAGTTGCTGTGCGGGGTTCTTCCTTTGCACTACGGGCACCATCTTCTCTATATTTCAGTACATGAAAAATGGAATGTTCATCATTCGTACCCAGGTGAAATGCATCAACAAACGGATATGGTACGAATATAAACGTGAAAATCTGCCCTCACAAGTGAAATAGCGCATAATGAGCCTCATCAAGGGTGCATACTCATCCCTTAGGAATCTGAAAGGAAAAACAGTAGTTAGGTGTCTCATGCATCCGGGTTTGATGTATGGTTGATAATGAAATTTGTCTAGCAGCTTGCGCTCGGTCCACTCTTCCCCAACATTTGGTATCCCAGTGGCTTGAGCAACAATTTCAGGTGATAGGGTGAAATCCACTCCTGGAAGGTTCACATGGCCATTGTGCAAATGTAGGACAAACAAGCGGACCAGTTCTCTATGGTGTTGAATTTGTGAGATCCTCTCACAATATCCAAAGAATGATTGATACTAAAAACATGACATTGCAAGTGGACAGGCTTGCAATTGAGCCAAAGAAGTGGGCTCTTCCCTGACGTGCCGACCACCCTTACCACCCTTGTGATGCCTCCTTGGCACTTCTACCTCTGGTGTTGAATCACTGTCATAACTCTGCTCATAATCTGATTCGGTTTCTGACATGGTTTTGAAGGCAAGATGGCTGAAATGTATTGCTGACTTTGCACCCAATTAACTGCTGTTTGACTTTTCAAATGCTGTTACCAAGGGGACATAAATACAAGGGAATTGTTAGGGATAGGGGAACATGAGGGAATTAGGGACAATAAACATAAAGAAGGAATTTAGGGAAGGAAAGCATGGGAAATCACAAAATTATGGGATTTTAAAGTGAAGTAGGGTTTGGGAATTTAAGTATGTTTTAGGAATTTTAGAGAGGAGAATTATGAAATTTCATGGGAAAATTTGAAGGAGAAAGGTGATGAAAATGAGGGAAAAAGGGATTACAAATGGGCAACCTTGGACAGCAAGAGAAATTTGAAACCCTAGTACCATTGAGACTTTAAATTTTCCACAACAATGTAGGGTTTTGATTTATCACTTTCATAGCATTTGAACATATTAATTTTCTCTTTCATCTTGCAAAACCAAATCTAACCATGAAGGAGAGGCCTACCTACAATGTGCTTGAGAGAAAAATCGATTTGATGGCTTGCTGGTAGTTTGTTGAGTAGAAAACCCAACACGTAGCGCGTCTTGCCCAACGCGTAGCGCCCCTCTGACGCGTAGCACACGTGAAAAATAACACTGAGAAAAGCTCCCTGACGCGTAGCGCGCCATTCCTAACGCGTAGCACGCCTCTGAAACTGCCCACTTTGCTCAAGAATTGCTAAAATCGCCTTTGCAAGGATTCACTTAGCTTGTGAGAGGCAAATGAGTTGCTAATGAAGAGTGATGTGCTTTTATAGGCTTCCTTTAGATTTTTACTTGCCCAAAACCCATTTTATAATGTTTTGAATGTTGACACTTTTTGAATTAATTGGCTCTCACTTTTGGTTTCTTTTCTTTGAAAAATTGGTTGAAATGATGATTTCTTCTGAAAATTTTTGCAGGGATAGCTTCCAAAGTGCTTTGGCAAAGGAGACCAAGGCTGCACTTTGACATTTGGAGAGTTTGAAATTTGGAGAATTTTTACAAAAAATGAGAAAATGACCTTTGTTTTTCAAAAACAGAGTTTTGAAAACAAGGTGAAAATTTAGCTGTACAATAGTGAGAATTGTTGAAAGGATGCTTTATGAAGAACATCCCTCTGGCCTGCTGATCCTTTATGACTTCTCAAGACAAAAATGGACTCAACCCTAGACCTAAGACCTCGAAACTTAAAGCAAGATGAATGACCGTTTGAAGATTTTATTTACTTAAACAAACCTGAATCAACAATGCCAAATAGGAGGGGAATAAAAGACACAAACTCCCTCCACCGGGATTATGGCATGCCTAAAGGAATGCAACATGATCACACTGATGGGACACCTAATCATGAAATGCAAAGAGCTTTGATCTCTGGTGGAGGGCTACTAGACCGACTCTAACAGAACTGAAGACTATTTAAACACTCTTTCATTATCCATCCTCATGAATTGATCATGCATCTTATCAACAATGAACTTAGCATAGTCAAACATGATGGCTAGGGGCTACCCAGGAGAGTAGATGGACATAAATGTTATAATGATTTCATCAACAAATTCACTTGTAGTTTGGCCCAATACATTGGATATCATGTCTACAATGTCTTTGCTAAGATCAGAGAATATAGTCCACATGTAAGGGGGAGAGCCTTTTGGAGTGTATTTTTATTCCCTGATGAAGGTTTGGAATAACCTAGCAAGTTTGACTAATGTGAGTGTGGGGAATCTGTTCAGCAGATCTCCAATAGAAAGAGGGGTTAAGTTTTGTCCTGGTTGCAACTGGAGCATTTCATTTATGGACTCAGTAGTGATGGTAAATAATACAGATTGGTCTGGGGTCATTACTGTCCTTTGGATGGGATTATAGTTCATATGGTAGTAATGGATGATCTCTGGGAAGATATGAACTCTAGGGAACTGGTACTTGGCTAAACCTGATTCCCAAAGTCCAATGTAGTCTGCATGGTTTAGGTACTGGTCTTTGTACTTGCAGAATAATTTCAAAGGGGACTCTTGGACAGAGGTGTCTTTAATTTGAAAATCTTTATCTGCTAGTGGGAGATGGTCTAAATCCCTGTGAGGAGTAGAAATGGGCATAAAAGTCAATGCGATTAGGGCATCCATCCTTGGTTCTTATGGATTCAAGGATGGGGGTGAAGGGTTTTCAGTGAATTTTGGGAAAAACTAGTCTAATTCAAGTATTTTGGAGTCACCAGGCAATTTTTATTACTAAATTACTTAGGAATTGGAACCAATTTAGTCCAGGTTGTGGAACAAAACAAGGTTCTCAGCAAATTGGGATAAATACCTGTTTTCAGCTTTTGGATGGAGTAATGGCAACTGTGCACTACTTGCAAGAAGCACATGGGACTGTGAAGTGGTCTGGATTTTCAACAGCTTCGGTAAATTGGCAGTTGGATGTAGGTTGACAGTTGCACGTACTCTGGTGCTTGCATGGAGGTCAGAGTGTTCTTTTTTCATGATAAAACAAAAAACAATGAGTTTTTTTTAGTTTTATTCGTAAAGTCAATGATTTTGGTGGGTACACTGGGAAAAGGACACTTGGCGTTAAGCAGGAAACGTGACAGTTTGTCGTTTAGCTGGAGGCGGTAAGCGAGATCATATCGCACTGGTTTTGGGATAAAGTGGTTTTGGGGGGATGCCACCCGATGCCATTCATCAGGCGCCACGTAGCAGCGGGGTGAATAGTGAAACCACCCACATCGGGTAGGTAAAGGTCAGCCTTCGGAGGCCGCCTAATATGATCGTCGACCGTTGGATCAAAAGGGGTTAGATCACAAGGTGATTGGGGCAATGATTTGATCTGAGGTTTAATGGAGGGGCCCGACAGGGTTTTAATGCGTGGATGGATTAATTAATTGCAGATTAGGGAGGTTTAATGATGTCAGGAGTAATTTCATTGGTGGGGACAGATTATTAATTAATCACTGATTGATTAATTAATTTCTTTTATTCGGTAGTGGGTCACAGTTATTAATTAGTCACTAATCGTCTTAATTAATCCCTTAATTATTCACTAATAGGGTTTATGTTTCAAACCTTGGGGTGGGATATTAACATATGTAGTTTTTTAATAAAACATACGGAAAAGGGGTATTTTCTAGGATTTAATAAATAAAGTTAAAAGTCAATATGAAATGAAAGTGGAAAACGAAGTGCACTAAGTATAATGTATGTCAAATTTTATTTGCTTTTTACATAAAACATTATAACTTAGGCTAAATGCGCATTTGTGGGTTTTTGTGAAAGAGGGGTTTTACATGGGGGTGATTACTTTCCCTAGGCAAATGGTGCTTTTACCTTAGGAAAAGGGATTTTTTAGGGGAAAATGAATAAATTGAAGGGGTTGAATGTTTGTTGAGGGGGATTTTAGTACTTAGACCCTATAAGTTATTGGGTCAAGGGTCCAGTCACTCGAGAAGTCAGAGAAATGCTCTAAGCCCCTTTAACTTAAGATTTTAGTTACTTTTGACTTTACTTATGGGAAATTAGTAAACTTAAAGGTAAAATGAATGGGGAAATTAATCACTTGACTATGTAAATGTTCAATTATCATCCATACTTTAGAAACTTGCTGATGAAAGTAAATGATATGATCTTAACTAATCAATCATCACAATTCTGCAACCATACCACTACTTACCCATCTACTCATCCTACCATTTTTTCTACTCTTTATTAGGGTGCACTTAAGCTGACAAACCCTTATCAAAACATTTTTATTTTCTTTTACAATAAAAACTATCTAAGTCTATCCTTATTACATCCAAGGGCTCATATTAAACTGTTGAGCTCCTTTTATTTACTCTACCTATCTACTTATCTGCCAAGATTAAACAGTTTGGTCAGATTTTATTCTCTATCTCTAAGCATGAAATTCAAAACATGGAATAACCAAGATTAAACTGTTTGGTTACCATGGATTGTGGCATGAATAACAAGTTGCACACAATCATTATTATGCAGAAAAGTAAATAGTAGTGGCATTTGGACTTGCACACTTTCATGGTCTTTTTCTTTTTCCTTGGGGTTCATTTTTCATCTTTTTTGACCTTTTTTACTCTTTTTTGTCCTTTGATTTTTCTTTTAGGACATACCCTCTTTACATTTTTTTATTTTTTTTATTTTTTGAATATGGAAAACATTTTTAGAAAGCAAAGGTATGTACATATTACAGATTTGACCTCAGGCATTCAAAAATTATGACACATATTGGTATAGGGACATAACACTACCTCGGGTGAGACCTCAGTCCACGCTCCACAGATTGTTGCTGAAAGGGCCAGTAGCTTCGGTATTTGTTTGGCTAAATCACTTATGAACCTAGGTCAGGCCCCAATAAGCCAACAAATGGTTTTGTTGCTAGGACCGAGATCTGCCTAAGGGATGTCTAATGTCGGAATACTGGAACCCTACGAAGAAGGAAATTGAAGATTGGTTGGATCAGAAGCTTCAAAAGTTCGTAACACAGGAAAATAGGACTCCACAGATATCTGAGAAGAGGTGGCTGGATCACTACGTATATACGGAAATCCATGAGATCTTCTTCACGACCTTCTCTTTAGAGCCATATGATTGGATCGTGAGGTTAGCCGACAGCCAGGGAAGGTACAAGCTCGATCAACCGATAGTGTAGACCCTAGAGTTAGTACGCAGACTAGAGGCATCAGAAGATAAGATCGTGTGGGCCGTGGACCATTGGCTTGACTAGTTAATAGGGGGTTTATGACTAAGTTCGCAATAGACATAACCGTGAGCTATAGTGAAGCAGAACGACATTTTCTTAAGGACAGGAAGGTAGGTACATCAAATCCCTAAATACCTGGATTAAGATGTTTTTATGTGAGAAGCGGGTTATGCAAATACATTAATGATTGGAACAACGCAAAGCAGAAAGATCTACCAAGGGATCGAAGGGTAAGGAAACAATCCTTTAATTTCACCTCCACAAGCGAGCGAGGAAGAGCGTGCTCAGGTTTCCCTGATAAGTGTGGTCAGTTTGATAAGGCAGTACATTCTGCAGTTATCACCTCCACTTATGCCATCACCCACTTCGCCTACTTCACCTCCATCTTCAACCACCCCGCCTCCACCAAACCCACAGTTCGGCATGGCGAGTGCGATCAAGCTACCCATATTCAAAGGAGTAGGGAATGAGGATCCAGACTAGTTTTGGTTCGTGGTAAGAGTAGTGTGGGAAGCCTAAGGAGTCATGGATGCAACATTAAGAAAGCCACGTTGGTGAGCGCGTTGCAGGATCGCATGCTAACTTGGTATATCAAGCACTCAAATGATCACCCAAATGCAGGAATAGCGGAGATCTAGAATGCGCTGAAGAGAGAATTTAGCCAGCCGAAATCAGAGACACAATCAATCATTAGATTTAAGTAGATCGCGATGCTTCCAGGTGAGACCCCCTGGGATCTGGTTAGAGGTTAAAGAGCACGATCCGCAAGGTTAATATGACGCTAATGGATGCACAACACCGCGCATAGTTTGTGGCATCTTTGACACCACACCTGAGGACGACGCTATCACAGTAGAAGCTTTCAACCCAGGTCGAAGTGCTGGAAATGGCGATGAGGTTGCATGAAACACCAATATAGGATCCGGGATTGGGAGTCCAACAGATCCACGCGCAACTAAAAAACCTATTCTTGGAAATGTAGAGTTTGAAGCAAGATAGGGCATCCTGGCCAGAGGCGCGCGAAGAAGTGTGGTGCATAAAATGTAAGGCCAGGGCCATGACAAGGATCACTATCTAGTATTCGTGAACTACTTGGCAGGGGGGGGGGGCAATGCCGTTGAGACCAAAGGCACAGGTAGGGCCAAGTGCAGCACCCGTGCTCTTGTGCGCGATCTGTCAGGTGGGAGGAAAGCACACAACGGACAGCTGTCATTTGTTACAAAAGTACACATAGACTCCCCGGCAGCTGTTTTGTAATTTCTGTAGATCAGTGGGCCACGATGAGTGCACATGTTGGAGCTATGAGTTAATGGTGGATCGGACCCTAGCTTATTGAATGCAAACATAAACACGAGCCCTCGACCCAACAGTGGGAATGGCATGCAGTGGATTTCAAGGATGAGGTCGAGGATGAGGAGGAATGGGGCTAGGAAGGGGCCGCAGATAGTTAATCTATTACAATTACGGAGGACCAGGACATTATGCTCATGATTGCACCAACCCAATGAGAATATCTTGTTCATATTATGCTCAGTTCGATCATGAAGCAATAGATTGTCCTACATTGATCGTGTAGATGCGAGAGAAAGGGGTACTTCAGCCTACTCTGATGCAGAATATTCAAATGATGAGGTCTGAACCCCGCAAAGAAGACCCAAATGTGAATATGGTGCTCAGGAGTGGTACGATCACAGGGGAAGATAAGGGAAAGTAGCCCAAGGAAGATACATGGGTTCACAAGGCTCCTACAAAGGAACCTAAGTTTGACTTGGAACGCACAAAGGAGACATTTATGGAAGCTAAGAAGAGCTTCGCAAAGGCCTCTACTTCAAGTAGTAAGGATCAAACAAAGCCAGGAATGGATCCTTCTATGCTTACTACCTTTTTAGAGACATGCATGAAACTGCTATGTGATAATAAGGCGGTTAAAGGACTACAGGAGTTGATAACTAGGTGCGCAGGGTCCGGGGAACCACACGTAGTCCGAAAACTAGGAAAGCATGTATTGCGCACCGTGAGGGAGATGATATTAATGGTGCAGTTTTGGTGAATATGAAATGGATCAGGTAATCCAAGACCTGGGATCAGACGTGAATGTGTTACCAAAGCAGACATGGGAGCACATGGGCAGGCCCACATTACAGTGGTTCCCTATTCAATTATGGATGGTGAACCAACAAAAGATCTTGCCCATGGGAAGGTTGCAAGGGGTAACAGTGGACATCGAAGGTGCAAGCACGCAGATGGACTTTAAGGTGATAGATATTGTTGATGATAGAAATCCTTACCCCGCGTTGCTAGGGATAGACTGGGCCATAGATCTGAATGGAGTCATCAACCTGAAGAAGTGAAAGATGATTTTCGAGAAAAAGTCCCTATGCGTAGTAGTTCTGCTAGATCTAGTCGAAGGAGTGTGCTACATTGAACCTGTGCGCGATGATGAAAATGATGATGAGATGGATTGCATTTACCAGATAATGGTGTAAGACCAGGATCGGGTGAACCCAACTACAGATGGGAGAATCTCATGGGAGCATGACAGTTCCTGTACTTCAAATTCAGATGAAGAAATAGATCACTGGCAGAACCAGTTGCATGAAGTAACAACACTAAATTGCAACATGATGATTAGTTCACTGCGAAACATGATGACTGAAGCAAGGGAACTGCCAACATATGAAGGGGCAACCAAAGGGGGTGACTTCTTAGAAAAATTTGAAAGTACAGTACCGGAACAACAGTAGTGCGGTGCGCTAGAACTGGCGTTGCATGCGACATCCACACGATGGGGGAATATACATCAGAAGACGACGGGGAACTAGCGCGAAGGTAGAAGACAGATGCGCTTATGACCTAGAAGTCCCCAGTGACGAATGTGAGCCAGGTAGCCAGGACGCAGCAGTTTGCGTGCCCACTTGTGTTGATGCATGCAGACATGTGCTGTGCAAGCACCTCCTAGACTAGGGATCGAAAATTAGGGAACACGATGCATGCCACGCAAATTTCACATCGGGGCCTTCACAAAGCTAGGTGGAATCTTGAACAGAGCTTACCAGACAGGATGAACCGACTGGGACCTGCATGTACCAGTGGTTCAATGGGTCTATAGGACCGCAAGCAAAAACCAGACCGCAGAAACAACCCCAACATTAACAAGAAGAGATGAAACCAGGAGGATACAAAAGAATCCCCAAACCACAGCTCCCACAGTAGGGACAGGACGCAAGGACTTGGGTAAAAGAATTAGGCAGTTACAATAAGCCATTTGGTGAGGAAGCTTGAAAATTCGCGAACTCGATGAAGAGTGGGCACAACTGAGAAAGAAAAGTGTGACATTGGATGAAGAAATCAATGAACTGGAAACTGAAGCCGCGAGAAACTACACATGATGGGACCAAGTCTAGCCAGACCTACTACTACATTAGAAAGAGTTGTGACTCTGCTATCATGGCTACGTCTTCACCTTACTAAATAGGGGAGCGTACCATACAAAGAAGAACACAACGCCCTACTGGATGCAAACGTATTTGAAGGGTGCCCGTAGCTCGGGCTAGTAAGAAAATCAGAGCCTCGCACCATGGGTGCAACCACCTGACTATCTGTAGGTAGCATAGTCTCAACACTCCAAGAAGTTGAAAGAAGGTGCTGGACTATAAATGAGTCTGCAAGAGAGCTGCGTAGAAAGGAGGTTCTGCGCAGGGCTAGTATGTCACAGGCCACGAAGAGTGCGCTACAGACCCCGCTTCTTCCGGATGAAATAAGATTTGACGGTCCACCACTGGGACAGGTGCCTAATATAAAGTTTGAATACTAGGACCTCACAAACAACGAGAAGTTCCCACAGCTGGCCGGGGAGCAATTATTGTAGCAGAAATGGTTACGCGGTGTGGAGAAGGCTGGGTTACTACATCTGCGGTGGATACCCCACTACCACCGCACACCCATCACAATTTTTGTCATTCGGCAGCTACTGTGTCTAGTACATGATGGGTATCTCTCGCTGGAGGAGTCAATTCCCATCACAACTGACTTAATTCACCGGATTTCTCAGTTTCCCATCAAAGGAAAGAATCCTGCAGCGATAGCAGGAAAAAGCGGCGACTTGGCCGTCACGGAAGCAATGAAGGCCAAATACAAGCTGGAGAAGAGGAAGTGAGGGTATGTAATAGAAATAATCAAGAACAAAGGTGTGCGTGTAGCCACCCAACTGCTGGCCGGCAAGCTAATGAGGAAATGTCATGCAAACGAGGTGCCAACATCAGTAATTGCATTGCCAGAGTAGTGCGTAGAGGGGGTCCAGTTCAACTGGGCGCAGTTTCTCTGCGTTGAATTTTTACGAATTGTAGGGAAGCCTAGGAGAAGGGTAAGACCTTCCACTATGTGTGGTTACTCTTATCCATCATGTTGGTTGTTGGGGAGTTGCCAACGGACATCCAGTTTCCCACCATTGAGAGGAACCTACCCAAGGCCATGAGGTACACCTTGCTCTAGGCAACGAAAGATGTGACGAGGATTCGCGAGATAAAAGTGTTTTGAGCATTCGTAGAGGCAAGCTTACGAACATGGATCAACTGCAGGCCACGCTTGTCCCTGACAGTATATAACAGTTTACAAAGCATGGCAAAATTCAAGGTGGATATGCATAACCTGTATATCTAGGTGCGTAAGGTTCCAGCCCGAGCATGGGTAAAGCTATTGTTCATTGCCACAGATGATGCAATATTCGAAGTGATGGCGTCATGATCTCTGGAGTGGTGTGGCCCGAACTTAGCAGAACTGGAAAAAATCACAGCACAGCAGAGGAAGAGGGAGACCAAGCTGCGCATCGCAAAGCTGGTAGAGAGAAAGCATCAAGAATAGGAAGCGGCCACGTAGCGGAAGGCGACTGAGGCAACAACAATAGAGCAGACGACACAAATGACAACCATGCCCACCGAAGAGATTGAGGAAGGTCAGGAAATGTCCATGGAGTAGGACATACAGGGGGAGGTTGAGACACAGGAACGCCCGAACCTTACAACAAAATCGACCCAACTCAAGAGGCCACGCGTCTAGGAGAAGCCAACCGCACGCAAAAAGACAAAGAAAACAAAGACCGTGGAGGGAGACCTTGTTGACAGTAGTGAACCAATTCACGATATCATTAAGGATGCTCTGGAAGAGTTGATAACAGAGCATAAAATTGTGTTAGGGGCACTCAGAGTGCAGTTGCAGGCATTACAGGTGTGACGCCCAAGAGTGTTGACACCGTACCTTGCAGAAGGTGTAGCCGAAGCTGAGCAGATGTTGCATGCCCACACAACAAAGACTTTGGTGTTACCAAAAGGTGTTATCTTAGCAGAAGCCGAAGGTGACATGAGGGGCTGGGGGTTGAATTTGGCCGCCCTTCCCAGAGAAACCCTATACTAGCTACAGGATGGGGTAACTGCTAAGCTTCGCGCCAGGGAGGGCCACGCTCTCCAAGTCTTGAGCAAGCAGAAGGTAAACTTAGAACAGATCAGCCTGCAGCGCAACAACCTAGTCGCCCAAAACCAGGGATTAGAACAGGTAGTGGAGGAGGCCTGTAGCAGAATTCCAAAGTTGGTCGTGCCAGCGGCACTCCCCAGCACCCAAAAGATTCAACAACTGGTAGCTGGAGTCTACAAGACCCAGGAGGAGGCCACAAAGGTTTAGTTGGAGCTGAACTTTTAGATCACGGAGCTGCGACTGAAGGTACAACCCTCTACAGCCCCAGAAGTTAGAGAATAGTGCCACCGTTCCATTCAATCAGGGCTGAAAGAGATAGAGCACGTTGTACAAGAATGTATGGGATTGTTGGACCAGTCCCTCTCCACGCTCACATCACTGTAGGAGGACCCAATGCTACAGAAATTAGAAATAGAAGCGCGAGAATTGCAGTAGGCCTATGACAATGTTCGGGGTACCGCACAAAACGGTCACCCTTACTCAGCGATTGGCCAAGATGAAGGAGGCCTAAGCTTTGAAAGAACAGGTGGAAACGCATGCTAGAAAGAAGCAGGGCTTAAAGCATGTATCCAGCCTTGGCTCGAGGAAGCATTCACGGTCACCGCCACGATCGAGGGGAAGCTGGCCTAGATGCAGGACACATATGCACAAAGGCAAGAGGGTTCCACTGACAACGATGCATCAGAGAGTCGTGCACAATTGATTTAGCAGAAAGTAGAGGAATGCATGGCAGACGTCTGTGAAGCGCAAAAGTTGCTAGATGGACTCTAAGCAAAGATCGTCACACTATCTGAGTGACTCAGGAAGAGTCACGATGATTGTGTTGGGGGACTGTTGGGCAGCAGATCCCCCCATAACGGATTTTTGGGGCTTAAAGCCTAGCTTTGGGTCAATGTAATGTAAAGACCCCTCAAAATGAAGGTGCAGAGCGCAAGAGTCTAGGGTAGTCCGCCCTAAAATATTGTAATTTAATATAGAATGTGTCGGCCTGCCCATGGTCTGCGAACCATGGGAATGTGTAAATAGAGCGAGGCTCTAAGGGTAGAAGGCAGTTTTTTTTTAGGATTGATCTTAAGTGATATGGGCTTTTGAAGGTGAAATTCACTCTGAGTGTGTAAGTCTGAGTCGTCATTGGTAGTAGTAAGAATAGGCTCTGCAACTGTGTGCGAAGAGGCTTGGTGAGGTCCGCAGTTGTGTGCATGGACCCCTGCAGCTGAGTGTGCAGGGTAGGAGGTGGATTGTAACTAGAAAAGGCATTAATAAAGATAAGTTGGTTTTGGAACATCGCTTATCTGTTTCTATATTTTTGTTTATGCAACTGTTTACAGTTTATGATTATGTGCATGCCTGTTTATGTTGAATGGTAAATGAAAGTATTGGACCCTCTTAATTTAATTCAATATCTATAATATTAATAACACAGTAAGGATAAAGGATCTAGACAGCAACTCTTTCCACTCTTTACAAAGCTACACGAAGGTTAGAATAGTTGTGTGGAGAAGCGCAAGCACACAGGTTTGGTTTGCGACCCTCCCAAACTTCATCAAGAAATCCCTAGGGTGTGGAAATTTGGTTCCAGCACCCTCCCATACTACCTCGAGTGAGACCTCGGTCTCCGCTCCATGGATTGTTGCCGAAATGAGTGGTAGTTTCGGGATTTGTTTAGCTAAATCACTTCTAAACCTGGGTTAGGCCCCAATAAACCAACAACGGACCAAGGGCAGATCTTATCAAACCAACATAAACTATCTAAAATAAGGGTAGAAAACCCTTTTTGACTGTTTACATCTTCATGCTCTGTGACCACAAAATGTGGAGAATTTACATTCTTTACAAAAAACTTGGGCCTTTAGCCCCAAAACTTTGGCTTTTAACCCCAAAATTGACCCCAGGGGACTCGTTCCCAACAGGCCCCCAACACAAATCTGGTGACTCGCCCTCAAGTAACTCTGCTGGCGTGGAGATCTTGACATGAAGTCCTCTCAGCTCCACCTGTATCACTGTGACTTTGGCGTTGCACTGTGTTGCCGCCTGCTTCACCTGCTCGACCAGCTGTTCCGTCCTTGGCTCTGCGATATCTGCCTATATTTTCTGCTGTGTCACCTACAAACTGGCCAATTTTCCTTCAATGGAGGCAGTGAGTACATATGCCTCCTCTAGCCAAGGCCCCAATCTAGCCTTCAGTACTGTCTCCTTGCGCTAAACTACATCCACTTGTTCTTTCAGCACCTTTGCTTCCTACAGCATCGCTAACCTTTGTGTAATGGCGACAATGCCTGTGATCTCTTTAACCTCATCATGTCTCTACTGCAGCTCCCGCACCTCTATTTCTAGCCTCTGCATAGTGGGATCCTCCTGTAGGTTGGTGACTACCTCAAGCGACTGCTCGAAGAGCATAGTGCAATCCTTCACGACGGCATTTATAGCTACTAATGCATCTTTGACAGCAACTGCGCACTTATCTTTAACCTCTGGTGGAGTCAAAGTCTGGGCCCTCAACTTGAGCTTTGTATTTTTAAGGTTTAGTTCAAACTGAACCTTAGCTAACTCTATTCTTGCTTCGCACACTCCGGCAGCGAGCTTCTGAATTATCACATCCCTGGCGCATATTTAGGAATATCCAGCTCTGGAACAGTCCTGCATGCCTCAGCCACCACCTTGGTCATGTGCTCATTATTTTTCATGGTGGTTGTAAGAATATCAATGGAAGAATTCTTCTGTATAGCCAACTGAGCATTGTTCACCTTCTACTCACTGATATTGTTTAGGGTGCATTGTTCTCGAGCACAAAGTTTTGTGATCACACCATCTTGCAAGGTGTGAAGGGCTTCACTTGGAAGCATGGCCAAATTTAGCCTAACCATCTTAAGGGTGTTGATAGTGGCCCTGTCAGCTTCTACTTCTACAGTTAGTGCTCCATCTGGAAGCACTATGGCCTGGGGATCTAGCGTGCACATCATTTCTGCTGCCCGCACCATTTCTGCTACCTCCAACGTTCCAGGCATCAAACTAGTTTACACCATACGACTTCGCCCCATACTGGTCTGGACCTGTGATGCCTGGATCTACATCTCATGCAGACCCATTTGAATGGCACCCAAGGCCTATTACTGCTGCTGCTTGAACTGTTGTAGTAGTTCCGGAGTCACATCCCTTACTGCATTTCCAATGTCATTCAAATCACCCTATGTCAAGGTGATTGGGTCGAGGGATGTTTTTTTGGCCTTGGACTTCTTCCACAGCCCTACTTTCTCCTGCTCCTTGTTGTGATTAACCAGGAACAGAGCAGTCTCTAGGTTTGATCCTCCCTGTTCAGATCATTGTTCTTCCTCTTCTGCCTCTGAGAAAGGAGATTTCTGACTCCTGTCAGAGTCACACTCCTCTTCTTCCTGCCCTTCTATCTGCTTTTTTACAGTGCGCTCTACTTTGGCTTTGTCCTTAGCTTCTTTCTTCCTCTTCTCGGCCAACTATTTCATTTTTACTCTGGCCTCTTCCTTCTTACGCTTCACTGCAGACTTGCTATACCCAGCTGTCAAGTCTGAGGTCATGCACCACTCTGCTGGCCAGCGATTGAGGATTGCCATGATCGCGTCGTCTGTGGTGAGGTATGGAAGGTCATACCATTTTTGCTCAGGGTCCTTCCACACTCACATGGAGACATAGTGGAAGTCTACCTTGAACTCCACATATTTTGCCAACTGGTTGAAGAAAGTGAGTAACAACTGTAGTTTGTCGTTGATGGCCATGTTGATACTCATCTCCATCAAGATCCAAAAGATCTTGCGATCCTTGACCCTTTGGGGGTCCTTGGTAGCCCAGAGCGAAGCAAACTTCGCTGCTTCTAGTAAATCCTGCACAATCGAAGGAAATTGACTATCCTCTTGTAACTCCCATGTGACCAGTACTATGGATAACAATAACCATGCATAGTGAAAGGCTTTGTTGTGGTCCTGCACCTCTCTGCAGTTTGTGAGGAACTCACTTCAAAGGTAGCACGCCCAGTCGAATTGTATGCCCTCTGTGCACTGGGTCGCTAATGATACAACTGGTGTCGGTACTTCATCTACGCGAAACTTCCTCATAATTTTCCCAGCCAGAATCTGGGTGGCTACTTTAACCACGGGGTCAGTTATACTAGAAGTGGAGTAGCCAGGAGAATCTTAATGAGCTTAAATTTGTCCTTCATTTGCTCGGTGAGGTTGTGCTCATTTGTCTTTCTACCAAATGCCATGGCCATATTCAATCCTGAATGTGGTAGCCGAGTGATCCTATGGATTGTCATGTTAGTGATCGGTATTGGTTCTTCCAACCACAGGCACCCATCGTGCACTAAGCAGAGTAGTTGTTTGATCACTATCATGGTTATGTGCACACAGTTGTAATGTGACACCCATAGCATGTTGAGAAGTCCTACCTCGTCCACCCCTTTTATCCAGTTCCTTGGCTCCAACGCGTCACACCAGTTTCCTTATAGAAGACATGACGCATGAACTGATTAGTCGCTAAGTGGGGAAAGCGCTCCGTATTGGCCAAATCCAAATCCTCCAGTTTTAAAAGGGGGATGCGCATTAGGCGTGGTCCGTGAAATGTGATCTTGTCAGGTAGCAACGGTGTATGCAGCGTGACTTTTCTCTCATCAATGTCCTTGGGATCTTTGGCTTGCCTCAACGCGGAGGAATGTATTTGGGTTTTAGAGATAGGATCAGACCTTTCAACGTCAATGTCCTCAGCCCCCATATCAATGTCGTCCCCACCCATATTGATTTTTTCATTGTCTTCTTCAGGTTCTATGTCAACTACCTTTCCCTTCTCTTGTGCAGTGGGTTTTTCCTTCTGCGAGTGTTTTCTGGGTGATGCTCGCACTAGCAATGTCGCTTTATGCTTATCTTTCTTAGCTTTCAGACCCTCTTTGGTCAGCGCATCCCTCGGCCTAGGCGACCTCGACGATTTGGGTACCTCTGCAGGTACTTCAACACTTTCTATCTTCGGGGCAGCTTCCTCAGCTGCCATTGTTACCTCTGGGGTATCTCCCTTAGCTGCGATTGCTTTTCCAGCACTCACAGTTTTTGCGGGCACCAACATGATACTAGAAAAAAAACTCCTTTGTTTCTTTTAGCAACTTCTCAAACACTGAACTCACTATCAAAGCTTCAAAGTACTCACAGTTCATACGTGCCTGAGAGCTCAACACCTCAATTCTCAAAATGTCAAGTGTTTTTCACTGGGTAGCCACCTGTAATTTATAGGCATTTTTGAATTCAAATCCGATTGTCCCCCCAAAAATAAATGTTGAATTGGTGGAAAATTTTCAAAGATCTTGCCCTTAAATTCTGACTTAAATGTTGCCCCCCCCTGCTCCATTTAGTTGTTTTCCCACTGTCAAGTTATGAACAGTGACCATAATGGTCACTTTTCAGCTTCCCTACGCGGCCCCTTCTTTGATAGCATAGCTACCCACGCGTTTGTGATGGCACTGTGACATTCCTTCGTTCCATGCAGTTATCCAATCGTGCAGCTCCACAACCCGGGCAATGTAGTTTATAGTCTTGTGCCTCCTTTCAGTTGCATGGAGTGCTAAGACTATGCTTCCATCATGTAGTCATCTAGCCAGATCACCGGTGTATGGCTTCAATCGGCTGCCATTCACCCTCCTTGGGAATGGATCTCCATTCAACATTACCAACTGAATTGCTCTTACATCAGTAATCTCCTTTATGACATAGGGCCCTAGCCAATGCATCTGAAATTTTCCTGGAAATTTATCAAACTTGCTCTCATATAATAGAACTAAATCATTTACCTTGAAGGTGCGCAGTTTGATGTGTCGATCGCGCCATGCCTTTTCGCACTCCTTTTGAACTTGTTGAGGGAATCCAGCTAGAAATCTATCCTCTTCAAGCTCTGAGTTGCGCGAGCCATGATCCTCCATTCCTGTGAATGCTGCTATGCGCAAAATAGGTACAATGTACTCCATTGGCATCACAACTTCTATGCCATAAACCAATCTAAATTGTGTTTGTACAGTCAACTTCTTGCAAGTTGTTCTATAAGCCCATAGCACCGCAGGCACGTATAGATCCCAATCATTTCTTTGAGCATTGCAAACCTTTGTTAATGCGCTCTCCAATATTTTATTAAACACTTCCCCCGTCCCATTAGCCTATGGATGATATGGCATGCTCTTCTGATGGTAAACCTAGAATTCCTCTGTCATTGTGTGATCGTCTCATTAAGAAAATGTGTACCGCGATCGCTCATTAAAATTTTTGGACAACCAAACGTTGTCAGCATGTACAGTCCCTCACAGGTTGTGCCTCTGCCCATCTAGTTAAGTATTCATTCACGGTGATGATGTGCCACACACCCGTCTTCTTTCCTGGAGGCTGAATTGGTCCCACAAAGTCCATCGCCCACTTCTCGAAGGGATGTAATGATATTTGTGGATTCAGTGGAAGCTCATCCCTACGTGAGGGTCTGCCAGTCCTTTGGCATGCATCTCATGCCCTACAATATTCCTTTGAATCCTTATGCAAGGTCGGCCACCACAACCTAGCGCATAGAATCTTTTGCACTGTTGCTTTTCCTTCATAATGACCCCCCGCGGCTCTGCCATGAGCCTCAGAGAGGATGTTGTTTCATTCAGACTTTGGCACATAACGTCACAATATTTCATATCATCCCATTTTGTACAAGTGCCTTGCAATGATAGAAAAGTTTGTCGTGCGCACCACCAATTCCTTCTTCTATTGACTTGTATATCCTTCCGCAGTCATTCCTGTCATCAGGAAGTGTATAATATCTTCAAAGTGGCTATCCACAATGCGCACTACAAAGATCTACGCATCAGGTAGTCCTTCCTCAAAATTAGGCTCTTCACTAGTTTCAATGCGTGGCAGATGATCAGGTCCTACATTCAATCATCCTGGTTTCACAATGACTTCAAAATCATATTCCTGGAACAAAAACAATCACCTACATATTTTCCCCCCCAACACAAGCTTGCTGACCAGGTATTTTGAATGTAGAATGGTCTGTATACATCTTAAAATTTCCGCCCAACAGATAATGCCTAAATGTCTAGAGCGCGTACACCATAGCTATTCCTTCACGCTTTGTCGTGGAATAATTTTTCTCTACTTTGGAAAACTTCCTACTTGCAAACATTATAGGGTGATCTAGGTCGCCTTCACTGGCCTATGTCAGTTCTACTCCCAGTGAAATACATGACACATCCACATGCACATGAAATTCCTTCTTCCAATCTGGGAATACTAGGATCGGTCCGGTGACCATTTTATCCTTTAGAACATCCAAGCTATTCTGGCATTCTTCTTTCCAATAGAACATAAAATCCTTTTTTAACAATTTTTTCATCAGCGTGGTGATCTAGGCATAGCTCTTGATGAATTTCCTATAATATCCCGTATGCCCCAGTGTTGCATGCAACTGTTTCACATTCCTTGGCACTTCCAAATTGATTATGACCATGATCTTCACAAGGTCTACCATCAAGCCTTTTTTGCATACCACATGACCCAGCAAGATCCCAAAAGGGACACAGAACAAGCATTTCTTCAGATTGAGCATGATCTAGTACCTTTGGCATGTATCTAGCATCAAGCACGGACTTGCCACATGGTGCTTTACCAATCCAAACACTTTCCAATCATCAAAGTATACCTCCAAAAATTTGTGAATGAAATCCTTGAACGTCGCGATGACTACGCGCAAAAATATCGTCGGTGCATTCTTCAGCCCAAAAGGAATCACCGTATACTAGAAGCATCCACATTCAGTCGTGAAGGTCATCTTACTCCTATCCTTCGGCGTGATCTTGATTTGATGGTACCCCGAGAACCTGTCAATAAACTAATATGCTTCTTGGCCTCCAACATTATCCAGAACCTCATTGGTGAACAGAGTTGGGAAGGGATCATGCATGCAGGCATCATTCACCTTCCTAAGATCTACGCATATCCTTATTTCTTCCTTCTTCTTCTTTTCCTAAACTACTATTGGGCTCACCCAATCAGATTCTTCCACTGGTTCAATAATACATGTTGCGAGCATCTTATCCAACTCTAAGCGAACCCTTTCTTTATACTTCAGAATGAAGCGGTAAGGTATTTGTTTAACGGGCTTTGCATCTAGTTTAAGAGTGATCTTCATGACACCCAAGTCCCTTATTATCCCTTTCAGATCTAAAAACTTCATGGGCAATGGATCTTGATATTCGTGGAGTAGCTTGACAACCTTATCTACTATCACATCATCCCAATAGTCCCCAATTGTTGCAAAATTCGGCTCTGCCTCCATGCAAATCTTCACCTGTCTAGTTTTGAGCAGCTCGGTTATGTTGAGGTTCTCTAGTTGTAGTCCTTCAACTTCGCAGTGACCTTCAGTCTCTGGAATATTAATATTCCTCGGGTCTTCATCTTCTTCTTCCGCTATTACATTGTAGCACTCTAGCACGTGGCTCAACTAGGTAGTCTAATCAGGTTGAATCAAATCTAGAGGATCCTGCGATATCCTGAAAATTGCTACCTTAAGCTCCTGCGGTGCTTCATCGATACTTTCAAACCCATCCTCAAATATGAACGTCATAAAAAATCCTTGGTGCAAAACATCCCATTCTTCAATGCCATGACGGAGTTCCGTCTCCAAGTACCAATTCATCAATATAACATCCAAGGTATGATAAAACAGATGTACCCACTCCGGCTGAGGCTTCACTCCATATGCTTTAGTCCATTTGGCTAGATGGTCGCGCAGATCATTTCTCCCATCATATTTTTCTATTAGCCTCACTTGTGGGTGGCCAAATCGCACTCTCATCATTTTTTTGTATATGTGCTAATCATCAAAATTATCCTTGTGAATGCCCCATCATCTCGCAGGTGTAGCACGTAGTGCCCAGTCCAGGGCCTGGAAGAGATGATTCTCTGGCACTTCTCTCTCAAATGCATCCAAAAAGTGATCAACATCAGTTAAACCGTCATAATAAGGTAGATTTATTACCTCTAAGGATACACAGTGCAACGACCTTGTCATCATATTACAACGCAGTGTAGATACTTCATGCAGTCGATTCTTCCAGTGCTCTAGTTCTTCGTCTGAATCTGAGGTGGAGGAAATTTTGTGGTCCCATGCGATACGTCCATCTGTTGTCAAATTCACCCAATCATGATCTCGCATCGTTATCTTGTAAATATAGTCCAAATCATCATCACTTTCATAATCGCGAACCGGTTCAGTATAGTGCGGTCCCTCTGCAGGGTCTAATGGCACCACTACGCGGAGTGATTTCTCCTCAAACATTATCTAACACTTTTTCAGATTGATTACCTCATTCATGTTAGTGGCCCAGTTGATCCCAAGGAGCGCGGGGTAGGGATTGCTATCATCCACAATCTCTATCACTTCAAAATCAGCTAGTGCGCTTGCACCTGCAATATCAACTGTTACCCTCTGCAACCTCCCCATTAGGCTGATTTTCTGCTGATCTGCCATCCTTAACTAAATCGGAGACCACGGTAGCATAGGTCTCCCCATTCTCTCCCATGTCTATTTTGGAAAAACTTTCACGTCCAACCCCAAATCTAAAATGCCCTGATCCATCTCATATTCTCCTATGTGCACGGTGAGTCTCATCTTACGTCCAGTTCTTGCCTTATGCTTACCAAGCTTTCTAACTAAGCATGGTCCATCAGTAGCATTTTCCTTGCCAACGCACCTATTGATCAGATCCTGCAGTCCCTTCACAGCCTTGCTATCACGTAGCAGTTTCATGCAGGTCTCCAAGAACACGGTAATCATGGACGGGTCCATTTCTTCAGTCGGCTTCTCTTGAAAAGGTAGAGGCCTCAGCGAAACTTTTCTTCACTTCCATAAATGTTTCTTTTTTGTGTTCTAGATCAAGCTTGATCTCTTTTTCTGGCACTTTGTGGACCCACTCACCTTCTTCAAGCTGCTTCCCCTTATCCTCACCAGTTGTCGCTCCACTCTGCCACACAATATTTACCTAAGGGTCTTCCTCGCGAGGCTCAACCCTCATCATCTATAAGTTCTGAGTCAGTTGTGGAGGTTGCGCCCCCTTCTCGCGTATCTTAGCTAACAATATAGGGCAATCCTCCATCGCATGATCAAACTGGGTATAATAGCGGTATGACAGATGTGTCGGATTTAGGCATTCTCGCACATAGTGTCATGGTCCTCCACAATTGTAACAAATAACCTGCTCTCGACCTCTACTAGGTCCTCCTCCACCTCAACCTCATCTGCACCCTTGATACTCGCCTCGCATTCCTCCAGCGCCTCGATCTGGAGGCTGCGTTTCTGCCTGCACCCTGTATGCAGGTGTCCTATCCATCATTAATTCATAACTACGTCAATTACACCCATCATGTCCCACTGACTGACAAAAGTTGCAGAAGAGTCGTTGCGGTGTCTATATGAAATTTTGCAGCAAATGGCAATTGTCTGTAGCATGTTTCCCAGCTACTTAATAGATAGCACACCATAGCATAGGCCTTGTGTTTGGCCCTACTGTAGCTTCTGGCCTCAGAGGCATTGGTCCCCTTGCTGCGACATAATTTGTGAACATTGGACAATGATCCTTGTTGTGCCCCTAGCTTTTTCACTTTAAGCACCAAACTTCTTTACGAGCCTCGGGCTGAGCTATTCTATCTTTCTTTAGAATCTGAATTTTGAGGCAAAGGTTCTTCAACTATGCATGAATCTATTGAACCCCTAGATTAGCATCTTGCATCGGTGTCTCGTGCAATCTCATCGTGATTTCCAGAGCTTCCGCCTGGGTCCCAATCTTCTGTTGTGATAGCGCAACCCTTAGATGAGGCAGGAGTGAGGCCACAAATGACTTGCAGTGTTACCCATAAGTTAGATTCGTGTTAGCCTTATGGATCGTACACTTAAATATTTGATCCAAATCCTAGGGTGTCTCACTAGGCTTCATCGTGATCTCTTTGAATCCCACAATTGATTGCGCTTTAGAATTAGGTCTACTAAACTCCTTATTCAGTGCAGTTTGGATATCTACCAACGTAGACATAAGGTTATCTATGTAGTACTTAACATACCAAGTTAGTGCGCGGTCCTGTAAAGAGCTAACAAACATCACTTTCTTCATTTGATCATCCATGATACCTTGAACTTCCCGTATAGCCTTCGCGACGAACCAAAACTGGTCCAAATATTCATTTCCCATGCCCTTCAACACAGGTAGCTTTACGGAGTTCACCATATTGAATGATGGTGGAGGTGGCAGTGGTGTGGGTGAGGGTGTAAGCGGTGGAGGTGAAGATGGGGGTGGTGTGGCTGGATGAGGTATTCACAACAACGCTTGCTTTATCAACTAAATAGCGCTCTGCGACAAAGCCTGTGCTGCTCCCTTGTCATCACTCAGAGGAGGTTCAATCAACGGGATATATCCAAGGTCTATTTTTCCTTCTCTCTTGTAAGTCCTTCCAATTCGCGTAGCCTCAAACATCAAGGTAACTACATAATCCACTTTTCACAAAAGAGCATCTTAATCCAAGTATTTAAAAATTTTAAATACTTACCTCGCGGCCCCTTGAAGAAGCGACACTCTGCTTCTATGTAACTGACCGAGGTATCGACTGCGAACTCCGTCACAAACCCTCCTATGATATGATCAAACCAATTATTGACAATGTGTACAATCTTATCTTCAGAGGTTTCTAATCTCCGCACTAACTCCGGGGTCCAAACAATCAGACCGTCAAGCCTCCACCCACCTCGTCGTTTTCCCACTTCGTGATCCACACATATAATTCAACTGGGAAGGAAAAAAAGAATATTTCATGTATCTCTGTGTATAGATATTTGTCCAACCACTATTCTTTCGTCAATCGTGGCCTCCTATTTTCTTGTGCCATGAATTTGTGGATCTTTCTATCCAACCAGTCTTCGATCTCCTTCTTTGTTGGATTCGTATGATGCAACATCACACATATCGTTATGCAAATCCTCATCTCGACAACAGAACCATTTGTTGGATCGATGAGCGCTGACCCAGGTTCAACGTTAAGTAGCCAAAAAAATCCCTACACTAGTAACCCTTTTGGCATCAATTTGTGGAGCATGGACTGAAGTCTCACCTGAAGTAGTATGGGGGAATGCAGGAACCAAGTTTCCGCACTCTAAGATGATTGTGATGTTGGTTATTTGCTCTAACCCTTCCTTCACACAGATTGATAAGCCCTTTAGGGCTTATCAAGGTATTCCTCTTATTCGCCCTTGAAGCCTTCGCGAAAGTCTCTGATCATCCTTCGGGGACCCAAAATAGATAGATCATACACTTACGCGCCTCTGTAATTACTCTTACTTCTGTATTTACTCAAATTCACATAAGTACTGGTTAATTTTAACACGCATTACGATTATCTTCGCGTAAACAGTTATTCTTACTTGTGTTCATATGACAAAGTAAAATACATAGATTCATGCATCAAAATAGCATTAATTCATAACCCCAGTATTCAACATAACATAATCAAAACATTCATAACAGAAGTAAATTAACGCATACGCAGATAATTCTAGAATACTTCTCTTTATTGATAATTCAGATTTCCAGTATAGACTCTAACTACCTTGTGCACACAATTGCAGGGGTCTGCACACTCAGCTGCGGACTTCTACCCTAGGCCTCTGCGCACTCAGTTGCAGAGCCTCTTCCTATGCTAAGACTCTT
Source organism: Pinus tabuliformis (assembly GCA_031772625.1). NCBI lineage: Eukaryota > Viridiplantae > Streptophyta > Pinopsida > Pinales > Pinaceae > Pinus > Pinus tabuliformis. The sequence goes on along the minus strand of CM062811.1, from coordinate 440,413,937 downwards.
CGCTCTTAGCTCTCATAGACCCATAAACTTACTTAGAATTCTACTAAAAACTTATAAACTGCCTATGAATCTCTAAGACTCCCCTTTTTATACATTCACATGGCTTGCGGACCAAGGGTGGATCTTATTAAGCTGAAACAAACTATCTAAACTAACGTAGAAAACCCTTTTTGACTATTTACATATTTGCACTCCGCAACCAAAAAATGTGGAGACTTTACATTCTTTACACAAAACTTGGGCCTTTAGCCCTAAAAATTGGGCTTTTAACCCAAAATTGACCCCAGGGGACCCGTTCCCAACACTTATGGCACAACTACATTGTCACAACTTTCTCCAAATGTGCCATCTCCCTAAACATCATGAAACCCTCCTTCTTCGATGGAACCCCTGCGCGACAGAATAGTTTATAGTCCTACACTTTCTTTCAATTGCTTGAAGCACTAAGATTTTCCTGTTGCCATATAGTCATCGTAACCTTGCTAGAACAAGATCATCCTTGTATACCTTTAATCTGCTTCCATTAATCCTTCCAGGAATAACTCCCCATTCATCTTCATGAGCTGAACTGCACCACCCTCTGAAATATCCTTGATTACATAGGGTCCCAGCCAATGCACCTGAAACTTTCTTGGAAACTTTGTGAAATTATTGTCATACATCAGGACAAAATCTCCATTCTTAAAAGTGTGATGCTTAATGTGGGGAACATGCCATGCCTCTTCCCTAGCATTCTGCACTTGCTGATGAAAACCAACTAGAAAGAGATCCTCCCCTAGCGTAACTAGTTGTGCTAAATGTTCCTCCATGCAGTCGTGATTAGCCATCTCTGTTAATATTGCTATGATCCTTAAGCCAGGCACAATATGCTCCATTGAAAGCACTTCCTCTTGTCCATACACCAGTCTAAACGACGTTTTCTCAGTTAATTTCTTATAGGTATTCCTGTATGCTTGTAGAACCACTGGTATGTTCACATCCTGGTCATTCCTATTAACATTGTAGATCTTCGTTAATGCATTCTCCAAAATTTTACTAAAAGCTTCAACAGTACCATTCACCTGGGGATGATATGGCATACTATTCTGATGGTGCATCTAGAATTCTTCTATTAACGTCTTAATTGTTTCATTCAAGAAGTGCGAACCTCGGTCACTCATCATGATCTTTGGGCATCCAAACTATGACAAAATGTACTCAAATATAAACTTCGCAACAGTGTCCACTCTACAATCCTTCATAGGGTGTGCCTCGGCCCATCTAGTCAAATAGTCGGTCACAATGATAATATAGCGTGCACCTATCTTCTTTCCCGGTGGATTAATTGGTCCAACGAAGTTGATTTCCCATTTATTGAATGCTTGAAACATGATCTATTGATTTATGGGTAATTCATATCTTCGCGATGGTCTTTCAGTCCTCTAACACACATCACAAGAATTGTAGTACTCCTTAGAATATTTATGTACCGTAGGCCACCGTAATCCTGCTAGAAAAATATTCTACATAGTTTCCTTACCTACATAATGTCCTCCTGTGACACCACCATACGCTTCATCTAGAATACTGTGTCATTCATACTCAGGTACATATCGATGCAGAACTCCATTCGGTCCCATCTTATATAAGTGTCCTGCAATTACTGAAAAATCTGCAACCCTGACTACTAGTTCCTTATTTTGCTGTGTTGTGTAACCTTCAGGAGCTACGCCAGTAGACAAAAAATAAATAATGTCCACAAAATGTTCATCAGAAACTCTAATAGCAAAGAGTTGCGCGTCAGGTAACCCCTCATCGATATTAGTGGGTTCTTCCCCGTTCTCAATCCTAGAGAGGTGATCAAGTCTAACTTTTAACATCCCTAACTTAATTATCACCTCAAAATCATACTCCTGGAAGAGAAGCAACCATATACATATTTTCCCCTCCAACACATGCTTATTGATCAGGTACTTCAATGTAGAATGATTTTTATACATTTAAAAGTGCGCAACTAGCAGATAATTCCTGAATTTTTGTAGCACATATAGCATGGATAACCCTTCTCGTTCGATGGTTGAATAGTTTCACTCTGCCTTAGATAGTTTCCTACTTGCAAAGGAAATCGGATGGTCAATATCTCCATCACCTAGTTGAGTTAAAACAACTCCCAATTCTATATGGGATGCATCTACTTGCACATGAAACTCTTTCTTCCAATTTGGGAATACTAGGATTGGTGCAGTAACCATCTTCTCCTTAAGAACATCCAAGCTCTTCTGAAAATCATCATCCCAGCAAAATGTAGCATCCTTCTTCAATAACTTCTCCATTGGCACAGTGATCTACGTGTATGCCTTTATAAACTTCCTGTAATACCCTGTATGACCCAAAGTTGCGCGTAGTTGTTTTACATTCCTGGGTGGATCCAAATTGATAATTATGACAATCTTGGCAAGGTCTACCATCAATCCTTGATTGCATATGACATTTCCAAACAATATTCCATAAGGCACATAGAAAATACATTTCTTCAAATTCAAGGAAATCTAATACTTCCTACACGTATCCAACATTATGCATAGACTAGAAACATGTTTCTTAACTAGCCCGACAATTTTCCAATCATCGAAGTAGACCTCCAAAAACTTGTGAATAAATTCTATGAATGCTGCCACTACCACCCTTGAAAATATTTCAAGGGAATTTTTAAGTCCAAAAGGCATAACTATATATTGGAATGACCCCCACTCTGTAGCGAAGGTAGTCTTGCTTCTATCCTTCGGAGCAATCTTAATTTGGTGACATCCCAAAAATCCATCTATGAATGAATAGGCTTCTTGTCCGCCAACGTTTTCTAGAACCTCATTTATAAAAGGCGTAGGAAAGGAGTCATGCATGCATGCATCATTCAACTTCTACAAATCGATGCAGATCCTTGTATCACCTTTTTTTTCTTTTCCTAGACCACCATCAAACTGCCCCATTCTGATTCTTCCACTAGCTCAATTATACCTCCCGTGATCATCTTATCCAACTCTTCTCATACCTTTTCCTTGTACTTGGGGTTCAGTTGATATGGGTGCTACTTAATTGGCTTCACATCTGGTTTTAAATTGATCTTCATCACACCCAAATCACCTACTATGCCCTTCAATTCAGAGAATTTTGTTGGAAATAAGTCTTGATATTCATGCAGTAATTCAACAACCTTGTTGACCATGACTTCATCCCAGTCATTGCTAATGTGCGCAAACTTTGGTTCTGATTCTGAGCCAATATTTACTTGCTTTATCTTTACCGGTTGTGAGATATCAGGGATCTTTGAATCAGGTCATGTTAGTTCGCGTAGTCCTTTTGACTAAGGAATATTAATATTTCATGGATCCTCATCGCCTTCTTTCGTAGTAACATTGTAGCATTCCAATGCATGTTGTAGCTACGCACTCCAGTCAAGCTACATCCAAGTTATAGGTTCTATTCGTGTTCAGAAGATTGTTGTTGTAATCGCCTGAAGCACCCCATCAATGCATTCGAACCCATCTTCAAAGTTGAATGTAAGAATAAAACTCTCCTTCATTTCATCCCAATAAATAGTCCTGTGTCGCAGCTCCGTCTCCAAATACCAGTTCGTTAGTATAATGTCTAAGGTATAAATAAAGATATGCACCCATTCTGGTTGAGGTACCTCTCCTCAAGCTTTAGTCCATCGAGCCAGATGTTTGCGAGGGTCATACTTACATGTGTACTTTTCATTGAGTTGTGTTGTTTTAGAGCCAAATCTTAATCTCATTAGTCTACGATACTCATTCCAATCAATAATATTATCCTTGTGGGTTCCCCACCATCTTGCAAGCATAGCTCTTAAAGAAAAATCTAGAGTCTGCAACCTATGCTCCTCTGGTACATCTCTTTCAAAATGGTCAAGAAAAGTATTGACATCGTCTAGCCCATCATAATAAGGTAATTTATGTACTTTAGTTGATATATAGTGCAGAGACTTTGTAAGCATATTGCATTGTAGTGTGGAGACCTCATGCAACCAATTCTTCCTATTTTCTAATTCTTCATCCAAGTCTGATTGGCACGAACTATCCTTCTCCCAATTGATACGTCCATCTATAGTGGGCTTAATCTAGTATTCATCTCATGTAGTGAGCTTATATATGTGATCAATGTCGTCGTCGTCATGTTCATCATGGACTGGTTTTGTTTATCATGCAGGTTCAACTGGATCCAATGGAACAACTGCTCGAAGGCCATTATTTTCAAATACCATGTTTTGCTTCTTCAAATTAATAATAGCATTCATGCCTAAAGGCCAATCAATCATGAGCAATGCTGGGTATGGATTATTGTCATCTACTATTTCAATAACTTCAAAATCTATGAGCACACTGGCTCCTTCAATATCTACAACCACTCCATGTAAGCGACCCATCGGAATTATCTTTTGTTGGTTTGCCATGCACAACTGGATTAGTGATCACTGCAACTTAGGTTTCCCTATACATTCCCAAGTCTGTTTTGGTAGTACATTATTGTCAAATCCAAGTCTATAATTATCTGGTCCATATCAAAATCACCAATTTGTGTTATCAACCACATTTCCCTACTAGTCCTATTCTTGCTCTGGTTTACCTTATGACTGTGCATTGTTCTGGTAGTGGCTTGTCATTTCTAGAGTAGTTATCTATCAGTTCTTGGAATCCTTCAACTGCCTTTTGATTCCTCAATAGCTTCATGCATGTTTGTAGAAACGGTTTCAACATTGTGGGATTAGAGTTCTTTTTCATAGTACTTTCTTCAGATTTCTCTCTTCGTGGGACTATTTGTTTTTGAGTTTTAGACGTAGAAGCACTTGTATCCATAAAATGTTTCCTTTCTTCCATAAACTTCTCCTTTTCTATGTGTAAGTAAAATCTAACATTCGTTTCGCCAGCCCTGCGAACCCATGTATATGATTTACCTTCTACATTGTCTTCACTAGTGGATATACCACTTTGCGTTACTATATTGACATTAGGATTGTCTTCACACGACTAAGATCTCATTGTCTAAATGTTCTGCGTCGGCTATTGGTTCTTCTTTTCCTGCATCTTTTCTATTAATACATGACACTCTTCTATAACATGATCAAATTGCTTACAATATTGACAAGAAGGATGAGTTGGATTCTAACAATCATGTGCAAAATGTCTTGGTTCTCCACAGTTGTAGCAGATGATTTGGCCTCGACCTCTTCCATCACCTACTCCTCATCCTCTTCCACGTCCTTGGAATCCTCTGTGAGCTTTAGGTAAGCCTTAACCATTCTGAGCATGGGTTTCAGCCTGCATTCTATACATCCAGGTTCTGTCGATCATCAAATCATATATTCAACAATCTCATTCATCATGGCCAACCGATTTACAAAATGTGCAGAAGAGTTTCTTTGGTCACTGCACAAACTTTTGTAATAGATAACAATTTTCTATTGTATGCATTCTTGGTACTTGGAAAATACTACACAAGACACTTGAACGATAGCTTGATCGAGCAGGAGATTCTGGTTTCACCGGGTGGGACCTCCCGTACCTATATAATCCCAGTATACAGGTCACTAATCCTTATAATGGCCTATATCCTTGCACTTCGTGCACCAAACTTCAGGGCGCAATCCTAACTGAACCTCCTTCCCATTCTTTAGATTTTGCAATTCCATATCCAAGCTTGCTAACTGTGACTGGATTTCTTGGACCCCTATATTTGTATCCTGGATCAGCAAAGCCTCTAGCTTCATTGCAATCTATAATGTTGCGGCCTGAGATCTGATCTTCCATTGGGACAAAGGCAGTCTTAAATGTGGTAATAGCGAAGTTATGTACCATTCCTTATGATGTTCATCCAAAATCTGAAGATTAGATTGTCTCAGTAAGCACTTCAACCTCTGATACATATCCCATGTGGACTCATTAGCTTTTCAGTTGATCTCCTTTATTTCAGTGACACACTGAGCTTCTAATTTCAGCTTTCTAAATTATGTGTTCATCATAGTCTTTGTCTCGACCAACATAGCATTTGGGTTGGTTGTACTATATTTGATATACCATGCGAGTGATTTATCCTGTAGCATTGTAACTAGTTGCGCTTTCTTCATGTCATTATCATTGATCTACTATGTCTTCCACATAGCTTCAGCTACAAACCAAAACTGACCAGGATCCTCTGAACCCTGACGCTTGAATATAGGCATTTTCACTGTATTCACCATACTGAAGAATGAAGGTGGAGGTGGAGGTGGAGGCGTAGGTGTATGAGGTGGTGATGAAGGTGGAGATGGGATGGATGGATTTGGAATCCTAGAAGTGCCCTCACCTTCTATCTGTGTGCACCTCTAGGTGTGTTAAGGTTGTTCCTTTCTTCTTCGCTATCTAATTCACCCAAAAAGGGACTGTACGCACCTTAAGTGTATTTGTCCCAATCGAATATGAATCTATTTCCACTTCACGTAGATCCGGTCTAAGTTCTTTTAAACATCAATTCAAAGGCATAACACCCTTTTCACACAAAATCATTTTAATCCAAGTTTTTAGTGATCTCGGGTACTTACCTCTTGGACCCTTAAATAATGGGCATTCAGATTCGTTATAAGATACAGACGTTTCGATTGCAATTTCAGTGATGCAACTGCCCAAAATACTATCAATCCAATATTCCACAGCCCTTGTGACCTTATAATCAGATTCTTCAAAGCGCTTGATCAGTTCAAGCGTCCACACAATAGGATCGTCATGTTGCGAAGTCGGTTCATTTTTCGCTAGCTTAGACATCCACTCGTGTAATTCACAAGGGAGCGATGAAAAGAAAATTTCGTGCTCTTTTGTGTAGAGATATTACTGTAACCACCTTTCTTTGGGCCAACGCAAATTTCGATTTTCTTGACCTACAAACTCATGCAACTTTTGATCTATCCACTTCTCGATTTCCTTCCTAGTTGGTATCCATGGACGCCACATCACATATCCCTCATATAGATCCTAGTCCTGACAACGAAACCATTTTGTTGGCTTGAGCGGGCTTGGACCCAGGATCATAGTTAGTTTCGCTAACCAACAAAACCCTAGACTACTAGCCCTTTCGGCAAAATTCCACTTAGCGTAGACTGTAGTTTCACCCAAGGTAGTATTGGGGAATGCTAGAACTAGGTTTCTACATCCAGAAGGATATGTGATGTAGCAACGAAGTGTCTCCTTAAATGAGGGCCCTATCTGACCTTCGCAAACCCTTATCTTATGAACCACAAACTTAAAGTTATTTGTACTTAATTAGATCCACAAGCTTCGCTTAAGTGTTCTAATAGGCAGAAGTTAGTAAACCAAGTAGATCTGAATCTTCATGATGCAATTAAAAAAATATCTAAGAGAATCAAATCATAACTAAGCATAAAGACACAGAACATATAAATAAACACAAAACACACAGATTGGCTTCAAAATTTCTTTATTACTTCAGCTTTTCAATACATACACATCTTCTGACCTTGTGCACACAGCTACAGGGGCCTGTGCACTCAGCTACGAACTTACCAAGGTCTTTGCACACTCAGCTGCAAGAGCCTTCCCCTTCACTAGAATACAGAATTACAGACTCAAAATCTTACTTATCAACTATCCATCAACATAGAATTGCCTAATGACTCCTAGATGACTCCCTTTTATATATTTTACATTACATTACCATGGTCTGCGAACCATGGGTGGAGTTCATTGTATCATCAAAACAACCCATCCCTTTACAAAATAAGGGGCTTTGACCCTCCTAAAATCCCCTTTGACTCTTAACATTCTGCACGCTCTGCTCCTCAAATTGTGGAGACTTTACAATATTACAAAATTTTACTCAAAACTTAGACAAACTTGGACCTGGGGGTCCCCATCCCAATATGGAGCCACATGCTCCCTCCGAAAAGTAATCGTGCCCAATATAGTAACACTATACTTCCTGTCGTCACCCATCTCGATATGCATCTAGAGATCTTTCTCCTCTAGATCACTAAATAACTCTTTGTCACCAGTCATGTGGAATGATGCTCCATTGTCTAAGTACCATACACTTCCCATCATTGATGACACCATGCATGCAATGAGGGAAAAGTCCAATTCAAATTGAGAGGCCAAAGCCTCACCCACCACTCCTATTGAGGACTTCTTCTTGGACTTGTTAACTTGACAATTTGTAGCAAAATGGCCGAGCTCATGAAAATAAAAGCACTTAACTTTCGTCATGTATTTCTTCTTACCTACATGATAAGAATTCGATTTGGAATGGGAAGCTTTCCCTTTCCCTTTCTTCACCTTAATTGCTAAGGCACAGTTCTCTTCATCATAAGTCTCTCATGAAGAGCCATCCCTGGTGTTCCTTCTAATCTCCTCCTACAACAAATCTGACCACAGTCACTCCCAATCCAATAGCTTCTCCCGACCATTGACAAAGTCCTAATAATTATGCCAACTATTTGGGAGTCCTAGAAGAGCATCATCCTTGGAAACCATGATTCCAACACTTCCAAGTTCATCATGACACTGAGTGAACTTGGTCAAATATTTTGGAATTGTTTCACCTTTCTCCATTTTGATTTTTCAAAGTTTGTCCTTCAGTGCCAATTTCCTTTTGTCACTGTTGTTCTTATACAAGTACGTCAATGTTTTCCAAATAGCATACAAAGTTTCCTTTCCATGGAGACTCGAGACAATGTGGTCTGAACTCCTCAAGGATTATTCACCTCACCTTTGCCATATACTTCTTCCATTCAGCCAAATTTTGTGCATCCGATGTTGTTGGCTTATGAATTTCTTGATCAACGAATTCCTTCAAGCCATTATCCTCTAGCACAACCTACATTATGTTCCTCCAGTCTATAAAATTTGAGCTTCCTTCCAAGGCACACTCAAGCCACAAACCGTAGAATTCCATATGCTGATCCTAAAGTATGTATTGCAAATTCGAATTTCACCTATAACCAAACACTCGAAACTTTGAAATCTCCTCTAGTATATTGTTCTCAGCTCCGATGCCATGTAGAAAAATCTTGTAGATGCACAAGCTCATGCAATGTACTAAAGCATAGGACAAGAATCTCCTTCCAATTTCAACCAGAAGAAACCAATAGATCAATGAAAAAAATATGAACATGAAGAAGATAAATCAACGGAACAAAATATAGTAATTTTTCCCAGGGAAAGCCACTGCTCAAAACTCCTCCTATATGTATTGCATATATCATAAATATGAGTTAAGATACAAATATTGTTGTCACTAGAACAATTCCACACAAGTATGCTCAACTCTCTCAGCTCACAAGCTAGCTCAAGCCAAATCCTTAAACTATTTAGCAGCCCTCCAAGCCCCTAATCTCTTGTGTAAGTCCTAGGATTAATAGCCTTTATTTAAAGGGAATTTATGCCTCCAAAACTGTGCAATCCAAACATAGGTCCTTCTCTGATTGCATGCATGATCTATACAACTTAGTAAATCATACAACTGATAGTACATTTATTTAGAAGAGTTTTCGGTGAAAATCACATCATAATTCGTTTGTTGACGTCTCTGCACTCTAGTCTCAACTGGGTCTTCATCAGAATAGACATGCATGAGTTTTTGATGAGGGAATATTCAATTAACTAGAGTGACACTTGTGGATGCACTAGTGCACCAACTGACTGTTAACTCTCTATTAGTTACAAAAAAAGTTTGGAACTAATTTAACTAAACGTAACTCAAAAAATTGAGTGATCTAATTTACAACTCAATTTAAACTCATACTGGACCCCTAAAATTTCGGGAGAACATATGCATGACTTCAAAAATACTTCCAACTTGAAATTCTACGCTAATCGAGTTAATTAAGTTAATTAACTATTTACAAGTTGCTATGATAATAGAATTCGATTTTAATTCTCATTTTAATTCAAGGACAAATTAAACTGGAATTTCTTGTTTCCATTTCTCAACAGATAATAACAACTATAACCATAGGATCATAGTAGCAACATGCATATGACTATGTAAAAACTTTCTCTATTCACTCAACAACTCAAAAACATGAGATTATCATTGGAAACCCTACATAAGTCACTTTTCCAAATACATCTTTGTCAAAGCAGTAATATCCCTACAACAAAAATTATTATGCCTTGAAAATAACTATCATAAATAGTATCATACATTGTGCTCCAACGAAAAGAATCTCTCATCCAAGGACACACTCTACTCATGAAATTCTCAAATCAAACTGAGACTCAAACCCTTGCATATACAACACCATATTAATACTCCATACTAACTAGACCTTTGTCCAACACACAAAAACATATGGATTTAACATAGTGGGTTCATTTGATCAAAGTAATATGAAGCATATGGAAAAATTTATAGACCAACAACATCCCAAGAAAAACAATAGAAAACTCATTAGATTTAGCAGCATAATCATAATATCTTCACTAATAACAATGCTCAACATATACCTTCTTCTCATGACAAACTCTGCCATCAACTCATCAAGTTGTCCTTGTAACTCTAGCGACTAGTACTTTGACTCAACAATATATGAAATGGATTATGAACACAGTCATCTAGTAACATCAACCCTGTAAATACACTATTAACATACACATACTTTGTCGCTAGAGAAATACCGATATAGCAGGAACTACACAATGCTAGTAGGAATTACACAACCTAGAACACACAATAAAATCATTGTCACGAATATCACACGATCATTTTCTCTTCTTCTTGTCTCTCATGTGGACAACACATTAGAGCTGAGCCATCGATCTCTAATATAAATATGAACTACATGACATGTTCTTAATAGGTACTCCATTCTACCATTAATATGCATAAATACTACAACACATGTGCACAACTACATGGATATCATATTTTTCTCATAGGAGCCACATACTTCATGCTTTGACCATTCACAAAGGTATAAGAAATGCACACTCAATTTTACATACATCTATAATATTAACTTTGTTTGATCCTCATTTATCTACATCAACATGTTAATACTTTGTCATACATATAGATTTTTTTATATGTAAACACAACAACCTCTACAACAAAAGCTTTGTCTATGATCTCATTCTTTGTCATTTCCATCCTCCGCAAAAATATTTTTAGCACATAGATACAATCAACTTCATAAAGAGTCTATCTCTACCATGTGTTGGACAGTTGGCATTGTCTGTCTAGCTAGTGGCAATAGTGTTTTGGCATTGATGTCAACAATCATGATGGGAGATCAATTTGAGAAATTGGCATTTCCTGATAGTTATCAAGTATGTTGGCATTGATGCCTACTAGATCAACATGGATGTATGTGTTATCATGATGTTAGGCAAGACAACATTGATTTCCACTAGGTTAGTTTTGATGGGAGCAGATGCTAGAATTGATATGCTTGATATGTCAAGATCAGGGGGATTCCTATGGTTGTTTTTGTCTTTGGTAGAGAATACCCATAGTATCAAGCTTATTGGATAATCCATTAAAATATGACTATGGTGGTTAGGAGTCCCATGTTTGCTACAGTCTTTGATAGAGAATTACCATAGTAGCAGACCTATTGGAAAAGCCATAAAAACATGATTGTGGTGGTTGGGAGTCCCATGGTTGCTGTAATATCTGAAAGAGAATCACCATAGTAGTAGGCATATTGGAAAAGCCATGACAATATGACTATGTTGGTTGGGGAGTCCAGGATTCTAGGCACAAGAAGAAGGGTCTAGGTGAAAATCATTTGCAGCCATGTTTAAAGTAGAAAATGGGCTCAAGAACTACATTATACCTTCTCCAATGGAAAGTGATTTGAAAAATATTTCCAACAGTATGTGGAAGTCCATAAATGGATCTCGGGATCAAAATTTATTGATAGATGAAGTAAGGATATGGAATTCCTTAGGACTAGGCCGAATTTCAAAACTAGGGAAGCAGGCCAAATTTTAGAGGCCAAATTTCAGAACCAAGAAGCAAGTCAGACTTTGGAACTTCAAAACTTCAGAGGGTTGGAGGCTCGAAACATCAGAAGGTCAAAATATTAGGCCTAAGAGGTTTATTTAAAAGAAACCTGATATAGCATGGAGCCATGGAAGCAGGCAGAATATTGAACCATTTGGAACTTCGAGACCTTAGAAGGTCGAAATATTAGAACCCATCGGAACTTTGGAATTTCGGAGGTCGAAGTCTTAGGACCTCAGAAGGTAGGAATATCAAAACCCTTCGGAACTTCAAAATTTCAAAGGATGGATTCTCATCCATTCGAAAGGTCGGCATATTGAAATTTTGGAACCTCATAACTTCTTACAATTTTTTTTCTTTAAAAGTACCGAGGGTTGCGGGGAGTAGACATTAACAAAGGAAATTGTTTGTGAAACCAAGGATCAAGGGGCCCTTTCTCTCTCCTCAGATAAGACACATGGAAATAATTGATTGGCCCTTAGGAGTTGGCAGTGGCAGATGAGATCAACATGACGTGGTTGTATAGAGGACACATGGCAGTTAGATTCAACATTATATTTGAGCAGCCTAATGGGGAAAATCATGGTGACATGTGTCACCACTAAGGAGATGCCATGTGGGGTTGATGATGAAAGAATGATGTCTGGAAGCATATCAGAGGTCAAAGATTTCATAACTCCGTTGTAATTTCTTTTTGAGAAAGTTCCGATACAGGGAGCTCCTATGTTGATTAGCACTTGGTTGTGGAGCAAAAAGAACCAAAGGGGTAAAGTAGGGCTTAGCACCTAAGTGTTTTTGAGACACCACGTGGTAAGTATATTTTGGAGGTTAGAATTTTGGGAATTCCTCTATAATTTCATTTTGAAAAAGTTTCGATACCAAGGAGCTCTGATGTGTTTGGAATTTGGTCGTAGAGCCCAAAGAACCAAGGGTGGGCGAAGGAACACAAGGAGATAGGACTCCAACATGATCTTTAAGGGCTTAGCACCTAAGTGCTATGTCGTTGGTCACAACACTTGGTTCTATGATGGAAAAACAATAAAAGGTGAAGCAGAAGGGGATAAAGACTGGGATCGAAATCTTGCGATTTTGTAACATCACCTTAATAAAAGTGACGATATATGGGGCTCAGAAATTACATGGGAGAGGTGTATGAAGGATGAATGATTTGGAAGTTAAGTAAATGTGCATAGTAAGGCTGGTTTCACAGGAGTAATGACAACTACAAATATCACTAAGTCAAGGCAGCAAGGACCACGATTGCACAAATGCTTTAATGGAGTAATGGTGTCTACAAAGATCACTAAGTTAAAGCAACAAGAACCACGATTGCACAGGATGTACTAATGGAGTCTGTCAGTGAGCTGAGACAAGCCATCCCTAAGATTTATTGTGTGCTATGAGGAAACGAATGAAGATCACATCCTTAGCGATAAGAGATTTATTCATAGAAAGAAAAAGAGCCTTGTTGGAGTGTACAAATTGACTCATATTTAATTATCAACATTGAAATTTACACAGTGACACATTCTTTGAATTAATTGCACTGCAGCCATAGTTATTGAGTAAAAAAATCCCATTCTCAGTGGTTAATGAAGCTGCAATACCTATGTATTATATGCAATAACAAGATGGAGAAGCCATGTAGAGGTACACTCTAATAGTGTGAATGACAGAGTGATGGCTAACAAAGACAACATTAATCACTATATTTCATTGAAACAAGACCCAAGATTGCAGTAGAGGAATGGAGGGTATGAAACATTGTTGCCAGTAAGCTGTGTGGAGAGATCAGTGAATGGGTGTGTTTCTAAGGAAAGGCTGAGTGAATCTATGTTGTGTGAGAGGCCAAGAGAGCCTATGGAATAGAAGGGGTTGAGTGGTGAATGCATGCTATTAAGAGCAAAGGGTTGAGAATAGTATGATATTGTGGTGTGGAAAAAGTGTTGAGAGATCTATGATGAGTGACCATTGTTGATCATAATAGTGGGATGTTGCAGAGTGAGCATAGGAAAGAGAATGTTGCATGGGCCAAGGGAGGAGGAGAACAAAGTGCTGAAAATAGGAAAAGAGGTTTCCAATTATAGTGACCAGTAAGTTATCTTTTGAGCGTGGGTTCGATCCTGCATATAGGAAGTTGGTGCTTCCATCTCTAGTGGGCGTCAGAGAAGGCTTGTGGGTTGCTTCCTCCTGTAAGTTGGTGCTTGCATAAATCAAGGAGTTACAAGTTGGTAATTGCAACAAATCCATGGAGTTGGTGCTTCAGATGGTGCTTCTGTTGGCTTAGGTTGGGCTGACCCAAGTTCGATTCTTTACTACACACCAAAAAAACCATCAATTACTATCCCTTTTGGAAAAAATGTGCAAGCAAGTTACAGTCTCACCCAAAGTGACTATGGGAGGTTGCAGAACCAAGTTTTTGCAACCTTGAGGGATATTGCAATGTGGAAATTTTGTATTTTCTTATGATTTAACATTTATAAACTACTTCACATTCATGAACTACTTCGCACTTAAATACTACTTCGAAAAATTACATTCATCTCTTAAACATATCATAAACATCCATAAACTTCACAGTATTGAAATAAGGTGCAGATAATAAGAAAATCAACACATGAAGGCAGATATTTTACCGTGGTTCATCCCAATGTAGGACTACGTCCACAAGAACTGTTCCTTACAATAGAGAATTTAATACAAAAAATAGTTCTTCACCTTCTCACACAGCTAGAGGTTGTCTGCGCACTAAGTTGCAAACAATATGCACACTAACCTACATATGGTCTGCACACTAACCTGTAGACAGTCTACACACTAAGCTGCAGACCCAAGCCTCTGCACACTCGGTTGTGGAGCCTTTCCCCTTTCTTCGAATTACAGATCACAAAAATATAACCATAAACATAGATTTGTATCCAATTTATTTTTTAGGACGGATTCTCTTCTTATTATTCATCCCTATATATATTATTACATTGAGCGATTACATCATTACATTACCATGGAACCAATACCATTGTTTCCAAAATACAAGGGACTATGGTCCAAAACCATTCAACTTTTACAATATTATATGCTTTTACAAAAAGGAAGGGGCTTCACCATGAAGCCCTTATATTACATGGTGAGCTTTTTTTGCGGTCCTCATTGTGCTCTATTGATCTACTACACGGTCCACTTTGAACTCCGTGACATCCTTTCTACTACGTGCTCTACCCACAAAATTCAAATTCCTTACCCAAAATTTGGCTAAGTTGGGTTGCGCCCAACATCAATAAGGTATACTTGCAATCCTATTCACTTCCCGTCACAACAAGTCAAACTAGAATCTTTGACCAAATCATCTTGTATAAACATATCACAGGTTAGCTCGAAACACAACCTTCATATATCAACATCATAAATCACATGTAACTATCATAAACCATAATCATAGATCACAAATAATCATCATAGGCCATAACCATAAAGCATATGCATAATAAATCTGAAATAAAATGTTGATACTTATCCTTTCATCAATCCTTAGCTTCTACCTTTGTCTTTATTATGTACGCACTCTAAATCGGTTTCCAAACCCGAAAAAAATCCTGTGGCTTCTCCTCAAACATGTGCACATACACATAGTGTTCATCACACACATACAGCTACACATGTCATACAACACCATGCAATACATGAACCTACACCAGTACCATATGCACCAAATGTACACAATACCACTTGTACGCTGCAACCACCTGCATAACATGTGCACAGAATCACATGTAAACGGAACCACCTGCACAACGTGTACATAATGCCACATGTACACTGCACCACTATACAAAGTGTACATAATACGATATGTACATAGTACCACACACATGACATGTACACGACACCATATGTACACATGCATGACATGTACATAGCACCACCTGCACACAGGGCTACTTGTACAACATGTACACAACACCACATGCACACAACACAACTTTTACAATCATGCACACAACACCATATGTACATAGCACCACATGTACAACATGCATGCAACTCCAGCTGTACATAGCACTACATATCTAATATTTACTTAGCATCATCTGTACACAGCACCACATATCCAACATCTACATGGAACCATCTATACCTAGCACTACATATGAAATATCCGCACAACACTACATGCACATAACATCACATATGAAAATATGCACAACAATCATTAAAATAAAAAAAGGACATTGGTTGGGATTTAAAAATGTCACCATAAGCTCATTGGTGAGGGTTTAAAAATGTCACCATAAGCTCATTGGTGAGGTTTTAAAAATGTCACCAAAGGTGGCCTCGCCAAAAGTATAGGTGTTTTGGTGACATTCAATGTTCATCACCAATAATGATTTATAATGCTAGATAGTGACCGTCACCATTTCATATGACCAATGGTGACAGATCTTAGCCTCCATCACCAAAAAGTTGAATGTCATGAAAAGTGGCGTCGCCAAAAGTATAGGTGTTGTTGTGATATTTAAATTCCATCACGAATAATGATTATAATGATGGATAGTGACCGTCACCATTTTATTTGAACAATAGTGATTTATGGCGATGGACCTTTCATGGTCGTCATTATTGCTGCATATTTATGGTGGGGGTCATTGACTGTCACCATTTCATATTTTGGTGAGGGTCAAAAAATGTCACCATAATCTCATTGGCGAGGATCAAAAAATGTCACCATAAGCTCATTGACAATGGTAAAAAGAGCCTCCGTCACCAAAAACTAATTGTCACCATTACATACGAATATTAGGGCACAATAGAATCGAACCACCAACCTCCTGCTTGTAAAGCAGGTGCTCTTCCATTAAGCTAGCACCCATTAAAGAAATAGAATTTAAAAAATTAAACCTGGAAACTTTATAAATTGTAAATTATACAACTTCGATAAATTATATAACTTTGCAAATTCTTTGCAAATATTTTACTAAATAAGAAAAATAACATCTAAGTTGCAAGTCCCTACCTAATGTTATGGAAGTTATGGAAAGTGGGTGAAGGGAAAAATAGTTGTGTATAAGATACTCAATATGTTCAATTGAATACTCAATTAGAAGTGAAACTTTGAATACATTTATATAGCCTATAAATGACCTATAATTATCAAATCTAAAATCTACAATTACACCAAAGATTGATTTCTAACCTTGTGAATCATGTAAATTTATTGCAACAACATAAAAAATTGCCTCTAAAAAATTGATTTGCATGCCAAAAAGTAGAAAATTGTGAGTATATATGATGCAATTATGACTAATGAGCTACATCCTTGAATCCCACTAGTTATGGGGTCTAGAAAACTAATTGGGAGTGCTTCTCATTATTAATTAATTCAAGATGTCAAAATACAATAATCAATAACAATGATCCTGAAATGTAACCACTAAACAGATGTTAAAATTGTAAGCACAAAGTTTGGCTAATATCCATTACACCAACAAAATATCCAAGGGGCATTCAAACACTTCCAAATCCACACCAAGCACAAGTATCCAAAGATGAAATTGCATGGATACAAAAAAATCACTCTCTACCTCTTAATGATAACTATGTCCTCCCACAAGTACTTCAACTAGCAAAGGGGTGTGAAGACAATTACCTCAAAGCAAAAATAACTACATAATACAAAAATACACTTCATCCCCCCTCTACCTTTATAGAATAGATCTAGGGGAATAACAAAAATATCCATAGAGAATAGGATTATAGTGGGAAAAATAAAGATGATAAGCCAAAAAATAACTAGCAAAGAAATCTACTAATTTGCATGTGTCCACATGTAGTCCAAGATTATAGGAAACAAAAGAACTTGACACGATTTATTATACTCTTAATAAAATGGCGTTTACTTCTTTAGTAAAAAGGAAGAAAATCCCAACCTCTTTTATATTGTCCTCTGGAATAAATCCTCTATTTATGGCATTGGAGTTTTGTACTACACTATGCTTACTCTCCAACATTAAAACAAGAGTAGTTGCAGAGGAATCCAACCCTTGCCAACTTTATTTTGTAGACCAACATACTACATTTCTGGTGCTTTTTATACTTTGTCTTCAGAACTCCTAATCAGGGAAAATAAGAGGCTTTCAAGCAAAGGTGCCTGAAGAAACAATGTTATCATCAACAACATAAAGTAGTCTAGCCTTGTATTCCATAGTCATGTAAGTCATTGATTCTTTTGAAAAAAATGCAACAATAAATGATGCAAATAAAAATCCAATGAACCAACATTAAGCCAGAACAGGTTGTATTGATATGTGATGTGCAATATTGCATCAGGAGCTCTAGGATCACATCTCCATATTGTAATACTATTGTTTTTCATTCCTGGCTGATAATAGATGAGGCATTAATAACATTGTTGATTTGTGTTATAATGCCCCACATTTGAGATAATTTACAAAAATGCTTCGCAACCAATTTTGTGAAGATTATAGAAAAACATAATCAACAACATTAATGAAATTCAAATAATATTCATGAACATCTCAAGTACTTTCACATCACAATTACAGATTATTAGGAAGTTCAATGTAAAAGAAACATATTCTATAAACCATAGAATATAGGGAAAACGTTTATCAAAACAATGCATAGGAAAAACAAATGAAGTAAAGAGCCTACCTTGTATAGAAAATTACAAAAAAATATAGAACTGCATGGCTTAAATAATGTGGTAAAACAAAAAATAAAACTCAAATCAAAGTAAGGCCTCCTCAAATTATACAATGTTTAGCATACCTGGTAGGCTTGCAGCTAAGCTTGTTCTCCAAGAATTGCTTGCATAATGCAGAGGAATGTTGTCTATAGCAGCTTCACTTGGCTCACTCTCAGCTGGCTTCAGTTCCTGTATGAGAGAAGCATCAATAAGAGGCAAGAAGCCAAGCTAGACAAAAATTTAAGAGAAGAACATGTGGCCAATCTAGACAATTGGGAAGCCACATGCAGCAAGGGGCTCAGGAAATTGTGGTGAAACTCATTTGGTTTGATCAATCATCATAGGTAAATTCCACCTTCTATCATCAATTGATTGAGCCTAATTTACCAAACACACACTAGGCTACAAATTAGCTATGTTGTTTGTTATTTTTTATGACTCACACAGGAACCAAACCCGAGTCACTAGAAACTAGCAAAACGAATTGAAAGATATTCGGGGTCCTATGTAATACAACTTAGGATACAAAAAAATGATTATTTATTCTTAACAGGATACATGAAATCAAATCTTAGAGGTTCCAAATGTTAGTGTCAGTGTTTCACACTGCCATCAGTGATCAAAATCTGCTCTTTTGCATTTCATAGTAGGAGTCCCATACTGATGAGTTTGCATTCCATTAGGTCATGGATTCACTGATGGTAGGGTTTTCTTCAAATTTTTCCCTCATGATCTGTACGTGCTGATCCTCTTCCATATATTTCAGTCATGGCTCATGTTCCCTTTGCAGTTTATTTCATTAGGTCTTAGGGTTTGGTCTCATTAGGTTTTAGGGTCCCACCATGGTCAAATCCAATAATTACATGCCAATAATGATCAACAAGGACATGAGGAAGCTAATAATGATCAGTAAAGTAATAATTTATCATTTTGAAAGTTGAAGGTAGTTCTCACCTCAAAACTTGTTTTGAGGTGAAAATAGAGTATTTTGTTTTTATCTTCATTTCTTATGTAATTTTATGTTTCCATATGTAATATTGGTTTGTAGCTGCTCCTAAGAATCTAATGATGTTGCCAAGCACCTGCCACTGCAAAAATCAAGTCATCATGAGCACCAATTCACCTGCAAAAGCAAAAGAGAAACAAGCACTAAAACCATAAATTCCTCTACCACTGAGCTAGGGTTGGCTATGAGAGCTGAGATATCTGAGCAGAGGGGGCGTAAGGGATATCGGAAGGTATGAGGCCATTTCATATCATCAAACATCAGGTCTCCATCATTGGTCGAGAAGTCATTCCAAGGAACAAGCCATTCACTACACATAAGGGATGGTTTTTCTTCAAACTGTGTTTCTGAGAAAGAAAAGTCGAATTTGACAAAAGTGAGAGAGTTTTTTTTCCATCATTGAACCAAGAAGAAAAAACTTTTTCAGTTTTTACACAGGCTTCATGGTTTGGGAGGAATGTCGAAAACATCATATGCCTCAGGAGGGTTAATGCACATCTGGAGTGACCTTGGTAAAATCAAATTTTCTTCTAGTTGGAATGACCAAATGACTTGCTTGATGAGTCAACTAATAAGTAGATACAAATATATTTCCAATTAGCTATCATGAGCTCAATTTGGAGTTAAGGAACACCTTCAAAAGTTGACTCCAACAACATTATGCATTTTGGTAGCCTCATTCTGTACATTTTGACCAGTCTTGGGAGATCGAGCTTTTGATAGGGAAAATGAACTCCAAATTGAAAAATTCAAGATGTTCTGGAATGTAGACTCGACAAGCTTTCCAATGAGCTATCCCACTCCCAATTTTAACACCAATAAGGCCTCCAAAAGTTTCCTGCAAAAGACGCTGCGCTTCTAGAAACTGGCGTTGTGCTTTGAAGCCTGCACTGCGCTTTTGGAGATTTTTTGCAGTGTAAAAATACACAGGCGCTGCGCTTTGAGGCCAGCATTGCGCTCCTGTAGGTGGTGTTGTGCTTTGTCCAGCAGAGCCCCAAATCACCTCAAATTTCCAAATTTCACCTCAAATTTCTAATTTTACCTCATTTGCAAGTAAGTGCACTAATATCTCTTGTTGTTTAGGGTTTTGTATCAAGTTCTTTATGGTTTTTCACCTCTAAAATCAAAACCCTAGTTTTCCTACAATTTATCTCATGAACTGAAATGCTCATCTTTACTATTGTTTTCCTACCCTATCAACTTCTTATTTCTCCCCAGACCCCCTCACACATACATTTTACCAAACTCGCTCATCCATACATTTTGCCCACTACATTTCTCCACACCATTATCCATAACACTTTCCATATATAACCATATTGTTCAAGTGAAGGGAAAAATGGATAGAGACAGTGACTTTGAATATGAGGAGGAAAGAGATTTTAACCTGATTGAGCATGAGCAGCCACAACAGCACTTTACTCATCATGGAGGTAGCATCATTGACTTAGAGGCTCAGGATTAAAAAACCCTCAGAGACATCATCATTCAAGAAAGGGAAGCTCCAATACAATCATTGGCGAACAACTTAGAAAGAGCCAAGTTCATCATCAAATGTTTAGAGCAAGAAAACAAACAATTGAGTGACAAGCAAGTCGTCATGGAGCTGCAAAGGATCAAAGCAAATAGGCAACTAGCCAAAGAGGCTCATGTCACATTGACTCTTATTGAGCAAGACATCGAAAATGATAGGGAAACATGGCCTGAGAGGGTCAACATACATCTTGAAGGGCTAATTGAGAAGGCAAATAGGGATAAGAAAATGCTCCACCACATGGCCTACCACTACAGGACACGGAACAAAATTTGCAACATGAGAATGAAGAGGACGAAAGTTAGGTTGAGGAGAGCCTTAGAGGGCAAGAAAGAGAACGATAGACTCAAAATATTGGTTGAAGCTTCTTTGGCCAACCAAATCACTTGATGGTGGTTCTCCATGCCAAATTTGGGAAAATTTTGAGAACTTTTTGCATTTTTGAAATTTTGAAATTCACAATGCAGAAAATTTGCCCAGAAGTGCAGCGCCACTGGCACTGCGCTTTTTCCTGGGGCATCCAATGGAGAAAAGGTTGACATTTTTGGATTCAAAATGATGAGAACATGTACCCTAGAAATTTTCAGAAGTTTTGAAGCAGATCTGGTCCACCAAAAGGTCCAAAAACTACCAAAAAATGACCTTTCTGCCTCTTTTTGGACACACAGAAGCAGTCTTGGGAGATTCACGTTTTGAGGGGGGAAATGACCTCCAAATTCAAAAATTCTAGGTGTTCCAGAAACTAGACTTGAAGACCTTTCCAATGAGCTATCATGGGCTCAATTTGGATGCCAGGAAGGCCTCCAAACGTGACCTGAAAGTGGCACTACGCTTCTGGCCAGTGGCATTGCGCTTTTGACCATTTTGCTCAGAAAATCAAAATTCGCCTGTTTTGACTGTGAATTTGATTTCTCTCTCCTCGTGGATGATTTCAATGATGTAATTGATGACATTGCATGTAAATGTAATGGTAAAATAGTGTTAGAGGGTAGATTCATTAGTTAGAGGTGGTTTTGAGGCAAATGAATCAGTTTCCCTACTTTTAGAGGCAAGTTGTTTGATTGCTTATATTCTTGGTCCTTGTTTGGAAATGGTTGAAGCAACTCCTCTTCTCATGGTTTCAACCCATGATGGTTAGGATGAGGGATTTCAATTTCTATATTATGTATTTTCTTTCTCATTTGCAGGGGTTGGATTCAGCTGGATGCACATGTACTGAACACTTATCATTTTGTAGCAGTTTTGGAAGGAAGCTAATAATGTTGCAGCTATTTTTATGGGATTCCTATGGTATGGCCTTTAGCATGTGTTTCTTCTTCTATTAATTTGTTCTCATGTTATTTATGTATGCATATTTCATGTAATCTCTTCTGGTTGGTTGTTTTCAAGTCAGATAGGTGAAATACATTAGGTTTTAATTCTCCACCTTGGGAAAACACCAGTAGTTGATGTTTCATCTATTTAGGAATGATTCTTGACTTTCTCAAGCCCTTTTTAGCTCCTCACTAGTCTAGCCTTTCACCCCATCAAGCTTTAAGGTGTTAAATATCATACCTACCTTGCCCTATAGAATTCCCTGCAATTTTACCTTAGTTTCCCAGTCCCAAAATTGCCCGCTCCTCCTGACCTGGAAAAAAACACCAACAAATTCAATCAAAACCCTTGAGCTACTATACCTAGCATAAAATCATGTTCCTGATCCAGTCATCTTGACTGAGATCCATAAGGAGAGAGCCCTCTCCTGACCTAGTAGGGCTAGCTACTAGGCTAAGTGTGGTTTGTGGTTACCCTAGAATTGCCTCCCTTCAGCCTGACGTCAATCTAGGCGATAACATGGCCAATCTAGACAATTGGGAAGCCACATGTAGCAAGGGGCTCAGGAAATTGTGGTGAAACTCATTTGGTTTGATCAATCATCGTAGGCAAATGCCACATTCTATCATCAATTGATTGAGCCTAATTTACCTAACATACACTAGGCTACAAATTAGCTATGTTGTTTGTTATTTTTTATGACTCACACAGGAACCAAACCCGAGTCACTAGAAACCAGCAAAACGAATTGAAAGATATTCAGGGTCCTATGTAATACAACTTAGGATACAAAAAATTGATTATTTATTCTTAACAGGATACATGAAATCAAATCTTAGAGGTTCCATTGTGATAGGAAATCCACCTCTAGATTTTTTTTATTTTTAGGATCTAGTCCTATGTCATGGGGAAAGAAGAAGTGGAAATTTGTTTCTCACTCTTCCACTGAACCAAATTATTGAATAATAGGAGGATTTTTCTGCAAAGGAGCTACGTCGCATACTTGAAATATTGGGTGTACCATAAATACATTAGATGATCTTTTAGTGCATCAATTAAGGTGTTTCATAACTTGTTTTCAATCCACTATTTCATGAGCACACAATACATCGAGGTTCAGTACCAATTCAAATGCAAACATGTTCAACAATACAACATGCAACTCCAGTTTTCTTCACTCAATATCAGTGTGGAGATATCTTCACGAAGTCACTTGCATGTGATAATCTTGAGGCATTTTAAGTCTCTCTCATGTACTTATAAGAGTCTAAATTAATTGAGGCGGATGTTAAAATAATTATATCAATGTATATGTAAATAAACCAATGTAAATGACGTGTTGGGCAGCACCAAACTCACAAATAGAATACATTTACTCCATTCCATTAAACTTCTTAGAACAAATTTGAGATACTAATATATATGAACTAAGTTAGATATTTTGTATAAAATATGCATATGCTCCAATGAATAAATCATGACTACCAAGTCTATATTTGTGTTGCAAAGTTTCGTATTCTACACCAATATGTAATAGGTATTATTCTCCAGCTACAAAGTAATGTACATGTCAAAGACAAAATCAACCAAACGAATCCATTTCTATGACTTTTGGGACACAACTGCTACACTACATATCTTTGAATTCCCCTTGTGTAAATATATTACTATCTTTAAAGCTCTAGCATATTATAGGACTAGAAGCATACCTCCCTATTTAATGAAGACCTTCTCTTCCATAGGTACTGAGAGAAGATGCCCTTATGGATGTGCATTTTACTATTTTTCTACCTACTTTCATTCTCTTGCACCCCTAATTGGAATGATTAAGCTCTACACTATGTTGACATTCAAATATTTACACAACTATACAAATCATCTAGTAGGACTATGAGACAATAGATCCAAACTCCTAGTACACACCTTTATGGAGCATGCCAAGAAGGACAATTCAACATTTCATCGCTAATTAATTAACTTCCAGAGTAGAGGGATTAACCTTAGATGGTAGTAAAAACATTCCATCTACCTACGTCTTTTATGAGATTTTTCAAGGCTACTTCTTGAGTTAAAGAAACAAATCCTTGTGATCTCAAAGTCAATGTTGCAATGCAAATATTGTTTTGGGGAATCTATCACTGAGGGTCCAAAAATAAACTAATCTGAAATGTTGAGGAAAATAATGGAAGTTGTTGACTTGTAGATATAAGTTATAAAATCATTGATGAGCCTATTTTCATCAGAAACTAAATAAGAGTTAAAAATTATTGGTGGAATGCCAACACACCACTAATAAAATGAGTGGGGTAGAATGGTCATTCTTCCAAACTTCTGACAAAAATTATGCCAGATATAAACTATGCTACATCTAATTATTCACTAGCAAAACAAACTTTCAAAGGTAAATTAGATTGTCTGTTTTACTAACTATTGTGAACCTCAATGAACTCGACTTCTCTGGGGCTTGTGGTGTTTTTAGTATCTAATTTTCCCTTGTCAACACTTGATAATTTTACTTCCATATACAACTTTGATATAAGGTAATGTGGTTGTGATTTTCAGTATCTTCACTAGTCTTTACCTTCATGGTGTTTTTGAATTGTGAGGTGCAGACATCCCTTTCAACTATATTATCTAATCTCAACACATTTAAGCTTTGATCTATGGAAAGGTTGAAGGTTTCCTTGAGAAAAAAGAATATGGAACTCTGTGAATGAAGAAAATCACAAAAGGAAGATAATTATGTGGCTGATATATTGCCATATTAGGTTCAATACCAATTCAAACAAAAACATGTTCAATAATACAACATGCATCTCCAATTTTCTCCACTCAATATCAGCGTGCAAATATCTTCACAAAGTCACTTGCATGTGAAAATATTGAGGAATTCCAAGATTCTCTCTCTTGTACTTCTAAGAGTCTGAATTAATTGAGGGGGATGCTAGAATAATTACAACATAGTATATGTAAATAAACCAATGTAAATGAGGTGTTGCGAAGTACCAAACATACAAGTAGAATACATTTATTCCATTCTATAAGAAGTCTCAGAACAAGTTTGAGATCCTAATCTATATGAACTAAGTTAACTATTTTGTGTAAAATATGCATATGCTCCAATGAATAAATCAAGATTGCTAAATGTATATTTGTGCTACAAAGATTTGTATCCTACACCAGTATGGAATAGGTAGTGTTAGCCAACTACAAAGTAATGTACATGTCAAAGACAAAATCAACAAGAGGAAGCTATTTCTATGACTTTTGGGGCACAATTTCTACACTACCTATCTTTGAATGTCCCTTGTGTAAATATATTACTATCTTTAAAGCTCTAGCATATTATAGGACCAGAATAATACTTCCCTATTTGAAGCATAGATTCTCTTCCACAAATAGAGAGAGAAGATAACCTTATGGATGATGTAATTTACTATTTTCTACCTACTTTCAGTCACTTTCACCCCAAATTGGAATGATTAATCTCTACACTATGTTGACATTTAAATATTTAAACATCTATATAAATCATCTACTAATACTATGAGACAATAGATCCAAACTCCTAGTAGGCACCTTTATGGAGGATGCCGAGAAGTATAATTTGACATTTCATCGATAATTTATTCACTTCCAAAGTAGAAGGATTGACCTTGGATGGTAGTAAAATCATTCCATCTACCTACACATTTTATGATATTTTTCTATGCTACTACCTGATTTAAAGCAATAGATCCTTGTGATCTCAAAGTCAATGTTGCAAGCATTGTTTTGGGGAATATATCTCTAAGGATCCAAAAACAAATTAATTAGAAATGTTGGGGAAAATATTGGAATTTATTGAAAATTATTGTTCGACATAAACTTGGCCTGAAAACCTCCAAAAATATCAGAAACATTGCCAACCAAAAAAGCTTGGAAAAATTTGAAATTATTGAGAGAAATCCAAGATATTTATAACACTGCTCAGAATCAATAGATTATTAGATGCAACCCTCTGAAAGATGTCAATAAATTATATGGTTGTTGGTGAGCTAATCAAATTCACTATTGCTCTAGAACTATAGACATCTTAATCTGGATTGTACAATGTTAACATATATTTTTTGCAATACCATCAAATCCAAAATGATTTTTGCTAGTTTTCAGGCTAGAAATGCCAGTTTCCCTTGTTATTTTGAGTTGTTGAACAAGAAGTCAAGTTGCAGGTCATTTGGACTATAGGTCTAACCAAATTTTATTTGATGAATATTTTCTGGAGGGAAAATATTGAGAAATTATCTATAATTCTGCAAGTGGATTTTCACCACCATCTCCAAACCCCTTGGTTATTCATTTCAATAGGAATATTGGTTTTAGTTATTTCATTATTTCCCCTATTTTATCGGACATATGTATTTTATAGGTATGTTTTTATATTTAATTATTGATTTTTAATTTCTTAATTTACATTACTTTAAAACTGGGGTGCATACATAACCACATAAAGAATGCTACATTGAATAAGCAGGGCATTTAAGTTCTTCATGTTTAGACATATATAAGACTAGCTCCCTCCTTGTCCCTAATTGTAGCGCCCTAAATCTTAGGGACTCAATGGGACTCCAAAGAGTACATGGGATGGCATAAGGGACATCAACCATTATCACAGGAAGACCAAATATAAAATTTAGGGTCTAGACAGTTAGATATCATCTTTAGCTTGTCAATCCCACAATGCTCTAATGTCCTCTCCTTACTCATAAAATCTAAGATGTCCTTCACTCAATATTTTGAAATTTTCACTAGTTTGGTAGGTCACTACTCTTCAATACCAAAAGAGTCAGTAGAAGGATAGTTAATTTGTAGATATAATTTATAAAATCATTGTTGAGCCTATTTTCTTCATAAACTAAATAAGAGTTGAAAATTAATGGGGGAATACCAACACACCATTGACAAATTGATTGGAGTGGAATGGCCATTGTTATCACCCCAAGAAACTCTCCTAGGTTGTATCTCAGAGATGCCCGGGAACATTACAAACTCAACAAAAATGTTGGAAAAAAGGTGGATGAAAGAAAGAAATGCTGAATATTCAAGCCAGATAACCACTCCTACTATGCTTAACCCCAGACATGGGTGAACACCCCCAGACTACAAGGATTTAGACCACCAATTACTCACAGTTTAAACAAAGTGTGATGATGGAGAAGACTGACCACACTAGCAGATGCACAAGACCCTGTGACGGTCGGCTGCAACCAATTAAAAGGTCTGTAAATCTGTTTTCTAATACATAGACAAGATGACAGCTCTCTGGCATTAAAACAATAGAAACCTGCATACAAATTCAATGATACATGCTAAATCCTAACACAGAGGTGGGATGATTGTTAACGGGAAAAGTGTCTATTCAGAATGACCCTATCCCACTAAGGTGTGACAGTGACCTTAGAAACAAACAGAGAAAACTACTTTTGTATTCTTCTTTATGAACTATAAACAAAGAGAAATAGGATGAACCAACCTGTGTCTTGCGTTAGTCCTTTGATCCAATCTCTCTCCTCTTTGACAGCTTCCAGCTACCTGCTCCCTTACTTGCCCAGCTTTACCAAGTTCCTGTAAGATCACAGAAGAAGAAAACTACACAAAGACATGGATTTATATTCATAAATAGCTTAGGATCAGATTTAAGCTAAACATACAAATGTAACAAGCATCAATGATACACAAGCATGTAGGAGAAACTTAAATAGTTTTATTGATATAACAAGAAGATCCAGGAGGAGTTACAACCGATGATTCCTGATCCAACATCAACCTCCCAGCAAAGAAGCCCCTCTTCACCTCCAACAAAGCATAAATCACCCAATACTCTGATATCTATCTCAAAACCAACAGCAATTCTTTGCAATGTACAAAATTCCAGCCTATGGATCTCTGGGATGAGGGATCCATATATAGATGTATGCAAGGAGTATGAGTCAGCTTATGATTTGACTAGTGTCTTCTCTCTGTTAGTTCTTGCTTCCACTTGGAGACCGAGAGCCTCTTACTCATCCTTGGTCGAATTCAGTGAGGCAAGTGTCATTGGAGAAGATTCTGGAAGCTTCCATTGTCTCTCCACCTCATGGAATGACTCTGCCACTTGTCATTTCCCGCTCAACGCAACCTGGTAGTGCATTTAGGTGCATTGCAACGCACCTAGCTAGTGGACTTGGGTGCTATGCAACGCACTTGGCTAGTGGAGCAGCTGAAATGATCCTGATTTGACTGATTTTGAGCAGTTTCTGGTGGAGAACTTCTGGGAGAAGCTGTAATTTGTTGACCTTGTTCCTTTAGGAGTTAAAACAACACTTTTAGGGACTTAGGAGCCCTTGGTTTATGGACTTTTCATGCTTAGAGCTGTAAGGCACAAAAATGTCTATAACAGTTGCCCCCTAAAGTATGAGGCCGTTTATCGGGTGAAATGCTTTATTAGGAGGATCCGAAGTTCTTTCAATGCTGGGAGGAGACCTGTAATAAGATACAATACAATACATTATCTTCATACTGTTTTCATGATCTAGCTGAGGCGGGCATTCCCATGCTCAGCTTTATAAATTCATTTTCATGTACATAGGACAGATAATCGTCTGATGGTAGACTGATGATTATGATAGAGTCATCATCCTTTTGGTAGGATGATTATCTGTGCTGCAATGCTGTACATTTCAATGTCTTTATTTTCCTGAATATATATCGCAGCCCGGATGGATGAAACTAGATCCGGGGTCTTCAATCTCGTCCGATCTTCACTCGAAGTACAAGTCGATCCATGTGAGAAATGTCTTGAAGTCGAACATGGAAAGACATCACTTGATTACCAGTCAATGATGTAAACTGTTAACAAGCGCGAGAGGAACCACCGATAATGATAATGACCCTCAAGGTACTGCAGTACAATTCACGTGGTGTGAATAAGGGACTTGGCGTCGAACACCACGCAAAATATTTCGGTCGAAGGTCATTGATGTATACCTGTCGCCGGAAGTGAGAAACTTGCCATTGAGGCATGCAAGCTTCAAAATACTGAATGGGGTGTTCCTAGATCAACTTCTTGGATAATGAGCTGATGTCGACAAGAAGCGATCCGTCAAAGGAGGGCCTTAATGAATCCCATATCAATGACACAGAATGGAGCAAATGATTTTGATGGAGGTGAAAACGATTTGATGATATATGGTTCAGGATGGCGGTCATGAAAGAATGAAGTATAATGTATGGTAGTGGATGGGACACAGGTGACTTCTCTGGATGACTTCTCTTGAACATGTCGGCAACACTTATGTGATGGATTGGTAGCATTTATCCCAAATGTGGATGGTATGGCGTGACCATGGTGATGTGACCGGTGAATGAAACAACCCAACCCGACTCGGGCACGGAGTGGAAGTGTCATGTTCAAGAGCGACTTGCTACCAATAAAGATTCTTTGAGTTTTCTTCCCAATTTTTCCCCAGTCATTGCTGACCAGTACCTCTTTATTTTTGTCAAGCTTGAGGAGGATAACATATGCTTGTTCTATAATTTTCCCTTCGGGCAAACCCATCGCTATGTTTTAACGAGCCTAGCGATAGTGAAACTCGTTCTCGTCTAAAGACAAGTTTGTCGCTATTAATCTTTTTAACGAGTCTAACGACAAAGATAACTCGGTCCTTTTCATTTTTAGAGAGTCTGAAAAGGTACGTAAAGGTAACTCCAAAATTCCTTTTTCATCATCTAATCCCTTAAGTCCGAAAAAGTATAAAACAATACAGAAGGGATGAATTTTCGATAGTTTTAACGAGCCGAACAAAACAAGCGCTCGATCTTTTTGTGCAATAATCCCTCAGGTCCAAAAAGATTAAAATCTAGAGGAGGGATAACACTTCCTGTCGCTTTAACGAGCTGCAAGGCCAAAGCTCAGAAATCTTTTCATATTTTACGAGTCAGTTGAAAAGAGCTTAAAGAAGACTCGTCTTTTGAGGAACGAGTGATAAAATGGGTAGCAGCTGATTCCAGGTAAGGGTTGGAATTTTCCAATCACGGCAGTGTCACAAGGATGGCTAGTGAAATCACTCTTCGTAGCTGTTCCTCAAAATGGGTAAACAATCAAATGGAGGTGAATGATTAGCCAATGGAAAAGTGGAGGTGATGGTGCAAACACGACCAAGGCTTTAATGGCTGAAATGCTTCATTCACAGTGGTTATTTACCGGGGAATAGTTCATTTTTTAACGAGCTTAAACGCGGGTGGAAACATTTGCTCATATCTTATGTTTATTTTTTAACGAGCTTGAACTATGCGCTAAAACTGCTCGATTAGATGGTCTTGTTTCTGATTTTTACCATAGATAGCTTTGTCCTTCCAAAGATCGTACTATATTTTCAACTGCTTCATCAAACTAGTTAGAAATGAACAATATTTGCTTGAAAACGAGATTAAAACGCTAATATTTTACTTTGAACTACGTAAAAGTAATTAAAAAGTGTTTTTTACCTCTCATTTTACCATTTCATTTGAACTTGGTTTGTTGGAGCTTTGGAGGTGTTTTCCCCCTCGATTTTCATCAGTTGATTTCAGGAGATTCTATGGATGATTCTCGGTGTAGTCTGGACCAGGTAGGAGCTAAACCTGAGCTCTTTCATTTCATGGTTTCCATTTTGCATTTTGTGCCTTATTCCCTGCTTTTCTGAGCCCCTGGGGTTTGAGGGATTCGTTCTGCCATCAACGCACCCTCAGTGCATCGAAACCTGCGTTGAATGCTGGCTTGTATAAAGGCAGTTTGACATTCAACGCAGCTAGAACACTGCTGCAGGTGCGTTGGGCGCAGAAAGGGAATTTGTTGCACAATTTTTCATGGAATTTTTGCCTGTTTCTCACCAAAATCAGGATCTAACTCCTCTCTTGTTGGTTTTTCAGAGATTTTGGAGCAAGATGACTCTTACATGGCGAGAACATGAGCATGAAGAAGAGGACATGATTGCCCTACATGATCTAGTTACAGTGAACGCGCTGCGGAACTGTGGCTTACTGAAGTTCTTTCGCATTTCTAGCATGAGACAGCAGATCAACTTACTGCAGTATTTGCTCGATGCTTGGGATCCTATCAATAAGGTTTTCCAGATTAGGGGCAAATATATCCCCTTGACTGCAGTAAACATCTATTTCTTGACTAGCTTGTCGAGGCGGGGTGCCCCCATCTGTTTGTCAGGTTCGGTCTGAGGAGGCGATTCTGTGAGAGATTATGTCTGCCGGTATTGCAGAGAAGGATCTCAGCTGAGTAAAGACGGCAAGATCATCATCCGTGATGTTACTGACAGGTCTCTTAGGACTATCCTGTTTACTTTTGGTAGGATGGCCGGTAGTGCGTCTCTTCATGTGGCCAACAGATCCTATATGCAGCATGCCTTGGAATGCCTCCAACCGAAGGTGTTCAACTGGTGTGACGCAGTACTTCTTGTGATGAAGGAATAGTTGACCAAGATAAAGAACGGGAGGTTGAAGAACTTTGGGTGCGGTTCTATTCTGACCGCCTTTGCCTTGGAGAAGATACCACTGATGCAGCCGTAGTACATTGCACTCGACTTACCTTCTCCTACTGAACCACGTATGCAGAGATGGGTTGACCATATGTCTAGGCATGCTGGCCAATCTTAGATTTCATTTTCTGATACCTTCTTCAGGTGGTTTGATCATCAGGAGATGGTTTATGTCGAGTATCCATATGCTGGCATGGACTTCCGGGGTGATCCAGATTTAGTACTGCCGGATGGCGAGCAGTGGGGTGCTATTGGTAAAATCTCTGACCATATTGCTGTTTACTGTTTTTGTTTATAATGTCCTTGTGCTTTATTCTATCAAGACTCTGATCAAACTCATGTGTACATGCAGATGTTGGTCCTGTTCGTCCAGTAGTTCGCCTGAGAGTACCAGCTATTTCTCCAGCAAGAGAGGCCGCGGGAAGGGCTATTCTTCACGACTTTGATGTGGCTGAGACTCTCACAGCTTTGCAGGAGCAGGTTGAGGGCCTCACTCTTGGTATACCAGATGTGAGGACTGACGAGCTACCTTTGCGGTTACAGCGGCATACTACTGGTGTGCCCAGACGATGGACTCGTCTCCTACGCATGATCACACAGGCTGTGACTTGCTATCATGAGCATCATTAGACTAGGGTGCCCCCTAGCATTTTGAGTTTTTAGGTCGCATGACCGATTTTGTCTTGGTTACAGAACATTATATGTAAACCATAAACAGCTATATATATTTTTGATTTTCGGAGTTTTATTCTGGTTGAGTTATATGATCCACATGTAAAACATTGATGATGTGTTTCCTTTTATAAATGTTGCAAATGTCTATCTAACACATAGTTTGCTAATGAGTCGGTTAATGTGTTTAAGTTTCTGGAAATATGTTGGTATTGAATAAGATCAAATTGTCTTTCCAAAATCTTAACCCTTAGGAACATGCGATAAATAGCTGGGTTTCGGACGGAATATATACCATTGAGTTGCAGTATTACGAGTTGTGAGTCTAGCCTAACAATTAGTCGGCGTATACCATGAGTGATGGCATCAGAGAGAAGTTCTATCAACGCGCTATACTCAGCGATATTGTTCGTTGATTGACCAATACATACACCTCTGAAACTTACTAACTCGCCGTTTGGATCAAAAATGGGCCAGGCTGCGGAGGACAGGTTCCGTGAACTACGACTCGCTCCGTCGGCATATCCAACACATGGCTCCAATGGGTTTGACATCTGCAATAAATGTAAAAAGGTGGATTACTCGACCAAAACAAACACTTTAGCGAAAACAAAAATATAACAAAAGCATACTGGTTACTACTATGCGTAGTAACGCTTGAGGTACAACCCATTACGAGGTTGTGCCGGTGGAATTCCGTCGTAATCCATTAACTCGTAGGCTCCCTTTGCTAACACCCGCTTAACAATATAGGGGCCCATCCATAAAGACTTAAATTTACCTTCTCCCAATTTATCGGATTCTTGGTCGTAAAGCAAGACCAAGTCACCTTCTAAGAAGACACGGGGTTTGACATTTTTGTCGAACTGCGCCTTGACTTGTTTCTTATGGGCTTCGTTGGCCAACGCGGCGTCAAGACGGGTTTCATCCAATTGGATTAATTCCAAGAAACGAGCCTCTTCTTCTGAAGTTCCGAGGAGGAGATCAATTGCGAGTTTGAGAGACGAGATTTCACACTGGACTGGTAAGACTGCTTCCAGGCCATATACCAGTTGGAAGGGTGTGAACCCGGTTGCATTCCTTACCGATGTTCGGTAAGCCCACAAAGCTGAGTACAGGATTAGGTGCCATCTTCTTTTGTGAACTTCGATCATCCTCTGCAGCATGCGTTTCAGGACCTTGTTGATTGCTTCAACTTGTCCATTGGCCTGCGGATAATATGGAGTAGAGCTGTCGTGAGACAGCCCTAGCTTGGCAGCTAATTCAACCATCATGTGATTGCGAAAATGTGATCCATGATCTGTGACTATAGCCTGCGGTACGCCGAATATGGCGACTACATGATTGAAAAAGAAAAGGGCAGTTGTTTCACCAGTATTATCTAATGTAGGCATCGCCTCGGCCCATTTGGTAAAATAGTCAACTGCGACTATGATATACCCATGCCCCCCAGTCGAGGTGGGGTTACATGTCATGAAATCGATGCCCCATTTGGTGAATGGCCCAACAGCAACTATTGGCTGTAGAGGTGTGGGTGGTCTTCTGGTTTTGCTATCAAAAATTTGACAAGCATGGCAACTTCTAACTGCGGTTATGCAATCTTTGAACATTGTTGGCCAGAAGTAACCTGCTCGTAAGATTTTTTGTGCTGTCGCATACCCAGATTGATGCCCCCTGGTTGAAGGGAAAGTACCCCTAGAGTCCTTTGGGCTGAGACTCTACCAGACTGAAAATTGCTTATACAAAGAAACACACACACACAGCCATCTTTTTTACTTTTAAGCAAATTCTAATGTTTAGGGTACATACCTAAGGTCCTACGTCCGAGAAGACCGTTAGGGTGCAAACCCTTCTTGGAGTTCCCTTCTTCTTTCTCTGACCTGCAAGACAAACAAATCAAAGAACACAACAGTACATGTATAGAAGTTTATGTATAAATCATCTTTATGCTAAAGTTAGTTATAAATAATCTTTAAGTAACTACTTTCATAAGTATTCAACACAAGAATCTCATAAGCATAAAGAAAGATTATTCGGGAACAAAGACGTGTTTCTTTATATATAAAGGCAAATAAAGTACATATATCGGAAAGATATCACCTGAACACCTTCAGCAGGCTCCAAGCAAGCTTCCTCCCGGATTCGTTCCAGCCTCCAGCCTTCAACAAGAGCTCCTTCCAAGTCTTACTCAATGATGATGTCAAGAGTGAATGATCACCAATACACATGGAAACAAGGGTTTCCTATGCAAAATGGGGGAAGTGCAGGATGCACCAAGGACTTCAGACCTGGTCTAAGGGAAAAATCTCAGCATAATAATCTTGCTCTCCTTTCTCTCTCCCCTTGGCCTTCCCTTTGATGTCTTTTTATACCCTCTCCAAAGTAGTTTTTTAGTTAGGAGTTGGTTGGGAACAGTTGGGCCACGGGCACTAACAGGTGATCCAGCAGGTAAACCCGCGATCACCGCCCGAAAAAGAGGAAATTATATTTTTTTAAGTGTTTTAATAGATACACGCGGGTTGGGTATGACATACCCGCGTGTACACGCGTTTAACACAGGGCAAAGTCGCGTACAGGGAATAAAACACTGTTTTTTAAATTTTTGGACCAGGTCTGGAAGGAGGGGTTGCCCTAGGCCATAAGTGCAGCATCACAAACCATAAGAGTGAGATTTGGAGCTATAACAGATGCCCCCTAATGTATGAGGTCAGAAGGGGAACATGATGGCCGAAATACATTAAGTAAGTACAAGGAAAGGAACTCTGCCGAAAAACCGAGGAGGACTTCACCAGAATTCAGCCTGCCAAGCCACCGAAAGGAGATCAGAAAGAAACACTGTCTGAGGCGGGCATACCCATGCTCAGGAAAAGTAAAGCATGTCCGCATATCAAGTACAAGCGGATCCACTAAGTATACAAGTATAAATGACTGTAAAAATACATAATGGATCATCTGATCATAATGAGTAAGTACATGTCTGAATATCACATATAAAACTGTCAATGACGCTGAGAGATGCAACGGATCACTGAAATCAAAGACTGATCCCATAAGGTACCAACTGAACATGATGGAATAGGATGGTACTACACTGTAAACTCAGGTGCCAGCATATAGGATGTCGCCATGACTGACTGCAACATATAAGGTGGAATGGTATCAACTAGCAGTAACAGGAGCAACTGTCAAGTGAACCAATGAATGCTGATACAACCTGAGGTCTTCACCGACCGCCGTGGTACATTTCTACACCATGGGAATAAATGATCTGAAGTCGACCATGTGAGAAATCGTTTGATTACCGGTCATTGATGTATACCGTTAACAAACGCGAGACTACTCACCGATAATGATAATGAGCGTCAAGGTACCCAGTACAATCTAACAAGTGTGAATAGATGAGCTGAAGTCGAACACCTGTAAGAATCTATCAATCAGGGGACAATGATGGTTTCCCACTGTCGATAGCGAGGAATCTGCCACTAATGACTGCAAACCCCAAGGTACTGCCAAATGGACTCTAGATCTTTGCCCCAGAGCAATGAGTCGGAGTCGATAGGGAAAGATCCGCTAGAAGGAAGGCATTAAGGCATCCTCCATCAATCTAGCGCGAGTGTAACCCGTAGGCCAATAATGTGGAAGGAATCGGACGAAAAAGATGTAGTAACCCAACCGAAAGTACGTTTCCGGCGTACACAAGATGTGGCTAGCGCACGGCAGAAACCCTCTGAACCAACCAATAATGAAAGCTGACACAGAGGCGAGGTATCCACCAATAGGGTCAAATGGAAACCAAGGTACTGCACGAATCCCAATGTGTGATAATGTATGCTGATGTCGAACACAAGGGAAACCACTCAGTCAAAGACCCATGATACTGATCGATGCTGAGAACAAGGTGACCTATCAATAATGAAAATAGGGCCAGGGTGCGGTCTCTAGGTCTGCCCTCAGAGCAATGTGTCGTCGTCGATAAGGACAAGACCCGCCAGCAAGAAGTCAATGGGGACCTTCTCAAACCGGCACGAGTGAAGGACCAATATAACTGATGTGATGATAGACATGACACTGACAACCAGGGATGGCCGACTGAAAAATGAGTCAAGAGACACCGCAGAAAGGCCGACTCAGGCTAACTTCCCTTGAACAAAAGCACGACTCAATGTGACTATGTGGCAGCATATAATGAATCTGTATAAGTTCGTCATGCAGGAGGCACGAACGAACCCTCCATATGATTGGAAGAGATAACCAATCGGGGGAGAACTGACTCGATAACAAGGTTATGGCTTACCTAAGTCAAACTAAAACCCACCCATGCGGAGGAGACTTTGTTTTGAGTGCTTTGTTCAAGGGCGACACGACTGACTCTAGCTGCCAACAATAAATGGAAATAATGTCCCTGTTCCCGCTCTTTTTGGAATATTTAATTTTTTTGTCTTTTTCTGATAAGCCGGAAAAAGAATAAAAGAATGCTATGGTACAGTGGAAAGAACGAGTGTCGGTGAAACAGATGCTCTAGTTCCTGGGAAAGGAACGTTCCTATGCTCAATGCAGGGAGGTGAAAAACTGGTCAGTGACACTCAGAGGTATGTTCCTTCCACGGATCTGGGTATGTCAAGCTGTAGAGGTCAAGGGTATGCAAGGTTGATTTTTTGCAGACGTCATGGTCAAAAGTGGGCTTAAACACGAGTCCAAGTGAAGCCGGTTATAGGCCAAAAGGTGCAAATGGTCAACATGCAATGCAGAAGTACAACTCAACACACATAGGAGCCTCTAGGGTATAAGGCCAGAACGAAGCGAAGAAGCAAGGAAGAATGAGTCTTCAACGCATAAGTCATGGCGGGACTACAGAGGACTCCCGAGCCTACTCAAAACGAAGCAGCATGGGCAACAAATGTCAGTGAGGTGCTAACTAGGATGCCCATGTAAAAGGATGGCTCTACCATCATGTCATGATTTAAAGAATCGGCGAGTGAAAATGGCTTGCGAACCATAACATGATGGGGTCGACCCTACGGCAGATGTATCGGTCAAATGGAGGCTAGTATGCATAATGCAACGGAAAAATGGTGTCCCTAACCTATATGCCAGTGAGAACACGATACCTGCCATGACGGGTCAGCAGTCATGGAACCGTCTCGAACCGTCGAAAAAATGTCCAAAATGTCCTGAAAAACAACTCAATCTCGACATTCCAAGCTCCCAAGTTAAAAGTGACATGAAACCAAACAAAATAAAATTTTGAAAAAATTTTGCATTTTCAAAACTTATAAAAAGAAATTTTGGACTTACCATTTTCACCGTTTGACTTGGAGAGCAAATTGTGGAGCAAAAGGAGCAAACTTTCCCCGTGACTTATTCAACCGTTCAAACTTGCCAAAAACTTCCAGGTAAGCACTAAACTTGTCTTGCAATCAATTGTGATAGTTTTTAGGAAGTTTAATTAATGTTTCACCGTTAGATTTTTGCAAAAAATTGCTCTGCGGCGTACACGCGGGTTGGATGTATATAAATCGCGTATACGACGGCCCTACACGCGACTGTGTATAGGGTAAACCGCGTGTGCGCAGCGAAAATTTTTTATATAAAAAACTAATGGATGAAATTGATTTTTTCTTCCAGGATGACTCTCACATGGCGTGAAAGGGAGCACTCAGCTGTAGATAATGAAGTTATGGAGAATGATGAGGCATTAGATGCCTTACGAGGATGCGGATTGTTAAAATTCTTTAAGTTGCCGAATATGAAAGCAAATGTGCGTCTGCTCG
Organism: Pinus tabuliformis; assembly: GCA_031772625.1. Taxonomy (NCBI): domain Eukaryota; kingdom Viridiplantae; phylum Streptophyta; class Pinopsida; order Pinales; family Pinaceae; genus Pinus; species Pinus tabuliformis. Next base: position 440,375,401 of record CM062811.1, on the reverse strand, counting down.
AGAGACTTATTGATTACTGGGATGTCGAGGAAGAAGCTTTTATGATTGATCAAATGCCACTCAGGATAGAAGTGGAAGATATATATTTCATCACGGGCCTTTCCCGAAGGGGAGAGGTAGTCCACTCCCGGGGCAGGACCCGGAATAGTCTCAGCGTAGACGACTATGTACAACTTTACTGCCCAGGTCATCGGAAGGTCGGGAGTCAGATCTCGATCCCACACGTGGCGAGTTTGTCACTGCGGATAATCCTGTTCACCATAGCTCGAGTGAACGGGTCATCTTCGCTACATCAGGCATCACGAGTAAACATGAGCGTAGCAGTGGACTGTCTCACCACGGTGTTTGACTGGTGTACTCCTCTACTTGCCAACATGAAGGAGCAGCTTGCTTCTATCAGGAAGGGACAGACCAAGAACTTTGGGTATGGGACCATTTTATGCACATTTTTCTTCGAGAAGGTTCCTGCACTCCGCCCCAGGGTAGCAGTTCCCATCAGTAGTCCACGTGATCCACGTATGGGCCGGTGGGCTGACTTGATGAAACGTCTGGGGGGTGGGGAAGTGCCCAGGAATGCATTCGACGACGACTTTTTTGCTTGGTGGGAGCAACAGATCATCGCCATAGACGACTACCCCTATGCTGGACTGGATTTCCGAGGAGATCCTGACCTAGTACTGCCACCAGATGCAGCATGGGGCGAGATCGGTAAGATTTTTTGATTTTTATGATTTTATGATTTTTAGGATTTTTCAAGCATAATGATGAACTTTGAAAAATATATTTTTTTGATGAGATTCAAATGACTGATATGATGATCATGTTTCAGACATTGGGCCTGTGCGACCAGATGGATTCCCACGGCACGGACGGCGTGGCCGAGGAGCCGAAGAGGCGGCTACGGATGCGGAAAGGACCCTCGCCAACGTGCAGCGACACTTGGCGAGATTGAGCTATCAAGTACCGATGGCCGAGATAGAGGACCTTCCTCCAGATATGCAGCGTCATGTGGTTGGGATGCCACGTGACTGGGTTCGCGTTTTTCGGCGCGTGGCCAATGCTATAGTTAGTTATTTAGCTGCTCATCCAGAGCCGAGGCATTAGATATGCCTGACATGATTATGGGCATTTGAGTCCCAATTTTGTATATTTTTGGACACACATATGTACACTCGAGACGCTTTGTGATATATATATATATATACAGTTTGACTTTTTGATGCATGATTTTATGATGATGAATGATTGATATGCCAGTCTAATGCTTGATTAGCGATAGAATCAGCTAACCAATTTTGAGATCTTGGAATGTGCAAATAATTAATGTAAATAAATGATCTTTGCAACAACCTCACCCTTAAATATTGGCGATATAATGATGGATCTCTAACCCGATAAATGTTATTTAACTGAGACACTATCAATTGAGAATCAAGATACACTACCAACGAGTCGATCCCGTAAGAGATTGCCTCGGATAATAAATTGATAACAGCTGTATACTCGGCCATATTGTTTGAAGTAGGACCGATACACACGCCTCTCGATGTCATCAACTGACCAGTTGGGTAATAAAGTACCCAAGCTGCGGAAGCAAGATTCCGAGTGTGCCGACTAGCACCATCGGCGAATCCAAAATAAACCAAATCATCCATCAACACCTGCCAAAGCAGACCAAAAGTGCTGATATCAGAAAAACGCTCGATAAGATATGTACAAATATACATAAAATACAAAGAAGCCATTGCCTGGTAAAACTAAGCAAAATACTTCTTTAAATAGAGCCCATTTCGGGGCTCCGCCAGCTTGTTTCCTTCGAAATCAATTAACTCATACGATCCTTTTTCTAAGACTCGTTTGATAATGAAAGGACCGTACCACATAGGCTTGAATTTGCCTGCCCCCAAGGCATCCTTATCTTGGTCATAGACCAAGACAAGGTCACCTTCAGAAAAAACACGAGGTCTGACAGACTTATCATACTGAGTTTTGACCCTTTTCTTATGGGCCTCATTCGTCGTGGCGGCATCTCGACGCTGCTCATCGAGATGTTCCAGATGAACTAGGCGCTCCTCGAGACTCGAAGTCTCAGGAAGAAGCTCGACAGCCAATTTCAGAGATGGAATTTCACATTCGACCGGAAAGATAGATTCCACCCCGTAAACTAACTGAAAAGGAGTAAAACCAGTAGCCGTTTTAACGGAGGTTCGGTATGCCCAAAGAGCCGGATATAACATAATGTGCCAATTAGACCGATTTTTATCGATTGTCCGTTGGAGTATCGTCTTAAGAGTTTTATTGACCGCCTCGACCTGTCCATTGGCCTGAGGATAGTAAGGAGACGAATGCTCTTGACGGAAACCTAATTTAAAAGCCAATTCGGACATTAGCTGATTTTGGAAATGACTGCCATGGTCAGTGACAATCTCTCTTGGGATACCGAACCTTGAGATAACTTGATTGAAAAGAAACAAAGCTGCCGTGTCACTGTCGTTCTTATAAGTAGGCATGGCTTCAGCCCACTTCGTGAAGTAGTCTACAGCCACGATAATGTACTTGTGATTTGCCGCTGAAGGCGGATTACAAGTCGTAAAATCAATACCCCACTTAGTAAAGGGACCGACGGTGACAACGGGAAAAAGGGGAGCTGGATGCGCGCGCATCTTGCGAGTAAAAATTTGACACGGGTGACAGCGTTTTACCGCTTCCACACAGTCCTTAAAGAGTGAAGGCCAAAAGTAGCCGGCACGTAAGATGCGCTGGGCTGTAGCAAGCCCGGATAGATGACCACCACAAGCTCCACTGTGGCAATCATTAAGAACAGACTCTGCTTCCTCTAAGGTTAAACAACGTCGAAGAATTGAATCAACCCCTCGACGGTATAAAGTGTCACCAATGATAACATAGTTTTTAGCCAGGTGACGTAACTTGCGACGTTCATCCTTGGAGGAAGTAGAGGGAAACTTCGAAGTCTGGAGATAAACAATGATATCTCCATACCAAGGGTCTTGTGAAGAGATGAGGAATATATGTTCGTCGGGTAAACTTTCCTCATAAACAACATCCTCTCCACAAGGAAGCTCAGAAATTAGCTCCGCGAAGACCATAGATTTCTTAGACTTGGCGGACAAGAACTCGAGGTCGAATTCTTGTAAAATGACTATCCATCTATTATATTTGCCCCCAATCACTCGCCTACTGAGGACAAATTGGAATGGATTGACCGCCGCTAAGACAAAAGTTTTGCGTAGCAAAATGTAATGACGGAGCCTCTGGACAGCATGGACTGCTGCCAAGGCCAACTTCTCAACAGGAGAATAGCGGAGTTCAGGGCCTATCAAGCCTCGGCTCAAATAATAAATCACGTGCTCGACAAGAGCATCGTCTTCCTGAACTAGAACCATACCAATGGTAGATTCTGCTGCAGCGAGATATAAAAGGAAGTCTCTACCGTAATCCGGTGGACTCAAAAGCGGGGCAGAGACTAATGCCTTTTTCAAAGCATCAAACGACCGCTGCGCAAAGTCGTCCCACAGGAATGGAACTCCTTTCCGTAGCAAACGCATGAACCCTTTAGTGATCTCGGCATAGTTTGCTATAAACCTTCTTAAGAAATTGGCCTTCCCTTGAAGACTTTGAAGTTGACGAATTGAAGACGGGGGAGGCAACTGAACTATTGCCTCAACCTTGAAGGGATCAACCCGAATCCCTTCATTGGAAACTATAAACCCTAACAACCAACCTGATGTAACCGCGAAAATGCACTTATTAGGATTCAACCGGATTTTGTAAAAACGACATCGCTCAAAGACTAATCGAAGATGACTAGGATGATCAGTTCTCTTTCGAGAACGAGCAGCGAGATCATCTAAGTATGCCTCGATGATATGCTTGATGTCGTGGAAAGCGTAAGACATGGCCCGCTGGAAGGTGGCTCCAGCATTTTTAAGACCGAAGGGCATCTTTCGATATGCAAAGGTACCCCTAGAGTCCTTTGGGCTGAGACTCTACCAAACTGAAAATTGCTTATACAAAGAAACACACACACACAGCCATCTTTTTTACTTTTAAGCAAATTCTAATGTTTAGGGTACATACCTAAGGTCCTACGTCCGAGAAGACCGTTAGGGTGCAAACCCTTCTTGGAGTTCCCTTCTTCTTTCTCTGACCTGCAAGACAAACAAATCAAAGAACACAACAGTACATGTATAGAAGTTTATGTATAAATCATCTTTATGCTAAAGTTAGTTATAAATAATCTTTAAGTAACTACTTTCATAAGTATTCAACACAAGAATCTCATAAGCATAAAGAAAGATTATTCGGGAACAAAGACGTGTTTCTTTATATATAAAGGCAAATAAAGTACATATATCGGAAAGATATCACCTGAACACCTTCAGCAGGCTCCAAGCAAGCTTCCTCCCGGATTCGTTCCAGCCTCCAGCCTTCAACAAGAGCTCCTTCCAAGTCTTACTCAATGATGATGTCAAGAGTGAATGATCACCAATACACATGGAAACAAGGGTTTCCTATGCAAAATGGGGGAAGTGCAGGATGCACCAAGGACTTCAGACCTGGTCTAAGGGAAAAATCTCAGCATAATAATCTTGCTCTCCTTTCTCTCTCCCCTTGGCCTTCCCTTTGATGTCTTTTTATACCCTCTCCAAAGTAGTTTTTTAGTTAGGAGTTGGTTGGGAACAGTTGGGCCACGGGCACTAACAGGTGATCCAGCAGGTAAACCCGCGATCACCGCCCGAAAAAGAGGAAATTATATTTTTTTAAGTGTTTTAATAGATACACGCGGGTTGGGTATGACATACCCGCGTGTACACGCGTTTAACACAGGGCAAAGTCGCGTACAGGGAATAAAACACTGTTTTTTAAATTTTTGGACCAGGTCTGGAAGGAGGGGTTGCCCTAGGCCATAAGTGCAGCATCACAAACCATAAGAGTGAGATTTGGAGCTATAACAGATGCCCCCTAATGTATGAGGTCAGAAGGGGAACATGATGGCCGAAATACATTAAGTAAGTACAAGGAAAGGAACTCTGCCGAAAAACCGAGGAGGACTTCACCAGAATTCAGCCTGCCAAGCCACCGAAAGGAGATCAGAAAGAAACACTGTCTGAGGCGGGCATACCCATGCTCAGGAAAAGTAAAGCATGTCCGCATATCAAGTACAAGCGGATCCACTAAGTATACAAGTATAAATGACTGTAAAAATACATAATGGATCATCTGATCATAATGAGTAAGTACATGTCTGAATATCACATATAAAACTGTCAATGACGCTGAGAGATGCAACGGATCACTGAAATCAAAGACTGATCCCATAAGGTACCAACTGAACATGATGGAATAGGATGGTACTACACTGTAAACTCAGGTGCCAGCATATAGGATGTCGCCATGACTGACTGCAACATATAAGGTGGAATGGTATCAACTAGCAGTAACAGGAGCAACTGTCAAGTGAACCAATGAATGCTGATACAACCTGAGGTCTTCACCGACCGCCGTGGTACATTTCTACACCATGGGAATAAATGATCTGAAGTCGACCATGTGAGAAATCGTTTGATTACCGGTCATTGATGTATACCGTTAACAAACGCGAGACTACTCACCGATAATGATAATGAGCGTCAAGGTACCCAGTACAATCTAACAAGTGTGAATAGATGAGCTGAAGTCGAACACCTGTAAGAATCTATCAATCAGGGGACAATGATGGTTTCCCACTGTCGATAGCGAGGAATCTGCCACTAATGACTGCAAACCCCAAGGTACTGCCAAATGGACTCTAGATCTTTGCCCCAGAGCAATGAGTCGGAGTCGATAGGGAAAGATCCGCTAGAAGGAAGGCATTAAGGCATCCTCCATCAATCTAGCGCGAGTGTAACCCGTAGGCCAATAATGTGGAAGGAATCGGACGAAAAAGATGTAGTAACCCAACCGAAAGTACGTTTCCGGCGTACACAAGATGTGGCTAGCGCACGGCAGAAACCCTCTGAACCAACCAATAATGAAAGCTGACACAGAGGCGAGGTATCCACCAATAGGGTCAAATGGAAACCAAGGTACTGCACGAATCCCAATGTGTGATAATGTATGCTGATGTCGAACACAAGGGAAACCACTCAGTCAAAGACCCATGATACTGATCGATGCTGAGAACAAGGTGACCTATCAATAATGAAAATAGGGCCAGGGTGCGGTCTCTAGGTCTGCCCTCAGAGCAATGTGTCGTCGTCGATAAGGACAAGACCCGCCAGCAAGAAGTCAATGGGGACCTTCTCAAACCGGCACGAGTGAAGGACCAATATAACTGATGTGATGATAGACATGACACTGACAACCAGGGATGGCCGACTGAAAAATGAGTCAAGAGACACCGCAGAAAGGCCGACTCAGGCTAACTTCCCTTGAACAAAAGCACGACTCAATGTGACTATGTGGCAGCATATAATGAATCTGTATAAGTTCGTCATGCAGGAGGCACGAACGAACCCTCCATATGATTGGAAGAGATAACCAATCGGGGGAGAACTGACTCGATAACAAGGTTATGGCTTACCTAAGTCAAACTAAAACCCACCCATGCGGAGGAGACTTTGTTTTGAGTGCTTTGTTCAAGGGCGACACGACTGACTCTAGCTGCCAACAATAAATGGAAATAATGTCCCTGTTCCCGCTCTTTTTGGAATATTTAATTTTTTTGTCTTTTTCTGATAAGCCGGAAAAAGAATAAAAGAATGCTATGGTACAGTGGAAAGAACGAGTGTCGGTGAAACAGATGCTCTAGTTCCTGGGAAAGGAACGTTCCTATGCTCAATGCAGGGAGGTGAAAAACTGGTCAGTGACACTCAGAGGTATGTTCCTTCCACGGATCTGGGTATGTCAAGCTGTAGAGGTCAAGGGTATGCAAGGTTGATTTTTTGCAGACGTCATGGTCAAAAGTGGGCTTAAACACGAGTCCAAGTGAAGCCGGTTATAGGCCAAAAGGTGCAAATGGTCAACATGCAATGCAGAAGTACAACTCAACACACATAGGAGCCTCTAGGGTATAAGGCCAGAACGAAGCGAAGAAGCAAGGAAGAATGAGTCTTCAACGCATAAGTCATGGCGGGACTACAGAGGACTCCCGAGCCTACTCAAAACGAAGCAGCATGGGCAACAAATGTCAGTGAGGTGCTAACTAGGATGCCCATGTAAAAGGATGGCTCTACCATCATGTCATGATTTAAAGAATCGGCGAGTGAAAATGGCTTGCGAACCATAACATGATGGGGTCGACCCTACGGCAGATGTATCGGTCAAATGGAGGCTAGTATGCATAATGCAACGGAAAAATGGTGTCCCTAACCTATATGCCAGTGAGAACACGATACCTGCCATGACGGGTCAGCAGTCATGGAACCGTCTCGAACCGTCGAAAAAATGTCCAAAATGTCCTGAAAAACAACTCAATCTCGACATTCCAAGCTCCCAAGTTAAAAGTGACATGAAACCAAACAAAATAAAATTTTGAAAAAATTTTGCATTTTCAAAACTTATAAAAAGAAATTTTGGACTTACCATTTTCACCGTTTGACTTGGAGAGCAAATTGTGGAGCAAAAGGAGCAAACTTTCCCCGTGACTTATTCAACCGTTCAAACTTGCCAAAAACTTCCAGGTAAGCACTAAACTTGTCTTGCAATCAATTGTGATAGTTTTTAGGAAGTTTAATTAATGTTTCACCGTTAGATTTTTGCAAAAAATTGCTCTGCGGCGTACACGCGGGTTGGATGTATATAAATCGCGTATACGACGGCCCTACACGCGACTGTGTATAGGGTAAACCGCGTGTGCGCAGCGAAAATTTTTTATATAAAAAACTAATGGATGAAATTGATTTTTTCTTCCAGGATGACTCTCACATGGCGTGAAAGGGAGCACTCAGCTGTAGATAATGAAGTTATGGAGAATGATGAGGCATTAGATGCCTTACGAGGATGCGGATTGTTAAAATTCTTTAAGTTGCCGAATATGAAAGCAAATGTGCGTCTGCTCGAGAGACTTATTGATTACTGGGATGTCGAGGAAGAAGCTTTTATGATTGATCAAATGCCACTCAGGATAGAAGTGGAAGATATATATTTCATCACGGGCCTTTCCCGAAGGGGAGAGGTAGTCCACTCCCGGGGCAGGACCCGGAATAGTCTCAGCGTAGACGACTATGTACAACTTTACTGCCCAGGTCATCGGAAGGTCGGGAGTCAGATCTCGATCCCACACGTGGCGAGTTTGTCACTGCGGATAATCCTGTTCACCATAGCTCGAGTGAACGGGTCATCTTCGCTACATCAGGCATCACGAGTAAACATGAGCGTAGCAGTGGACTGTCTCACCACGGTGTTTGACTGGTGTACTCCTCTACTTGCCAACATGAAGGAGCAGCTTGCTTCTATCAGGAAGGGACAGACCAAGAACTTTGGGTATGGGACCATTTTATGCACATTTTTCTTCGAGAAGGTTCCTGCACTCCGCCCCAGGGTAGCAGTTCCCATCAGTAGTCCACGTGATCCACGTATGGGCCGGTGGGCTGACTTGATGAAACGTCTGGGGGGTGGGGAAGTGCCCAGGAATGCATTCGACGACGACTTTTTTGCTTGGTGGGAGCAACAGATCATCGCCATAGACGACTACCCCTATGCTGGACTGGATTTCCGAGGAGATCCTGACCTAGTACTGCCACCAGATGCAGCATGGGGCGAGATCGGTAAGATTTTTTGATTTTTATGATTTTATGATTTTTAGGATTTTTCAAGCATAATGATGAACTTTGAAAAATATATTTTTTTGATGAGATTCAAATGACTGATATGATGATCATGTTTCAGACATTGGGCCTGTGCGACCAGATGGATTCCCACGGCACGGACGGCGTGGCCGAGGAGCCGAAGAGGCGGCTACGGATGCGGAAAGGACCCTCGCCAACGTGCAGCGACACTTGGCGAGATTGAGCTATCAAGTACCGATGGCCGAGATAGAGGACCTTCCTCCAGATATGCAGCGTCATGTGGTTGGGATGCCACGTGACTGGGTTCGCGTTTTTCGGCGCGTGGCCAATGCTATAGTTAGTTATTTAGCTGCTCATCCAGAGCCGAGGCATTAGATATGCCTGACATGATTATGGGCATTTGAGTCCCAATTTTGTATATTTTTGGACACACATATGTACACTCGAGACGCTTTGTGATATATATATATATATACAGTTTGACTTTTTGATGCATGATTTTATGATGATGAATGATTGATATGCCAGTCTAATGCTTGATTAGCGATAGAATCAGCTAACCAATTTTGAGATCTTGGAATGTGCAAATAATTAATGTAAATAAATGATCTTTGCAACAACCTCACCCTTAAATATTGGCGATATAATGATGGATCTCTAACCCGATAAATGTTATTTAACTGAGACACTATCAATTGAGAATCAAGATACACTACCAACGAGTCGATCCCGTAAGAGATTGCCTCGGATAATAAATTGATAACAGCTGTATACTCGGCCATATTGTTTGAAGTAGGACCGATACACACGCCTCTCGATGTCATCAACTGACCAGTTGGGTAATAAAGTACCCAAGCTGCGGAAGCAAGATTCCGAGTGTGCCGACTAGCACCATCGGCGAATCCAAAATAAACCAAATCATCCATCAACACCTGCCAAAGCAGACCAAAAGTGCTGATATCAGAAAAACGCTCGATAAGATATGTACAAATATACATAAAATACAAAGAAGCCATTGCCTGGTAAAACTAAGCAAAATACTTCTTTAAATAGAGCCCATTTCGGGGCTCCGCCAGCTTGTTTCCTTCGAAATCAATTAACTCATACGATCCTTTTTCTAAGACTCGTTTGATAATGAAAGGACCGTACCACATAGGCTTGAATTTGCCTGCCCCCAAGGCATCCTTATCTTGGTCATAGACCAAGACAAGGTCACCTTCAGAAAAAACACGAGGTCTGACAGACTTATCATACTGAGTTTTGACCCTTTTCTTATGGGCCTCATTCGTCGTGGCGGCATCTCGACGCTGCTCATCGAGATGTTCCAGATGAACTAGGCGCTCCTCGAGACTCGAAGTCTCAGGAAGAAGCTCGACAGCCAATTTCAGAGATGGAATTTCACATTCGACCGGAAAGATAGATTCCACCCCGTAAACTAACTGAAAAGGAGTAAAACCAGTAGCCGTTTTAACGGAGGTTCGGTATGCCCAAAGAGCCGGATATAACATAATGTGCCAATTAGACCGATTTTTATCGATTGTCCGTTGGAGTATCGTCTTAAGAGTTTTATTGACCGCCTCGACCTGTCCATTGGCCTGAGGATAGTAAGGAGACGAATGCTCTTGACGGAAACCTAATTTAAAAGCCAATTCGGACATTAGCTGATTTTGGAAATGACTGCCATGGTCAGTGACAATCTCTCTTGGGATACCGAACCTTGAGATAACTTGATTGAAAAGAAACAAAGCTGCCGTGTCACTGTCGTTCTTATAAGTAGGCATGGCTTCAGCCCACTTCGTGAAGTAGTCTACAGCCACGATAATGTACTTGTGATTTGCCGCTGAAGGCGGATTACAAGTCGTAAAATCAATACCCCACTTAGTAAAGGGACCGACGGTGACAACGGGAAAAAGGGGAGCTGGATGCGCGCGCATCTTGCGAGTAAAAATTTGACACGGGTGACAGCGTTTTACCGCTTCCACACAGTCCTTAAAGAGTGAAGGCCAAAAGTAGCCGGCACGTAAGATGCGCTGGGCTGTAGCAAGCCCGGATAGATGACCACCACAAGCTCCACTGTGGCAATCATTAAGAACAGACTCTGCTTCCTCTAAGGTTAAACAACGTCGAAGAATTGAATCAACCCCTCGACGGTATAAAGTGTCACCAATGATAACATAGTTTTTAGCCAGGTGACGTAACTTGCGACGTTCATCCTTGGAGGAAGTAGAGGGAAACTTCGAAGTCTGGAGATAAACAATGATATCTCCATACCAAGGGTCTTGTGAAGAGATGAGGAATATATGTTCGTCGGGTAAACTTTCCTCATAAACAACATCCTCTCCACAAGGAAGCTCAGAAATTAGCTCCGCGAAGACCATAGATTTCTTAGACTTGGCGGACAAGAACTCGAGGTCGAATTCTTGTAAAATGACTATCCATCTATTATATTTGCCCCCAATCACTCGCCTACTGAGGACAAATTGGAATGGATTGACCGCCGCTAAGACAAAAGTTTTGCGTAGCAAAATGTAATGACGGAGCCTCTGGACAGCATGGACTGCTGCCAAGGCCAACTTCTCAACAGGAGAATAGCGGAGTTCAGGGCCTATCAAGCCTCGGCTCAAATAATAAATCACGTGCTCGACAAGAGCATCGTCTTCCTGAACTAGAACCATACCAATGGTAGATTCTGCTGCAGCGAGATATAAAAGGAAGTCTCTACCGTAATCCGGTGGACTCAAAAGCGGGGCAGAGACTAATGCCTTTTTCAAAGCATCAAACGACCGCTGCGCAAAGTCGTCCCACAGGAATGGAACTCCTTTCCGTAGCAAACGCATGAACCCTTTAGTGATCTCGGCATAGTTTGCTATAAACCTTCTTAAGAAATTGGCCTTCCCTTGAAGACTTTGAAGTTGACGAATTGAAGACGGGGGAGGCAACTGAACTATTGCCTCAACCTTGAAGGGATCAACCCGAATCCCTTCATTGGAAACTATAAACCCTAACAACCAACCTGATGTAACCGCGAAAATGCACTTATTAGGATTCAACCGGATTTTGTAAAAACGACATCGCTCAAAGACTAATCGAAGATGACTAGGATGATCAGTTCTCTTTCGAGAACGAGCAGCGAGATCATCTAAGTATGCCTCGATGATATGCTTGATGTCGTGGAAAGCGTAAGACATGGCCCGCTGGAAGGTGGCTCCAGCATTTTTAAGACCGAAGGGCATCTTTCGATATGCAAAGGTACCCCTAGAGTCCTTTGGGCTGAGACTCTACCAAACTGAAAATTGCTTATACAAAGAAACACACACACACAGCCATCTTTTTTACTTTTAAGCAAATTCTAATGTTTAGGGTACATACCTAAGGTCCTACGTCCGAGAAGACCGTTAGGGTGCAAACCCTTCTTGGAGTTCCCTTCTTCTTTCTCTGACCTGCAAGACAAACAAATCAAAGAACACAACAGTACATGTATAGAAGTTTATGTATAAATCATCTTTATGCTAAAGTTAGTTATAAATAATCTTTAAGTAACTACTTTCATAAGTATTCAACACAAGAATCTCATAAGCATAAAGAAAGATTATTCGGGAACAAAGACGTGTTTCTTTATATATAAAGGCAAATAAAGTACATATATCGGAAAGATATCACCTGAACACCTTCAGCAGGCTCCAAGCAAGCTTCCTCCCGGATTCGTTCCAGCCTCCAGCCTTCAACAAGAGCTCCTTCCAAGTCTTACTCAATGATGATGTCAAGAGTGAATGATCACCAATACACATGGAAACAAGGGTTTCCTATGCAAAATGGGGGAAGTGCAGGATGCACCAAGGACTTCAGACCTGGTCTAAGGGAAAAATCTCAGCATAATAATCTTGCTCTCCTTTCTCTCTCCCCTTGGCCTTCCCTTTGATGTCTTTTTATACCCTCTCCAAAGTAGTTTTTTAGTTAGGAGTTGGTTGGGAACAGTTGGGCCACGGGCACTAACAGGTGATCCAGCAGGTAAACCCGCGATCACCGCCCGAAAAAGAGGAAATTATATTTTTTTAAGTGTTTTAATAGATACACGCGGGTTGGGTATGACATACCCACGTGTACACGCGTTTAACACAGGGCAAAGTCGCGTACAGGGAATAAAACACTGTTTTTTAAATTTTTGGACCAGGTCTGGAAGGAGGGGTTGCCCTAGGCCATAAGTGCAGCATCACAAACCATAAGAGTGAGATTTGGAGCTATAACACCCCCCACATGCACCTGAATGACACTCATTCAGGACTTTTTCGGCCTCCTCATGGGTGAGGCACCTTCTCAGAACTGTATCAATACCACGACGGTAAAGTGTATCACCGACGATCATGTAGTCTTTTGCTTGGTATCGAATACATTTTTGTTCAGAGTGGGAGGTGTTTGGCCTAAATTTTTGGGTTTGGAGATAAATGATTATATCCCCATACCACTCATTGCTTGTAGATATCAGAAACAAACTTTCATCCACGATTGATTCTTCGGATGTTTCATCGTTGGACGACGATGGGAGATCGCATAATAATTCTGCGAAAACTAGAGCTTTCTTTGACTTGGATTTCACAAATTCCAGATCAAACTCTTGAAGGATTGCTATCCATTTTGAATATTTGCCCCCCAGCAACTGTCGCGACAATATATAAGTCATGGGGTTGCAATCTGACAGAATGGTAGTCTTCCGAAAGAGGACATAGTGTCGAAATCTTTGTATCGCTTGAACAGCTGCAAGCGCTAGTTTTTCAACATAAGAATATTTGCTTTCTGTATCATTTAAGTTCTTACTTAAATAATAAATAGGATGTTCAATTCCATCGACTTCTTGAACTAAAACCATTGCGATGGTCGTATCTGCTGCAACCAGATATAGGTTAAAATCTCTTTGATAATCAGGGGTGTACATTAATGATGCTTTCATTAGGGAATCTTTTAAAGCATCAAAGGAAGCTTGCGCAACCTGATCCCAGACAAAGGGTACTTCCTTTTTCAAGAGACGAGTATAACCTTTAGCAAGTTCAGCGTAATTTGGAATGAACCTCCTCAGAAAGTTTACTTTCCCTTGGAGTTTCTGAATCTAAAGCAAATTCGAAGGTGGAGGCAAATTTATGATTGCCTGGACCTTACACGGGTCGAGACGAATCCCATCCTTGGAGACTACAAAGCCAAGTAAACGATCAGAACTGACGCAAAATACACATTTGTGCGGATTGAGTCGTATCTTGTAGTGTCGGCAACGTAGAAATATCGCTCTTAAATGCTGCGGATGATCAGTCCGCTTTCGCGAATGAGCCGGAAGGTCGTCGAGGTATGGTTGAACGATGTTTTTGATGTCATGGAAGGCATAATTCATTGCCCTCTGAAATGTCGCCCCTGCGTTCTTTAAACCAAAGGGTAATTTTCGATATGCGAATGTGCCCCACGGACAGTCTTTGACTGGTCCTGTGGGCGGATATTTATTTGATTATACCCAGAAAATCCATCCATGAATGAAAAGATTTCGCATCCGGCGCATTCATCAATTATCTGGTCAATGAAGGGTGTAGGGTAGTTGTCTTTTGGACAAGCTTGATTTACATCCCTATAATTGACACACACTCTAATTGTCCCCTATTTTTTCATAACAGGGACAATATTCGATACCCAATTAGTTAGAGGAACCGGGTAGATGAACCCAGCATGGAGAAGTTTTTCAACTTCTGCCTTAATGGCAGCGGCTTTCTTGGGGTGCACCTGCCTTAGCCGTTGTCATACTGGTTTGACATCTGGATACATCTTAATTTCGTGTTTAACGATACTCGAGTCGATGCCTGGCATTTCACTGTATGACCAAGCAAAGACATCTCTGAATTCGCGAAAAAGAGCGTTATATATTTCCAGCTCTGAAGGAGAACAACATTTGCCGACATAAATATTCTCTACAACATCTGTTTTGGTCGAGATATTTATGGCTATAGTCTCTTCAATGTTGGATAAGTTTTGCTCGGAATCCACCGTATTTACAGTATTTTATAGAAAACCAACTACTGAAGGATGGTAAAGGTCATTTTGAGTATCTTCTTCATAATCCGGAAGAAGGGAACGATGGTGGGAATCATTCCATGGTGCTCCTTCAATTACCATAGCTTGGAGAATTCCTTCGTTGGTGTCATGCACTTGCGACCAAGGATCTGAAGGAGTACCATATTCTCTAGACCCATCTATCCAAACGCTTGATGAGCGTTGATTTGGGTTTGCCTCCCATGCCAGAAACATTGATTGCTATAATATTTCTATTGGGCTCGGGGGCAAAACCATCGCATGATCCATGTTGATATCGTTTTTTGAGATCTTTGTGGAAGATATCATGTTGCAGGTTCCTATCGACGCTACTTCCGCCAGATTGATTGGAGGTGGAAGAGCGAAAGTTCCCATTAGTATAGGATCTTTTAGTAGGCCTGCTCCGATATTCTGAAGCGAATGGGGGCTTCCATGGATCATGGGAATGCTTCCTGTAACTTGAGAACCATTGGGGAAGAAGTTTTGTTAATCGACGATTGTAATCCCTCCCTGAAAGGGAAATGCAATCTTCCTAAAATAGGTCGACACAACAGCTGCCATGGCATATATCCATGGTCGTCCCAGTAGGATGTTGTAATCAAGATTCCCATCGATGACTTCAACATCTATTTCTACTGTTTTCCCTCCTAGTTCAACTTTCAAGTTATTTAGGATACCGTATGGGGTATATGTCCTTCCGTCGAATGCTTTTAATGTCGTCGCAGACCGCGACAAGTTTGGAGATCCTAAAGTTTTCCAGCAACTCATCAACATAATACATGTAGATGCTCCCTCATCAATAATCGTTCGGTGAACAGTTTTGTTGAGGGCTTTCACTTGAACAAGGAAAGCTAATTGAGCTGGTAACTGAGGATCGTACCCTTTGTGGTCGAAGGATACAAGATTGGAATCCTTTGGATCAATCCCACCAATGGCTGATAATAAAGCCTGCCTTTGGGATGGGCAATTTTGTAGTACTTCAAGAGTCGACATAGCGGATGGCGATTGGGCCAAATCTTCCACTATGTTATAATGTTGTGCCACTCTAGCGCGGGGATTAAATGTCGACTTGTGTACTACTCCCTTCGGCGGTTTTATTGTCAATTCAGGGATGGTGGGTGGTACAACTTCTGTCGAAGTTGTTGTCAAACTACTTGGTTGATTTTTATCCTTGTTGTTCGACAGCTACGGATTCCCATAATCTTTGTTCCTTGTTGAAATCAAAGCCTCATTCTGCTATTTTGAAATCGACAACATTAGCACTTGAGACGGGGAAGCATTTCCACTTTCAACCAGATTTGTTCCTGGATTTGGAAACGGATCAGTTAACACTGCTGAGGTTTTCGAACTTTTAAAGAATCTCTTAAGCTCAGCTTTGTATGGACATTCTTTCGTCCAATGATCCTCATCGCATATATGACACCCTGCAGGGGGTTTCCTATTTCCAGGAGGGTTTGAAGAAGATTTTTCAGGAGATGACTCATCCTGTTTCTTCTTCTTCCCTTTGCCTTTCTTCTTGCTTCTTGGTTGTTTGGTTTCTTTGCCTTTATCTGTCGACACGACATTTACTTCCGAAGCAAGAAGTTCGTCTTTTTCATTTTGACCTGAAATCTTATGGGCCTTCTTGGATGTAGCCTTTGTCGATTTCGTGTCTGTTGTGCCAATCACGCCATCGCCGGCATGAGAGTCATTGTTCGATTTAGGAGGAGGAGGAATTGAGAATTCCGGTCTAGGGGTGTCAGGTATTTTGTCGTAGAGCGTGCCGGACTGAGTGTAAATCAAGTCCAGATATTGTGCACGAGCGATCACTTGCTCTTCCATTACGACTCCCCCCTTTGCCACATCTTCCGTGATGGAAGGCAGTAATGACTTGATAAACCATTCAGCTAATAGCTGATCGGGAACGTACGTTTTCACCATCCTACGACGACGTCGCCACTCATGTATATGATCAGATATATGAGTGGCCGTTGTCTGTTTGAAGTTGGTAAGCAGTTCTGTTCCCATTTCATACCTTATTGGTAATTGAAAATGGGTTAAAAAGGTTGTGGCTAAGGTGTTGAAGTTGTCGAACGAAGCTCTAGGCAATTCAATGTACCATTTTGCCGTTGGACCCGTTAACGTCCTCTGAAAGAGGCGAAGTCTTATCGAATCATCATTTAGGGTGTTTGATGAACACCATAGATGAAAGGTCATCGTGTGATTCGATGGATCTTCACCCGGATTTCCATTAAATTTAGGAATATCTGATGGAAGTTTATGCGGAATCGCTGGCCACCAAGGGGCGTAAGCAATTGGATCGTTTGTTAACCAGTTTAAATCAGGTAACTCTAAAGTTGCCACGAACGGTAACTGTTGATTCAGGTTGGGTGAAGCATACCCAGGATACGATGGAATCGCCTAAGCAGTTGGTCTTTGCATACCGGCATAATGCATTTGATGCTGGTATGTTTGGTAAGGTTGGTGGACTTGACCATTATAGAATGGTTGATTTTGACCGTTTTGAATGTACGGCTGTCCACTGTTTGCAAAGATCTCCTGCTCAGCACCTTGGTATACTTGTTGGAATTGTGGTTATTGGTATTGCACCAGCCACGGTTGTGAAGCCATGTGTTGTTGCCCGATACTAACCGTTTGACCAAGGTGAGGGGTAATTGTACCCGTCTGGGCCTGTGTCGCCCCACTAGTCGGCGATTGTGGTTGAGTCGCAGGGTCAAGGGGCTGTTGCATTACAACCTGAGAAACCTGAGGTTGGCATACAATAGGCAGCGCTTGAACTTGTGACACCGTCACAATGGCTGGCATTGTCGGTATGTTCGACACAGGTACGCATTGTTGCATCGAATACACAACTCTTAGTTGTTGAGGTAGTATAGGTACCCAACCACTTGAGGTAATTCTAGTATAACCTGAATGCTGTTGTGAACTCCCATATGGATATCCTCTCGGAGGGGATAATGAAAGGGCATACTGCCCCCCATATAGTGGTAATCCAGAACTCAAGGGAATTGTTTGCCCTTGGGGACTGGACTGCCCAAATTGACCTCCAAATGGATCAATTTGTCGAGACTCAACATAAGAGTTTCCGGATATTATTCCGGATGAACAAACAGGAACAGACCAGACTGTCGAAATAGCCCCTGAGTGGGCTTCTTCTAGCGGTTGTGAGCTAGTCGGGACAGATGGTATTCTGGCGAACATCGTCGGAGTGACAGCAGGGATTTCTGTCGTCGCTGTGTCAGAAGACACAGTCCTAGATGTTGAAAATTGTTCAGACATTTGTAGTCTATCCAAAAGATTACCTAGCGATTCTACAGGAACTTCCGCTGGTGGTAGACTAACTTCTGATGTCGAAGGATATAGAATGATCCCGACTCCAAAGTGCATTGGAGTACTTGTTTGAGGATCTTCTACAATTTCTTCTATCGCAATCAGACTAGGTGGAAGGGGAAGACTGCCAGGTCCATAAAATATTTCTGGTGCCGAAGAAGCAGCGACAGATGTTTGAAGAGTAAGACTCTCTGAACTGGTTATAGATGGAACTGGTTCAGTAACACAAGTGTTTATTCTCAAACTAGGATCAGTACCACTGTCCTTCTGTGGTTGTTGAACTTCTTCTGTTGAGGCAGGGATTCCAGAAATGTTTCGAGTAATCGGAGTCTCTAATGTCATTGGAACACTTGTTCTAACTTTGATAGGAGACTTGGATCTGGTTAAACGAGTTCGCTTTCTCCGTACTGGTTTCGCTTCCGGAGACAAAGACGGTTGACTCGTAAGCCTCCGCGAACGACGGGGTTTCAATTGACTTTCTTCCACGATTGCGGATTACTCGATCAACTAAAATAAAAGGGAAAGTATGTTTCTGTATTAAATGAATTTTAGACGCTTTTGACACAACTTTTTTTCTCAGTTTTTAAGAGTCGAGAAAAAACAAAAGATGACTCTAGTCTCCTTCGATTTTTAATGAGCCTGAAGTGACAAGTGCTCAGATGGACCTTTTCTGTTAAGGAGTCTAAAAAGGAACGAAAGGGACTGCTCTGGAGGTCTAGGTAGAGGGAGTACCAAACCAATCGCAAAACTGCAGAATACTTTTTACGGTACGGCAGTCAATCTTCCCGAATGCTGTGTTCAGTGCATTGCGATCAGTAGGGCGGTCGACACAGCTTCCTATGGATAAAGGTTTTAAGCCTATAGGGGTCTCCCAATATATACTTGACGGTACGTGGGAGCACAAGTCCGTACTAGCACTTATCGTCTCAAAGTGGAGGAATCACCCAACCATCAGTGAGGACAATAGCTACCAGGCTTTACGACGCCGGAATACGTCTCTAGCCTAGACCTCTAAATGTTGTGCGTTAAGTTCCAAAGCGTTGTTAAGTTCATTGAATTTATTTTAGGTTGATCTTTCTTATGAAGTTTGCCTTTTGGGATCACCACGAGATGTAGATGTAATTCCTAAAATGCAATCTAAAGATGATAAACAAACTTTTATCTCTTCTCAGCAATGAAAATCCTAGCTACAAGGGAAAAGAAAGACACAATCTTTTCGCAAAGAGCAAAGAGCACACTGTAAATGCACTTTTCCTAAATCAAGCCAAACAGACTGCCAATATGCAAATGCACATGCATGTGTTTTGTTTTTCACTTTCTTAATATTGATGCCTAAAAAGAAAGTTGTTGTACAAATCTGAATTTGCTTTCAAGTGACAAACACAAACAAGCTTCTTTTCGAAATCAAAAGGTAGAGATGATTACGACACTTTATGATTTTGAAATAAATACTCGTTTCGACACTAGAAAGTCACAAATTCAAGCCAAGGGCAAAAGTAAAAGCATAATCGACTGTCAACGGCAAATAAACTTTCTCCTATGATCAAAATCGACACTTGCGACAGATCTGAATCAAAGGATGACAGTATGACTATTCTACTTTTGCAATGGAAAACTGTAAATGACGTAACAAACACACAAAAACATCTACAGTTTATTTTATACAACTGAGGCAGAATTATAGCAAGGAAAAGGGGTTTTTAAACAGACACATACACTGATCACAGGCTGCAAAAATCAGAGACAAAACTGGAAAGAATGAAGCACTAGAACCTCAGCTGCACAAGGCTAGGCTGATCAGCGCACCTGTTACACAGAGAAACTGGATTGCAATGCAGGTTGCCCTCTCGGGAACTATGCTGAAATGCAGGAACTCTTTACAGTACCTGCACTGGGGCAGAAACGAGAATTCTATTCGGGTTCTGGGTCACGGTTTGCAGTTTAATCTATGGTTTTTGGCCAAGTGAAAGCAATCAGTAATGCACAATCAGAGGGTAGATTTAAAGAAGGTCTAAGAGCTATCACAAAGGGCAATCAGATCATTTGTGAACCAGCTGTTCAAATCATAAACAGATCCAGTGAATGGATTGAAGCAGCAGATGTCTACTTTGCATTTGTTAATGGCAAACGCAGTTCGATTTGCTACTTCTAAGTTTATGAAACAAACAACAAGAGAAACACAAACAAACTAACTAGACAATCGTCTCCCCAGGGGAGTCGCCATTTTGTTAACGGGAAAAGTGTCTATTCAGAACGACCCTATCCCACTAAGATGTGACAGTGACCTTAGAAACAAACAGAGAAAACTACTTTTGTATTCTTCTTTATGAACTATAAACAAAGAGAAATAGGATGAACCAACCTGTGTCTTGCGTTAGTCCTTTGATCCAATCTCTCTCCTCTTTGACAGCTTCCAGCTACCTGCTCCCTTACTTGCCCAGCTTTACCAAGTTCCTGTAAGATCACAGAAGAAGAAAACTACACAAAGACATGGATTTATATTCATAAATAGCTTAGGATCAGATTTAAGCTAAACATACAAATGTAACAAGCATCAATGATACACAAGCATGTAGGAGAAACTCAAATAGTTTTATTGATATAACAAGAAGATCCAGGAGGAGTTACAACCGATGATTCCTAATCCAGCATCAACCTCCCAGCAAAGAAGCCCCTCTTCACCTCCAACAAAGCATAAATCACCCAATACTCTGATATCTATCTCAAAACCAACAGCGATTCTTTGCAATGTGCAAAATTCCAGCCTCTGGATCTCTGGGATGAGGGATCCATATATAGATGTATGCAAGGAGTATGAGTCAGCTTATGATTTGACTAGTGTCTTCTCTCTGTCAGTTCTTGCTTCCACTTGGAGACTGAGAGCCTCTTACTCATCCTTGGTCGAATTCAGTGAAGCAAGTGTCATTGGAGAAGATTCTGGAAGCTTCCATTGTCTCTCCACCTCATGGAATGACTCTGACACTTGTCATTTCCTGCTCAACACACCCTGGTAGTGCATTTAGGTGCGTTGCAACGCACCTAGCTAGTGGACTTGGGTGCTATGCAACGCACTTGGCTAGTGGAGCAGCTGAAATGATCTTGATTTGACTGATTCTGAGCAGTTTCTGGTGGAGAACTTCTGGGAGAAGCTGTAATTTGTTGACCTTGTTCCTTTAGGAGTTAGAACAACACTTTTAGGGACTTAGGAGCCCTTGGTTTATGGACTTTTCGTGCTTAGAGTTGTAAGGCACAAAAATGTCTATAACAATGATAGCCCCTCTAATGCTAAACATTAACAGCACATGAATAAATGCAAAACAGGCACAGCCTGGAACAAGAAGAAGAAGTGGATAGTGAGCAATTAACAGCAAAAGAAGCTTGCATTAGCTAAAAATGAAGACCGGACGCTGCAGGTGTCATAGTAGTTACAATATCCAGAAGTTGAACCTTACAGCAGAATAACACTCATCAACCTGATTACATTCTATTTTTTGGTATATATAGAGTTTGTTTACAAAAATCTCTGCTAGGCTATGCGTGGAGGGGTCATAACTAACCACCAACCGCATTTACAATTAGATATGGGTCTCTGATACAATTTGATTTTTTTTAATGAACAAAATGGCTCTTTCTGTACTTTGATGTCCTTCCTGAACAGGTGAAATATTAACTAAATAAACTTCAATAACTGCTGCATTCATTGAGCTGCTCGAAGATCGTCCTTCTCATCCTTGGCCGCACTATTACATGAATGCAGGTAGCTGAGGATTTAACACGCTAAGCACTGGATCATTTCCTCCTTCTTCGCGCGCATGGGACAAGCCCAAAGACTCTGAAAAATGCATTGAAAATGGACGAAAAGCTGAGAAAGAATGCTAGCCATTGGATAGTTCAGATGGATGGCCAAGATCACTCAACGAGCAGAGTTGGGAGAAAACAGGAGCGCGATTGAATATTAGCCGTGGATCTGACAAATCGAACGGAGGCGATCAACGTATGGAAGCCATCGAGAGCAAACAGGATTGGAGGGACGAGGGCCATCCGATCGTAAGATTGACGATCAGACGGTCGACGGGTGGCAAAGATGCGAGAGGGTTAGCAAGCGGGGAGCCGAGTACGATGGCGGGAAGCAGTTTCCCCGCACTACTTATGGGAAATGGCGGTAAACGTACAGGGAGGGTGCGATACGAGTCAACGAGTGCCCTGTGGGTTATTAGTCGTGCAGGTTCGCGGAGCAAGGGAAGCGTATGGCGTCAGATCAATAGGCGGAGGATCGGAAGGCGAAGAATTAACACACATGTTTGGAATGATGTGACAGGTATGGGCCCCGCCGGGTTATAATTTTTTATTATATTATATGCGCGTGGGATTAAACGAAAAAAGGTTTATACAAGGTTTTAAAAGGCTTTCGGGCTTTTATAAAGGGTAACGGGGTTTAATGGGTTTTAAACAAAAAGAAGCTCGAGAGCCCGAAAAACGGTTTATGAGGGGTTTTGAGACAAAAATAGGGATAAAAGGGGTTTAAAGGGAAATAAGGGGAATTTATGAGGAATGAGGAAACGGAGGTGGCGGGAGCTATAAGGGAATAATGCAAATGAAGGGGAAGGACACAATAAATAGCTGCAAACCCTCTGCAACCCAAACCAGCACTACCTCACCTAATTTTATCCATCAAATGTTGCAAACTGTAGCAGAGCTAACACTGTCTCCTTCTGGGGATGAGATCCTCCCTGTGAAGTCTCAAGAACCTGTAAATCAATGCCTTTCTAGCTGAAAACAAATTAGCCAAAATTCCTAGTGTTCCATTGGGCATGGAGTCTACTGCATCTGTACTAAAACTAATAAAAACACAATATTTACAGCTTTAAGGCCAAAAGGCCTTAAACAACATAATTTTTCAGAAAACGCCCATTGAATGAGTCATCAAAGACTTTCTCTCCTCCCATACTTTTCAGTATGAAGGTGTTGTTCCCTTGAACTTGTGAAATGATGAAAGGCCCTGTCCAGAAAGCATCAAATTTCCCATGATTGCCTTTCTTTTCCTTTAGTGCATCCCATTTCAAAACCAAGTCACCAACCTAAAAATTATTTGTTTTTGCCTTCTTGTCAAAGGTTTCCTTGATCTTTCTCTGATGTGTTGCAGCCTTTTCAACCAGCTGTTCTCTAATCTGATGTATTTCTGCTAAATCAGTGATCCTCTTTGCCATGTCTTCTTCCTCATCCTGCTCTTCTTGAAGGAATTTTGCCACAGGAAGAGTTAACTGAATTGTGAATATAGCCTCAGTGCCATACACCATCTTGAATGGAGAACTCCCTGTGGATTTCGTAATGGTCACTCTGTCAGCCCACAGTGCATACTTGAGCTTTGAATCCAAATTATTTTTATTGTCCTCTAACAGTTTTTTAATTATCTTGATCAAACTTTTATTAGAGGATTCTGCCAGACCATTTCGTTGAGGATAATAAGAGGTGGAATAAACAAGTTTAATGCCCATTGAATCACACATTTCCACCAATTCTTTTTCCCTCAAAGCTGCTGCATTATCTGTTATTAACTTATGTGGACAACCAAATCTGCTGAAGATATTCTCTGTCAAAAACTTCATGACCACATTATGATCAGCCTTCCTGGTAGGGACTACTTCAATCCACTTAGTGAAATAATCAGTGGCTACTAATATCCACCTGTGCTGGCCACTGGAATGTGGATTGATTTCTCCAATGAAATCCAAGCCCCATTGCTGAAAAGGTCCTTTTGCCTGAATTGGTTTTAGGGGCAGGGATTTCAACTGCTGCTTTCCTTCAAATCTTTGGCACCTGTCACAAGATTTAACAAAAACAAATACATCAGAAAATAAAGTGGGCCAATAGTACCCAGCTCTGAGAATTTTATGGGTTGTAGTCTTCCAATAATGGTGCCCTCCACACATGCTGGAATGAAACTGCTGCATCACTTGTATTGATTGCTCTTTGTCCAGACACATTAAAAACACCCCAGATGGATCCCTCCAATAGAGCAGATTTTCCATAATGCAATACTTTGCTGCCCTAAGTTTCAAAGTTCTAGCTTGACTTTGAGTAAGTTCTGAAGGGATTTCTAGCTTCAGCAAAAATTAATTATTGCAGCATACTAGTTACATGAAGCTAGATTTTCGGGCACTAGCTACTTTCTCTCTGTTTCAGTTGCTTCCTCTTCTTTTTCTGTCTGACCATTTTCTATGGTAGCGCACAGGAAATCAATATCTAAAGATCTACAATTTTCTTCAGCCAATAACTTGGCAAGCCCTTGACCTCTGACCAGCTTGGTGGGCTTCAGCTCAATATTAAATTCAATCAATTTTGCAATCCATTTTGCCCTTCTTCCATCAACATCAGGTTGTGTTAAAACATCTTTTATTGCAGTAGAAGGTACATATGCAATTATCTTAGAATGCAAGATATAAACTCTGAAAGCTTTCAAGGATTTGATAAGAGCATATGCCTGTTTTTCAATAATATTATAACTCAGTTCAACATCCCTCAAATTGTTGCTGAAAAATGCCACCGGATGCTCTGAACTTTCTTCATCTGCCTGCAATAAAACAGCTGCAATGGTGTCTTCAGAGGCAAATGAAAATATGTGGAACTCCCTACTGTAGTCTGGACTTATTAATGTGGGAGCCTCCATAATAGCTTTCTTAATGGACTCAAAGGATTATCTTGCTGCATCAGTCCATCTTACCTCTAATTCTTTCTTCAACATGGAGGTCACATGCTTAACCATCTCTGCAAAGTTTGGAATAAACCTCCTTACAAAATTTATTTTTCCCAAAAAAGACTGAATATCCTTCTTTGATCTAGGGACACTCAAAGTCTGAATTTCTTTAACTCTTTCTGGGTCAATTTGAACACCTGCAGTAGACACAATATGTCCTAACAGCTTGCCTTCATGTAAAGCAAATTGTGATTTTTTGGGATTGACTAAAATTCCAAACCTTCTGCACTTCAAGAACACTTTTTTCAAATGCTGCAAATGATTTTGATGGCTACTGGAGTAAACTGTTATATCATCAAGGTAGATAAGCACAAATTTGTCCTTCTCTCCCATAAATGCTATATCCATAGCTCTATGAAAGGTGGCTCCAACATTCATCAATCCAAATGGCATTTTGGCATACATAAAAGTGACCCAAGGCGTGGTAAATGCAGTCTTTTCTTGATCATCTAGGTGCACATCAATCTGATTAAAGCCTAAAAAGCCATCCAATAAAGACATTATTTTGGCACCTGAGACTTTTTGCAACAAATGCTCCATCTTTGGTAGAGGATAGTTGTCTTTCTTGGAGCATTTGTTTAAATTTCTGAAATCAACACACAGTCTAATTTCTCCACTTTTCTTCCTCACTACCACCAGATTGGCTACCCATTTAGAAGATCTAAGAGGAACTATGATCTTGGCAACCAACAACTTTTTAATTTCTTTTTCAATTAGAGGAAGAAGCATGGGATTTATTGGTCTCAACTTCTGTTTGAAAGGAACAGTGTCTTTCTCCAGAGGGATTTTATGCTGAATTATGTTCTTGTCATATGTTTTTAGATCACTATACTCCTAGGCAAACATATCAGCAAATTGCCTCATTAAATTGCAGTATTCAACACTTTGATCAACAGACAAATGAGTGGACAAATTTACATATTTAGGCTGACCTGGACTTCGTATATCATGCTTACAGACTGCAGATTGGTCTTCTTTTTGGGCAGCCTTGTAAGGCACATCATTTTGATCAAACAGTCTTTCAAGAGGAATTAGACCCTTAGGAATATGATTACTAGGAAGCTAGACAATGTTGTCTTTACCAATTTTATTTCTAAGCTGGGGTTGGTGGCTTTCTTCCAAGGCTTCATTTTCTTGGTCAATTTGCATCTCAGAAAATTCATGAATGACTTGCAAGAACCTATTCAACTCATTATCATCTTCAAAAACTTTCCAATGGCGGACATTGTCAGGCAAGGATGGTCTGTACCTCATTTTCACTTCATAAACTAGTTTGGGAGGCATGGGAGGGATAAATAGACTAGTAGAAACAGTAAGGGAATTAGCAAGCTGATTTTGGGCTCTAGGAATGTATGAAATACAGAAAAAATCAAAAGAATCTCTGATTCTCCATACCTCATCTCTATATGCTTTTAGCTTTGGGTGCTTTGCCTGAAATGTTTTATTTACTTGCTGAATGATTGAATCAGCATCTCCAAATACCTTCAGACTCTTGATTCCTCTGTCTTTTGTTGCATTAAGGCCTAACAACAGAGCTTCATATTCTGCTATGTTGTTTGTGACTTGGAAAACCAGCTTAAAAGACAGCTGAATGCTTTCTTTCTCTGGAGACACTAGCACCACCCCTGCTCCTGCAGTCTCCCTAGAACATGCTCCATCAAAGAACAACTCCCAAATCTGACTTCCTTGCTCTTTCTCGGCCTGAACTATTGGTTTCCTGATCTGCATTACGGCCTTCTAAGATTCTTCTATTTGGAGAATACATGCTCCAAAATCAGTGTCCACTGCATATATTTGATGATTTGTAGGATTCTTCTCATCACTGATAATGTATGCCAACTGTGCCTCTCTATACAATCTCCTGCTTTCTCCTCCAAAAACTAGGACAGTGGCATAAGATATATCATTTTGTAAGGTCTCACCTAGTCTCTTAATCCACCCTCTGGATAACAACATGCCAAACTTGGGAGGGACATCTGCTACCACAATATCCATCACCATACTCTTCATAGGCAGCTGAGTTAAGGTAATGGCTAGATCTTTAATCAATCCAAGACATTTCACCTTCCTTGAATCAAAAGAAAATAAATCATGACAGGGTCTAGTGATATCAAGGCCTAACTCTTCCATGACAGTTTTAGGCATTAAATTGTGGTTGGCCCCTGTGTCTAGCAGGAAATTGTGGAGGATTTTGTCATGAATGGTTAATGAGACATAAAAAGATGGAGAATTATTATCAGTAGGTTCAATCATGGGGCTGAGCACAATGGCAGACTTGTCATCTTGCAAATTGACAGATTCAGTGGAGGTTTGTTTGGTTTCCAGCTCAAGGGCTTCAAGGATAGGCTTCCTAAATACTTCACTCTTCACGAACTCAACCAGAGGCACATATATTTTCAATTTCTAGACTTCCGAATCAAAGTTGAAAGAAGAAGATGACTTATCAGAACCTTTTACCTCTTGAACTGGAGCTTTGACGATGATTGGATCAGCTGCTGGTCTTCTCTGCTTGATATTCTCTGGTTCTGTTTGGACAACATCTCTTTGGACAGGATTCTCCTTGGCATTTTTTGCATTGGATCTCAGATTATATCTCTGCTGGTCACCAGTTTGCAGAACAACTCCTCTGTCCCATTCTTGATTGTCTTGTTCCAGCAGCAATGATTGTTCATACTCAGCCAATGTAAAAAATGCAGTGCTGCCTTTATCTTCCATGCAATGAATTTCATCCTCATTTTCTTCAAATTGTTCCTCCTCCATGACTACATTTTGGAAAGTGGTTTTAACTTTCTGATCTTCCATTGTTTTCTCACCCTTCTGCATTATTTGTAACAGTTCATTTGCTCTTCTGAATGGATTGGGGTTTCTTGGAGCAAATGTGTTTTGTTGCCTTGTTTTTGCTGAATTCTGCTCAACCTCTAGCTTAGAAATTTTAGCAGCCAATGACTCTATCATCTTAGTCATCTTGTCTAACTTAGGCTCTGAAGATGATGTAGAAGAAGTAGAAGCCTGACCTCTCTGCCTCCTTCTGTCAGCTTGACTTAGCTTTTCAGTAGCCATTATATTAGACTCAACTTCTAGGGCTGCATCCTGCATGTCTGCCAGTGTAGCACATCTTCTTTCTCTCAACAACAGGCAGAAATCAAAGTCAAAAGCATTGGCACAAGTGAGTTTGGCAGAGGTAGGAGTAGGCTTTACCTCAGCTGGTATCTTACTATACATTCGATTGAATCTTTTATTAAAATCAGGCAAAGATTCACCATTTTCCCTCTTCAAGTTACCAAACTCAGTATGGTAATACAGCA
Organism: Pinus tabuliformis; assembly: GCA_031772625.1. Classification (NCBI taxonomy): domain Eukaryota; kingdom Viridiplantae; phylum Streptophyta; class Pinopsida; order Pinales; family Pinaceae; genus Pinus; species Pinus tabuliformis. The sequence goes on along the minus strand of CM062811.1, from coordinate 440,347,160 downwards.
AGTCTTTTTTATCTCCCCATTACTTCAAGAACACATCATATAATTCTTCAATATCTGTTATAGATCTCTAGGATAATTCCCTAAACCACTTCCTAGCCTCTCCATCAAGGCTCTGGGAAAAAACTCTCATCCACACATCATTTTCACTTATATCTAAATTATCAGCATAACTGTAAAAAGCTTCTAAGTGTTCTTTTGCTGTTACTCCCTCTATACCAGTGAATTTAGGCATATATTTCTAATATTCCCCCACAGGCATAGGATTTAAAGGCACAAGAAATACTAATGGTCCATATCTGGCAGCTACAATTCTTTCTATCCTCGTGGATGCTTGGTGGCCTGCCATGACTGGAATAGGTGAAAGAATACTAGCAGCTTGAATGGTAGGAAGTAATGTAATGGATGACAGAGATAAAGGGATGTTTTGGACTGAATGGGAACCTTTCTTTAGACTAAGATTCAAAGGGGAACTAACTGCATAAGGGGCTGAATTAATCTCTGAAGGAATTTCTTTATTAAAAGTGTTGATTTCTAAATCTTCAAACTGTAAGTCTTCAGCAACAACTTTATCTTTCAGAGATGCATGAGACTTCTTAGGCTTACCTGATCCTGATGCCCCATTCTGTGATGCTTTCTTCAATTTGACAGTCCTCTTAGGTTCAAGCACTGGTTCAGCTAGTAATTTCTAAGGATTTCTTCAAGTATGTCTCACAAACTAAGCCAGAACGTCAATGTGGAGTCGCCAAAGGATGGTCTTCCTCCAATGGAGTTGCCAGATAGATGATTACAACCAAAAATTGTGTTCAAACCTTGTCTATCATCAAAGCTTGAAGCTATGTCGTTTTCCCAGGGAAGCTGAGCTTCAATTCTCCTCTCCTCTGCAACGGCGTCAATTACTGTTATCACCCCAAGAAACTCTCCTAGGTTGTATCTCAGAGATGCTCGAGAACATTACAAACTCAACAAAAATGTTGGAAAAATGGTGGATGAATGAAAGAAATGTTGAATATTCAAGCCAGATAACCACTCCTACTATGCTTAACCCCAGACATGGGTGAACACCCCCAGACTACAAGGCTTTAGACCACCACTTACTAACATTTTAAACAAAGTGTGATGATGGAGAAGACTGACCACACCAGCAGATGCACAGGACCCTGTGATGGCCAGCTGCAACCAGTTAAAAGGTTTGTAAATCTGTTTTCTAATACATAAACAGGATGACAACTCTCTAGCATTAAAACAACAGAAACTTGCATACAAATTCAATGATACATGCTAAATCCTAACACAGAGGTGGGATGACAACCCCTCTAATGCTAAACATTAACAACACATGAATAAATGCAAAACAGGCACAGCCTAGAACAAGAAGAAGAAGTGGACAGTGAGCAATTAACAGCAAAAGAAGCTTGCATTAGCTAAAAATGAAGACCAGATGCTGCAGGTGTCATAGCAGTTACAATATCCAAAAGTTGAACCTTACAGTAGAATAACACTCATCAACCTGATTACATTCTGTTTTTTGGTATATATAGACTTTGTTTACAAAAAACTCTACTAGGCTATGCATGGAGGGGTCATAACTGACCACCAACCGCATTTACAGTTAGATATGGGTCTCTGATACAGTTTGATTGTTTTTAATGAACAAAATGGCTCTTTCTATACTTTGATGTCCTTCCTGAATAGGTGAAATATTAACTGAATAAACTTCAATAACTGCTACAATCATTGAGCTGCTCGAAGATCGTCCTTCTCGTCCTTGGCCACGCTGTTACATGAATGCAGGTAGCTGAGGATTTAACACGCTAAGTACCGGATCATTTCCTCCTTCTTCGCGTGCATGGGATAAGCCCAAAGACTCTAAAAAATACATTAAAAATGGACGAAAAGCCGAGAAAGAATGATGGCCATTGGATAGTTTAGATGGACAGCTAAGATCACTCGACGGGAAGTGTTGGGAGAAAATAGGACCGCGATTGAATATTAGCCGTGGATCTAACAAATCGGACGGTGGAGATCGACGTATGGAAGCCATCGATAGCAAATAGGACTGGAGGGACGAGGGCCGTCCGATCACAAGATTGACGATCAGACGGTTGACGGACGGCAAAGATGCGAGAGGGTTAGCGAGCGGGGAGCCGGGTACGGTGGCGGGAAGCAGTTTCCACGCACTGCTTATGGGAAATGGTAGTAAACATACAAGGAGGGCACGATACGAGTCAACGAGTGTCGTGTGTCTGATTTGACAGGCGCGAAACCGCTTTCCCCGCAGATTATTAGTTGTGTAGGTTCGCGGAGCGGGGGAAGCGCATGGTGTCAGATCAACAGGCGAAGGATTGGAAGGCAAAGAATTAACACACATGTTTGGAATGATGTGACAGGTACGGGCCCGTCGAGTTATAATTTTTTATTATATTATATGCACGCGGGATTAAACGAAAAAAGGTTTATATAGGGTTTTAAAAGGCTTTCAGACTTGTATAAAGGGTAACAAGGTTTAATGGGTTTTAAACAAAAAGAAGCTCGAGAGCCCAAAAAAGGGTTTATGAGGAGTTTTGAGACAAAAACAGGGATAAAAGGGGTTTAAAGGGAAATAAGGGGAATTTATGAGGAATGAGTAAACGGAGGTGGCGGGAGCTATAAGGGAATAATGCAAATGAAGGGGAAGGACACAATAAATAGCTACAAACCCTCTACAACCCAAACTAGCACTGCCTGACCTAATTTTATCCATCAAATGTTGAAAACTGTAGCAGAGCTAACAGCCATTTTCCAAAATTATGAGCAACATTATGCCAAATATAAACCATATTATTATTTGTCTTGTAGGCTACATATTGTTATTCACTAGCAAAACAAAATTTCAAAGGTACGTTATATTTCCTCTTTTACTAACTATTGTGAACCTTTATGCACTGGACTTAGAAGGAGAACTCAAGAGGAGAGGGAGATTTGTCCATGAATGAATTCTACAATCAAAGCACCTTGAGAACAGAGGCATACTAGTAAAACGAGCATTCACGAACTGAGGACTGACGGCAGAGCATTGTGTTAAATATAATAGCAACAAATTACATGTATTACATTTAGTAATTTAAACATATTGACAACTATGTTACGAAGTGCCACATATTTAATATATATTATTAAATATTAATGTATATGATATAATCTATTTTTATGTATTTATGTGTTTATGTGTGCTACATGTCCTCAACAAATGTCATATATGTATGCGCGACACGTCATCAACGTGCATTGAAATTCCCATGCAGGAGGGAATCGATGGTCTTTCACCTATAATTACATTTGATCTAATGCATTCCTTTCCAATAGCTTGACCATCACCCAACACCTAGGCGAGAGCCCAACTAAATCGACAGGCCTTTATCTATTCTCAAAATGGCTCTACCTTCTAGTCCATGCCTGGATTTGGAACTGTTCACTCTGAATCTTTATATGCATCCACAACTATGTCCACCTCCAAGGATCTCAGTGCTGCTTTCCCTAGACATTGGGGATATTACACAGTCGTGCTAGCTCTGTTATCTCCTTTGCTTTTTATGCCTCTCTTGTTGCTCCATGTGCTGATACATCTAGCATAGCAAGCACCATATCTTCCTGCATACATACTAGTTTTAGTTTACAGAGTACCTGTTGATTCAAAAGGAAGAGCTTATTTTGGTCCTGGCCTGACCTGAGCAAGCAGAGTTGTTTCCCAAGCAAGTAGGTCTTAGCCTAGCGATAACAACCGAAGCTTATCCAAGGGGCTTATGTCCAAGGTGATATTTTTGTATTTTTATCAATCAGCTTAGGGTATGATGATGTATTTCTGCATACTAACTCAAGTAAGGGTGGCCTTGGTGTTACTGCTATGGTGCATAGATGGATTATTGAATCCTTGTTGTTCATAAAGAATACATGCCCCTGCCTTCTTGCCTTCCCTTAGGAAGGCTCCCCAACCCATATATTTACCAAGAATAGGGATAAAATGGCATTCATTATCCACTTCCCGTCCCCCCATTCCATATATATGGGGCATACATGAAGTAGGGATACCTGTAGTTCAAGGTCTCTAAAGAATGGGCCAATGGATTCTTCCTTCTTATTAACCAACGTCATGCTGTTAGGTATTTCTTGACCCTTAAACAAATGAATGGTTATATTAAATTCATAAAGTGAAAGTAGCTTTCCCTTTAAGATCAAGAGAATGTCAATTTGACTTAAATTTTTAGCAATACCATTAATTGTTTCAGGATATTTGAGTGGTTCCAATCTCTTCAGACCTTATATGGAGAAAGTAGAATTTCATATCCCATTCAGAATTAAGTAGACTTAACAGTTTTCAGGATTTTGGGATTGGTAAAGCTTCATTCCTGGTATTTCTAGTTTCCATTACTACTTCTAAAATACTTGGAGTCTCAACATGGTCCTCTACATTACATTCTTATTTCTGAGTTTGCTCAATTTTTCCATCATCCTGATGAAAGAGTGGTTTCCTTTAACATTGGTATTTCCCAAATTTAGAAGGCCAACCTTCCAGTGCAACTCTTTATAATTATATGCCAAATGTTATTTGCATGAAGATGTTCTTGGTATTCGAGTTTCATAAAGGGGCATGAACTTTACAAATTTGTTCTTGTTTCTTTAGTTCTCTCATTTATGGTGGTGAAATGTACCATTATTTTCTCTAGCTACATCATGAGCTAGTGTACAAAATTAGATATACCCTGCACTGTCAATTATATCCTTAAGAAATCCGTGGTTGTAAATCTAGCATGTAGAGACTGTTTGTGGAATATTAGTGTTGTGGATAGTTTTGATCCCATTTTGAAAAGGCTTTCCCAACATGGAAGAGATTACTATGGATGTCGTTTCAAGAAGTAATTCTTGAAGGAAAGCCATTAAACCATTGATGGAAATTATAGGTTCAGGATTTGAGAAAGAACAAAATGGTGCAATTAATGCACTTATCAAGTCATCATTGGAAATTATTCTGAGGCAACTACTATTGCAGATACTGAAAATCATCTTATAGAACAGATATTTTTAAAATGTCTCAGTTTGGATTGGAACTAGAAGAGTCTTGGGAGAAATGGCTATTATTTCAATTATATAAATTTCAGTTAACTCTCTTTGTATTTATAAATACAGTACTGCAGTCAATGCATACCAAGAAAATGGGGATTTGAGTTGGAATCAAGTGAATAAAGGAAAAACACAACCTAATAAACATTTTTCTTTTATATACTATATGGGAGATCATACATCCATAAGGAGATCAACATAATTATTTCATTCAACTTAAATGTTTGGAATGAATTAATGTAGAGGCCATTTCAATCAGTATGAAGTTATATTTCCAACTAGAAGTTGTAGCATCACCATTGCTACATGTTGAACACTTTCTTGACTACTTTATATTTCAGGCTATAATATAAGCCCATGAAAATGCCAGATCTAATGAAACAGGATGAAGAATGCTCTACTTGTGGTGTTATATTGAATTGAACTACAAAAAAATGGGATTTATTTGTGAATATGGGAGAATTTCAACAATGCAGGTTCATCCATTAATCATCTCGAATGATAACTACAACAACATCTACCAGCAATAGGTTCCTATACTATATGAAGGTCGACACTATTGTTCACCATAATTCATATTGGGCTATCTTCAAATATAATGATGCTTATATTTATATAATTTCCATCTTCGGTGGATCCAGATATTAAAGGATTAGGAAGATAATTTAAAACATGTCAACAGTGATCGTGTTAGAGAGACTTTGAAGTAATACTCAAGCAACTTACAACCACAATTTTGATAAAATGCTATATTTCTACAATTTGGATATTCAGATTCATTTAGGAAACCAAATGGGGATGAACTCACCCATTTATAAACACACGATACAAAGAGGCCTATGACAGACTACACTTCAAGAGTGCTAGCTACTATACATGCCTACTAGTCATGTTGAATTCTTTCCCAAATAAAATAGTTATGAATGGCTAGTCTTCTCAGATTTTTTTTATTGGTGCAAGGGAAAAGCATAAACTTATGTTATTAGTTGCTTGATTCAAGAGATGGATATGAAAAGGGAGGGCCTGGCATGATTCATACACATTACATAATACAAATCTTAGCACATGGTTGGTTAGATTTTGCAATGAATCTGGAAATTGGAAAAGACCAATTAGAGATAGAATTTCACAAGCTATGAGAGAAGGGACTTAATACATGCTCCATATTATGTTATCAAAAATATATCATTCCCCAGGGACAAAGATATTAAAGTCTTGTTTTCAGTGGTCCAATTTGAAAAAAAGCTTAGAACGATACCAGAAAAATATCCAAATGGAAAAAACTGGCATGGTTGTTCGTTCTAAAATTCAAATTTTTTATGGTACCCACATTGTAATGCATAATGAAAAGTGTTTTGGTAGTATTAATAAGTCTATGTTGTCTAGGCTAGCAACAAAACATGTCAGAAAGCTACATTAGCTTTAATCTTACCAAACTTGAAGCAGGAAAACAACTCTATCATCAAATATCAAATTAAAATAAGATGGAGCAAGCTAGGCATCAACAAAGCATCAAGGGACCCTTTAATCTGCATGACATCATCAATTGTGCAAGAAATTTTAACATAGAAGGTATCCTTACAAGGCATGAGGTTTCTTAGATATTGAAAGAGATTTGGTGGATTTTACAAGGGGTTTCAACGTTGGTGATTATGGCATTTGAAGCTCTGCAATTAGGAACAGTTGCTGGAAAAGAACATGGATAAGAATTTGAGATCTACCTCCATATTTTAAAAGAATAAAAAGCTATGGGGATGGAAACCATTAGGGTAGCTAAAAAATTATGATGTTCTACAAGTGTTGAGAGAATAAATAGTGGTGATAGAATATGCTACAAATTTATGACTGAGTTAGTAGTGAAGTCCTAGACCACAAGAAAAAGCTAACAAGGTCAGATGGAGAAAGAGGAAAGTTGACCGAATTGTAACAAGAATTTTTATTTTTATTTTTATTTTGGCAAAGTAGGAAATGTCCATAATTCACTTGGAAGTTGAAACGAGCCATTATAATGGTTGGACTTCAAAGGTAGTCCATTGAAAACGAAGGCTCTAGAGAAAAAGGGCATTCAATAGAGAGAAGAGATGACAAGGAAATAGATAATATCGGAGACGAGAGCTCAAGGAAGCAATCTGCTTGATGATTAGATGAGAAGAGGACAAATTATGTCCCGTGATGAGTGAATATTGTTGTTGAGCCATAGCCATCTGAAAATTTCCTATCAGTGAGTAATAATACACTAAATATGTGTATATCTCACCCTTTTATAATTAGTTTCCTGCGTAGTAAAATCTTTAATCAACCCAATTTACTTCCCAGTTAGGTTTCTAGGAAGATCTCTCCATATCTATGTTTTAATGTTATGTACTCTATGTGATATTATTGTTGTCATTTATGGTGTATTGTTAGTGTCATTTATAAAAAATTTGAAGTTGAATAAAGAAAGAAGATCCATGGAAGAATTATCCTGGGAATCTCAAAAATATAGCACTTAGTCTTTTTTTGGCATCAATGATTAATTACATTATGGATTATATGATGTTGGATGAGATTGCCAATTTAAGGCATTGTTTGAAAAGGAGAACCCTTTAGTATATTCTCAAGAGATTATTTTGGTTGATAGAAAATAATATGAGGATTTGGATGCAATAACTCTATCCACTCAAAAAAACTTCTTGATTTGAAAAACTATAGTAAATGGAATGAAGAGGAAATCAAGTCTATAATTTACGAATTTCATATAGTGTTACTACTTGCTCTCTTCGTGTCAAAATGATTTGGTGGAAGTGATAAATATTTGAATATATCACCCATGTGAAGTGTTAGTGTCAGTCTTATCATACTGCCATCAGTGATCAAAATTTGTTCTTTTGCATTTTCATAGTAAGAGTCCCATACTGTTAATTTTTCATCACTCCATTAGGTCATGGATCCAATGATGGTTGAGGTCACTTCAGTTTCCCTCATGAAACATACTTGCTAATCCTCTTGCTTATTGTTTTCAGTCCAAATTCATTTTCCTTCTGCAGTTCATTCCATTAGGTTATTAGGGTTTGGTCTCATTATGTTTTATGGTTTTCACCGTAGTTAAATTTGATGGTTGAATGCCAATAAAGATCAACAAGGACATGGGGATGCCAAATAAACTCAAGCAAAGTGTTAGAAGAATTGAAAATCATTTTTATTGAAGTTAAATGTAATTTTCACCTAAAAACATATTTTGAGGTGAAAACAGAGTATCTTGTTTTTTATTATCATTTCCTATGTAATTTCATGTTTCTATATGTAATATTGATCCTATGTTGCCCATAAGTCACCAAACTATACTGCAAAGCTACAAAGACTACAAAGAAATCAAGGCAACATGAGCAAATTCACCTGCAAAAGTAAAAGGTGAAAGGCATTAAAATTAGGGTTTCTAAAAAGGTAAAGAAACATTGGAAAAGTGGGTTTTCAGAAAACAAAAATTAGAATGGGGTGCATATATAAACTCATTTTATTCTATTTTCACTCCATTGTGTCATTTAGCAAATCAAAGGAGCCAAAGAAGAGAAGAATAAGCAATTTCAAAGTGATTTTAGCAAAACAGGGGCAGTGCTGCGCGTAGGCAACTGGCGCTACGCTTTTGAGGAGTTTTGCCCAGCATTGTGCATAGGGAGAAGGGCACTGTGCGTAGAGCCTTGCGCTACGTGTAGGGCGGTTTTTCACAGTTCAAATTTCAACAAGCGCTACGCTTAGAACCTTATGCTGCACTTAGGGCAGCCAACATCAAAAACACTCCAATCTTCAACTTTTTGCCAGATTTCCTCCAAATTTGACCTTGCAAGTAAGTACCAGCACCTGGCTTGATGACTAGTTTGCATATATGAATTTTTAGAAAAGTTTTTCACTCTCTATATAAAACCCTAATTTTCACTATAAAACCCTAGTCATTTGGTTTTTTCCCATCATTCAAACTCATAACTAAACCCTACACTTATGATTCCCATCATTTTTATCATATTATACCACTCATTTATCACTCCCTAAACCTTTTCCTCCCTCTCATACTTTACTTGTAGCTTCCTAAAGTCATCCATACCCATCCCTACAAGCCCTAGAACATACCATTCATCCCATACATTGTTAAAACTGTGCAAACTAAGAGAGTTGATTAATCATGGATAGAGGTGATTCTGACTATGATGAGGAGACAACCAGTGACAATTCAGTGGAAGGATAAGGCAAAAAAGAAAGCCTCATAAGGGAGGTAAAATCACCATAGAGGAGCCAACCAGATTAGAAGAATTACAGACATCTCCATTAGCAGTTTCTTGTTTCAGACACCTTAAATGTTATGAATTCTGTGAACTAGTGGAGAGAGTTCAGTTTCATCATGAGTTGCCCAGACTCTTTGTAGCCAACCTACATAACAACAAAGTGACTCTTGGGGTGACCTTCATAGTGTCACAATCTATTATTTCACAGGCCACCAAGATTCCAACAATTGGTGAGAAATGGTACAAGGCTCAGGATCTTGATGAGCATTACTATGAGCCTTACTTCAAGCCTTAGTATAGAAACCAGGTGAAGAGGCTTTTCCCCTTCAAATTCTTGGAGAACAGGTATGTCCCTTTGATGAGGATTATCATCAAGTATTTCACTTGTGAAGGTAGGTTTTCCAGGCTGTATACCTACCATATCAAACTCCTCATGCACTTTACAAGAGTAAAAATGTTGAATCTCCCTTACTTTCTGTTTAGAAACATTGACAAGATGGCTTACCTTGTGCAAAAGAAGCCATATCCTCAACAGATGAACAGTATATATCATTACTCCTTAATTAAAATTATTGTCCTTCACCATCTTAATCTTCTCAATATTCCTTGGGAGACTTTCATAGATCATGACATGTTTAGAGGACCTCATATTCCTCCCTCCATGGTGCAAGAAACAGGTGGGACCTCTACTCATGTGAAAACAGGAGAAGAACACATAGAGACAAAAACTGCTGAGGTGTTGGTTTTCTTGACATATCAAAGAGGGTCAAGGAAGTTGTATGTAGTTGCTATGCAAGTTTTTACTCCACTAGGAGTGGAAGGGACCTTGCCTTCTTCATCAGTCCACAGGAAAATGTGATCTCCACAAGGTGTGGAAGGGGCTTTGCCTTCTACATCGACAAAATAGGTACAGGTTGATTAACTAAGCAAAGGCAAGGAAAAAGTGTAGGAAGAGAACCTTAGTGATGAGGAGGAAAGAGATTTTGACTTGACTGAGAATGAGGAGCCGAAACAACGCTATACTCATCATGGAGTTGATATCATTGACTTGGAGGCTTAGGATGAAGAAACCATCAAAGACATTATCATACAGGAAAGGGAAGCTCAAATAAAATGCTTTGTCAGACAACTTAGACAGAGCCAAATTCATCATAAAATACTTGGAACAAGAGAATAAACAATTAAGTGATAAACAGGTCCTCATGCAGCTTGAACTACTCAAAGCAAAGAGGCAAAGTGACAAAGAGGCTCGTGTCACTTTGACTCCTATCGAGAAAGAAATTTAAAATGATAGGGAGACTTGGCTTGAAAGAGTCAACATACATCTTGAAGGGCTCATTGAGAAGGCCAACTGGGATAAGAAAATGCTCAGACACATGGCATACCATTATATGACCCGCAACAAAATTTGTAACATAAGGATTAGAAAGTTAAAGGCTAGGCTAAGAAGAGATTTAGAAGGCAAAAAGGAGCAAGATAGATTGAAGATGTTGGATGAAGCCTCCCCAGACCATCAAAGTAGTTGATGGTGGTGTCTCATGCCAAATTTGGGCAGCTTTTGAAGAAATTTTGACATTTTGAAATTTTGGAAATTCAAACACAGGAAATCTACCGACGGTGGCGCTGCGCTTTTTCTAGGGGCATCCAATGCATAAATGGTTTATATTTTTGGATTCAAGGCATCAAGGGTAGGAACCCTAGCAATTTTCAGAATTTTTGGGGCAGATTTAGTCCACCAAAAGGTCCATAAACACTCAAAATTTGACCTCTCTGCCAGTTTTTGGAGACACAAAAGCAGCCTTGGGATAAATTGTTTTTGAGGGGGAAAATGAGCTCCAAATTCAGAAATTCTAGGTGTTCCAAAAACTATACTTGAAAACCTTTCCAATGAGTTATCCTGGGATCAATTTGGATAATGGGAAGGCCTCCAAAAGTGGACTCAAAGTGGCACTGTGCTTAGGACCAATGGCACTGTGCGTAGGGCATTTTTACTCAGGATGACTGTTTTGCTAAATTTCGACTATTTTCTTGTTTTCTCTCTCATGGAGATGAATTTGTTGATGTAATTTATGCCATGGTTTTTAAATTTAATAGTAAAACACTAGTAGATGGTAGACTCATTAGATAAAAAGTGGTTTTGAGGCTAATGAATCAGTTTCCCCTCTTTCAAAGGTAAGTTGTTTGACTGCCTAGATTCCTGGTCCTTGTTTAGAAATGCTTGAAACAGCTCCTTTTCTCATGGTTTCGACCCCTGATGGTTAGGATGATTGTTTTGATAGTATATATCATGTATTTTCTTTGTCATTGGCAAGGGTTGGATTCAGCTGGATGCTCATGTACTGAACACTTATCATTTTGTAGCAGTTTTGGCAGGAAACTAATAAAGTTTCAGCTATTTTTATGGGATTCCTGTGGTATGGCCTCTAGCATGTGTTTCTTTTTCTGTTAATATGTTCTCATGTTATTTATGTATGCCTCTTTCATATAATTGCTTTTGATTGGTTGTTTTCAAGTCAGATAGGTGGAATACATTAGGTTTTAATGCTCTGCCTTGGGAAAACACCAGTATTTCATGTTTTCTTTTGTTTACGAAGGATTATTGACTTGATCAGGCCCTTCTTAGCTCCTCACCAGTCTATTCTTTCACCTCATCAAGCTTAAGGTGCTGAAGATCATACGTACATTTCCCCATAGAACCCCCTGCAATTTTGACTTAGTTTCCCAAACCCAAAATTGCCCAGCTCCTCCTGATATGGCAAAAAACACCAACAAATTTAATCAAAACCCTTGAGCTGTTATACCTAGCATAAAATCTTGTTCCTGATCCAGTCATCTTGACTGAGATCCATAAGGAGAGAGCCCTCTCCGACCTAGTAGGGCTAGCTACTAGGTTAAGTGTGGTTTGTGGTTACCCTAGAATTACCTCCCTGCAGCCCGAGGTCAATTTAGGCGATAACACGAAGAGATATTATACAAGATTTTAATTACAGTACATCGAATACTAACCTATAGTGGTGTAGGCATTAATACAAGATTTTAATTACAATATATCCAATTCTAACCTCTCCAACTCTCAGAATGACTTTGTGCTAAATGTGGTTGGATCTCTCTAGGAATTGGATTGGTGTCCTAAAGGAAATCAAGGTGTTGGAAACTAAATTAACTGAGTACCTTGCAGTTGGAGCACATCCACCTACCTGTTCGTATCACAAACTTGGTTTACCTATAGCTGAGAAAGGTATTGTTCAAATCTGGTCCATTTTCAATGTCCTGTTCATATCATAGACTTGGTATACATGTAGCTGAGAAAGGTATTGTTCAAATCTAGTCCATTTTCAATGTTAATGTGAGTGTAAAGGATCCACCTTCCAAACGGACGAAGGTAAGAGCAAAAAAAAAAAAAAATGGAGAAAATTGAACCCGATTATGAAGAAGATAAAGTATCTATATTTCCTTTCCTATTTAAGTAGGCTTATGGTAGGGAAATACTTTGTCCCAAAACTAGTAGAAGTTAAAAAAATAAAAAATAAAAGTTTTCATGAGGGATCTAGTGGGATAAAATTGGTTGAAAAGATAGATGAAAAAGATGACCAGAATCAATTGGTCCCTAAACTGCTCAACCCTAGCAATATCTCAGTGCATATCAAATCCAACTTTACACGGGCTTCTTTCTCATCTGAAGCACTTATTTTATACAAAGTATTGAAAATGAAATGAAACACAACATGATTTCAGGGCATTATTGAAACATTAGAATTAAATTCAGAATTCGAATAGCTTACATTCGATGCCTAATTGTTATGGTTTTTACAAGAATTTCCCCTAATCATCAATACATAGTATGTCCATAGCCAATCTAAGTCAAGATGTTCATGAACATAGATCTTGTTTGTGTGTGTATTGTAGCCACTGTATCTACAAATATTTTGAAAAAAACGTTCAAACTTTGATGAATCTAAATGGAACAACTAAGTTAGTAGGTTCAGCTGAATACATTGTCAATTTTGTCAGATACTAATTGTTATCTCTTTGATAATCCTTACAAATACATTTAATGAAAATTCCTTACTCCCAAATCATCATACTTAGCAAGGCAGTTGCGAGGTATTATAATCTAAATAGAGGAAGGGCAATGGTGGATTCAAAGAACTACCATCCAACAAGTTCTCAATAAGAAAGAGACTAACTAATATCCACTAGCAAGACTAATTTGAAATAAAAAAGAAAATCAAGCATTTTAGTCTTAACTGTAACTTGCAAGCATGACAAATAAAATTACTTTAAGCGTATGATATCACTGCAATGCCGACTTGAAATGGCTTGCACAACACACACAGAACAATCTAAGAGCCTGCAGACTTGTTGCTGAACATTGTGAAACATTGTTTTAGTTTGACATTAATAGATATTTCTTGAAATGTTTTGCTCACTAAATTCATATTCTGATTTGGTTCATGCATCTCTTTTTTGTGTTCCAAGAGCTTAAGGTTTTCCAAAAAATTACTTCAGTCAATCAGAAACACAGGAAGCTTACCAATAATTAAAATGGAATGATTCAAGAAAATAGGGCACTTGAGGTCTGCACGAGAGGGGAAGACCTGAGATTTGATGATCCTCAGTACTCCTAGCCAAAATTCGTCTGTGGTTACACTCTGTAGCAAGCGAAAACCCGAAACAAACACAAAAATAAGAAATCAATAGAATGGAGGTTGGCAACCAAATTCAAAACTACAATATATAAGCCCAAAAATTGATCACTTCCCGCCATACCTCGAACCCTTTCCGCCACCTAGTTCCCTCATCCACTGCCCAGGTTCATAGATTCATGTCGCTTTAGCCTATGATAGGGTGAGTTCTTGGTGATAAGGATGGTTCCATCTACCTTTATGATGGCGTTGTTGAAGATCAGGAAGAAGAGGAGCTTCATCCTAATTGTGTCACCAGGCTCTTTCTTTATAATTCAATATAAAGGCGATAGGGTATATGGGATGGGCGAAAGCAAGAATGATGGAAAGCGATAAAGGCGGGGTAAGCGAGGCTCAATTGGTTCTGTAATGGCCAGCAGGTGGTCTCATGCCTAGTGGGTCTCATACCATATTCATTCTAGATAGTTCTAAGAATAGAGATGTTGGAATTATTTAGCACGAAACTTCATTATAAATACTCTTTTGAAATCATTCCAACAAAAAAAAGGGTAAAACAAGTGAGTTGAAATGGCATAACATGATGGAGAAAACAGATACTTCTTTTGAAATGAGGAGAGAGGAATAATGGAAATGAATAAAAATGAAAGAAAACACTCACAAAGTGTAATATATCCAAACATATACCTCTACATTAAGACACTAGATGTACCTCCTATCGGTCTAAACAAACAGGAGAAAAGTAACCCAACTACTACTTTTTCTTAATAATAAAAAACTTCACTTACAGAATGGATATCTGAACACAACTTATTCTGATGTGACCCTCCATCCATTAGAACTTTTATTTTTATCTACGGACCCCACAACAAGTCCTTCGGCCATATCTATCTCGCCGAGTTCGCATCCCATCCCCTCTACCTTTGATCTAGCCTTTATAGCCCACATAAACATAATAAGAGTGCACCTTCCTTATTGAATTGAATTGATCATCTAGGTAAGTTGCAAATAGCAGGAACCAACAAAGTTATAATGGTTGGTCCCAAACCCTTGAACTGACAAGTAAGGAAAAGCACTTACAAAAACTGGATGGAATAGAGCAAACCACTGAAAGCAGGCAAGGTAGGTAAGAAAACATGATGGACAAGTAGGGACATAATATATAAGGAAGGGATTTTATGCCTCAAAAATAACCCTTGCGGCCCTGTGGATGATGGACACCAATGATGTCGATATTGGCAATTGTTTCCTTTGGGAAGGTTAGTGATGGCATCTCCTACCTGTATTTCGATCGTTTAATTATTCACTTGACCCAGTGCTGATCTAGGCCAGACATCTCACTTACAGAAATACATATGCCTCAAGATCCAAGAATGCATGTACCATCCAACCCTTTAACAAAGTTGGAGCTAGATAGTTTTAGAATGATAGGAAAATCAGATAAACCTATAAAACCTACCAATAAGCACCTGAATTTTCCTACCAACACCTACAAACAGATTCTGATGGAGGACTAACTGGAGCACTAGAATTTCAAAACCAAAATTAATATTTGAATGCAGTACGATACCACCATCCATTATTTTATGTTATGTTGGTAGAGATATAATAAATATTAGTTAAAATAAACAAGAAATAGAAAAAGATTAATCTGAGAAGAAATTGTATTTCTTCTTAAATTAATGTATTAATGTCTTAAAATCCTCCTGGATGTAGTAGTGCTTTCATCTAATAAGAAATCTAGGTACCTAACCATGGTTCTTATGAGTTATTTAGAAAAATAGGTTATCAAATGTATCTATTTCAATGTTTAATTATCTACACTTACTAATGAAATGAGGATTTATGGTGCACCATTCAACAAAGAATTCATGGGGAACTATTTTTCAACTACCATGCAAGATTAGGAATTTTTTTCTTTTTTTTTCACTGCTGGTTCATGGATACCCATGGTTAGTGGGTCCACTACGTCCAGGATCGAACAACGCTAGGCTGGACCCCACCTGAAGGGGGTCACACCCCTCGGCCTATTGATTGACCTGACCCCAAGAGCTTTCGAGTTTCGACCCTGTGACCTCCCATTGGCGAGGCCCTGGCTTGACCGATTGAGCTAACCCTTGGGGCTGCAAGATTAGGAATTATTTTACATCACATAATATTTCTACATAGGACTACATGTCATCGATAAAAAAAAAGTAAGACACATGATAGTAATATTGTCTTCCTCCTCATGCCTAGTGTCTTCAACTATGTCTTTGACCTTTGCTTCTTCAACATCTCTATTCAATATTTGTCTTCAATATTTATTATTTCACCCATCAATTGTTAAAGTGGAAAATTCTAACAAAATAATTCTATATCCTTTTGAGGTAGAAAAGTTCAATATGAATGCTTAGTTTCAAAACTTCAAAATTATAAAGATACGGTATCCACCAAATCATTCAAATAAAATCTCTTAAAGGTAACATTTAAATCTGATTTATTCTTATAATTAAATGCGACAAGATCTATTGTAATCAATTTCCAATGAACAATATGTTCCCATACCATATAAATGAGATACCAAAAAGATTATTTACTTAATCCATGGGACCACTAATGAATTTGTGAGACCAAAGGCATTAAAGAAGTCACCATTGAGGAAATTTGTCGGATGTGATCTAGTCTTTTATCACTTATGCATGTAATCATGGTGATTACACTTCGAAAGCACATCGTCCAAAATATCACCAAACATATTGATGTAATCTATGGGACCACTCATGAAATTATGAGGCCAAATCCATTAAATTAAATTAATTTAAGGCTTGTATTTTATCACTTATGCATGTATTCATGTTGTTTTCACTTCCAAAACACGTCATCAAAACTATCACCAAGCATAATATGTCATATGCCATGAAAGAGATTAAAATTTACACTATTGTTGCAACTTGTACCTTTACTATTTGACATGGAATTCTTCATAAATTTCACTTTTGATTCATCCATTCCAATTCACACAAATTTCAACCATTCTTTACCTTTCCTCATCATTTGGCCTCTCAAATCCATGTCACTACCATGAGATTTTTCCATTACCTTGACACAATTCAAACTTGAAACAAATTTCAATCTATGAAATTGAAAACCCGCTTGGGCATCTTGAACTTGCCATTGAAAACATCCACAATGATAATGCTTAGATTGAAAACCTCTATGATGATAACGCTCACCTTGGTGCAAAAAATGGTGATGCACTTCTTCTACTATCAAAATTGAAACTTTGTGGGCATTATTTTCTATGGGCACACAATGTCAACATCAAACACAATCACCATGTTGCATAACACACTCACAATATGGTTTGGAGATTGCATATAGCCATGTGCTCCATGACATACTCCAACAACCTAAGCCCTTTGTTCACTACTCTTTCTCTTCATAAATAAAATTTCACATGGATCTCAATGAACATGGACATTATCTTCAACTAACACAACTGTCAATGGCCTTCTTCAATCAACACACAAATTTAACCTATCAAACAGAATGATAACTCTCCTATGATTACTCTATGG
This sequence comes from Pinus tabuliformis, assembly GCA_031772625.1. Lineage (NCBI taxonomy): Eukaryota > Viridiplantae > Streptophyta > Pinopsida > Pinales > Pinaceae > Pinus > Pinus tabuliformis. The sequence continues at coordinate 440,329,607 of CM062811.1, read as the reverse complement.
ATAGCTTTCTCCATGCTTTTCATCTATTTTTTCTAAGAAGTGACTATGAAAGTCCTTCATTTCCCTAAGAGAATTTGTTTGGATTTTTCTTGTGCATTGAGGTGTTTAAATGGATAGAGGATTCTTTCCATTAGTTTGTGGTGCCTTTAGCAAGCCCTCATTTATTACATTAAGGTGTTGAAACATTTCCTCTGTGTTTCATGGTTTTAGGTTTACACCAAAAATGAAAAATTTGGGGTCATTTGAAGGAGGGGATTTCAAATTGGGGTTAGGGTTTCCCAAATACCATTATATTTATTAAATTATACCATCAAATAGGTAAGAACAAATTCAACTTTAAACATGTAAAAACACACTCAAACACCATAACTTGTATAACTTCATTACTCTGGTAGGCATCTTTATTTGGAATATGCGTTGGAGAATTATGATTCTAGATGATCTAGATATGATAAATGTGGAATCATTCTATTCATAATCTTACATATGAAATTAGGGGTTTGGAAACCTAATCAACATGATTGTATGTTTCAAAACTGATGATGAGGTGTCTCCTTGGCCTAGCCTAGTGAGGTGTTAGGTGGTTATGAAAATTGACCATTTCATAGTAGTGTATATATTTCATGGTAATTTATGCTCATGATTCAACAATTGAGGTGATCATTCAACTACTACAAGTTTTAAGTGCTATAAACACGAAAATTTCCATCACCAACTTCTAATCTCAACACTTTAATATTAGCTATTCAAGATCACTATCTTTCCACCAGAGACCTCTAAACACTCTGAGGTATAAATAATATTGGTTGCCACATTATATGTGTCAATCCTAGCTTTTTATGTGCACTTGATTTGTTATTAGGGATTTCTTGTTAAATATTTAGTGTGATTCATTTTGAAAAAAATCTTATTTGTTTCCCAAGGTGGAAGGAGTTACTTATGAGGATGGAAGAGACTCTATCATTTGGGATACATTCTCCCATATTCTAGGTTAAGTTGAAAGAAGGTTAATTCCAATACTAATGCATTTTTAATTGTTGATTTCTACTTCCTTATCACTTTTCTTGACTAGTTAATTATTGTGGATTATTTTTTTGTAATTATAGCCTCCCTTGATTGTTAATTATTGGAATCAAGGGAATTTTGAGGTATAAAATGGGACTCCTAAGGAAATTATAAAATAATATGGAAATAATAAAATAAGATTAGATTACATCATAAAATTTTAGAGGGGAAAAAGACAAAACTATTTTGTCAACTTGTATTTTCAATTTATCTCCCTATGGGTTTACTCAAATTTAGAGCGGAAACATTTGTTGGATGCAGAATTGGATTCCTCATCCAAGGAGTACCCATGTTGCATACTTGTGATGGACCCTGCTACACAAAAAATGATAAATACATGAAAAATGTGATTGCAATCACATTTTTTCATGTATTTCTTATTTTTCATGTAACAAGGTCCATCAAAAGTATGTAACATGGGTACTACTTGGATGGGGAATTAAATTTTGCATCCAACGAGTAATCCTACTCGAAATTTGAGTAAAACCTTAGGGAGATAAGCTGAAAATACGAGTTGAAAAAATAGTTTTGTTATTTTATTATTTTTTTAATCTTTTTACTTTTTTACTCCAAAAATGGTGAATCATCCCCCATCGTTGACATCATCATCTTGAATCCTATTGGTTCTTATAACGTTTATTTTGGCTTCGCATTTTTCTTAGGAGGCCCATTTTAGACCTCAAAATTCCCCTAATGGTATTTTTAATACGTATATCCTTTCAATAGTAAGTGAACATGACCCATGAACCATTATATTTTGGAAAAATGGAGATGAAAAATGAATTCTTGGCAATGACCCTTTGAATATGCTTTGAAACCATTATCCAAATGCAGCCACATTCACAAGTAGGTGGTGGACCTAGAATATTTCCTATAGTTTCTTGAGTGCAAAATACATTTATGTCCAACAAACTTGTAATATTAAGACATGGAAAATTAACCAACAACTAACAATGAAAGAGGTTGATCCCAACAATTTTGAAATGGAGTTTGAATACCTTATATTTAAGTTGGAAATTACACAACATCAAGTTATGTGCTTCTTCACTTTCATGATTTCCTCATCCCACACCAATTACCAGCCCTAACCTTTTCCTTTGAATTTAATCCCAAACTAGTGTTTTCTACTACACATGTGGAAAGAAACAAAACAATTTTGTCAATGTCCACAAATGACCAAAATAGGTCAATAAGACTACTATCACAAAGTCTAGTACCTTAGTGCAAATCCTTCACAAGGTGATAAGGTCAATGAAATAAGAAAGTGTTACCACTATCATCGAGGTAAAAAATATCCTCATTTTAGTGAAGGATGGCTCCTACATAAGGTAGTCTTCCTTAGTAGCCTCTATGGTCCCTAAAGCGAGATAATCAAGTCTAAGGGAACCTATGAAGCTACCAAACTTACCACCAATAGAATATGATAATCAAGGTAAGATCAAGGTTATTATTGAACATCATTTCTAGGTTTGGATGGCTGAGGATCTAGGGTAATTTGGAAGGATTGGTAATTCATCACTTAGTAAAAGAGGATCCCCAAACGCTACAAAAGAATAAAAAGATATTGGCTGTTGCAAACTCACATAAAAGGTGATAAATCATAGTAGTAGAACATGTTATATTCAACCCTTGAAACAAGTAATCATCAAGAAAAAATAGGTTTAAATAATGAGTTAAACTAGGGTTTATCAAGGTAGCTATATTTGAACATTAAGATGCATATATCAATCCTAAGTATTAGGATGTCTAGCCCTAACAGGGTTGTAAATGAAATTAGCAAGACAAAGTATGGTGACAAGAGTAATTTTAGGTCAAATAAATGCATAGTCACCAAGACATATAGCTTATTTATGGCTGAGAACTTCTATAAAGTTGTTGTAAACCCTAACCTAACCCTAAAAACATAAAATAAGAACTTTATTTTAGGTTTTAGGGACAAAATAATGCCTACTATATTTCTTTGGGCATATGAAGTCAACTAAAGACTACCTTGAGAGGATGTAAGTATATCTAGGTTGATTTATAAGGTTGTCTAGTACAAACTCTAGAAAATCCATTTAGTACCTTACAATCTTTCAGGACAATTCAAGGGAAGATTCTCCACTAGAAGTCTTCCCAGGAAAAAAGAAAAGAAAAATAAAGGTAGACTTTTACCCCATTCTCATAATTGCACCTTGAGTCTTGGGTTAGCATAGTAAGTACCTTTAGTTAGGTAAGGGGGCGTGTTACAAGTTATGCAGTGTATGGGTTAAGGGAGTATGGCTTGGGGGTTAAAGGGATAGGGAATTTAGTGGTCATGGGTTAAGGGCTTATGGGTTGTGATAATGGGGCTCCTAATCCCCTTATCACCACTATTGGGGGTTCCCTTATCAATTTCTTTTGTTGCCTTCCTTCTAGACCCCTTAGCCCATATTAGATTAGGTCCTAAGTTGCCTTCTCATTCTCTATTGCTAAGATTATAGATATTACTAAACCATGCTTGGACCTCCCCTTGCCCCATTCAATACATAACAAGATAACCCTCCCACCTTTTTGGTCATACCATTCAACTTCTCTTAATGTTATGAACCCCCAAATTTGGTCCCAGTGCACCTAGAACTACACCCTTGCCCCCCCTTGAGTAAGGGTTTAAATTCATTAGGGTTTATGGGTTGTGATAAGGGAGCCCCTAATCCCCTTATCACAACTATTGGGGGTTCCCAAATTAACTTCAATTGCATGATACAAAAGAGCAATTAAGAGAAAAAGACAAAGAACTTGGAAAATTGAAAGCAATTATTGAAGAACCAATGAATGAAAAGCTATCATGGATGTGGGGAAATAAAATGGTGGAGTTAATCCAAAAATATCCAACAATGTAAGAATTACATGTGTAGACTATTTAATTTTTTATATTTGTTTGACCTATGTTTGACAATAAGGTTGAGTTTGACCTATGTTTTCTACTCTTAATGTATCTTCTAGCCCCACATATGTTGATACTATTAGTGTAATTATATTTAGAAGCAATCCAATTCTAAAGAATGAGGTGATATTATCACCAGATGCAAAAAGGAGATCCAATTGTAAGATGGAATTTATTAAAGGGACAAAAAAGGGGCATCAAAATGGGATGAACCTAAATATAGATAGCTTGAAGATGCACCATACATGTTGTTACGGACTAAATGTGTCGGGTTCGAATAGACTTGGAGAAAACTAAGAGAATTTCAATGCTTTTTTATCATGTTGTGGAAAAAACCTTTGAGAAAGATTGTAGACTTTCATGGGATAATGGACCAGTGTTACAGGATGATGATAACAAAAGGGATACCTGTTACCGTGAAATCTAGTGTCTATTCAGAACTGCTAGTCCCACTAAGACGGGTAGCTATCTTAGAAACAAACAAACTAATTTCACTTGTGCTTTCCTTTACGAGAGATAGATGAGAAAGAAGCAGAGAGTACCAACCTCAGTCTTTCACTTGGCTCTTTGCTTATTTCCTTTCCCCTTCAATAGAATCTTGCCACTGCTTCCTTACTTGTCCCACTTCAAAGAGCACCTGTAGAGTCACAGCAGCATAATACCATCAAAGCATAGAGATCTATCACTGTAAACAATATAGGCTCAGATATATATTGAACATACAAATGCATATGTCAACACAATATTCAGAGATACACAAGAATATGGAGGAAAACTCAAATAGCTTTATTGATAAAAGTAGTAGAAGAGAGGATTACAACCACTTGGTTTGACCCAATGCCATCCTCCCAGCTTGAAAGCCCTCTTCACCTCATACAAAGCAAGATCACCCAACAATGTCTTCAAAGAGAAACCAGCAGCACCTCTTTGCAAATTACCAAATTCCAACCTTTGGATCTCTGGGATGAGGGATCCATATATAGATATTTGCAGGGGGGTGAGTCAGCTTCTAGGATTTTGATTAGTGTCATCTCTCTGATAGTTCTTGGTTCCACTTGGATATTTCATGATCTCTTACTCATCCTTGGGCAAATTTAGGGAGGCAAGTGTCAAATGAGCAACTTCTAGAAGATTCTCAGGGTCTCCACCTAGCGAACTACTTGTGCCATTTGTCTGCTCTCACTCATCGCACCCTACAGAAGGGCTTTACAGTATGAATCGCACCCTTTGCTTTGGGCAGTCTGTATGGTCCTGCTTTGACTAGTTCTGAGTGGTTTTTTTCATGGAAAACTTCCGGGAGATGATGTAATCAGTTGACCTTGCTCCTTTAGGGTATGAAACAACACTTTTAGGGACTTAGAGGCCCTTGGTTTATGGACATATGTGATTGGGATTGTAGTGCCCAAATATGTCTATAACAGTTGCCCCCTAAAGCATGAGGTCGTAAATCTTTTGATGTCAGGTGAAATGATTTATAATGAGGATCCGAGGTTTTTCGAACTGGAAGGTGACCTGTAATAAGATACAATACAATACATTATCTTCATAATATTTTCATGATCTAGCTGAGGTGGGCATTCCCATGCTCATCTTGATAAATTCATTTTCATGTAAATAGGACAGACAACCGTCTGTGTGCAGACTGATGATTTTGGTAGAGCCATCATCCCTTAGTTTGGATGATTATCTGTGCAGCAATGATGTGCATTTGATGTCTTTATTTTCCTAAATATATCGCAGCCTGGATGGATGAAACTAGATTCGGGGTCTTCAAAACTCATTCAATCTTCACCCGAAAGTACAAGTCGATCCACGTGAAAAGATGTTCTGATGTCGAACATGGAAGGACATCGCCTGATTACCAGCCAATGATGTAAGCTATTAATAGGCACGAGAGGAATCACCAATGATGTTGATGACCCTAAAGGTACTGCAGTACAATTCACATGGTGTGAATACATGAGTCAATGTCGAACACCACGCAAAATCTTTCGGTCGAATGCCATTAATGTAAACCTATCGCCGGAAGTGAGAAACTTGCCATTGAGGCATGCAAGCTTCAAAGTACTGAAAGGGTTGTTCCTAGGTCAGCTTCATGGATAATGAGCTGATGTCGACAATAAGTGACCCGTCGTAGGGGGGCATTGATGGATCCCACATATATGACACGGAACAGAGCAAATGATTTTGTGGAGGTGAAAACAATCTGATGATACAAGGTTCAGGATGGCGGTCATGAAAGAATGAAGCATGAAGGTATTACAACAGATGAGACACAAGTGGGTAGGTGAATTCTTTGAGCGACTTCTCTTGAACATATCGGTGACACTGAAATGGATTGGTAGCGTTAACCAAAAAAGTGGATGGTACGGTGGACCAATGGTGATATGACCGGTGAATGGAATAACCCAACCCAACTCAATCATGGTGATGGAGTGAAAGTGTCATGTTGAAGAGCGACTTGCTACCAATAAAGTTTCGTCAAGTTTTCTTCCCAATTTTCCCCAGTCATTTCTGACCAGTACCTTTTTATTTTTGTCAAGCTTGAGGAGGATAACATATGCTTGTTCTATAATTTTCCCTTCGGGCAAACCCGTCGCTATGTTTTAACGAGCCTAGTGACAGTGAAACTCGCTCTTGTCTGAATGGACAAGTTTGTCGCTATTGTTTTAACGAGTTTAACGACAAGGATAACCGGTCCTTTTCAATTTTAGAGAGTCTGAAAAGAGAAAAAAAGGAAACTCCAATATTCCTTTTTCATAGTATAATCCCTTAAGTCCGAAAAAGTATAAAACAATGCGAAAGGGATGACTTTTAGATAGTTTTAACGAGCCGAACAAGACAAACGCTTGATCTTTTTTTAGGGATCTTGCACCATTCGAAATTATGCTCTGACTCCTTTTATTATGTAAGTTAGGAATGACCAATCCTACCAGTTTAAAGGGTTAAGAACCTACAAACTAAGAAAATAAATGGTTGATTTTCACTTTCACGCAAAAAGGTTTGCATGCCCCCAGGTATAGTGAAGTAGAGTTTCCTAGGTTACCCCTCAATTTGCAGACAAAACATTTGTTCTATCGAGAAAGGCATACCTTCTGATAGAGGTATCTTATTCCTGTCTAATCCCATTTTCCTAAATGGACGGGTGTGTCAGACTAGTCATATATCCTTCATGGAAACCTACCCTATACCTGAAGTTTTTCTACCGTAGCAGACCAGGGTGCATGCCCCCTGGGTTTTAGTCACTACCACCGAATCACTCGCGCTCATCAAGTGGACAGACTAGAGATTGATGAGACATTCCCTGTGCAAAAATACCAGTTAGGGATGGCACTTGAATATTAGCTATGTGTGAACCGGGGAATGAAAGTTGGTCTACGAGCTGAACCACTCTGCCTTCATGCGGAAAACTGTTGGGTCCCCATAATACTAGTGATTACCCCATTACTATTGTAGTTATACCCCTTATTAATATTGTTTTGCCCCTATTGCCCCCATATTGTTATTATTGTGCCCCATAGAATCCCTCTCTTGTTATTTTCATGGCTTTATATTATTATTGTTAGGTCAGTTGGATTATATTGTGACTCCTTAGACTCCTATATATAGAAAGGAGGTTTTGTCATTTGAATCATTGAGGAATTGTTCATTTATGTAATGTAAAGGAGGTTTCCCCCTCGAAGAGGCTGAATTCTAAGGCTTTGATATATCTTTTCTATCTTTTCTTGAGTTGGTTTCATAACATTTGGTATCAGAGCTTTGGATTCTATGGTTTCTCTGCTCCAAACAGGTCATCGTGGAATTTTCGCTATAACTTTTTCTGTGATGTTTCAGAAGTTGCAAAAAAAACCCATTTGAGAAGAAATCACGCTGAACCTCGGGTCCGAATTTTAGAGCTTTTCGCGCTATATTTGCGGAGATATGATCTGAGGAAGTTGGTCTTTTTGCAGACTCCTGAATTACATTCCAAACAGATGACCTGGGGAAAATCGTCATAACTTTCTTTCTGAGCATCGGATTGAAATTTTGCAAGAAGTTACAGAACGAGGACGGACTATAGTTTTCTTGTATATATTTTTTAGCGTCAAAGGTTGAAACAGTGACACGTGGCACTTCATACAAGTTCGCTCTACTGAACTAGTCTACAATCAGGTCACTGCGGGAGATTGTGCATAACTCTTTCTTGGAGAATCCAATTTGGATTAGACTAGTGGAATTGGAAAGAGGACACAGAAGGCTACTACATGTCACAATTTCGGAACTGGATGATTCGAAATTACAGAGATACATCAGATTCAATATAAGGCTTCTACAAAGTGAAAAAAGGTGTGTAGTTTTTTTTTTAAATTTTTGGGTAAGCTTGGTTTGAAGGAATTCAAAGGGCATAGTAAAGCATTATTATCGGTAATTGATGCCCTGAGGAAAGAAAATGCAAACACCTATTAAGCAACCTGAAAGCTCTAGCATGACTTATGAAGAAGAGGAAGAAATGCAACATGATATAGCAAAATTACGAGACCAAGTGCAACAAGTGTCACTTGCACAAAAAGGAAAAGAATCTAAGATGGATGGTTTAAAGAAAGATGTAGAAGCTAATATGGATGGTTTAAAGAAAGGCGTAGAAGCTAAGATGGACGATTTGAAGATAGATTTGAAGACAGACATGGAAGAATTGAAGAAGTTGCTACAAGAAAGGGTCACTAATGGTGAAAGGGTAGTAAAGGAAACTCATGATGAGAACAAAAGAAATGTTAATCATGATTCCATAGACTCTAATGTTGGATCGAAGACCCACCATATTCCAAAAATCGATATGAGGAATTTTGATGGTAAGAATCCCGCAACATGGATATTACAGATGGAGCAATTCTTCAATCTCAATAATGTGCAAAACACACAAAAGGTACGTATGGCAACTTTATATTTGGAACCAAATCAGTTTGTATGGTATCAATGGCTTTTCTCTCGTAAAAAATTTATCACTTGGGCAATTTTTACAGAAGAATTGATAGCACATTATGAGGATACAAAAAGCAACACTTTTTTTAGCCAATTGATAAGTCTCAAACAAAAGGGTTCAATAATGGAGCACATTGAGGAGTTCCAAAAATTGAACATAAGGGTAAAAGATATTCCAAAGGAGCATAGGATTGATGTGTTCATAGGGTCTTTAAAGGATAATATCCAACATGATGTTCGCCTTTGGGAACCTGATTCATTAGTCTAGAAGGCATTCAGGTTATCAAGAAAAATGGAAAGCAAAATTATGGCAACCAGGAAGCATACCACTCACAACTATAAAGACGGAAGTGTTGTTGCCCCTAGTCTTCCACAACCTATAAGGTTGACACCACAACAATTGGAAGAAAAAAGAGCAAAAGGGCTTTGTTACAATTGTGATAGAAAATACACTAAAGGTCATAAGTGTGCTGAGAAGAAATTATTCTACATAGATTGTGAAGAGGAAGAAGAAAATAAGCAAGAAAGGTCAAAAGAAGAGGATATACTCCAGGAACAAAGCCTAGATGAAGAACAAATAAATCCGACCATATCTTGTAATGCATTGGTAGGAATTACCACTCCTCAAACCATCAAGATAGAAGGACAAATCAAGAAGAAAAAGGTAATAGTGTTGATTGATTCAGGAAGCACCCACAATTTTATTCATTGTAAAGTAGCAAAAGAATTGAATTGCTTCCTATATCCAGCACCAGAGTGTCAAGTGATGATTGCAAATGGAGGAACAATAAATTTCTTTGGAAAGTGCCATAATATCAAGCTATCCATGGGAGAATATGTATTGACTAGCCCAATGCTTTCCATTCCAATGGGAGGTGTTGATGTTGTACTAGGAGTCCAATGGCTACAATCCTTGGGTACAATAGCTTTTAATTTTCAAGAACTTTTCATCAAATTTTCTACGGAAGGAAAGGAAGTTGAGTTAAGGGGTATTGCAGGGAAACCAAGAAATATAATCAGCTCTAATGGTATGACAAAGCTTCTAAAAAAGGAGCAAAGAGGTGTAATTGCACAATTATGTTCGCTAGATGTTTCCACATCGGAATCATCTATTTCTCCAGATCTCCAAAAAGTCCTGGACAATCATTTCAAGGTATTTGAGACTCCGAAAGGTCTCCCACCTATGCGTGATCATGATCATGCTATTCATCTGATTCCAGGAAGTGTTCCTCCAAACATCAGGCCGTATAGATATCCCTATGTCCAAAAGAGTGAAATTGAACGTATGGTTGCAGAAATGCTAGAGGCTGGTATAATTCAACCGAGTCAAAGTTCTTTCTCTGCTCCAGTAGTATTGGTGCACAAGAAGGATGGATCATGGCGCATGTGTCCGGATTATAGGGAGCTCAACAAGCTCACTATTAAAGATAAGTTCCCCATTCCTGTCATTGATGAATTACTGGATGAATTGCATGGATCACTTCACCAAGTTGGATCTTCGTTTAGGATATCATCAAATCAGAATGAAGATTGAAGACATTCTGAAAACAACATTTAGAACTCATGAGGGTCATTATGAATTTTTGGTCATGCCTTTTGGCCTTACCAATGCACCTTCAACATTTCAAGGTTTGATGAATTCAATTTTCAAACCATTCCTTAGAAAATTTGTGTTAGTATTTTTTGATGATATACTAATCTACATCAAGTCTTGGAAGGATCATGTTGAACATGTTGACAGGGTGCTACAACTATTGGAGGAGAAACAATTATATGCAAAAAGATCCAAATGTTTCTTTGGAGTCCAAGAGGTGGAATATCTGGGTCATATTGTATCTCATGAAGGAGTTAAGGTAGACCCTAGCAAAATTAAAGCCATTAAGGAATGGAAAATCCCCACATCCATAAAGCATCTGCGAGGATTTCTCAGATTGACAGGGTATTATCGCAAGTTTGTTAAGAATTATGGGAGAATAGTAGCACCTCTAACAACATTATTGAAGAAAGATGCATTTTCATGGACTCCAGAAGAAACAAAGGCCTTTGAACATCTTAAAGAGGCAATGTTCCAAGCACTGGTCTTAGCTACACTAGACTTCACAAAAACCTTTATTGTGGAATGTGATGCTTCAGGAAATGGAATTGGTGCTGTTCTAATGCAAGATGAAAGACCCATTTCTTTTGAAAGTCGTCCAATCAAGGGAAAGTTTTTAAGCAAAGCTATTTATGAGAAGGAAATGTTGGCAATACTCCATGCACTTAAGAAATGGCGACCCTACCTAATGGGAAGACACTTCAAGGTAAAAACGGATCATGATAGCCTTAAATAATTTTTAGAACAAAGATTATCCTCTGAAGAGCAACAAAAGTGGGTCGCAAAGATGTTGGGTTATGACTTTGAAATCATCTACAAAAAAGGGAAGCAAAATGTGGTGGCAGATGCACTCTCAAGAAAGGATGAGGATGTGGAAGCATTGTTGTGCGCCATTTCTATTATCCAACCAGATTGGATAAATGGAGCAAGGGAGGAGTGGAAGAATGACGAAGAAGTGTGGGCACTTATTCGAAAGTTACAACAAGATTCCAGTACGTCTGATACATTTAGCTGGAAAAATGATTTGTTATGGTACAAAGATCGCTTATACCTCTGTAAGAATTCCCAGCTAAAACAAAAGATTCTTATGGAATTGCACACTTCTCCCTTAGGAGGGCACTCAGGATTTTTAAAAACTTACCACAGGGTTAAGAAGGAATTTTTTTGGGATGGCCTTAAATCAGATATTCAAAAGTTTGTGGCAGAATTTTTGGTTTGCCAACAAAATAAAGTTGAAACAATTAAGACACCGGGTCTATTACAACCTTTATCCATTCCAAGCCAATGTTTGGAGGAGGTTTCAATGGATTTTATCACAGGTTTACCCAAGTCTGAGGGAAAGAGTGTCATCATGGTGGTAGTTGACAGACTTACCAAGTATGCACACTTTTGTGCATTATCACATCCATTTAAATCCAGTACAGTTTCTACTGCATTTATGGAAACAATTCAAAAGCTACATGGAAACCCAAAGATTATTGTAAGTGACAGAGATCCCATTTTCACTGGAAATTTTTGGACAGAATTATTTTCTTGTCTTGGTACTCAGTTAGCTCATAGCTCATCTTATCATCCTCAATCTGATGGGCAAACTGAGATAGTAAAAAAATGTTTGGAAGGATATCTTCGTTGCTTTGTATCTGATAAACAGACACAAATGGTTGCCTCTGGCTGAATGGTGGTATAACACTTCCTTCCATACAACAACAAAAATGACCCCATTTATGGCACTTTATGGGTATCAACCACCATCCATCACATTTTATTTAAGAGAAAATTCTAAGGTTCAGGCAGTGGAACATCACATTGAACATCAACAACAAGTCCTCCAACTCTTAAAGGATAACCTCGTGTTGGCACAGAATAGAATGAAACAACAGGCAGATCAACATCGCAGTGAAAGAAGTTTTGATGTAGGTGATTGGGTATTCCTACGGCTACAACCATATAAGCAAATGTCCCTCAAGAAAGCTAAGAAGGATAATAAATTATCACCAAATTATTATGGTCCATACAAGGTGTTGCAAAAGATTGGTACTATGGCATACAAATTGGAGCTTCCTGCAGCTTCTCGATTGCACCCATTTTTCCATGTTTCAAGTTTAAATAAGGTTATAGGCGACAAGCTCCCAGTTCAAACAATATTGCCAGAACTTGACGAGGAAGGAAAAATTATATTGGAATCAGAAGCAGTCACAGAAACAAGAACTCGACAGCTACGAAATCGATCAATTTCAGAGTATCTTATCAAGTGGAAGAACTTATCCGCTGAAGATTCCACATGGGAGGATGAGAATTTTATGCAGAAGTATCCAGAACTACTCAAGCGTTGAGGACAACACTTTTTTGAAGGAGAGGGGCATGTTGGGTCCCCATAATACTAGTGATTACCCCATTACTGTTGTAGTTATACCCCTTATTAATATTGTTGTGCCCCTATTGCCCCCATATTGTTATTACTGTGCCCCATAGAATCCCTCTATTGTTATTTTTGTGGCTTTATATTATTATTGTTAAGTCGGTTGGATTATATTGTGACTCCTTAGACTCCTATATATAGAAAGGAGGTTTTGTCATTCGAATCATTGAAGAATTTTTCATTTATGTAATGTAAAGGAGGTTTCCCCCTCGAAGAGGTTGAATTCTAAGGCGTTGATCTATCTTTTCTATCTTTTCTTGAGCTGGTTTCACAACAAAAACACATCACTCGAAAGAGTGAGGAAACAATAGCTACCATGCTATAAATGTAGTCACGCCCAAGGAGTAGATTGTAATCTAAAGGTCCTTGGACTACCATTACGTTCAGATAAACGGTTTTCCTTCTCAAAGTTATAGGCAAATTTGGAAGGATCCCTAATGGTCGACTGGTTCCTTTGTCGAATCCTATTAGATATCACATCTCAGGCAAAAGCGATGGCGAACCAAGCGCTTTCCAAGTAGTTGAGGAAAGGATACTCATAGAAGCCCCTTCATCTATGATGGTACCAACCATGACCATTCTGTAAGTTTGCACTATGATTTAGAATGGTACATTAGATGGTAAACGGGGTCTGCCTAGTAGATTCCAATCGAAGGAGACAACTAGGTTGCTTGGAGGTGGGATTGAATAAACGACCAGATACATCTATGACAAACTTCCTTCCTGTGGTAAAGGAACGAGTAGATTTCCCCCCTGTTCATCAGAGTCTGTGTTTACGAAAAGAATTTGAATGGTGTCGTTCTCATTCTCTTTGGTGACTATATCATCTGAAGGTAAATCCTCCGAAGACAAAACGAGGTTGACTGTCATCTCTACTTGTTGACTTTGGTCCGATGTGGACTCAGAGGATTTATCTTCAATGATAGGTGCTTCGACCGACAACAAAGGTGTGTCAGTCAGGTTTTCAACTAGCAATGGATTCGGCAAGAGTTTCTTGTATCCAAGAGGGAGTCGCTGTGGTGATGAAGGACGGTTATCCAAGACTCTTTTAGCTTCATCCAGGAAGGGACAACGGTGGAGGGCATGATCACCCTCACATAGTCTGCAAGGAAATTTAGATTTTCCTTTCTATCCGGTGACTTCATTTTCACTAGTTGAAGTTGTACTCTCAACATGATTGTCAGAGGTTGACAACACCAGATTGTGCAAGCGGGGAGACCAGTCCCTTAAGATCCATGGGATGCAAGGACAATCTCGATGATAGTGGTCCCATTTGCAGATGACACATGGAGATTTAGGTTTGGATGGTGCAGTGTTTGGATTTTCGCTAGACGATGTACGGTTGCCCCTTTTTGCCATTGGTTCCTTCTTCTTCTTCTCCTTCCCTTTCTTCTTCTTCTCAGTTACTTGGTTTTTAGTTATACTATCTTTACCAAGCGATGAGGAAGAAGGATAGGGAGAAACAAATGAAGTAGAAGGTTGGGGGGTAACTTTAGTATCATCTAGTTGTTGATTTGATTGCTCAGGAATCACAGTGCTTTGAATGATAGAGGTCGAGAAAAGCCATACCGGCAGGCCAATTGTCAATCCTGGAAGGGACAATGTGGCCATATGAGGTGCACCAACATCTCCCCAAGAGGAGAAAGGACTAGGATTCCCCCCAAGGGGAAATCCTTGGTTGGTGGAATCCATTTTCTCAACCTAAGATCAATGAGGGAACAATGACGTTATTCCGATTAAAATAAATTTTAGACGCTTTGACACAACTTGCTTTTACAATTTTTAAGAGTCGAGAAAAAGCTAAAGATGACTCTAGTCGCCTTCGATTTTTAATGAGCCTGAAGTGACAAGTGCTCGGATGGACCTTTTCCTTTAAGGAGTCTGAAAAGGAATGAAAGAGACTACTCTGGAAATCTAGACAGAGGGATTACCAAACCAATTGAAAAACTGCAGAATACTTTTTACGGTACGGCAGTCAATCTTCCCAAATGTTGTGTTCAGTGCATTGCGATCGATAGGGCAACAGACACGGCTTCCTAAGGATAAAGGATATAGCCTATTGTGGTCTCCCAATATATACTCGATGGTACATGGGAGCACAAGTCTATACTGGCACTTGTCATCTCAAGGAGGAGGAATCACCCAACCTACGATGAAAGCGATAGTTACCAGGCTTTATGACGCCGGAATACGTCTCTAGCCTAGACTTCTAGATGTTGTGCATTAGGTTCCAAAGCGTTTTTATGTTCATTGAATTTATTTTACAGTTGATCATTCTTAAGAAGTTTGCCTTTAAGGTTCACCGCGTGATATAGATATACAACTCCTAAATATGCAATCTAAGATGATAAACAATCGTTTACTCTTCTTTTTGCAATGAAAATCCTAGCTACTAAGGAAAGAGAAACAAAATCCTTTCAACATAGAGCAGAGAGCATACACTAGATGCATTGTCCTAAATCAAAATCAACAAGAAGTCTAAATGCAAATGCACATGCATGTATTTGTTTTCCGCTTTCTTAATGTGTGAATGACAAAAATAATGCTAAGTACAAATATGAATTATATCTTCTTTCAAAGCGACAGTACTAACGATTTTCTTTTCAAAAACGAAAGGGGGAAAAGATGACACATGGCAATTTTGAATTGAAAACTGCTTTCGACACTTGAAATACTATTAATTCAGATCAAATACAAGAGTAACAGTGTAATCGACTATCAAAAAGAGAAGGATTCTTTTCCTTGACTGAAAACGACACTTTCAAATCAAAAGACGATAGTTTGATTAAGCTACTATTTTGTAAATGAGAACTATGAATGGCGAAAAATACATAAAAACATTCACAAATATTTGTACAAATGAGGCTGGATGATGCAAAGGAAGGGGGTTTCAACAGTGGTGTACTGATCACAGACAACAAAACTCCTGAATAAAGCTAAAGAGAGTGAAGAAAAAACCAAAATCTGGAGGTAGAAACAGTCTTATCTGATCATCGCACCTGTAACATAGGGAAACAGGGATGCATCTCACCTACTGCACACAGGAGGTGTGATGCATCCAGATTGCCAAGAGGAGAAGGTGTGATGGTCTAGGGACAAGACTTTAACTTGGTTTTTGGTCACAGTTTGCAGCTTAGTTCAGGGATTTAGGCTGAGCTAATAATAGTTAGTAAATACAAAGTATAGGGGTTGATCTAATGAGGTTACTTGAGCTACCTCTAGGGCACTTAGGATGTTTGCAAGTCAATTTTTCAGTTCATAAACAAACCCGGAGATTGACTGAAGCAGCGTTGATCTACTTTGCACTTGCATAGAAAATGCAGTTCGAAGGCTAGCTGGCTTAAATTCAGGCTCCGTCTGTGGTTTATGAATCAAACAAATAGAGACAAGAAATCAAACTAATTGCTCCCCAGCAGAGTCGCCATTTTGTTACCAAGAAATCTAGTGTCTATTCAGAACTGCTAGTCCCACTAAGACGGGTAGTTATCTTAGAAATAGACAAACTAAAGTCACATGTTCTTTCCTTTACGAGAGATATATGAGAAAGAAGCAAAGAGTACCAACCTCAATCTTTCGCTTGTTTCCTTTCCCCTTCAACAGAATCTCGCCACTGCTTCCTTACTTGTCCTGCTTCAAAGAGCACCTGTAGATTCACAACAGCATAATACCATCAAAGCATAGAGATCTATCACTATAAACAATATAGGATCAGATATATATTGACCATACAAATGCATATATCAACACAATATTCAGAGATACACAAGAATATGGAGGAAAACTCAAATAGCTTTATTGATAAAAGTAGTAGAAGAGAGGATTATAACCACTTGGTCTGACCCAGCGACATCCTCCCAGCTTGAAAGCCCCCTTCACCTCATACAAAGCAAGATCACCCAACAATGTCTTCAAAGAGAAACCAGCAGCACCTCTTTGCAAATTACCAAATTCCAACCTTTGGATCTTTGGGATGAGGGATCCATATATAGATATTTGCAGGAGGGTGAGTCAGCATCTAGGATTTTGATTAGTGTCATCTCTCTGATAGTTCTTGGTTCCACTTAGAGATTTCATGATCTCTTACTCATCCTTGGCCGAATTCAGGGAGGCAAGTGTCAAATGAGTAGCTTCTAGAAGATTCTCAGGGTCTCCACCTAGCGAACTGCTTGTGCCATTTGTCTGCTCTCGCTCATCGCACCCTACAGAAGGGCTTTCCAGTATGCATCGCACTTTTTGCATGTGGCAGGTGAGATGCATCACAACCTTTGCTCTGGGCAGTCTGTATGGTCCTGCTTTGACTAGTTCTTAGTGGTTTTTTTATGGAAAACTTCTGGGAGATGATGTAATCAGTTGGCCTTGCTCCTTTAGGGTATGAAACAACACTTTTAGGGACTTATAGGCCTTTGGTTTATGGACATATTTGATTGGGGTTCCAGTGCCCAAATATGTCTATAACAATACCCTTATATCCTCTTTTTTCTTTTGAGTGGAAATGAGTTACGTTCAGGTCATGCATGGAGATTAACCTTACTTTATTCCTTATATGAACTAGGGTGCATTTGTGGACATTGGAAACCACCTTGTTTGCCTTTGAAAGAAAATACACAGAGGATATTTGGGGGAAATGCGCATTTCCATAAAATGTAGATAAGATTTTGGGACCTTGGGCCTTGGACCCCAATAATGCTTGGAGGTTGTATTTGAGGGGTTAGTAGACAAAAACCTAATATGAACAAGAAGATTAGTGTTGGATCACCCATGTTTTGGGGGGAATGGTTACAGGTTCTAGGAGTTAAGGGGTTTAGGAGTCAAGGGTTAAGGGTAAAGGGTAAAAATATGACCAATAAGATTAGTGTTGGAGCACCCATGGTTTGGGAGAAAGGCTTAGGGGTTCTAGGAGTTAAGGGGTTTAGCAGTAAGGGGTTAAGGGTAAGGGGTAAAGGGTAAGGTGTTAGGGATTAGTGGATTTAAGAGTTATGGGGTTTAGGGCCTAGGGGTTGAGGTTTAGGGGCTTTAGGGATCAGAGGTTAATGTATTAATGGTTAAGGGCTTCACGGGTTAAGGGTTAAGCACTAAGGGCTTAGGGGTGTCAACGGGTTAGGGGTTAGGGGCTAGGAGTTAAAGGTTAAGGGTCATGGTTTATGAGGATAAGGGTTTATGGCTTAGGGGATTTAGGGATTCTGAGGTAGGGGTTAGGGGTTAAGGGGCTAATGTCTCAGGGTTTAAGGGATCAAGAGTTTAATGGGTTATGAGTTATGAGTGTAGGGGATAACGGATTATGGATTTTGGGTTACAGAGATAGTGAATTTCATGGTTATATGTTAAGGGCTTATTGGTTCTAATAATGGGGCCCCTAATCCTCTTATCACAAATATTTGGGGTTCCCCTACCATTTCCTCTCGTTGCCTTCCCTCTAGGTCCCCTAGCCCTTATGCCATGAGGACTTAAGACCCCTTCTCATTCTCTAATGCTAGGATTATAGACCTCAGTAAACCATGTTCAAACCTCTCACATCTACTCATCCTCAATATTCTTATGTCCCCTTGCATCGTTCAATAAACCAAAACATCCCCCTCCCCCAAAATTCATGAGAATTGAACATTTGGAGGGGATTGTTTAACAACTGCCTATAAACTTTTAATTCTAATGACATTTTTTTTTGTGGGGGTTGGGTGGGTTGTCTAAAACTACCTCCAAAAGTTACATTGTTGCGAATTTTAAGGGTGGTTCAAAGATACTATGTTAGGGGTTAAGGGTTAAGGGGTTAGTGTCCTAGGTTTTAAGGGGTCAAGGGGTTAATGGGTTATTAGTTATGAGTGTAGGGGTTAAGAGATTATGGCTTAGGGGTGAAGGGGATAGGGAATTTAGTGGGTATGGCTTAAGGGCTTATGGGTTCTGATAATGGGGCCCCTAATCACCTTATCACAACTATTGGGGATTTTCCTATCAATTTCTCTCATTGCCTTCCTTCTAGGCCCCCTAGCCCTTGTGTCGTGAGGTCTTATAGCCTTTTCTCATTCTCTAATGCTAATATTATAGATCTTGGTAAACCATGATCGAACCTCTCACATATACCCATCCATGATAACTTTATGTCCCCTCTTCTCGTTCAATACACCAAAACATCCCCTCCCTGAAAAATTCATGAGAATTGAACATTTGGACACCGTCATTTAACAACCATCTCTAAAAGTTTAATTCTAATGTTTTTTTTGGTGGGGAGGTTGTCCAAAACTACCTCCAAAAGTTACATTGTCATGACTTTTGGGGGGGTTGTTTGGAAACCCCCTTTAAAAGTCACAAGAATTGAACTTTTGGATGTGGTTTTGGACACTCCCACCCCCACAAGTCATGAGAGTTTGAATTTTAGAGGCAATTGTTAAATTACCACCTATAAATGTTAAATTATCATGACTTTTTTTTTTTGGTGGGGAGGGGGGGGGGGGGGGGGGGGGGGGGGTGTTGTGAGGGGTTTCCAAAGGCACCTCCAAAAGTTAAATTCTCATGAATTTTAGGGGGGTTGTCAAAAAACTGCCATGAAAAATGTATTTTGGGGAAGTCATTTAAACCTCCCCCCAATCCCACACACACACAAAAAAAAAGTCATGAGAAAACACTTTTAGTTGCAGTTGTTAAAAACTCCCTACCACAAAAACAAAAACAAAAACAAAAATAAATTTTCATGACTTGGGGGGTAGGGGGGAGTTTAAAAACCATTATGAAAAATATATTTATGGGAATTCATTTAACACCCCCCGCATAGGTTCAATTTTCATTACTTTCTGAGGGGGTTTCAAAAAATTTCCATGAAAAATATATTTAGGGGAAATAATTTAAAAATCCCTTCCAAAAGTCATGAGAAAACACTTTTAAAGGCGATTGTTAGAAAACCCCCGAAAAAGTTCAAATTTTCATGACTTTCGGGGGGCTTTTCAAAAACCTCCCCTAAATCCCTAAAAACACTTTTAGAGATGGTTTTGGCAAGACCGTTGCAAGCTAAACCACCCCTAAAGGCCTTTTTTTTAGTAGTATAGGTTCCAATACATGCCAAGTGCCAAGTATTAGTGCATTCTAAGTGCCAAATCTTCCTCTATTACTTCTCTCTTACTTTCAAATAATTGATCTTAAATAAATTTAATCTTAAACCATGCCAAACCATGTCGACACATGCCAAATCATACTAAGGCATCTCAATGCATGTCAGGCATGCTAAGACTTTCGAAGTGCCAAGTGACAATGTGTATCAGGGAGTGTTACACATGCTATGGAGTGGTAGGGAATGTTGAAGAGTGTTAAGGTGTGCCAAAGAGTGCCAGTGCATAATAAGGATTGTTAGGGGGTACTAGGGAGTGTCAACGAGCTCTAGGTGTGATGAGGAGAGAGTGACAAGGTATGTTAAGTAGTTCCAAGGAATGTTAGAGTGCTAGGGTGGTAGGTCAAGATGTGCCAGGTGCTAGGGTATGCCAATGCGTTCTAGGGAGTGTTAGGGAGTGTCAAGGAAACATAAGGAAGCATTAGGTCAAAATGCATGGAAATTAATGAAAAAGATTGTGTGATAAGGAGTTTCAACGAGTTCTAGGTGTGTTAAGGAGGGAGTTAAAAGGTTATATGCTAGGTAGTTCCAAGGTATGCTAAACTATTGAGGCATGTCAAGAATTGCTACGGTGTGCTAGGGAGTGTCAAATCATGCCAAGGAATGTAGTGGATGTTAACACATGCCACATAGTGCCAAGGCATTCTACTACATGCCAAGTGTTATGGCATGTCTAGATGTAACTGTGTTGCTTAGTTGTTTTACGACCATGGTTAGATGTGATGAGCCTTATCTTGGTAACTTGTTAAGTGGGATAAGTTGAGATTGGACATGAGTAGCCTAAGATGAGTTATAGGTAGTTCTTAGGTGAACAAGGCATATGTTGAACTTCCATGACACATGAGAATCAGGTTTTTGTCTATTAATCTTTGATGTGAACACACTCAAGTGCCATAACACATCTACTTTGCATAAAAAAATCTACACACACAGGGAATCAACTAGTCCACATGACAATTTTTAACTTTCTCAAAACCTTCTTTGTTATATTACAAAATATAACAGAATAGGCTAGAGCTCGGGTACTAGGGATCATGGCCCTTTATAATCACATTGATACAAGGAATACAAGTAGGACTTGGTGTTAGTCCTTTGACAACCAATCTCCCTTGAACAAGACAACACTTCACCTACTTGTTGATGGTGGCCACAAACATCCCTTTTAGTCCACATGTCCTGAACACATCTACCAAGTCCTCTTTCCTCTCATTCTACAACTCCTAAATTTGCCTCTATCAAGGAATTCAACTCCTTTAGGTTACTAAACTCGACTCAACAAAATTTCCCCTCTTGCTACCTCCTTTTTCCTTCAAGGTCTGCAGCACTTAGGGTCTTCGATCAGTTGTTCACAACTCCGTTTGTTAACAACTCTTTGGTCTGCCCAATTTTTCCATACTACTACTCCACGATGACAAGTCTAGGACTATGGAGGTTTCCCTTGTTCTTAATGACTCAATCCTCTACTATACAATGAACTAAGGCTAGTTTTCTTGCCCACTTGACTTCTACTTTAGTCCTTCAAAGTTTGCACGTCCCTAGGCCCAATACGCCTACCCTTCTACCAGTCTTGTTGTCCTTCCCAAGTACAAGACTTAGGGCTCTTCTTTGACAATCACCTAACAACCCTTCAACTCTACTTGGACTGCCATCAATTTTTCCAACCACGGTCAACTCTTTTACTTATCTAGGGCCCAAAACAATGCTTTCATCTAGGGCTCTTCAAATATGCCACCTAATAGTGATTTGAGACCTCTCAAAATCACTATTCTTATGTATAATTTTTTTTTCCAATCTATGAAAAACTCATCTTATCATCCTTCTAATAATCTATAGATGACAAATCACCCACTAACAGTCCATTGACTAACTGTTTATAGGCTACTTCAGATCTTTGTCGAAAACTCTATGGACAGCCCACCAAAATCAACTTGTCTTCATGTCAATCAATACCTCATATGGAACATGTCTTCTACTCAATTTTCTACTTAGTTTCCACCCTCCTTTGGGTCTGTTATCTCCACATATACTTATGTAAACCATCTTCCATATATGCGGTCTATATTGCAGAGATAAACCTCGCTCTAAGGGTCACGACCCCTCTTCTTCTACGCAAATTTGTCATAGTCTTAAGGGAATACCTTATGGACTGAACATGCTAGAAAACCACCCTAACTAGGGCATTATACTTTTGTGCTAATTTCTTTAGAAAAAAACTTATCCACCCAGAGCAAAAACAACAACCCTCGCCTCCATAAGAGACTCGCCTTGTGCTGACCTATATCTTGTGTGTCTTGTGCATCTTGTGGTTCTTGCAAATCTCAGTTAATTATCTATTGATTATATGAATTGGACATACATGTGAAATATTTCCTGTGTAAGCTATGTTGCTTAGTTTTTTTATGGACATGGCTAGATGTGATCCTTGTCTTGGTAATTTATTAAGTGGGAAAAGTTGAGCTTGGACATGAGTAGCCAAAGATGAGTTATAGGCAGTTCTTAGGTGAACAAGGCATAATCTACTTATAGTAGGTGTAATTAGTCAAGTTTTTGCAGTTGAAGCAGGCCAATATCACATGAACTGTAGTATCTAAGGACTTGTTTGGGTTCCCCAAGTCATGAAAACATGTAAGGCTAGTTATGAGGGCATGAGTTCCAAGGCATACTAGGGAATTCTAACATGTGTCAGATAGTTCGAAGGCATGTCAAATATGCTAAGATGTGTCAATTGCTGAGGCATACTAAGATGTGAAAGGGTGTGAGAATGTGTGTCAGTGAATGTCAAGGCAATAAAAAGGAAAAACAAGTTAAACTACAAGTAAATGAACACATAAGAGCGTTAATAAGTCATCAATTTATCTTTTCCAAGAGGTGCATGCTAGGCACACCAACACTAGGTTCTAATAGGTGCCAAGTGTTAGTGCATTCTAAGTGCCAAATCTTCCTTTGTTACATCTCATATACTTTCCAATAATTGATCTCAAATAAATTTAATATTAAACCATGCCAAAGCATACCAAGGAATCTCAATGAATGTTATACATTCTAAGACTTTCCAAGCACCAACATGTGGCAAGTGTCAATGTGTGTTAAGGAATGATACACATGTTATGAAGTGGTAGGGCATGTAGAAGAGTGTTAAGGTGTGCCAAAGAGTGCTAATGCATGTTGAGGAGTGTTAGGGAGTACTAGGTGTTATCAGGAAATCTAGTGTCTATGCAGAGCTGCTAGTCCCACTAAGACTGGTAGCTATCTTAGAAACAAACAAACTAAAACTACTTTCATTTTCCTTTCTGAGAAGTAGATAAGAGGGGAACAAAGGAGACCAACCTCTGTCTTGCGCGTGGTTCCTTGCTTGATTCCTCTCCCTTCTTATAGATCTTTGCCACTCGCTTCCTCGTCTACCCAGCTTCAAAGAGCACCTATGGAATCAAAGCAGCATAACACTATACAAGAAAATAGATCTACTATCATAAAAAATATAGGACCAGATATATATTGACCACACAAATGCATATATCATCAATCGTACAAGAATGTGGAGGAAAACTTGAATAGATTTATTAATAATCAAGAATAGCAAAGAGGATTATAACCAATTGTTCTGACCCAGCATCATCCTCTCAGCAAGAAAGCCCTTCTTCACCTCATGAAAAGCTTAGATCACCCAACACTATGATGTTACTCCAAGAAACCAGCGGCACTTCCTTACAAGATACAAAATTCCAGCCTCTGGATCTCTGGGATGAGGGATCCATATATAGATGTTTGCAAGGGGTGTGAGTCAGCTTTTGAGATTTGATTAGTGTCCTCTCTCTAATAGTTCTTGATTCCACTTGGAGATTGATGATCTCTTACTCATCCCTGGGCGAATGCAAAGAGGCAAGTGTCACAGGAGAAATTTTTGGAAGATTCCATGATCCTCCACCTCACAGATTGACCCTACCATTTGTCCACTCTCACCCATCGCACCCCATAGAAGGGATTTTCAGTATGCATCGCACCTCCCGTGTGCATTTAGGTGGGATGCAGCGCACTTTGACCATGGAGCAGGTGAGATGGTCCAATTTTGACCAGTTCTTAGTAGTTTTTCATGGAGAACTTTTGGGAGATGCTGTAATCAGTTGACCTTGTTCTTTTAGGGGTTGGAACAACACTTTTAGGGACTTAGGAGCCCTTGGTTTATGGACATTTATGATTGGGGTTGTAGTGCCCAAAAATGTCTATAACAATTATCCCCTAAAGCATGAGGTCGTTAATCTTTTGATGTCAGGTGAAATGCTTTATCATGAGGATCCGATGTTTTTTCAAGCTAGAAGGCAACCTGTAATGAGATACAATACAATACATTATCTTCATAATATTTTCATGATCTAGCTGAGGCGCGCATTCCCATGCTCAAATTTATAAATTCATTTTCATGTACATAAGATAGACAATCATCTGAGTGCAGACTGATGATTCTGGTAGAGCCATCATCCCTTGGATTGGATGATTATCTGTGCAACAATGATGTACATTTGATGTCTTTATTTTCCTGAATATATATTGCAGCCCGGATGGATGAAACTAGATCCAGGGTCTTCAATCTCGTTTGATCTTCACTCAAAGTACAAGTTGATCCATGTGAGAGATGTTCTGGAGTCAAACATGGAAAGACATCGCCTAATTACCATCCAATGATGTAAGTTGTCAACAGGCGCGAGAGGAATCACCGATAATGATGATGACCCTCAAGGTACTACAGTACAATTCACGTGGTGTGAATAAGGGACTTGGTGTTGAACACCACGCAAAATCTTTCAGTCGAAGGCCATTGATGTAAACCTATCGCCAGAAGTGAGAAACTTGCCATTGAGGCATGCAAGCTTCAAAGTACCGAAAGGGTTGTTCCTAGATCGACTTCCTGGATAATGAGCTGATGTCGACAAGAAGCGATCCATAATAGGAGGGCCTTAGTGAATCCCACATCAATGACATGGAACGGAGCAAATGATTTTAATGGAGGTGAAAAGGATATGATGATATAAGGTTCAGGGTGGCGATCATGAAAGAATGGAGCGTAAATGTATTGCAATGGATGAGACACAGGTGAATTCTCTGAGCGACTTCTCTTGAACATATCGGCGACACTGACATGATGGATTGGTATCGTTAACACCAAATATGGATGGTGCGATGGACCAATGGTGATATGACCAGTGAACGGAACAACCCAACCCAACTCGGATGCGGAGTGAAAGTGTCATGTTCAAGAGCGACTTGCTACCAATAAAGTTTCTTCAAATTTTCTTCCCAATTTTTCCCCAGTCATTGCTGACCAGTACCTCTTTATTTTTGTCAAGCTTGAGGAGGATAACATATGCTTGTTCTATAATTTTCCCTTCGGGCAAACCCATCGCTATGTTTTAACGAGCCTAGCAATAGTGAAACTCGTTCTTGTCTGTATAGACAAGTTTGTCGCTATTCGGTTTTAACGAGTTTAACGACAAAGATAACTCGGTCCTTTTCAATTTTAGAGAGTCTGAAAAGGGACGTAAAGAAAACTCCAATAATCCTTTTTCATCATATAATCCCTTAAGTCTGAAAAAGTATAAAATAATACAAAAGGGATGGATTTTCGATAATTTTAACGAGCCAAACAAAACAAGCGCTCGATCTTTTTGTGTAATAATCCCTCAGGTCCAAAAAGATTAAAATCTAAAGGAGGGATGGCACTTCCGGTCACTTTAACGAGCTGGAGAGGCCAATTGCTTAGCAATCTTTTCATATTTTACGATTCAGATGAAAAGATCTTAAAGGTGACTCGTTTTTCGAGGAACGAATGATAAATTCGAGTAGCAACTAATTCCAGATAAGGTTTGGAATTTTCCAATCACGGCAGTGTCACAAGGATGGCTAACAGGATCACTCTTCACAGTTGTTCCTCAAAAGGGTAAACAATCAAATGGAGGTGAATGATCGGCCAATACAGAGTGGAGGTGATGATGAGAACATGACCAAGGCTTAAAAGGCTGATGATAATGCATTCACAATGGCTATTTACTGGAAATTGGTTCATTTTTTAATGAGCTTAAACTCTAAGGGAACTTTTGCTCATTTCTTATGTTTTTTTTTAACGAGCTTGAATTCTGCGTTAAAACTGCTCGATATAATGGTCATTGATTACTTTGATTTTACCATTGACAACTTTGTTCCTTCCAAGGTTGTACTGCCTACTCAATTGCTTCATCAAACTAGTTAGAAACGAATAATATATGCTTGAAAAATGAGTCAAAACACTAATATTTTACTTGAATTACGTGAAAGGTAATTTAAAAGTGGTTTTTTTTACCTCTCATTTTACCATTTCATTTGAACTTTGGTTTGTTGGAGCTTTGGAGGTGCTTTCTCCCTTATTTTTCACTAGCTGATTCTGGGAGATTCTGTGGACGATTCTTGGCGCCGTCTAGACCAGGTAGGAGCTAAACCTGAGCTCTTCAATTTCATTCTTTCCTCTTTGAATTCTGAGCATGTGTTTCTGGTTTTTCAGAGCCTCTGGGGTTTGAAAAACTCGCCCTGGCTCCATCACACCTTTCCTATATCGACTACTGGGGGTGCGATGGGCACAAGGAGGGAAACTTGTGCACAGTTTTTGATAGAAATTTTTGCCTGTTTTTCACCAAATCAGGATTCTGACTCTTCTCTTATTTGTTTTCAGAGATTCATTGGAGCAAAATGCCTATTACATGGCGAGAACGGGAGCATGAAGAAGAGGACATGCTTGCTTTACATGATCCGGTTACGGTAAATGCACTGCGGAACTGTGGCCTGTTCAAGTTTTTCTGCATCTCTAGCATGAGGCAACAAATCAACTTGTTGCAATATTTTCTCGATGCATGGGATCCTACCACCCAAGTGTTCTAGATTAGGGGCAAGTCCATCCCCTTGACTGTCGTGGACATCTATTTTTTGACCGGCTTATCGAGGCAGGGTGCCCCTATCTCATTATCAGGTTCGGCCCGTGGGAGTGAATCCGTGAGAGATTACATTCGCAGGTATTGCAAAGAGGGATCTCAGCCGAGTAACGACGACAAGATCAATATCTGAGATGTCACTGACAGGTCCTTATGGACCATTCTGTTCACTTTTGCTAGACTGGCTGGTAGTGCGGCTCTTCATGTGGCCAACAGGTCTTATATGAAGTATGCCTTGGAATGCCTTGAACCAAAGGTATTCAACTGGTGTGACGCAGTACTCTCTGTGATGAAAGAACAACTGACCAAGGTGAAAAACGAAAGATTGAAGAACTTTGGATATGGTTCTATTTTGACCGCTTTTGTCTTCGAAAATATCCCGTTGATGCAGCCGCAGTATGTTTCACTTGGTTTACCTCCACCGACTAAGCCATGGATGCAGAGATGGGTTGACCTTATGGCCAGACATGCTGGTCAGTCTCAGGTTTCATTTTCTGATACCTTCTTCGAGTGGTTCAATCGCCAGGAGATGATTTTTTCTGAGTATCCATATGTTGGTATGGATTTCCGGGGTGACCCAGATTTGGTACTGCCAGCTGGCGAGCAGTGGGGTGTCATCGGTAAATTCTTTGACCATATCTCTGTTTATCATTTCTTTTATAATGTTATTGTGCTTTCTTCTATCAGGACTAATCAAAACTCATGTGCTCATGCAGATGTTGGACCAATTTGGCCAGTAGTACGCCAGAGAGTGCCTGCTGCCACTCCAGCAGGAGAGGCTGTGGGAAGGGCTATCCTCCACGACCTTGAAGTGGCCGAGACTCTTTCAGCATTGCAGGATCAGGTCGAAGGCCTCACTCTTGGTATTCTGGACGTGAGGACTGACGAGCTGCCTCTGAGGTTGCAGCGACATACTACTGGCGTGTCGAGTCGATGGACTAGGCTTTTACGCATGATTGCACAAGCGGTGACTTGTTATCACCAGCATCATTAGACTAGGGTGCCCCATAGCGTTTTGAGTTTTGGGTCATCTGACCAATTTTGTCTTGGTTACAAAACATTATGTGTAAACCATAAACAGTTATATATATATTTTTGATTTTCAGAGTTTTATTTTGGTTAAGTTACATGATCCCGTTGCAAATATTAATAAAATGCTTCTTTTTATAAATGTTGCAAATGTCTATCTAACACATAATTTGCCAATGAGTCCGTTAATGTGTTTAAGTTTCTGGAAATATGCTGATATTGAATAAAATCAAATTTCCTTTCCAAAATCTTGACCCTTAGGAACATGCGATAGATAGCTTGATTTCGGACGGAGTAGATACCATTGAGTTGTAGGATGACAAGTTGTGAGTCTAGCCTGACGACAAGTTGGCTTATTCCATGTGAGATGGCATCAGAGAGAAGTTCTATCAACGTGCTATATTCAGCGATGTTATTTGTTGACCGACCAATACATACCCCTCTGAAACTTACTAACTCGCCGCTTGGATCAAAAATGGCCCAGGCCGCAAAAGATAGGTTCCACGAACTACGAATCGCTCCGTCAACATATCCAACAAATGATTCCAATAGGTTCGACATCTGCGACAAATGTAAAAATTGGATTACTTGACCAAAAAAATTACCCTTAGCGAAAACAAAAATGTAACAAAAGCATAGGGGTTACTACACTGAATCATGCGTAGTAATGCTTAAGGTACAACCCATTACGGGGTTGCACCAATGGAATCCTGTCATAATCCACTAACTCGTAGGCCCCTTTTGCTAATACACGTTTAACAATATAGGGGCCCATCCACAAAGAATTGAATTTACCTCCTCCCAATTTATCGGATTCCTGGTCATAAAGTAAGACCAAGTCACCTTCTGAGAAGACACGGGGTTTGACATTTTTGTCGAACTACGCCTTGACTTGTTTCTTATGGGCTTTGTTAGCCAAAGCGGCATCACGACAGGTTTCATCCAATTGGATTAGTTCCAAGAAACGAGCCTCCTCTTCTGAAGTTCCGGGGAGAAGGTTGACTGCGAGTTTGAGGGATGAGATCTCACACTGAACTGGTAAGATTGCTTCTAGGCCATACACCAGTTGAAAGGGTGTAAACCCAGTTGCATTCCTTACCGATGTTTGGTATGCCCACAAGGCTGAGTACAGGATCAGGTGCCAATTCCTTTTGTGGACTCCAATCATCCTTTGCAGCGTTCGCTTTAGGACCTTGTTGATTGCTTCAACTTGTCCGTTGGCCTGCGGATAATATGGAGTAGAGCTATCGTGGGAAAACCCCAATTTGGTAGCCAATTCAACCATCATGTGATTGCAAAAATGTGATCCATGATCTGTGACTATGGCCTGTGGAATGCCAAATCTAGCGACTACATGATTGAAAAAGAAAAGGGCAGCTGTTTCGCCGGTGTTGTTTAATGTAGGCATCGCCTTGGCCCATTTGGTAAAATAGTCTACCGCGACTATGATATACCCATGCCCCCCGGTCGAGGTGGGGTTACATGTCATGAAATCTATGCCCCATTTGGCGAATGGCCCAACAGTAACTATGGGCTGTAGGGGTGCGGGTGGTCTTCTGTTTTTGCTATTGAAAATTTGACATGCATGGCAACTTCTGACTACGGTTATGCAATCTTTGAACATTGTTGGCCAGAAGTATCCTGCTCGTAAAAAAATTTGCGCCGTAGCGTAACCAGATTGATGCCCCCCACACGCACCCGAATGGAAATCATTCATGACTTTTTCAGCCTCCTCATGGGTGAGGCACCTTCTCAGAATTGTATCGACACCACGATGGTAAAGCGTATCACTGACGATCATGTAGTCTTTTGATTGGTATCGAATACGTTTTTGTTCCGAGCGAGAGGTATTAGACCTATATTTTTGGGTTTGGAGATAGATGATTATATCTCCATACCACGGATTGCTTGAAGATATCAGAAACAAAGATTCATCCACGATGGTTTCTTCGGATGTTTCATCGTTGGACGACGATGGGAGATCGCATAGTAATTCCGCGAAAACCATGGATTTCTTCGATTTGGATTTTAAAAATTCCAGATCAAACTCTTGAAGAATTGCTATCCATTTTGAATATTTTCCCCCAGCAACTGTCGCGACAATATATAAGTCATGGGGTTGCAATCTGATAAAATGGTAGTTTTTCGAAAGAGGACGTAGTGTCGAAATCTCTGTATCACTTGAACAGCTGCGAGAGCCAGTTTTTCAACGTAGGAATACTTGCTTTTAGTATCATTTAAGTTTCTACTCAAATAATATATAGGATGTTCAATTCCATTGTCTTCTTGTACTAAAACCATTGCGATGGTTGTATCTGTTGCAACGAGATACAAGTTAAAGTCTTTTTGATAATCAGGAGCATACATTAATGATGCTTTCATTAGGGATTCCTTTAAAGCATCAAAGGAAGCTTGCATGACCTAATCCTAGACGAAGGGTACTTCTTTTTTCAATATACGCGTATAACCTTTAGCAAGTTTGGCGTAATTTGGAATGAACCTCCTCAGAAAGTTTGCTTTCCCTTGGAGTTTCTGAATCTGAAGCAAATTTGAAGGTGGAGGCAAATTTATGATTGCCTGAACCTTACATGGGTCGAGACGAATCCCGTCCTTTGAGACTACAAAGCCAAGTAAACGACCAGAACTGACACAGAACACACATTTGTGTGGATTGAGTCGTATCTTGTAGTATCAGCAATGTAGAAATATTTCTCTTAAATGCTGCGGATGATCGGTCCGCTTTCGCGAATGAGCCGGAAGATCGTTGAGATATGGTTGAACGATGTTTTTGATGTCATGGAAGGCATAATTCATTGCCCTCTGAAATTTTGCCCCTGTGTTCTTTAAACCAAAGGGTAACTTGTGATATGCAAATGTGCCCCACGGACAAATAAATGCAGTCTTTGACTGGTCCTGTGGGCAGATATTTATTTGATTATACCTGAAGAATCCATCCATAAATGAAAAGATTTCACATCTGGCACATTCATCAATTATCTGGTCAATAAAGGGTGTAGGGTAGTTGTCTTTTGGACAAGCTTGATTTACATCCCTATAATTGACGCACACTCTAATCGTTCCTTGTTTTTTCATTACAGGAACAATGTTTGATACCCAATCGGTTAGAGGAACCGGGTAAATAAAACTAGCATGGAGAAGTTTTTCAACTTTTGCCTTGATGGCAACGGCTTTCTTGGGGTGCACCTGCCGTAGTCGTTGTCGTACTGGTTTGACATTTGGATACATCTTAATTTCGTGTTCAACTATACTTGAGTCAATGCCTAGCATTTCATCATATGACCAAGCAAAGACATCTCTGAATTCATGAAAAAGAGCTTTGTATATTTCCAGTTCTGGAGGAGAACAACATTTGCCAACATAAATATTCTCTACAACATCTATTTTGGTCGAGATACTTATGGCGATATTCTCTTCAATATTGGACAAGTTTCGCTCGGAATCCACCGTGTTTACAGTATTTGATAGGAAATCAAAAACTGAAGGATGATGAAGGTCATCAGGAATATCTTCTTGAATATCCGAAAGATGGGAACGATGGTGGTAATTTTCCCATGGCGCCCCGTCAATCATCATTGACTGAACAATTCCTTCGTCGGTGTAATGCACTTGCGACCAAGAATCTGAAGGGGTGCCATATTCCTTAGACCTATCTATCCAAACACTTGATGAGCATTGATTCGGGTCTGCCTCCCATGCCAAAAACATTGATTGCTACAATATTTCTATTGGGCTTGGAGGCAATACCTGCAAATGATCCATGTTAATATCATTTTCTGAGATCTTTTGAATAGAAGATATCATATTGCAGGTTCCTACCATCGCCACTTCTGCCAGATTGATAGGAGGCGGGAGGGCAAAAGTCCCCATTAATATAGGGCCTTTTAGTAGGCCTACTCCTATATTTTGAAGCGAATGTGGGCTTCCATGGATCATCGTAATGCTTCCCGTAACTTGGGAAATATTGGGGAGAAATGTTTGTTGGTCGACGATTGTAATTCCTCCTTGGAAAGGAAATGCAATCTTTCTAAAGTAGGTCGACACAACGACAGCCATAGCATATATCCAGGGCCTTCCCAGTAGGATGTTGTAATCGAGGTTTCCATTGATTACTTCAACATCTATTTCTATTGTTTTTCCCCCCAATTCAACTTGCAAGTTACTTAGAATCCCATATGGGGTATATGTTCATCCATCAAATTCTTTTAATGTTGTCGAAGATCGCGACAAGGTTGGAGATCCTAAAGTTTTCCAGCAACTCATAGACATAATACATGTAGATGCCCCCTCATCAATATTTGTTCGATGAATAGTTTTGTTGAGGGCTTTCACTTGAATGAGGAAAGCTAGTTGAGCTGGTAATTGAGGATCATATCCTTTGTGATTAAAGGACAAGATTAGAATCCTTTGGGTCAATCCCACCTATTGCTAATAACAGAGCCTGTTTTTGGGAGGGGAAATTTTGCAGTACCTCAAGTGTCGACATAGCGGATGGCGATTGGGCCAGATCTTCCACTATATTATAATGCTGTGCTACTCTGGCATGCGGATTAAATGTCGACTTGTGTACTACTCCCTTTGGTGGTTTTATTGTCAGCTCTGGAATGATGGGCGGTGCAACTTCTGTCGAAGTTGTTGTCGAACTACTAGGTTGATCTTTATCCTTGTTGTTTGACAGCTATGGATTCCCATAATCTTTATTCCTGGTCGTTATCAAAGCATCATTTTGTTGTTTCGAAACCGACAACATCAGCACTTGGGACAGGGAAGCATTGTCACTAGCAACCAGATTTGTTCCTGGATTTGGAAATGGATCAGTCAATACCACCGAGGTTTTGGAATTCTTGAAGAATTTTCTAAGCTCAGCTTTATATGGACACTCTCTTGTCAATTGATCCTCGTCACATATAATACATGGACGATTTGGTTTCTTATCTCCAGAAGGGTTTGCAGAAGATTTTTTAGGTGATGATTCCTCCTGTTTCTTCTTCTTCCCTTTGTTTTTCTTCTTGCCTCCTGGTTGCTTGGTTTCTTTGCCTTGTCAGTTGAGACGACATTTACTTCTGAGGCGAGAAGTTCTTCTTTTGCATTTTGACTAGAAATCTTACGGCCTTTTTAGATGTAGCCTTTGTTGATTTCGTGTCTATCGTACCAATCACGCCATCGCCAGCATGAGAGTCATTGTTCGATTTAGGAGGAGGAGGAACGGAAAATTCCAGCCTGGGAGCATCAGGGATTTTATCATAGAGCATGCCAGATTGAGTATAAATCAAGTCTAAATATTGCGCACGAGCAATAACTTGCTCTTCAGTGACGACTCCTCCTTTTGCCACATCTTCTATAATGGAAGGTAATAATTACTTAATAAACCATTCAGCTAAAAGCTAATCAGGAACATACGTTTTTACCATTCTACGATGACGTCGCCACTCATGAATATGATCGGATATGTGAGTCGCCGTCGTTTGTTTGAAATTGGTAAGGAGTTTTGTTCCCGTTTCGTACCTTATGGGTAATTGAAAATGGGTTTAAAAGGTTGTGGCTAGGGTACTGAAGTTATCAATCGAAGCTCTAGGTAATTCGATATACCATTTTGTTGCTAGACCAGTTAACGTTCTCTGAAAAAGGCGAGGTCTAATCGAATCATCGTTTAGGGTGTTTGAAAAAAACCACAGATGAAAGGTCATCACATGATTCGATGGGTCTTCACCCTGATTTACATTAAATTTAGGAATATCTGACGGAAGTTTATGCAGAATCGCTAGCCACCAAGGGGTGTAAGCAATTGGATCATTCGTTAGCTGATTTAGATACGGTAACTCTAAAGTCGCCACGAAGGGTAATTGTTGATTTAGGTTTGGTGAAGCATACCCAGGATAAGATGGAATCACCTGGGCAGTTGGTCTTTGCATACCAGCATAATGCATTTGATGCTGGTAACTCTGATAAGGTTGATGGGCATAACCATTGTAGAATGGTTGATTTTGACCGTTTTGAATATACGGCTGCCCATTATTTGCAAAGATTTGTTGCTCAGATCCTTGGTAAACTTGTTGGAATTGCGGTTGTTGATATTGCACCAACCATGGTTGTGAAGCCATGTGCTGTTGTCCAATACTGGCTGTTTGACCAAGATGAGGGGTAATTGTACCCATTTGGGCCTGTGTCATTCCACTAGTTGGCGATTGTGGTTGAGTCATGGGGACAAGAGGCTGTTGCATTACAACCTGAGAAACCTGAGGTTGGCATACAATAGGCAACGCTTGTACTTGCGATACCATCACAATAGCTGGCGTAGTTGGTATATTTGACATAGGTAAACATTGTTGCATCGAGTATACAACTCTTGGTTGTTGAGGCAGTATTGGCACCCAACTGCTAGATGTAATTCCAGCATAACCTGAATTTTGTTGCGAACTCTTGTATGGTTGTCCTTCCGGAGGAGACAATGAAAGGGTATATTGTCCCCCATACTGCGGTAATCCAGTACTCAAAGGAATGGTTTGTCCTTGAGGACCAGACTGCCCAAATTAACATTGTGAAGGATCAATTTGTTGAGACTCAACATAAGAGTTCCCAGATATTATTCCGGATGAACAAACAGGAATGGACCATACTGTTGAAATAGCCCCTGAGTGGGCCCCATCTAGCGATTGAGAGCTAGTTGGGACAGATGGTGTGCCGGCGAACATTTTTGGAGTGACAGCAGGAAGTTCTGTCGTTGCTGTGTCAGATGACATAGTCCTAGATGTCGAAGGTTGTTCAGACATTTCTAGTCTATCCAAAAGATTTCCTAGCGATTCTACAGGAGCTTCCGATAACGGTAGACTAATTTCTGATGAAGAAGGATATAGGGTGATCCCGACTCCAAATTGTGATGGAGTACTTGATGGAGGATCCTCCACAATCTCTTCTATAGCAATCAGACCAGGTGCAAGAGGAAGACCGTCAGGTCCATAAAATATTTCTAGTGCCGAAAAAGGTATAGAATCTGCAGTGACAGATGTTTGGGGAATAACACCTTCTGAATCAGCTGTAGATGGAGCTAGTTCAATAATACAAGTGTTTACCTTCACACTAGGATCAACTCTACTGTCCTTTGGTGGCTGCGGAACTTCTTCTGTAAAGGCAGGGATACCATAAATGTTTGGAGTAACCGGAGTCTCCAATGGTGTCTGAACACTTGTTCTAACTTTACCAAGGGACTTGGAACCGGTTAAACGAGTTCACTTCGTCCGTAACAGTTTTGATTCTGGAGACAAAGACGGTTGACTCGTAAGCCTCCGCGAACAACGGCGTTTCAATTGACTTTCTTCCACGATTGCGGATTACTC
This sequence comes from Pinus tabuliformis, assembly GCA_031772625.1. Taxonomy (NCBI): domain Eukaryota; kingdom Viridiplantae; phylum Streptophyta; class Pinopsida; order Pinales; family Pinaceae; genus Pinus; species Pinus tabuliformis. The sequence goes on along the minus strand of CM062811.1, from coordinate 440,294,238 downwards.
GACCAACTAAAATCAAGGGGGAAAGATGTTTTCGAATTAAATGAATCTTAGATGCTTTGACACAACTTGTTTTTTCAATTTTTAAGAGTCGAGAAAAAACAAAAGATGACTCTAGTCGCCTTCGATTTTTAATGAGCTTGAAGTGACAAGTGCTCAGATGGACCTTTTCCTTTAAGGAGTCTGAAAAGGAATGAAAGAGACTACTCTGGAAATATAGACAGAGGGATTACCAAACCAATCGCAAAACTGCAGAATACTTTTTATGGTACGGCAGTCAATCTTCTCGAATGTTGTGTTCAGTGCATTGCGATCTATAGGGCGGCAGACATGGCTTCCTATGGATAAAGGATAAAGCCTATTGTGGTCTCCCAATATATACTCGACGGTACGTGGGAGCACAAGTCCGTACTGGCACTTGTCGTCTCAAAGTGGAGGAATCACCCAACCAGTAATGAAAACAATAGTTACCAGGCTTTACGACGTCGGAATACGTCTCTAGCCTAGAAGTCTAAATGTTGTGCGTTAGGTTCCAAAGCGTTTTTAGATTCATTAAATTTATTTTACAGTTGATCTTGATTAAGAAATTTTCCTTTCAGGTTCACCGTGTGATGTAGATATACAATTCCTAAAATGCAATCTAAGATGATAAACAATCGTTTGATCTTCTTTTTGCAATGAAAATCCTAGCTACTAACGAAAGAGAGATGATATTCTTTCAACATAGAGCAGAGAGCACACACTATATGCACTATCCTAAATCAAACCAATAGACAGTCTAAATGCAAATGCACATGCATGTATTTTTTTTCAGCCTTTTTAATGTGTGAATGATAAAAAGAAAGCTAAGCGCAAATCTGAATTATTTTTCAAAGCGACATTACTAAAAAGCTTCTTTTCAAGACAAAATGAAGACAATGACGACACTTTGTTATTTGGAATTGAAAACTTGCATTCAACACTTGAAAAACTATTAATTCAAATCAAATAGAAGAGTAATAGTGTAATCAACTATCAAGAACAATCGAATTCTCTTCTATGACTGAAAACGACACTTGCGACACTTTCAAATCAAGAAATGACAGTTCAATTACGCTACTTCTTTGTAATAGAGAACTGAAAATGACTCATAATACATAAAAACATTTACAGTTCTTTGCACAATGGAGGTGGAATAATGGCAAGGAAGGGGGTTTCCAACAAAGGTATACTGATTACAGACATCAAAACTCCTGAATAGAGCTGAAAAGAGTGAAAAAACCAAAGTCTGAAGGCAAAATTAGCCCTTTCTGATCAGCGCACCTGTTACACAGGGATTCCAGTATGCATCCCACCTACAGCACACAGGAAGTGCGATGCATACTGATATCCTTGAAGAGAGGGTGCGATGGTATAGTGCAAGACTTTTGATCCAGTTCTTGATCACAGTTTGTAGCACAGTTCAGGGATTTTGGCCGAGCAAGTGGTAATCAGTAAATAAATCACAGGGGTAGATCTAAGGAGGTTACTAGAGCCACCACAAGGGCAATTAGAGAGCTTGTAAATCGATTGTTCAGTTTATAAACAAAACCTGGAGATAGACTGAAGCAGCATTGATCTACTTTGCACTTGCATAGCAAATGCAGTTCGAAGGCTAGCTGGCTTGACTTCAGGCTCCGTCTGTAAGTTTATAAAGCAAACAAATATAGACAAACAAACAATCTATTCACTCCCCAGTGGAGTCGCCATTTTGTTATCAGGAAATCTAGTGTCTATGCAGAGCTGCTAGTCCCACTAAGACTGGTAGCTATCTTAGAAACAAACAAACTAAAACTACTTTCGTTTTCCTTTATGAGAAGTAGATAAGAGGGGAACAAAGGAGACCAACCTCTGTCTTGCGCTTGGTTCCTTGCTTGATTCCTCTCCCTTCTGATAGATCTTTTCCACTCGCTTCCTCATCTACCCAACTTCAAAGAGCACCTGTGGAATCAAAGCAACATAACACTATTCAAGAACAGAGATCTACTATCATAAACAATATAGGACCAGATATATATTGACCACACAAATGCATATATCATCAATCGTACAAGAATGTGGAGGAAAACTTGAATAGCTTTATTAATAATCAAGAATAGCAAAGAGGATTACCACCAATTGTTCTTACCCAGCGTCATCCTCTCAGCAAGAAAGCCATTCTTCACCTCATGAAAAGCTTAGATCACCCAACACTATGATGTTACACCAAGAAACTAGCAGCACTTCCTTACAAGATACAAAATTCCAGCCTCTGGATCTCTGGGATGAGGGATCCATATATAGATGTTTGCAAGGGGGGTGAGTCAGCTTTTGAGATTTGATTAGTGTCATCTCTCTGATAGTTCTTGATTCCACTTCGAGATTGATGATCTCTTACTCATCCCTGGGTGAATGCAGAGAGGCAAGTGTCACAGGAGAAGTTTCTAGAAGATTCCATGATCCTCCACCTCACAGATTGACCCTGCCATTTGTCCACTCTTGCCCATCGCACCCCATAGAAGGGCTTTTCAGTATGCATCGCACCTCCCATGTGCGTTTAGGTGGGATGCAGCGCACTTTGACCATGGAGCAGGTGAGATGGTCCAGTTTTGACCAATTCTGAGTAGATTTTCATGGAGAACTTTTGGGAGATGCTGTAATCAGTTGACCTTGTTCTTTTAGGGGTTGGAACAACACTTTTAGGGACTTAGGAGCCCTTGGTTTATGGACATTATGATTGGGTTTGCAGTGCCCAAAAATGTCTATAACACTAGGGTAACACAAGGGAGCACAAATGCATGGAAGTAAATGAATATGAGGGTGTTCCATGGAGTGTCAACGAGTGCTAGCTAGCATGCCAAGGAGGGAGTGAAAAGTTATGTTAAGCACTGGTAAGGCATGCTAAGGCATGCTAAGGAATATCAAGGCATGTCAAGAAGTGCCAGAGTGTACTAGGGAGTTCTAGTGTGTGTTAACATGTTCCAAATAGTGCCAAGGCATGCCAGATGCTAAGTCATGCTAGGATGTGCAAGGTGTCAGGGAATGCCAATATGTGTCAAGGAGTTTCAAGGAAACAAAAGGAATAACCAAGCTAAAATGCAAGGAAATGAACACATAAGAGGGTTAATAAGCCATGTATTTATAATTTTCAAAAGGGGCATGCTAGGCACACTAATAATAGGTTCCAATACATGCCAAGTGCCAATGTGCACCAAGTGCTAATGTATGTTAATGCATGCCAAAGTGTTCTAGGGCATGGTAGGGACTATAGGCCATGCCAAAACATGCTAGGAGAGTGCTATGCTATCTTAGGGTCTGCCAACATGTGCTTGAGTGTCCTAGTCATGGCAAGATGTTCTAGGTATAAATATGTTCCAAGGCATGTGAGGTGCCAAGGAATGATAGTGTGTGCCATTGCATGTAAGGTGTGCCAAGAGTGTTGAGGAGTGATAGGTCTCTCTCACTAGTAGAATTGACAGAGATTGATTATGTATTAAATAATATAGTTCCTACACACACTAGTGGCACTTTATCTAAAGGGGATTTGTTAGATAATAACTCTAATAAATATGAATCATCTATTGACTCATGGGAAAAAAATATTCTCATTACTTGAGAGAAATGATACACACTAATTAATTCTTAAAAAATTGACTAACTATAACCACTATGGCATTGGACACATAATGAAAAGGACTCCACAACAATGGTCTTAAATCGTTATCTTTTGCCAAAAAGATAGTAACATGCACATAGTGTCATCAAAAACTCATTGGAATGATCAATGATGATGAACATTTTTTTATTGTCACCAAAAGTAACCAAAAAGACCATTGGTGAGGATCAATAAAAGATCGTCGTTAGAAGTGTCACCAAAGAGAGAATTAGAGACAGGCCTTTAACAACCCTCACCAAAAGTGTCACTAAAAATGGATTTGGTGACATGCCTTAAAGGACCATCACTATATGCACTTACAACAACAATTTTTAAGGACCGTCACCATATGCAACATTGGTGATGGACCTTAAAGGTCCATCATAGGAATGACCCTCACCAATGACCTATTTTGTTGTAGTGAATAGTACCACACATACAAAACCATACTATCTTTACCAACCAACCTTGCTTCCAATGTCTTATCCATGCTTGTCCCAGCATGTCATAGACTACACTGCTTTCATTTTGTTATTGTATCCCTCAGTATAACATGTCCATAACATAGACATAATATAATCACATAATATCAACTCATAACCACATGATACTGACCTTGTATATTTGTCAAGCTACTCTTCCCACTTGATTCCTCATAGCCAAGAACTTCTTCATGCCATTCGCTTGCATAAGCAATCATTTTGCCATAAGAACGATTCTTGATAATCCATCGAATAGTGACATAGATACATGGGTACATACATACATATACGTAAACATTAGCATAAACAATCATGATTCAGTCAGACAATGATATGCATACATACATATATATACACATAAATGTTAGCGTTAATAGTCATGATCCATGACGACCCTGTCAAAAATGACATACGTACACACCTACATGTATACATATATAAACATTAACATAATCATGATCATAATATAATTACCAGATATCAAGGTCAATGTTTAAGAGAACTTCCTTTATTCATGCAACACATTTGCAACATTAATAATAGTCATTCCCAACATAGCCAAGGCATCTGACACCTCAAATCCATTTACTTTACCTTTTTGGCTACCTTTCTCATGACTTTACTGCCAACATCCATTTACCACAATGGACCCATCCAGTCCAATAGATTGTCATAGTCTTGCCTTATGTTGCAGTTACTCATGCACTAAGCTTCATCTATGTCTTACATTACTTGTTGGGTATCACACAACTCTCCCAGAGCTCCATTAACTTCCTCCTTTCCCAACCAATTCCCAAGACTCAAAACATAAAAGGAAAGCCAAGAAACAAACAAGAAGAAAACCATGAAAACTAATAACAAGAATATGACACGAAAACCAAAGTGGTAAGGCCTTGCATGAGACACACTCAAAATCGTAAATCAAGCACAACAATCACAAAATACCAAAAGCACAAGACTAGTAATAAACACCTGTTGACGGTGTTGGAACTGCCAACATTCAGGGGATCACCCTGGGGTGAAGTCCCAACTAGAACTCACACCGTTTGGTGTGGGAGTCCCATCCAGTATGATGGCCCGGTTTCCATTGTCTTAAGGATTTGCCTCAGCTCTTGCTTGTCAGCACAGCAGAGTGGTTCACTTTGTCTTCGAGAAGTGAGGTTCGCATGCCTGGTGAGTGTAAGTATACTTGTGCCAATGGTTCTTTCATTTTGAGGGGGGAAAAGGTGAAGGTGAGTTCCAAGTTGAAATGGATTAGTGCCAACTCGGCTAGGAACACACAACACAAAGGACATACACAGCATCCAGTGGAGTAGTCCACTCGAATGTAGCAGTCACAACATACCAAGTAAGATAACACATACAACACTCACAGATCAGTCCAAGACGAGTGCAATGGTTGTTACAGAAAGGTTCATGTGAAAGGTCTGTCTGATGTCCGACAGAGTAGTTGACACAGACAGTACAGCATTAACAGCATATACAAAACATTTCCATTAATAGATTATGCATTACAACAAATGAATCAATTCAGATGTAGAACACATGGTTAAAGCAACATGCATTACAATTGTTAAAGATCGGTCTTATAAAAAATACAATACATGTGTGAAAACATGCTGGCCTGTTGACAGGCTTCTGAATTAAGGGAAAGTTCCAAGACACATCGTTACACCATACATCACTAACCCCGTCAGCGAGGCGTTAGAGCCACTACTTACTCCTCAAAGAAAATATTTCAGACTCTCTTAGGTATGTGGGAGGAGTTGAGGTGAAAAGTCCATTCATCTACAAATGAGGGGGCTATTTATAGCCAAGGGTGAAACTGACCCTTGTGGTTGTTTGACTACCCTTATGACCATTCGACTTCCATGACTCTATGTTCAACAAGTGGGTCTCTTGGACTTCCACGTTACATCATATTGATTGGCAACAAGCCCATAGTGGAGATGTGGGCAACATAACTCATGACTTGACTCGACATGACTTGACAAGACAATGTTGGTACATTCATGCTACTGTTGGAGTGCATGTCAAGCTACAGTGTTGCTAAGTGATGGATGTGTTCATGGTGTATCATAGCTTCACCTATGCATGGCGAAGTGTGCGAAGTCTTCGATGGTCCTTGGTTCACCTGATGAAGCTCCAACATGTTGTTCCTTGCTTTCATGTTGGAAGGCTTGACAAGATCACTTGTTCACGAAGGTGCATGCTTGTCGCGTTTGTCCACTTCGTATGCTTTGTTCATTCATCCATTAGTGAACCTGTCCATCTACATGTGCTCCCTTCATTCATCTCGTTCATCGTTTTAACATGTTTGTGAGTGTACCTGTACCTACAGTCACTCATGACGAGACGACATCAAATCCAAAACCTCCTAGTCTACCATGACACAGGATCATTCGGATGTGGATGACCAGGAGAGGCAGCAAGGTTGTGATGCGGGATGATGGCTTCGGGCAACTGTTGATGAAAACTACGCAAGAGTCACTGAGAGATGGATACAAGAAATCTGAGTTGACAATGACTAACTGCAAGGTCTAGCTCGACTAGGAGGAAAATTTGCGCAAATTTTGGGAGGAACAGTCCAGGCTGCTGGAAGGAAAGGCAGGCATGCTCTGCACATTTTCCGAAATGAATAGTCAGCAAAGGCTAGATAGAAAAATTTGTGCAATTTTCCAAAGGAACAGGTTGGCCTGCATGAGTGGTCAGCAGGCAGGGATTGCGCAATTTTTCTGGGGAACTGCCCGGGAGACTGAAAGCTAGATCTGCGCAATTCCTAGAGGGAAGTGCCAGTTGGTTTCTGGGGTCATTGGCAGTCAAATCTATGCAATTCGCAGAGGGAACTGCCAAGTTGACTGCTAGGGTCACTGGCAGCTAGACTTGCGCAATTCGCAGAGGGAACTACCAGTTGGCTGCTTAGTCACTGGCAGCAGAAACTGTGCAATTCTTGGAGGGAACAGGCAGTTTGCTACTGGGAGCTGCTGGCTGGGAAAACTATATTGAGGCCGGGAGGCCAGCCTGCTAATCATCTATGCGCGATTTCTGAGCTGAGATGACTGATGGGAATCAGGAGGCCTGCTCATGAGCACTCTGTAATTTCTGAGATGAACAATCAGTCGATTGTCCGGGTGACCAACATGAGTGTTGATTGAATTTCTTTCTGGCAGCACAACTTGAAAGAAATAGCTTGGTGCTTCTACACTGTTCTAGTTGACATTCGATTGAGTCAAAAGTAGGGTTATGGTCTGGCTGTTAGTGAGGAGTCTGGTCGTCAAAACTTTAGCAAAAATAATTAGGTGTGTGAACAGTTGAAAAATGCATAGGACATCATATGAACACACAGTCGCATGAATTGACGACAAAACAACCAAACCATGCAGACACACATGTTCAACATGATTAACCGAAGGTGCAAGCAACAAGTGTGACACTCGTGATTGATCGTTCATGATCGAGACGACTCTTGTGTGACATTGAATATGGCTCTGTGTGTGAGTGCGACAAATGACTTCATGGCGAACACAACAAACACATATGGAGCAAAGACTTTGAGCATAACCTGAAAACAGTCGCAAGCATGACTTAGATATCAACATGTAGAGACTTGAGTGAAATAAACAAGCAAGGCGAATGTAAAAACTCACACGAGCTCACAGAGTGAACCTGAGTGTGTGCAGTCATAAAGTGAAACTCTCCAAGGGAAGCTCTGAAATTGGTGCAGGCCAAAATTTTGTAGGGTGGTTGTAGCCGTTGGACACTTGGCAACACGCTGGTAGAACTCCAGCTTCTTTGTTTCAGTTCATTGCTAGCACAGGGCCTTGGTCTTTCAGGAAGTATTGAATCATTTTACAGGTTGCTTCAATTTCCCCACTTACCCCATGGACATACATGGTTCACCCTTTTCCAACTCAATCAAACACAATCAAAATTTCAGCATAGATCTCAGTGTTTTGAATCCGGGATGGGTAGTTTAGTTCGTGAGTTGAAGATTTTCAAAGTATAAGTTTTCATCTCTAGTGTTGCTCTGTTGCTAGCAGGCCTAGACAGTACCCCGAAAAATTCACGCAGGAACACACACATTGCTCCACTGCCAACGAGCCTGGTTAGTACCCTGGTGGAGTTGCATGTTTCACCTCTCTACATTGGAAGCCTTTCTCTTCTTTCTCCTTTGTATTTTTTAAGAGAATTTTGCATGGGCACTTATTTATTTCTAGGGTGGAAGAGGGATCCCGACTTATTGAGAGAAAAAGAGGTTATTTCTTGAGAGAATCATGTAAGACCTCTGACATAGGTTCTGATCATTTACATTTTTCCCCTTCTCCATTTCTACTAATTATATTAGCTTCAACACACAGAGAAGAAGGCTGAGTACAGGCATGGGGCTTCCAAGTGTGGACACAAGTTCACGGTTGGACCAAAGATTCCCTTACAGATAGTTCGTATTTTCCATTAGGACTTCATCAGCCAAAGGTTGTAACCAAGCACAGAGAAAGTGGACACAAGACTAGCCAAGTGTTGCAGTGTCACAAGTCTCTTCAAATTTTAGCCACATACTTTATTCAAAATCCAAAACATAGTAGTTGGTAGCAGTTATTTCCTGAAACAAAAATAGTAATACATCAAACAAAGAAAATGCACATGAACAAAAATAGTAATCAAAATCAAACGAATCAAAAGCGAAGATAATAAGAAAAACAAATCAAATGAAACAACAAGCAGCAAGCAAACTATGTACATGGCACGGGCACAACCCGACCTATTGGAAATAATGCTTGAGATCTTGGCCATTGACAGTAACGTTGTCAATCCTCCTGTTGAGTGATCGCAAACAATACATGTGTGAACCAAGGTTCTCGTGAGCTATGTACGGGCTAGTCCACAGGGAGTGGAGCTTCGTATGTTTGCCTTTGTCTTCATGGGGTTTATCCCATTTCAGAACTAAGTCATCCACATCGAAACTAGCTTTCCTTGTAGACTTCTTATCAAACCACCTCTTGATATGGTTCTGGTGGAGTATGAATTTTTCTTTTTCTTTCATCCTTTTCTCCTGGAGCTTATGGAGAGAATCCATACTACACCAAACCAGTTGGAAAGGCTTGCCTTGGGATTCTTGGGAAAGCTGAAAAGCTGGAAAGTAGATATTTGGTTGGAGGATGGCTTCTTTACTGTAGACCAAGAAGTACGGTGAGGTTTTCATAGAGGGCTTAGGTGTTACACAGTCAGCCCATAGTGCATTTGTCAGGGCAGTATACCAATTACATTGTTCAGAGAAAACAGTCTTCTTGATTATACAGATGAGATTCTTATTTGTAGACTCTGCTAGATTGTTTCCTTGTGGATAGTAATTCGATGAATGCTTTAACACAATATCGTCTTGTAATGCAAAGTCATAGAGTTTCAAAGACGAAAAATAAGTTGCATTATCAAAAAAAAGTGATACTGGAATGTTGAAGCATGAGATGATATTCTGCTAGAGGAAGCTGATGACCTCTTGGTCATTCACTTGTTTGAGCGGAACTGCCTCTTTCCACCGTGTAAAGTAGTCAGTTTCTATTAGGATATAGCGGTGTTTCTTTGACGAATGAGGGAAAATTTCCCCAATAATCTCCATGCCCCACTGTTGGAATGGTTCAGTCACTGCAATAGGGTGTAGTGGAGCTGTTGATCTTCATGTTTTGTCGGCGCACCATTGACAGACCAGGAATTCGCGGGCATAGGCATGCGCGTCCTTGAATAATGTGTGCCAATAAAACCCAACTCGCATAACCTCGTGCGTTGTGGTATTCCCTACAAAGTGACCCCTGATGGGTCCGTCATTTAGATCTTGAAGTACCTTCTCTGATTCCTATGCCTCTAGGTGCCTGATAAAAACTCCATTACTCTGCTTTCTATAAAGCACTCCATGCATCGACTGGTATGCTAAGGCTTTCAAGCATAATGCCCTCTTTTGATTGATAGAAAAGTGAGAGGGTATGGTGTCATGCTCAAGGTATCGGCATATATCTACATACCAAGAGGTTCCATTTTTTGTGGGGATTGCTCACCTTATTTCGTACATTTCAATCTCCTGCTTCTAACCGGCGAGCTCTTCTTTGCTCTCCCGGGTGTGTAATACTTCAGTTACGAATCTACAAAGCTCGTATTCTTTGATCATGTGTGCTAGTTTGATTTCAAGATCATATTCTTGCAAACCTGTCATCTAGTTCGTACATCGTTCTCCCAGCTCTTGTTGTACCATCAATGTATGCACTGCTGGGTGGGGAACGAAGACAATGCAGTGGTTTTTCAGCAAGTAGGGCCTGAAGTGTTTCACTACATTGTAAACTACATAATCTTGTTTTTCAATGGTGGGGTAGTTAAGTTCCGGTCCCTACTTGATTGCACTCATGAAAGAGATGGGACGTTCATCATTACCTTTGTCTTTCTGAGTGAGCACTACAGCTAGCAAATTTTCAGAAGCAAAGGTGTATAGTAGGAAATCCTTTTTGAAATCTAGGTTATACAGTGCGGGAACTTCGGCAATGGATTGCTTAATCTAGGTGAATGCATGCTTTTATTTCTTGCCCCAGGTGTACACTGCATCTTTCTTAATCATGTCTTGCATGGGCTTGACTATTTGTGCATAATCCGAGATGAATTTTCGGAGGAAGTTTATCTTGCCCAACAAGGATTGCATGGATTTCTTGTTGACTGAGTGAGGAATGCATGTGATAGCTTGGACCTAGTCTGGATCCACCTTGATACCGCTCTTGGCAACAGTGTGTCCGAGGAGGTTCCCCTCCGACACAAAAAATACGCTCTTTTTGGGGTTCAAGGAAATCTCGTACCTTCGACATCGCTCAAAAATTTTCCTAATATGGCGTATGTGGTCTTCTCGTCTTTGGGAGAACACAGTCACATCATTGAGGTATAACACCACACTTTTCCCAATGAGTCTGCAAAAGGCGATGTCCATAGTGCACTGAAATGTTGCGCCTGCATTTACAAGCCCAAATGGCATCCGTCTATAAGCGAACGTACCCCACTTGGTATGGAAAGTAGTTTTGAGTTTGTCAGGTTCTGCTACCAGAACCTGATTTTATCCGAAAAAACTGTCAAGTATAGATAACATATGTGCCCCAGATACTTTTTGCAAGATATGGTCCATAGACGGCATAGGGTAGTTATCTTTGTCCGAGGTGCGGTTAACGTTCCGAAAATCAACACACAAGAGGATTTCCCCGAACTTCTTTCATACAGGCACAAGGTTAGAGACCCAAGTGGAATGATGAACTTTGTATATGATCCGTGCATCCAACAATTTAGTAAGCTCTTTCTGTATGAGGGTTTCAAGCAATGGATGTACTTTTCTCAGCTTTTGTTGATATGGCTTGACCCCTTGATTAGGATGATATGTTGGATGATCCGTGTGTCATAAGCTTTCAAATCATCATACATCCAAGTGAACACATCTTGGTAATATTCAAACAAGCGGATGAAGGCTTGGCGTTCTTGTTGTGTACAACATGTACCAAGGTTGACAAATTTCGAATCCTTTTATGTTCCCAAGTTTATCAGTTCATGCCTCATGGTGGAACTGTGGGTCTTTCTATTCCTTGGCCCTTGGAACCACTATTACAAGTCATATACCTTTTCCAGTGATACCACACCTTTTGTGATAATGTGGCCTTTCATGTCATCAGCTCCTGCTTGCAGAGAGCACTCATGCTCATCGTCATCTATTGCTGCATCTTTGAAAATGTCATCATTGGCCATAAAATGTAGTATCTGTTGATCATCATTAAACACGCGTAAGTTAGTTATGTTATCCGAGATAGATGGCTTGTACAAAATTTCAATAGTAAATCTATCCCTAATCCATGATATTCTTGAGGCTGCATTTGCTAATGCATTGGCAACTGCATTATGCGTACGTGGCACAACAATGATATTAAATGCTTGGAAGTTTGAGATTGGTTGCCATACCTCTTTTTGGTAGTTTTTTTAATGTGGTGATAAACAGTGAATGGTGTCGCACACTTGTTGTACCACTATCTCTGAATCACCTACCACTTTAAGCATGACCACATTGAGGTTGATGGCTCTCTACAAGCCCAATACGAGTGCTTCATATTCTGCTACATTGTTCATGCATGCATACTCCAAGCGGCTTGACATCAGATGCTTCTTGTTGCAAGGGTTAATCAGAACACACCCAGCTCCTAAGCCATCCTATGTCTTTGATCCATCGAAGTACAAAGTCCACAGCTCATTTATACACAAACTGACTGATGTGCTAGTACTGCTGCTACTGCTGCCACTGCTACTACTGCTACTATTGGTACAATGTGTTGTACAAGTTTCATTGCCACCAGTTGGGCAAGGAAGGAGTCCCAACTCTGTGTCTAGTGGGGTTGGAGTTGGCCGTGTAAGATAACACCCCAACATTGTTTCAAGGAGGCAGTGGTCGAACATGAATTCTGCAAGACCAACAGTTCATTGTCGCCATTGATGGGAGTGAAATTATACTTCATTTACCTCTCAGATTCTACCTGGATTTGGTTGCACTTTCCCTTGTCTGGAAGCCACATGTGGGACCAATCCATAGAAAAATATCCATCCAACTTGCTAGACCAGTCCCTACTAAGTAATAGACCATATGCTTCCGAAATGTCCAAGACCACTATATTGATGCATTGGTGGACTTGACGATCATGGGATAGTTAGATGATCACGTCACATAGTTCACCAATGGCTGGTATTGATGTTCTATCAAGGTGGATTATTTTCGCGGATGTTTCGTTCCATTGTGCATTGATCCTCTTAGCAATGGAGAGCAGCATGACATTGGCTGCCGTGGTGAAATCAACCAAGCAGTTCTGAACATTGTAGTTGAAGACTTCTAAATATAGCAGGAATGGAGGGCAACCTGAGTTTTCTTCTTCCATTCGGAGTGTATTGAGCACAATTGAAAGTGGTCCAGGAGGTGTTCTTTCTCCCTTGCTAGTAGAGGTTGCATTGTCCATCATTGTCTGTCCAAAAGCACGCAGCAGGATATCTCACTGACTCTAGATATTAGCCAACTCAAACAAACTAATGATTGCTTGGGTTTTCTTCATGTCATCAACAATGTTATACTCCATAGGTAATAGACTAACTGAGGTGTCCGGGGTGGAACGGGTGTTCGTGTTGTCTGACGGAGTGTTCTCAATTTGCTTCTCATGGACGTACTCTGACCCACCACAGTCTTTCCAGACTTATTTTTTGTTTGTTTCTTTGAGGCAGCTGGTGGATTGGTCTTCCTTATCAGTATTTTGACCTTTTCTTGCATCTCCTCAATTGTGGGGGGAGCCCCTTTACTTCTAATACTGTAATGGTTAGTTTTCTTCCGGGGCTGCTTCTCGGTGTTCGTCTTTTCCATTGTTTGCGAGCACTGATATGTGTTCACCACATGCTTAGAGATTGATGGCTCATCAGGTGAAACCTCTGCATCGTTATATGTGTCTTCTGGTTGCTCCTACATATCACTTCCTACCTCGAGTGTACAACTATAAAAAGTATGTGTGACTCACTTCCAGCCTAGAAAAGAGTTCTCAAGATGATGTTCTTCGTGGAAAGAACAAAATTTCAGATCTGCACACCGTTCAAGCTAGAACACAGGCTTCTGCACAGTTTTTGGAATGAACTAGTCATTGCTTGATGAGCTGGTTGATGAACTGCTTGCCTATCTCTATCTGGGAAAGTGACTTCTTGAAAATGTGTCTGATTTGCATTGTTTGAGCCCGAACATTTCAATGGACAAGCTCTTGACAAGATGAGTGAGGGTCTCAATGTTGGTTGTTTCCTTGTCTCCACCGTTGCTCATCGTTGCTTGGGACTGCCTACTTGCATCCTTGGAGCCCTTTGTCGATTGATCATCCTTGATGACTCCAACTGCATGCAGGTCTTTCTCAACAATAATAGCCTCTTCATAGTTTTCCAATAGTGTTGGTCTCGCAGCTCACTTGACGAACTATGTAATGCTAGTTGGCAATGCAGACGTGTAGTAATCAGTGGTGATGGAGTCATGAGACTTAGTGTCTTCTGGGAACCTATTTAGTATACGCGTGAACCTTTGATTGAAAACACTCACTTTATATTTTCCCTCCATCTTGAGGCTTCCTAATTATTTGAGTAGCATGGCTGGGGTCTTGTCATCAGCAAACTTTTCAAGGAACATACATTTGAAAGAACCCTAGTTCTGTATAGAGTTGGGTGGAAGGTTGTGATACTAAGCAATTTCCCGACCATCCAAGGTACATTGAAGCAATCTACATGCTACGTCCTCATAACGCACCTCAAGGGTCTACAACTGTAGGTAGAATTTGTCTAAGTGGTCTTCTGCCTTCATCACATTGTCAGGGTTAAACTTGATGTTCATTCTCTCCGCTCGCTTCGGCATCTTGTGCAAAACAACCGAGAGAGCTAATGGTCCCTGAGTCATCCATTCAAGATTTGGGTCAGCCATCTCTTCGTCCTCTTCGTACTCTTCCTCTCCTTCGGAGTCTGATGTGTCTGACTCTGATTCCATTGGTCCATCTCCACCTCCGCCTCCTCCACTGCCTTCCCCTCTACCTCCTATACCCAAGTCTGATCCCGAGACCACAAGAGTGTCTTATTCACTTTTCCTGTGGATGGGAGATTTCTTTTCAACTTTGATATCTTCTCCTAGACCTTCAAGTGTGGCAAGGGTTGCTTCTTCCGCTGACGATACAACAACACTCATAGGAGTGGCTTTTGGCTTCCTCGCTACACGTGGAAGATGCTATCTATCTGAGATCAGTCTGATTGCTTTCATGAAATGGCGAGTGATGGGGCAAACAGAGTGAAGGTGTTGATCTGAAGTCTCGTGCTCAACACTACGAGGTGAGGAGTAACCAACCGCTGAGTCGCGTGTAGGTGAGAGAGAGTGCGAGTTATTACCTTGACCATATGTTTGTTGAATGAGTGTGAGTGGAATTTCATCCATGTACAACTAGCTACCCTCCTTCTAGCGCCAGAAATGTTGATGGTGCAGGACCTGCCAACATTCACGGGATCACCCCTGTGTGAAGTCTCAACTAGACCTCACACCATTTGGTGTGGGGGTCCCATCCAGTGTGATGGCCCAGTTGTCATTGTCTTAAGGAATTTACTCAACTCTTGCTTGTCAGCACATGAGAGTGATTCGCTTTGTCTTCAAGAAGTGAGGTTCGCATGCCTGGTGAGTGTAAGTGTACTTGTGTCAATGGTTCTTTCATTGTGAGGGGGGAAAGGTGAAGGTGAGTTCTAGGTTGAAAGGGACCAGTCCCAACTCAGCTAGGAATACACAACACAAAGGACATACACATCTTTCAGTGGAGCAGTCCACTCAGATGCGGCAATCACAACATACAAGGTAATATAACACGTACATCACTCATGGATCAGTCCGAGATGAGTGCAATGGTTGTTACAGAAAGGATCATGTGAAAGGTTTGTCTGATGTCCAGAAGAGAAGTCAACATGGATAGGACAACATTAACATCATATACAACACATTTCCATTAATATATTATGCATTACAACAAATGAATCAGTTCAAATGTAGAACACATGCTTAAAGCAACATGCATTACAAGTGTTAAATATCAGTCTTACAACAAATACAATACATGTATGAAAACAAGTTGTCCTGTTGACAGGCTTCTAAATTAAGCGAAATTTCCAAGACACATCGTTACACCATACATCACTAACCCCGTCAATGGGGTGTTGGGGCCACTACTTACTCCTCAAATAAAATATTATGGGCTCTCTTGGCTATGTGGGAGGAGTTGAGGTGAAAAGTCCATTCATGTACAAATGAGGGGCGTATTTATAGCCAAGAGTGAAACTGACCCTTGTGCCTGTTCGACTACCCTCATGACTGTTCGACTTCCATGACTCTTTGACTTACATGACTCTATGTTCAACAAGTGGGTCTCTCGAACTTCCACGTTACATCACATTGATTGACAACAAGCCCATAGTGGAGATGTGGGCAACATGACTGATGACTTGACTCGACATGACTTGACAAGACAATGTTGGTAAATTCGTGTTGTTGTTGGAGTGCATGTCAAGCTACAGTGCTGCTAAGTGATGGATGTATTAATGGTGTATCATAGCTTCACCTCCACATGGCAAAGTGCGCAGATTCTTCAATGGTCCTTGGTTCTCTTGATGAAGCTCCAACATGTTGTTCCCTGCTTTCATGTTGGAAGGCTTGATAGGCTCACTTGTTCGCGAATGTGCATGCTCGTTGCGTTCATCCGCTTCACATGCTTCATTCGTTTGTCCATTGGTGAACCTATCCATTTGCATGTGCTTCCTTCATTCATCCTATTCGTTGTCTTGACATGTTTGTGAGTGTACCTGTACCTACAGTCACTCATGACGAGATGACATCAAATCCAAAACCTCCTATTCTACCATGACAAATGATCATTCAGATGTGGGTGACTAGGAGAGATAGCATGGTTGTGATGCGGGATGATGACTCCAGGAAACTGCTGATGAAATTGCGCAAGAGTCACTAAGATATGGAGATAGGCGATCTGAGTCGATAATGACTAACTGCAAGGTCTAGCTCGGCTGGGAGGAAAAATTGCGCAAATTTTGGGAGGAACAGTCCAAGCTGCTGGAAGGAAAGGTAGGCATGCTCTGCACATTTTCTAGAATGAACAATCAGCAAGGGCTAGACAACCAAATTTGTGTTATTTTCCATAAGAACAGGGCGGGCTGCATGAATGGTTAGCAAGCAGGGATTGCATAATTTTTCTGAGGAACTGCCTAGGAGACTGGCATCCAAATCTACACAATTCTCAGAGGGAACTACTAGTTGGCTATTGGGGTCACTAGCATCCATATTTGCACAATTCCTAGAGGGAACTGCCAGTTAGCTGTTGGGGTCACTGGCAGCCAAGCTTGCACAATTCCCAGAGGGAACTGCCAGTTGGCTGCTCAATCACTGGCAGCAGAAACTACACATTCCTGGAGGGAATAGGCAGTCTACTACTGGGATTTTTTGGCTAGGAAAACTACATTAAGGCTGGGAGGGTGACCTGCTAATCAACTTTGCACAATTTTTGAGCTAAGCTGACTGATGGGCAATGGGAGGCCTACTCATGAGCACTGCGCAATTTCTAAGATGAATAGTCAATCGATTGTCCGGGTGGCCATCATGAGTGTTGATTGAATTGCTTGCGGGCAACATAGCTTGAAAGAACTAGCTTGGTGCTTCTACGTTGTTCTGGTTGACAGTCAATCAAGTCAAAAGCAGGGTGATGGTCCAGTTGTTAGTGAGGATTTTGTTCATCAGAACTTTAGCAAAAATGACTAAGTGTGTGAATAGTCGAAAGATTCATAGGTGATCCTACGGACACACACTCGCATGACTTGACAACGAAACGACCAAACCATCTAGACACACATGTTCAACATGACTGATCGATGGTGCAAGTGACAAGCGTGACACTCATGATTTATCGTTCATGATCTAGATGACGCTTCCGCGATAGTGAATATGACTCCATGTGTGAGTGTGACAGATGCCTTCATGGCGAACACAATAAACACATACAAAGGAAAGAGTTCAAGCATAACCCGAAAACGGTCGCAAGAATGACTTAGATATCAACATGCAAAGACTTGAGTGCAATAAACAAGCAAGGCAAATGTAAAGACTCACATGAGCTCATGGAGTGAACTCAAGTGTGTACAGTCATCAAGTAAAACTCTCCAAGGGAGGCTTCATAATTGGTTTAGGCCAAAATTTTGGAGGGTGGTTGTAGCTACTACAACAACACCATGACTCAATCCCCATGGTTCTTAGTGCTTCCAAAGGAAAGTTCAACCTGAGCCTTCTCCAAGATTTCATGGCAGTCTCTCTTGCCATGCAACTCCCTGCATCATACTACCATAAACACACAATTTTTAGTGTATAAATAAACATAGCAATACATTAGTTACTTTATATTTTTATTCCAAGCACATTGCCTTGTAGCTGAACACTTCCATGCCATCTCTCAAGGGACTCCAATTCCATTGACAAATCTACCTGTACTAGAGACTAGCTAATGTACTTTTCAATTACATGTCCATGAATATAGCACATATCCACATAATGTTAGACAAGATTAAGGTTAAGAAGACTTCTTGTAGGCAAAGCGATCAATCGTTTGGAATTAGGTTTCCAAACATAGCCAAAGGAATTCTTTCCCAATTCCTTTCTTTGACCTTTTCCTTGTTGCAATTGAGTGTTACTATGCACTATCACATCACCCGATTGTTAGTGATATAAACACATCAACTATTACCTTGTCAAGCTAATACCAACATGCTTCCTGCAACTACTCACACATGTCAACCACATGTTCCAAATATCAAGACAATCATATCTATCAATTTGAAATCAACATTTAGCAATACTAACAATCATGTCATAATCCATAGTCAATTCATAGTC
Organism: Pinus tabuliformis; assembly: GCA_031772625.1. Classification (NCBI taxonomy): domain Eukaryota; kingdom Viridiplantae; phylum Streptophyta; class Pinopsida; order Pinales; family Pinaceae; genus Pinus; species Pinus tabuliformis. The sequence continues at coordinate 440,275,619 of CM062811.1, read as the reverse complement.
ATTAGAGACAATGCTACAACTATCACCTACTTACACGCAAGTACATATCAACTGTCTCAACACACATGTGTAAGTAAAATCATCTTAAAACAAGATCATTCGAGCACATACTCATGTTATGAAAGTAATCAAACATTCAACGAACTTGCAAACATACCATGTTAAATAAATCAACTAGATGACATAATCAACTAGTCATGCACCAAATATATGACATAAGCAAACTCATACCTTATTGTATCTCAGAGGAGGAAATCTTGTATGGACAATCAATCCATATTAGCACGATATATCTTCACAATATATTAACCCAAACATAAATAAGATCATGATATCCAAATAGTCACTAGCTAACATGTTTACATCATTATCATTCACACATATGTGAAGTCAATCTAGATTAGTACAACACCATATCACAAATATGCCAGCTCATACTTGAATATCGTAACCCTAACCAACTTCATAGGTAATCCAATTTAGCATGATACATATAACATCAAGATCTTAATGTAATAACCCTAATCATCAAGTTACTAGCATATAACAACAACAAGTTAACATATCATGCTCATCAACAACATATAACATAATAATCCAAGTATCTAATATATAAAAACAATAGCAATGCATACAACTACAGGTTACTATCATTCTTGACTATCTGACACATGTGCATATAACTACACTAATCAACTAACATCCATCGTGAATGTAAACATAACATCAAAAGTAATGTACATAACCTAATGAATATAAACCTAATGCATATAACAATCCTTGACTTACATACCTGCATGCCAAACATACAATCCCTGTATGACAATCTTCTCATACTCTTACCCCAAAGTCCAATGTTGCAACCTCATTATGATGATCTATATCTCCTGCTCTATCTCAGCCAACATATTAGCATCATAACATACCAATATCACCCTAATGACCTAAATTGCATACCATGTCACAAGGCATGTTTGACCTACTATTTAGGCATAGTTATAACCAAGACCATACATGCATGGCAACTACATATAGACATATAACACATGAGTACCAAACCATATTCACATCATTATAGCTAGAGTCTAGTCATCAATGCATGACCAACTTCACAAACCATGAGCTCATGCATGAAAACAACCATTACTCAGTTGTACACATTGCCACATGCAACCATCAACATGCATAAGAAATGATTAATAAACTATACATACGCATGAACACATGTAGTTGAGCATAAGCCATTAATTCTTGTAACCAACCTACAAGATTGATACATGTAATCAAACATACAAGAATGTAACCTAGCATGCAAGGATGTAATCAAGATGCATATAATCATGTAACCAGTCATATACTCATGACGATGCATTCCATAAAATCAACATCAATTTCCTCATGACAACCTTACTACAACCGTGATCAACATGATGAAATGAAACACACACATGGAATGCAAGTGTAAGAAATACACATGCAATCGACATGCATGCATGACCAACACATTCACGCAAGGAGAGTGCAACCACGTTCTGATACCACTCAATAACACCCCCTCCTCCTAGGTCCACCCAAGTAGCCTGCCAACAAGGGTAAACATGCGATGAGAGAGGCTACTATAAGGGATTCAACTTCCTTTGTGACCGTAAGGAAATGGAACCGATGGAACATATCAAACAAACTCATCCACATTAGCAACAACACCCTCAGGAGACATATCAGCCACTCAAACATCTTGAACCTGAGTCAAACTGATGATTTAAGCCTTTTAACTCTTGGTCTCTCTCATGTTCTAGGCATGAAAGCATCCAACAACCCAAAGTCGCTCTCATAGGCCTATGTGCCATAAACTATGGACTTTTCTCCACAGATTAATGCCAGCGACCCCGAGATTTGAGCCACTTTTCTAGCCCAAAATACTGGTCTCTGCCCAACACTTGCTAAAACCTTCAGAATCCATCGAAGACATGATAACAATGATGATAAATCAAAAATCAACCTCGGGACTAGGCCTGCACATCCCCAACCGAGACTGACATTCTGTCATACACTTGGCATCAATGAAACCTAGAGGTCTAGGATACAAGCCAAAGCATAAGTGACTGAAATAACTTATGAAACATAACCAGAAGGATCACCTCCTTCTCAATTGAACTATTATATCATCAATTATGTCTTGCATCCATCCATTTAGTAATTACAAGTAAATACATGAAATAACCATGACATGAACCAGTCATTTAACCATGCTTATAACGAACATAAAACCATATAAATATCATAGATATGATAGCCATTAAAAACACACATAAACCAATGAAAAATTAAGAGAACTTAGCTTTTATTAATCATATGAAAATTCGACCAGGTTTGAGACTTCCACGTCCCACCCAACCATAGACATGGATGAACCAAATCTCTCTTTCAGCCAGTCACCCCCGTGCCGTATTCCAAGCATAAATGTGGGATCTCATAGAACAACCAATCCAAGAACAACCAAGGGAATCTAGATGTTAAACCACCTCCACTCTCACCAAACCGTGGTCCAACCAAAACCGGTGCTCCGATCACAATCGAACCAAAATTGGAATGCCATCTGGAATCCATCACTATCCTTGAGGAATTGACTGTATCCTTGTCTCTCAGGCTTTATCGCATTCCAATCCCAAATCACTAAGCCCTAAACCGAGACCAATCTCCTAGGATTTACCACAATCCAAACCCAGATCACTAGGCCCTAAACCGAGACTTATCCCTCAGCATTACTGTGTATCCAGCCAAAGCTGGTCAAGGGATTCCTAGGCCTTTGGAAAATAACCTTGAGACCACCTCCACCCATGATTCTGAAATCCAAACAGCAAACCAAACCTAAAAAACCGAGATAAACATCCCAACACCATGACATTCGGAAAAAGGCAAGGCTAGGTTGAAACCACTGTCATATCCTGGTAAAACCCTACCAGCGACAACAAGAGAACAATACACCAACATGCAAATCCATGCATGTCCAAACTATGTAGGAAATCACACATGCAAATGGTTACTTGCAAGTATTCATGTTGAAGCTGCTTGATCCTACTTTTCCTTCCTTGATCCAAAGCTAGAGTGCTCCAAGAAAACTCCAAGTGACCAAGAGTGAGAGAGAGAGAGAATAATGAGAGAGCTCCAAACTTGAACTAACCAAGAGCTTACACTGACCAAGAAACCTAACACTTAAAATGCTTTCAAACTAATGCTTAGAAGCCTTTTTATCAATGAGGCCTCTAATTTCTTCATTTTCCATTATTTTCCTTCATTTTCCTTCTCACATGAAATTTGTGACCTTTCACCTTACTTTTCTCCTAATTTCCTTTACTTTCATAAATAAATGTGCCAAAAATGCCTTTTTTCCTTTTAATGTCTTTGCCTTAGACTTTACCAATTTTCCTTAGCCAAAACACACATCTAGTGAAGCCCACTAGGATATATTTTTCCAATATTCATCTTGGAATACGTGTCCCTTACCCATTGTCTTATTTTTTCATTTATTTACATTATTACATAGAATTTTCACTAGGCTTGTTACATATGCAATGACTACACCAAGCTTCCTCCATCAGATGAGGAAGTGCAAAAGAATAGTAAGTAAGGCTTTGAGCGACATCTTTTGTAGCATAACTAATTCAACATCAAATAATATTATGCATTGTACAACTGCAAAGAAAGTGTGGGATGAGATACAAGAAATTCATGAAGAAATCCCAAAGGAAGATTCCTCATCAAGGGAACTACCAGGTAATCCTATACTTAACAATATTTCAAGCTTTGTTATGTCAAATGGAGTTGTTGATTTAGAAGAAGACATGTTAGAAGAGATTTTTGATCTTAGAAAAAAACTTTATCTTGCTTTGGAAAATATTGTTAATCTTAAATATAAGTTTCATACATATGATAGAAAGGATCATATTAAATCAGTAAATGTTGTTATGGAATCTAAACAATATTTTGAAGGTATTGAAGCTGAGATAATCTCTCTAAGAGAAGCTCTTGAAAAATTAGATAAGCGGAATGAAGAAATACTTCAAGCATTTGAAGAACAAGAAAATGGGTTGAAAGAAGAGATTCTCAAATTAAAGTAGCAAGTGGAGGAAGGAAGAAGGGTTGAAGAAGGTATGAAGAAGTAGTATCTAGAAAATGAAAAGCAATATCAAAGAATGGAGGTTGAGGTAAACATCCTAAAAGGTAAATTAGAAGAAAAAGATAAACATTTGTGATTTCAAGATAGTACTAATATTTTGGATAATATTCTTAGTAGTCAAAGGTTTCCCACCATCAAATATGGTCTTGTTTTTCATGAAACTATTGAAGGAGAATCTAGTTCACAAGCTGAGGCAAGAAATTTAAAGAGTAACAATGCAAAACCTGAAATTCTCAACAAAGAGATAAGAAGTCAACCTGATCAACAACCAAGGAAAGTGAACCTTCAAAGAAAATCATTTAATCCTAATTATAGAAATTTTAATCGATTCTCTCCTCTGATCAATAACATTGAATTTTCTATATGTCATAATTATGGACACGTTGCAGCCAATTGCAAAAGTAGAATATTTCAAGCTAATAACTGCCTCATAGAAAGATCATACGCTTCTAGGTACTTTAAGGGATATTGTTTTGATTGCAATATATTTAGTCACAGCTATTTATGGAAATAAAAGGAATATGAAACATAAATATTATGATTCATCTGCTCATATAAGATGTTATGCTTGTGACAAGTTTGGGCATGTAGCAAAAGAATGTAGGAACAAGTCTATGGATCACTACAGACAACATGGTAAGCAACCAGATAAGAATATTGATGTCAGAAGACCTGAAAAAGATTGATCCACCACAATTTCTCATAATAAGGAGAATTTAGAAGAAAAAATAAGGTGTGGTATTTCTCTATGCTCATTTGAAGAAGAATATCACTAGTACATAGCTAGCAGATGCTCTCATCACATGATTGGAGATAAGAGTAAGATAGGATCTCTCAAGAAAAACCAATATGGTAATGTTATTCTTGGAACTAATGTTCCAGAAAAAGTTCTAGGAAAGGGTAAAGCCAAAATTAATAAACATAGAGCGGGTGATTCTTTATCAGTTCAAAGACTAAAACATAATATTCTAAGTGTAGGTTAAATGACAAATAAAGGATATATAATTGTGTTTACATCAACCAAGTTCAAGGTTATGGATGAAGAAACTGTAAAGTCATAGCAAGAGGATACAGAAACCCATACAAATTATATGTGCTTGAAGAACAAAATTCTCACAGATATGAGGATTTAGACTCAGAGTAAAAGAAGATGGTGCCCATTGTAATCCATTAATCTTAATAGAATACTTCGAAAAATGACTGCAGAAGTGATGTGAGGTACATGTCCTCATAATAACAAAAGATGATTATTAGATCCTTAGGATTAGTGATATATAATATCAGGGGGAGCAATACATGTTTTGTCTTGATGATGATTCCTATGATTGTTTTGATATTCATATTTCTTATACTACTGACAGTGCATCTAGTGTAGTAACAATGAACATTTATATACAGTATCAGCTTAGGGGGAGTTGTGGTTATAAAATTTCAGTATTTTACTTTCTATACGTAGGCCCTATGAAGACATGTCACATATATAAGTGAGTTCTGGTATGAATAGTCCCATATGTTTTTCTATGATGAAAAAACAATGCGACAGACTCATGAAAAGGCTTTGATATGATTCAAACAATTATTATTTGGTTTTCTTGTTCTGATGATTGATGATTATAGTCTATTAATGCTATTTAGAAGTGATTTTAGATTTTTATAAGTTGTTGATGCCTTGATGGATACATGATTGATGAAGGTACTTTGATGTCATTACTGATATATGAGATGATCATATCTGGCAGTGAAAAGTTGGAACAGGTTTAGGGGGAGCATTTTCTATGCTTCCAATAATGCATTGTTGGCAATATGTTTGCTTGAGAATTTCTTGTTACATAATGATGTTTATATTAATGATGCTCATGTTGCTAAAGTTTTTTAATGATGCATCATGCTTTGTTGCGGTTATGGGTTGTCTTCATGGATTATTACTTAAGTTGCATATTGATGAAGTGGTGTTGGTGTGAGATTTCTTCTTGCGTGAAGAAAATGGGCCAAGAGAATGATGTTACTGCGGGTTTTATGGAGACATCTGCTAAATTATACTTGGAGACATGGAATCTTTAGTTACATATTGATGATGTTAAGGAATGATTCTACTTTTCCCTATCTTACTTTATGATGATATGCTTGGTTGATGCATGAAAAGATATGTTTCTTTGATGAACATCGATTGAGGCTATTCCTACAGAGGGAAAGAGCAAGTTGACCTTGATGAGATCAAGCGGATGCATTGATAGTAGATCTCTATGAAAAATCTTGTGCTGCATACTTGGTCATAGGTTCATGATATTAAAGCTACATTGTCTTATCTTGCAAATTGATGATGAAAATGTGCATGTTGTTGTTCATGTTGCTGCTGACAGAAGCTTCTGGTGTAGATCTTATATGGCGTATGATAGTTTCTAATGACTATCATCGCCTATTTGATCATGGTTATTAATGTCATATATGTCTTTTGATGTAAACGTCATGTAAATACCTATGATATAATTGTAATATTCAGTCATGGTTCAACTATTGAGGTCAAATCTATTATGAATGTAATCCCATTTTGGGTGGTTGATGTAATAATGAAGTCAAATATGTAACCCCACTGTGATTGGGTGATTGATGTAAGTTTGAGTCCTTGGTAATAGGAAAATTCATATTCAGTTGAGTCATAGAGTCATGTACTTCATTGCACATCCTTCAGAAGTTTTAGCATGTGCTCAGAGGGAGCATGATCAATATTCAGTGTTCATACTTAGCAGATCAGATCTACAATGCTCATGTTGACAAAGGGAGAGAAGTCTTCATTTAGGATTGGTCAGCCCTTTGCCCTTGATGTCAAAGGGGGAGAGAAGCTTGGTGTTTGGAGAATGTTTGGTATATCAACATATGTCTTTTCAAGTATCTACAGGTGGTGGTGACCAAACACCAAAGTGGTTGCCATCAAGTCCAAAGGGGGAGATTGTTGGCATTATGACTAATGTGTTGTCCTTGATGGAAACCTACATGATGAGTTATCTTTTGATGGCAACCTACTTAATAAAACATGTCAACATGATGGTAGTAGGATGAGTATTTAGGCCAATAAAGATGTGAAAAAAGGATTGGAAAAAGAAATATCAGTTCAGAGATAGAGGAATGATAAAGGTGAAGTTTGAAGGACTATAAGAAGGTTCTATGAAAGATGAGTACATACATAGATATGGTGAAGAAAATTTGAGTATACGCAGGTTCTATGAAGAAAAGTTGAGTACATACATAGGTTTGGTGAAGAAAAGTCGTGTATATGTAAGTTCTATGAAGCAAAGCCACGTGCACACGCGGGTATGAAGAAGAAAATGTTTGTGCAGTTTCTGCACCATGTTATTCTAAATACCAAGGGTCTTGTTGATAGTACTGGACCCGCCAACATGTTAGGGGATCTTCCTAGTAAGAAGTCCCAACTAGACCTCGGACCATTTGGAGTAAGAGTCCCAACAGTGGGTAGTACAATATCGCCTTGACTGCGGTTGAACGTAGAGGTCAGTAAGATGTCCCTGTTGGAAGCAAGGGTGTGACCTTACAGCAAATCAAGGAAGGTGCATGGGAGGCTCTAACAAACAGAAGGGGATAAGAGTGCGCCCCTTAGAAGCCTATGACAACACACAACTTGAAATGGAACACATGAGATGAAAGACATCATGAGATGGAAAGCAGGATAGTCGACGTTCCAAAGTGGTGGATTATACCAACAACACGCTTTGTTAAGATTCATACAAACACATACAGAATAGGCCATACATACATGCGTAAATTACAACTACATACATCCTTAGAGTAACAAGGATAGTCGAACTACAATAACAACATATGCATGAAATGTGCTGGCTTTGTTATATTAAAAGAGTGAAAGATCCAATCATACATACAAGCATGACAACCACTAGCCCTGATAGTGGAAAATTATAGTCACTGCCACCTACTCCTCCAAAGAGATGTCATAACTCTGCATTATGGAGAAGCCAAGGCTCATCACAATACACTCCAAGCTTTCTATAGGTCGTACCTATAGGAAGCTTGGCTCCCAAAAGCCTGTAAAATGAGTTATGAGGTTCTATAAATAGCAAAGGGTGGGGTGACCCTTGACATTCCCATTTGTGACTCTTCAACTACCCTCACGACTCTTTAACTTACACATGACTATTACATTCTACTATTGACACTTGGTCTTTCACTTTACAACATGTTTATAATACATTCTGCACATGTACCAATGTGAGACAAAAATGGGTTTGATTAAGCCATACGAGATTTCACTAAGACTCAGTCATCTATGGGGAGACTAACTCTTCGACATCCTCTCGATGATCAACAGTGGTGAATGGCTAACAAGTTTGGTAGTCTGTTATGGTGTCCACATACTCTATGGTGACATCCTTTTAAAAGCAAACCCTTGTCTTCGTTGCATCTGGGTACATTGATTTCACACCTCTGTCCAACTCATCGGATAACATGAAAATCATGGTCTTGATTGCAGTCAGACCAACAACATATTGATGCATAGTGTATGTGCTCATCTGCAAGTTTGAGCTGGTGGCTATGTGCATTAACTGATCAAATTACATGTGCAGCTCCAGTTGGACTTGGTTCTTTGTCTTCGCCTCAGTGAGTGTGCCAATGGATGGTATTGAATGCATGTGCATAATGACATCCATTCTCCTGAACACTCGTGCATGTGAAGTTTGTAAGCTGGTGATGAGCTACGGGAGTTCCTCATAGTTTCGGATTTGACTCCGAATGTGTGCCTTTAGCTCCACTGCTTTTGGCTTCATCATGTTGGGCAGGTGCAATGGGGCTCCCTTGTACCTCATTGTCCATATCTGCATGTGATCGACAACAGTGTGTATGTCTGACAATATGTGTGCTCTCCTAGCACAACATTGTTGCCAACTGTTAAGATGGACAACTGACTTATGCACCGTGACAAACTTGAAGTACATCTTCCGCATGACTAGCTCGAGAGATGATACTTCATTAAGTATCGTTTTCCTCAACTCTGCTCTGGCGAATGCTGTAACTTTCTCCTCTCCCTGCTTGGCTGCTTGTATCTCTTTAGCCATGTGCTCGTTCTCAGGTATCAAGAATCAAACACTTGAACTAGTGGCTTCGACATATGCCTTGGTAGCATTGGCCAATGCAGCTAGATGTATGTGCACATCGGACACAATCACTCATTATCCAAATTTCGTAGGAGATACATGGACATTTGGAGTGGGCACTCTACATGATTGCACAACTCTGTGTTTTGACTCATCGAAAGATATGTTGTGAAAATCTGCTTCCAGATTGTCCTCAAGAATTTCAGTGTCTCTTTGATCACTTAGGACTTTCTCTGCTCCTGAATCTGGTGAAGCCGGTGGATTGACCTCTTGGTTCTAAGGCATGAGATCAATGTCCTAATCTAGCTCTGGTTGAACCACATCTATGTCCATCTGTTCCAACATCTGTTCAATCTCCTGAGAAAACTCCTGCTCCTGCAACTGCTCACCCTGTCTACTATGTGCTAGCTGCTCGGATGAATAAATAACCAGTGTGGGTGCAATTTCATCAATGTGTGCATGTTTCACCTCTTGTTGTTCATGTTCCTATTGCGCTTCCTTCTCTCTTCTGCGCAACTCTTGTTCTTCCTAGAGTTGTTGCTTCAACTCCTGAAACTCCTTTTCTGCCTCCTCCAACTTCTGCTTCTCCCTCTGTCTTTGCACAACCTTCTGTCATGTTATCACCTCTTTGTCTCAATCTCCAAAGCTTCTCTTAACACAAGTGGGTCTGCTTTGAACTTGCAGCTTTGCTCCACCCTTATGTTGTCGACAACCTTCCTCTTGCCTTTGTCAAGCGTAGGTATGTTGCCCTCTGATGTTGTTGATGTTCCTACTCTTTGAGATGCTGCTACCTTTTGTGCTTCTAACCACTCTACAACCATCCTGACTGGTTCATTGAGCCTTAAGAAGTTATAGCAGTATCTCCATGGGTCTTCTTCAGGCCAATGACACACCCCGTGGATCCAAGGATGATACACTCTCGCACAATGGTCCTTCACTAAGCAATGAGGGTCATATGGATTGAAACTTCTGGTGCCAAAGGTGAATCTCTTAAATTCGTCTTTCTCGGCCTTAGCATGCTTGAGATTTTGGATCTCATATAGCCTGATCCGAGGAAGAGTGAGCCAAGGTGCTTTCTTCTTCCTATGCAGTCTTGCTGACAGCCCTGTGGAGATGTGGTATGCAACTTCTTTCATGACCATCTTTTCCATGGAAAAATTTGGTAAAACATGCATAGATTTCTCCGCATTGTACATCCAAATGAAGGTGCCAAGGGGTGAGGTATACCAATCTGCTATGTCGATCAATGCCTCCATCGCCTCCTGTGACATGCAAGGTAGATCCTGCTCAAAGATCATCCTATACATCGAAGTGACAAATTGGTCTGATAGTTGTATGATAACACCATGGAAGTTGTATTCAAAGAACAACCTGCAATAAGTGTGCAAAGAGGTTTCTGAAGGTGTCCATGCCCAACCTAAGCCTGGGAACTGCTGACGGGCACAGATTACATCAAGTATGTAAGAAAACATAAAAAACTTTGCTTGCTGACCCTTGGGTGGATATCGGGCTTCTATTACTTGTCCCTTCAGTTGGAGATCCAACATGTTAGACTAATTGAAAGGTATTCCTTTGTTCACCAGCTAATCCAACACAATCACGCAACTCTGTGGGAATGTTTTTGTACTCTCTTTGTTGTATAAGAGGCATGTGAAGATGACCAAGAGCTGATAAGCCTTCCGCAATATCCTTTTCTTGTACACATGGTTAGGTGTTTTCCTAAACTTAGATGGCTCTTTCACCCAGCTCTTCAAGATGTCTCTTGAGTTTGCACTGTTGTTGGTCCTGGTGAAGGGTGCATCCATTGTGACGACCAGCTGCGGAAAGTGATACATCTCTTGAAAGTCCTGTGCGCTGAAGTTAGAAAGTTATGTTCCACTGACACTGCTCAACACCATCGTCTCTAGATTAGTATGCGAGACAATCCAGTGGATCATGTCTACACATGGAAACACGGGATACCTACATGCAATCCGGTACAAGACAGACTTGTGAATGTCGACATAGACTCTGCGGTCCTCCAGATTCTCCTCAAATTTTCCTAAAAATATGTCATTGATGTCCTACCATTTCATCTTGATCTCCTTTTCTATGAACAACTTAGTGTCTTCATAGATGGGCAAGCTCATAGACACTTGCTCGACCACATCTCTAGTTTCACTCTCAACGGTGTCCTTTGACCCTGCTCTCTTGGAATCCATTGTACCTATACTGTTGAGAGACAAATGAACACCTGTGATACCTGGAGATAGAGAAACACTCATGGAAAGCACAATGTTAGTTGAAAACCAAAACAACTTGAGACTGACATGCAACACACCTAGGTGACTCACTGGAAGATTTACACAATTTTCACTTGGAGGTAGGGAGACTGATTACCAGAACTGCATAGAACACATTCCGGACTATCAGTGGGCTGACTAACTATTGGAATTGTGTAGAGCATAGTCTAGGTTGGCCTACTGAGGATTGAAACTGCACAATGCGTAGTTTCAGTCAAAATAACCACAACCAAGTAAAACTGCCTTGTGAAATTTCGGGGGCCAATTGAGGGATCAAGGCATGGCCCTCCATCCAAGAAATGCGCAGTGAAAGTCGAGGAAGGCAAGGCCTAGGCCAAGGCATCTCAGACCTACCATCGAGCGACTGAAAATAGTAAATATTGAATGCATGTGCCAAGCTGAGTGCAAACATGAGTGAATGAACATGCATGCAATCAGTGAGTACTTCAATAAACAGGAAGACAGGTAAGTGTGTGAAGTGATTCACCGCAACAACAATCATTAATGAAGAAACAATGCCACACATGCGACATCAAGGAGATGCAATGGAAAACTTGAAATAGTGCTTCTACAAGCTAACATGCATTAAAATGATAGCAAGCATTCAATGAAACCAAGAAAAAACCACTCACACAAACCGAAATACAAAAAGCGACAAAAAAGAACCAAAAGATATGAAAAGAGGAATTATCTAAAAAAAGTTGAGTTGAATGTGCTAAAGGTTCCTAGATGTGATGGGGAATGCTAGAGCTCCAATATCGAAGTAAAGAATGAGCTCTAAAGCGTCGAATAAATAGTTTTGACAATATCGATATTTATGATCCGCATGCCATAAATATAGGAAAAAGTGACACTTGGCAGGAGGTTTCTAAAACAGCTTTTGCATGTAACCTCCAATTGCTAAAAATGGATCCCTAAAATCTAGGGATGTTTTTTTTTTCTTTTTTATTTTTCGAGAAAAGGTATCCCATGAATGAAAAGCAAGATTTCTTAGTCCTAGAGGGAACCAGTTAACTTGGGAGCACATGCAATAGGCTGCAAGCCTCTAGATGAATTTTGCGTAGTTTTTGGGCTGAGTGGCTCTGGTTTCCCCTCAAGATCTATGCAATTTCTAGACTAAAGCCAAGGCTACCAGCCAAAATTGTGCAAATTATGAGAGCAAGCCCAATGATGGGCTGCTCTGTGCAATTTTCAAGGGGAAGGCAGTCTGCTTGCTTTGTACATTTCTAGACAGCAACAAGCTACCTTGATTCTTTGCGCAATTCTGGAGAGAAAGGTTGGTTGCCCTCTAGTTCTACACAATTCTGCAACTAAGCACAATAGCTAGTTAATGACTAAGTCACAGGATGTCAGATTGCGAGTGGAGGCAAACAAGCTAGAAAACACAAGTTGATAAACCAAAAAAACTCAACTGAAGCATAGGTACCTGTTAGTGCAAGACATGGTGCTAAGGATGGTTGGTAGGAAGGCTCCAAAACGAAGCTAAGGAAAAATTTAGGAGGATGGTTGTAGCCGCTACAACAATTCTTTACCATGGTATTGACCCATATTATTGAGCCCAGCAACGGATATTTTATCTCGTCTAAGAATACCATCAACATTACTAAGGATTTGACCTGTGGTATTGATAAGGAGTAAGTTATATAAGGAGATGAAGATCAAAGTGTTTGGGTGTGCAAGTGATGAATAGTTAGATCTGAAGCAAGTTTGCATGTAATGGGCTATTAATGATTTCCTTGTTCTGAAACTATGTTTTCACCCAGGAATTTGATGATGGATAGGATCTAATAGATCTAGAATGCTATTATTGATAATGGATTGGTTTGATCTATGATATTATGTCTAACGCATGATTATTTTGTGTATGCTGAGATATGGGTTTGTTCTGAAGATCTGGTGTACAGGGAAGTCTTAAGTGAATAATTGCATATATGTACGCGAGTTTGATAACCTGAAAGGCGTGTACATACGCGAGTATGATGTTAGTAAGTCATGTATCTATTCATATTTCTACATGGGTTTGATTCCTGAGAAGCACATATACACACGGAAATGCTTTGTGGAAAGCACATATATAAGCTAGGGTTTTGCTGAAAGATGGTTGATGAGTCTAACCAGTCTTGTTGTGTTTCTATTGTCTCTCAATGAAGTCTTACTTGATGATCTAGGTTTAATAGTGATATTTGAAGATTGAATTGACTGATTGAAGAATGATGATGCTGCTAGTTGTATGTGATTGAAGTGATTATTTCAGAATAATTTAGTGGTTCAGGGTGTAACTCAGTGTCTGTTTCAGAATGACAGTTATTCAGGTTCAGGGTTCAATGTTTTGAGATATGTATGCGAGTATGCTTTAATGAATTCATGTATACACATGGGATTGCTAAAGTAAAGTAGTGTATATATTCTGATATTTTATTGATCATGTTTTTCAGTTGGTTCAGTAAGTTCATGCAGTTTTTTGGTTCAATATTGGTATTCTGGTTATATTGATCTAACTGCTTTTATTGGTTGAGAATAAGTTGATTGATTTGGGTCTCATTTTGTTCAGTGATTGGTTGATTGACTGGATTCATTAATTAAGTGATTTTTTGCAGTGGTCAGTTTTATTTTGATATTTGGTATTGGGCTTAAATGATGGTAGTGGGTCCAGTCTAAAAATTTGATGAAACGTGGCCTACAAGTTGTGATGTTTTCTAGCAGGTGGATCCAGTGTGAAAATTTATGAAACATGGTCGACGGAAGTGTTGAGGGTTGGAGCCTTTAATGAGGGAGTTGAATCTTCCTTCCGGTGGTAGATGGTAAATCTAATTAGGGGGTTGGATCTCCCTTTAAGTGGGTGTTGGTAAACGAGATCAGGGGGTTGGAGCTCCCTTCCAGTGGGTGCTGGAGAATGAGAGAAGGTTGTAGCCTTCTGCAGGTGGGTGCCTGCGTGCTAGTATGAGTTTGTGCCAGTATAATATTGTAAGATGTTTTATTTATAATATAAGATAAATACAAAGACGACAGTAGCGCTAGTTTTTTCCCACATTGGGTTTCCACCTAAAAATATTTGTGTTCATGTGTGTTGATGTATTTCTTATGTGTGATGGTTTATTCTATTCTCACTACACATTGTTATTGATTAATTAATTCCTGTTGAATTACTGATACACTGGTTTAAGTTAAATAGATGATGAATTAACTAAAAAGTAAGCTAACTGTATATACGTTAGTTGTCTTTATAATAGTCACGTACATACACATGTTTATTTCAGTAAAGTCACATACAAAAATTCAAGTAAGAAAATAAAAGTTTAAGTGGTTTTAAAATATTGATTCACCCCCTGTTATAGACATATTTGGGCACCTCAACCCCAAAAACTTATATGTTGATAAAATAGGGCTCATCAAACCCCTAAAAGAGTTGTTTCATACCCTAAAAGAGCTTAGTCATCTGATTACATCATTCCCCAAAATTTCCACCTGAGAAACCATCTAGAAATGGCCTAAACTGAACCATATTGATTGCTACACTGGCCAAGTGAGATGCATAATGAGTGGTACACTGCTCATCTGAGATGCATACTGATTAGGCCTTCTGTAGGGTGCGATGGGCGAGGATGGACAAATGTCCGAAACAGTTTGATAAGTGGATGCTCATGGAATCTTCTAGAAACTTCTCCTATGACACTTGCCTCTCTAAATTCGCCCAGGGATGAGTAAGAGATCCAAGAAATCTCCAAGTGGAACAAATTGTAACAAGTGGAATGAAACTAATCAAAATCCCAGAGATGACTCACACCCTTGCATACATCTATAAATGGATCCCTCATCTAAGAGATCCAGGAGGCTAGAATGTTGTGAATTGCAAGGAAGTGCTTATAGTTTGTAATTGAGGAAAGAGCATTGTATTGTTGGTGTGATCTTGCTAGTTCATGAGGTGAAGAGGGCTTGATGCTGGGAGGATGATGCTGGATCAGACAACTAGGTTGTAATTCTCTCTTCTATTTAATAAAGTTCTTCAAGTTTTCTTCCATATGATTGTGCAATTTTGAATCTTATCATTTGTGAATGCTATTATATGTTCATTATATATCTGATTCTGTAATGTGTATGTTGTAATAGATCAATATGCTTTGATGGTTATTTGTTACTATGTTTCTACAGGTACTCTCCAAGAGAGATAAGTACGGGGAGGAGTTGCAAGCTCTGTCAAGGGGGAGAGAGATCAAGCAAAGGATTAGGCAGAAGTTCCAAGTTGGTCCCATTATCTTTCTCTTATCCATTACACATAGAAGAAATCATTGAATTGCTTTAAACTGTTGTTTCTAGGGTAGCTGCCAAACCTAGAGGGCCAGTTGCTCGAAAAGACACTAGTTTTCCCAAAAACAAATTGGCGACTCCACTGGGGAAACATTTGTAAAGAAAGCATTCCACATCAAACATTTACATCAAGATTGCATAACTTAACCAAAATAAAACTCCAAAAAAACAAAAATAGATAGTTGTTTATAGTTTTCTACAAATGTTTTATGTCCAAGACAAAATCGATCATCTGACCAAGAAACTCAAAATGAATGCAGAAAAACATCCTAGACTAGTGATGTTGGTGATAACATGTCACTGCCTGTGCAATCATGTGCAGGAGCCTAGTCCATCGACTCAGCATGCCAGTAGTATGGCACTGTAACCTCAAAGGTAACCCATCGGTCCTGACATGCTGAATACCGAGAGTGAGGCCCTCGATCTGATCCTGCAACACTGCCAGGGTCTCCGCTATGTCCAGATCCCAAAGGAAGGCCCTCCCTACAGCCTCTCCTGCTGGAGCATCATCTGCCACCCATGAGCGTGCTACTGGTCACACTGGTCCAATATCTACACACACATATAAGTTTTATTAGTCTTGGTAACATAAAAAACACAAAAACATTATAAAAACTAAAAAACAAAGATGTGGTCGAATCATTTTACCTATAGCACTCCACTGCTCGCCAGCTGGTAATGCCAAATCCGAGTCACCTCGGAAATCCATGCCGACATATGGATACTCCACAAATACCATCTCCTGGAAGTTGAACCACTCGAGAAAGGCATCAGAGAAGGAAATCTATGACTGGCCGGCATGTCTAGCCATAAGATCAACCCATCTCTACATTCGTGGTTCCCTTGGTGCTGGCAATCCTAGTGAAATGTTCTGAGGCTGCATCAGTGGAATCCTCTCCAAAGCAAAAGCTGTCAATATGGATCCATAGCCAAAATTCTTGGTTCTTCCATTCTTTACTTTGGAGAGTTTTTCTTTTATGACGGGAAGTATTGCCTCACACCAATTTAACACCTTCGGTTCCAGGCATTCCAGGGCATACTGCATGTAAGATCTGTTCGCCAAATGTAAGGCTGCACTGCCAGCCAATCTAGCAAAGGTAAATAAAATGGTCCTCAAAGGTCGATTAGTGACATCCCGGATGTTAATCTTACCATCTAAACTGGGTTGAGATCCATCCGTGCAGAACTGACGAATGTAATCTTTCACAAATTCGCCCCCACGAGCAAATCCTGATAGTGAAAGAGGGGCACCACGCCTCAATAACCCCGTCAGAAAGTAGATATCCTCGACCATGAGAGGAATAGATTTACTTTTGATATGGAATACCTGGTCAATAGGATCCCAAGCACTGAGAAAATACTGCAACAAACTGATCTGTTGCCTCATGCTTGATATGAGAAAGAACTTCAGCAAGCCACAGTTTCTTAATGCATCCATTGTTCCCTGGTAATGCAAAGCAATCATATCCTCTTCTTCATGTTCTCATTCATGCCATGTGACAACCATCTTGATCCAACAAATATATGAAATGCAAACAATAGATGAATTAGGATCCAATTTTGAGAAAAAATAGGTAAAATTTTGATGAAAAGACACTATGTAAAGTTTCCTTTCTGTGCCCATCGCACCCTGCCTTTGAGCAAGGTGAGATGTATACTGACTGGCATGTTGATAGCTCAGTATGAATCACACCTTTCGATATTGGCCAGGTGTGATTGTTGGGGAATGAAATCTTTGAATCCCAAGGGCCCAGAAAAGTGGAAAAACATGCTCAGAATCAAGAAAAGATGGAATGAAAATGAAGAGCTTAGGGGAAGCTCCTACCTGGTCCTGACGGCGCAAAGAATGGTCCACAAAATCTCCTGAAATCAGCTGGTGAAATTTGAGGGGGAAAACCGCTTCAGAGCTCCAAAATCCCAAATTTGAAATGAAATGATGAAAGTGAAAGGTAAAACTACTTTTTATGGTTACTATTCATGTACTTCAAGTAAAATGTTAGTTTTAGTTCATTTTTCATCCATATATATGTATTTCTAAACAATTTGATGGAGTTTTGAACAGGTTGAATGACTAATGAAAGAATCTGATGTGCTAAATAGTGAATTGAACATCTTCGACCACCGATCTGAGCATAGTTCCCCCATGGTTCAAGCTCGTTAAAAAATGAACCCACCTTCGGTTAATTAAATTTTGTGATTGCCATGCTATCAGCCTTTTGAGCCTTGGTCATGTACCTCTCATCACCACCATTCTTTTGGCTGATCATACGCTTCCACTTGGTTGTTTACCCTTTTTGAGGAACAGTTGCGATGAGTGGACTTGTTAGCCAACCTCTTCATAGAAACCACCATGTTTTGAGGATTTCCAAGCTTACTTGGAACCAGTTGCTACCCTAGACACCACTCATTCCTCAAAATCGAGTCTCCTTTAAACCCTTTTCAGACTCGAAGATATGAAAATATTGTCGAGCAATTAACCTTTCCAACTCATTAAAGTGATCGGAAGTGTCATCCCTCCTGTATATTTTAATATTTTTTGGACCTGAGGGATTATCTCACGAAAAAGTTCGAGCGCTTGTCTTTTTCAACTCGTTAAAGTGATCGGAAAAGTCATCCCTTTCATATTATTTTATCCTTTTTCGGACCTAAGGGATTATTCTATGAAGAAGAACTTCTGGAGTTTTCTTTTCGTCCCTTTTCAAACTCTCTAAACATGAAAAGGACCGAGATATCCTTGTTGTTAAACTCATTAAAACAATAGCGACAAACTTGTCCATTCTAGACGAGATAGAGTTTCCTTTTTCGTCCCTCTTCAAACTCTCTAAACATGAAAAAGACTAAGTTATTACTCGTTAAAACAATAGCGACAAACTTGTCCATTCTAGACAAGAACGAGTTTCACTGTCGCTAGACTCGTTAAAACATAGTGATAGGTTTGCCCGAAAGGAAAATTATAGAACAAGCATATGTTATCCTCCTCAAGCTTGAAAAAAATAAAGAGGTGTTGGTCAGCAATGACTGGGGAAAAAGGGAAGAAGACTTGAAAACTTTATGGTAGCAGATCGCTCTTGAACATGACACTTTCACTCCATTGCCATTATTGAGTCATGTTGGGTTATTCTGTTCACCAGTCATCTCACCATTGGTCTTTCGCACCATCCATCTTTTGGGTTTAACGCTACCAATCCATCTCAGTGTTGCTGACATGTTCAAGAGAAGTCATTCAGTTGGGAAACCACCACCCAGTTAATGTCTCATCCACTACAATACCTTCAACCTTCATTTTTCATGACCGCCACTCTTGAACCTTGTGTCATCAAATCTTTTTCACCTCCAAAAAATCATTTGCTTCGTTTAGCATCGTAGATGTGGGATACATCAAGGCCCTCCTACGACAAGTCACTTCTTGTTGACATCAACTCATTATCCAAGAAGTTGACTTAGAAACACCCCTTTCAGTGCTTTGAAGATTGCATGCCTCAATGGCAAGTTTCTCACTTCCGGTGACAGGTTGACATCAATGGCCTTCGACCGAAAGATTTTGCGTGGTGTTTGACATCGGATCATATATTCACACCACATGAATTGTAATTTAGTACCTTGAGGGTCATCATCATTATCGGTGATTCCTCTCACATCTGTTAACAACTCACATTATTGGCTGGTAATCAGGCGATGTCTTTCCATGTTCGACTTCAGAACATCTTTTCACATGGATCGACTTGTACAACGGGTGAATATTGAACGAGTTTGAAGACCCCGGATCTAGTTTCATCCATCTGGGCTACGATATATTCAGGGATTTAAAAACATAAAATGTACAAAGATACTGCACAGATGGTCATCTGAACCAAGGATGATGACTCTACATCTGAAGAATCACCAATCTGCATCTGTCAACGACTATCTGATCTATGTACATGAAATGAATTTATAAAGTTGAGCATGGGAATGCCCACCTCAGCTAGATCATGAAAATGATATGATAATGCATTGTATTGTAACTTATGCAGGTCACCTTCCAGTTTCGAAACCTCATATCCTCATGATAAAGCATTTCACCCGACATCAAGATTTACGACTTCATGCTTTAGGGGACAACTATTATAGAAATATTTGGGCACCTCAACCCCAAAACTTATATGTCAATAAACTAGGGCTCATCAAACCCCTAAAAGAGCTTAGTCATCTGATTACATCATTCCCCAAAAGTTCCACCTGAGAAACCATCCAGAAATGGCCTAAACTGAACCATACTGACTGCTACATTGGCCAGGTGCGATGCATACTAAGTGGTACACTACTCAGGTGCAATGCATACTGATTAGGCCTTCTGTAGGGTGCGATGGGCGAGGATGGACAAATGTCCAAAACAGTTTGCTAAGTGGATGCTCATGGAATCTTCTAGAAACTTCTCCTATGACACTTGCCTCTCTAAATTCACCCAGGGATGAGTAAGAGATCCAAGAAATCTCCAAGTGGAACCAATTGTAACAAGTGGAATGACACTAATCAAAACCCTAGAGATGACTCACACCCTTGCACACATCCATAAAAGGATCCCTCATCTAAGAGATCCAGGAGGCTGGAATGTTGTGAATTGCAAGGAAGTGCTGCTAGTTTGTAATTGAGGAAAGAGCATTGTATTGTTGGTGTGATCTTGCCATTTCATGAGGTGAAGAGGGCTTGATGCTAGGAGGATGATGCTGGATTAGACAACTGGGTTGTAATTCTCCCTTCTATTTAATAAAGATCTTCAAGTTTTGTTCCATATGATTGTGCAATTGTGAATGTTATCATTTGTGAATGCTATTATATGTTCATTATATATCTAATTCTGTAATGTGTATGTTGTAATAGATCAAGATGCTTTGACGGTTCTTTGTTACCGTGTTTCTACAGGTACTCTCCAAGCAGGATAAGTATGAGGAGGAGTTGCAAGCTCAGTTAAGGGGGAGAGAGATCAAGCAAAGGATTAGGCGGAAGTTCCAGGTTGGTCCCATTATCTTTCTCTTATCCATTACACATAGAAGAAATCATTGAATTGCTTTAAATTGTTGTTTCTAGGGTAGCTGCCAAACCTAGAGGGCTAGTCGCTCGAAAAGACACTAGCTTTCCTAGAAACACCCCCCCCCCCCCCCCCTCAATATTTTTCCCAATAGGCCTTGCCTCAATCAGGCCCAACTCAGGGTTTTTCCTCCATCTGAGAAATTATAAATTCACCAACAAAACTTTAGTGAGCAAGGCTAAGCATCCACGGTCAGGAGATTCATATTAAGAGAAATAAAAAGTATAGCATAAGTCCACACACACACACATATTTTGTTGTGTATTAGAGAACATATTTTTATACAAACGGAAGGGAATATAAGTCTCAACAATAGTTCAAGAGAATGTTCATAATCTTAGGTCGCGAACTAAATATTTTTTCATGTGAAACATAAAATTCCTAAATGGAGACGAGACATAACATATTGATTCTCGTGAAAAATAGTTATTTGGTCCTCGACATTGTAACAATTGTTATGCACCAAATTATATCAAACAAAATTCAGTCAATAGCATAATAAATCATCATAAAATGAATGCTCTCCTTGAAATTGAATTGAATTCCCAATAATAGACTAGCTCGAATTGGATTTATGTGCGGAATTTTATATTAGTATATAAGTGGTTGCAACCATATGTGACATATTCCTTGCAACTTCTTCATTCATAATCATTTCCCCATTTTTGTGATACGCTTATGTATCCTTGAGATGCCACATGTGCCTTCCAATGATCATTTATCTTGTTTGTTATGTCGCACGTGAAATCATACTTGAATTGCTTTAACTGAATTAGTAGCGATGAAGGGAAATCGATGATAAGAACTTAATTAGTCATTATGTTTTCAGTTACATGACACCTAGTGATACATATCTATACTTCTATAAACATTTGAGTTATCACATGTCTTATTCATACTTATAATATATTAAACAAACTCACAAAACATTCTTAGCTCTAGTCTAAAAATGATAGTAAGAGAACTAATAAATATGCAATTTATACCTTGACTTTCCTACAATGTATGTACAAGGTTTTGGTGATAATTTAAGATAAAAAGAGGTGGATTGGTTAAAAATAAATCAGGGTATTTTTGTAGAAAACATCACAATTTCATAGCCCATCACTTTTCCACTCTAAATATGGATTTATGAGCTTAATGTTGTAGGCTACTACTTAGTGACAAGTAGTAAAACGTTATCATTAGTTGAGGGCTATTCCCTCTGGCCCAAGAGCCAGCTTGAGGCCTAAATCAGGTCAAACATCCCTTGGCATAGCTCCTAAGCAACTAGGAAAATCTCAAGTAACACTAGAGCCACAATTTTAAGACTTCCTAGCTAGTTTGTGCTATAGCAATGGAAGGCAATTGGGATAGCCAGAGGGACTATAGGGAAAAGAAGTGGGGTTGCACTTACTTAGGTTATGGAGTTTGAGGGGAATCAAATACTTCTAGTTGGAATTGAAACAAAATTCATTAAATTATGAAGTTATTGAGTATTTTGATAAATTATTTTGTGTATGTACACCTATATGGTGATGTGCATAAAGGGAAATACAAAAATAAGAGAGAGACGAATGTAACAACCTAGTTTTAATCCTCATGAATTACAATGTAATTATATATATGTTAAATAGGTTTATTATCTAGAAACATTTGGGCCAAAGTGCCTTGAATGATCAAGGACTAGATATCCTAACAATGAAATATGTACATATACTAATTAAATAAGAATACTTCATTAGCCACAATATGAGAGGAATGATAACATTATGAGGGAGGATATGATTCCATAAGAGAGGGGGCCTAAAGGGGGTTTAAGGGAAATCCTATATGCCACGATCCCTATGAAACCTTCATAAATCATTTACCTTAGTGTCTAATTATTTTCCTTTGACGTATTAAACACAAACATTGAAAGCACATAATGGTTTTGCAGGAAGGTCGTCTCACCTAGCTAAGAGAGTATGTGCCAAGTATGATCATGATGGGAATTACGTAAAAGGTGGGTGAGAGGATCATCTCACCTAGTTATGAAAACATAGACTAGGTACAATCCTTATGGGGAATTGTGAGATACTCAAATAAGCATGGGGGGGAAGGAAGAAAAAATTGGAGTAGAGAGGAGAATTGGTTAACTCTAAGAGCAGAGGGAAACATAGAGTTTTGTGCAAGAAAAAGGGAACAAGACATACTATGTGTAAATAAAACCATGAGATGCTATTGAAAGTAATTTTGGGTGAAATTGTAATTGGATTTCCTTGAGCCCGTAGCTTAAAGATTCTTTGTTGGTCTATGCTAGAGCCTTGAAGGGGGTGGAGATTATCTAAGGGATTATGTTGTAGAGAAGGAAATCTCATCCTTTGGGTTGTTGACTTGGATGGTTGGAATTATTGTATTTGCACTACAACTCAGTAACAAAGCTACGAATTATGTTGAAAAATAAGCAATCATGCACGTGATGATTTTTTTGTTGTGAGATTAATTAACAGAATGCAAGAATGTTGATACAAATGCTCCTACTATAGCTAGATTTTCTAGAATTCAAAACTAAGATATCCCTAGCTAGTTTCTGTTGGACCTCTAGAGGGGATGGATATTTTATAAGGGACTATGGTGTAAAGGAAATATCATCCCTTGGGTTATGCACATTGATTAGGAAGAGAGTTGGGTGGTTGAAATAGATACTAGAGTCACATCATTATGTAATTGATGAGTATTAGGTGGTAGTGTGGATCATATCTATTATTAGGAGTTATATCTCGTTGCAAACTAATAACGTCAACTCAAGGGAAGTTTGCTATTGGGAGAAGTATAGTAGTACATCCTAGATTTGGGAGGGCTTTCTCATACATAGCTAGTTAGTGACATTTGTTGGCTATATAGTTAGAATGAATGTTCGTCATACATATATAGTCAATGACTTTTTCTCATATGAAAATTGTTTGGTCATCGACGCTATTTAACTATTTTAATGTTGCGTGAAAATTTGTAATGGAGAAGAGAGTTGGGTGGTTGGAATTATCGTAGTTAAATTACAACTTGGAAACAAAGCTATGAATTATGTTGAAAAATAGGATATCATTCCTATGATGATATTTATATTAAGAGATTAACCAAGAACATGTGAAATGTTGGTGTGAGTGATCCTACTATAGGTTTATTTTCTACATATCCCAATTAAGAGATTCCTAGCAAACATATGCCAAATCCCTAGAGGGGATGGAGGTTATCTTAGGGATTGTGGTGTAGAGAAGGAAATATCATCCCTTGGCTTGTGAAAATTGACGTGGAAGAGAGTTTGGTAGTTGAAATTTTCATTGGAGCTACATCATTATGAAATTATTGAGTATTTGGTGTTTATGTGGATCATAGCTAGCCACAGGAGACATTTCTTCCTTATGGAGTCATATCTCTCACCTAGTGGTGACCTACTATTGAGTGAAATGGATTAGTAGAGCCTACAATTTGGAGAAATTCCCCTCATATGTAGCTAGTTCATGACATTTTCTCATAAGGTAAGTGTTATAGTCATTAATATTATTTACTACTTTAATGTTGTGTGAAAACCACTACATTTTACTTTGTATTTTTGTGTTTTAATGTTGTTGTGTTACAATTTTTAAAATTATTGATATTGCATAATGATATAGGTCATGTTGCACAAAGTGTACTTTGGGAACATTTGAATTCATTTTGGGTTTGTAAAGACCATTATTTATTATAAGGATAACATGGTACTTAGCATCTTTTGTTCTAGCCTTTGGTCCATGATGGACACCAAATTAACCAAATCAATTTTATTAAGTCACTAAGATGGTTAATAAATATAGGTAGTCAATTTTATGATTATACATGTCCTTAGAGTATAAAAATCCAACCATCCACATACATGGGATGAAAACCTTCCTTATGTTCAACATAACTACAACATAATTGTTGTATTCTATTGGCCACAACCATTTTCAAATGTGCTTGTGGTCCAAACCATTGGTCCCAATTGATGTAGCTGTAATTATTTTGTCAATACAAGAAAAATCATCTTATGTTTAGAATAAGGAATATAACTTAGAATAGGTTTAGCACATCCACCAATAAGTTCATGATATTCCATAGAAAATAAATGCTAAGTACAAGAAGTGATGTGATCAATATCAACTTCCATAGAAGTTTCAGGTTGGTGACAAGGCATTGTTGCACTTATAAGACAAATTACTGAGACTCCATAGGAATCTCAAACCAACCTAATATGGGACATACATTATCACAAATGCGATGTGTGTGAATGGTATTGAATTGAATCTTCTACCCTTGCTCATATTATAGCTATCTTTAATGAGGAGTTTTCTATGCCATAATTTTTCCTTTGTTAGACATATTGGTGGTGGAAGATCATTTGGCTCTTAAAATATTTAACCCTAAAGTTATTGAGAAGGCTATATCATACTGGATCTATAACATAAAAATGAAGATAAATTACTAATGGGACATACAACTTTATCAGATGGTTAAATTAGGGTAACTTATTCATGGTCATGGTAAGTGATTTACCAAGAACCATATCCAATGGAAATTCCCCCGTATAGTATAGGAATATGTCACAATGGAGAAAATTTCTATGCAATGAACAAGTAATGATATAGTTGGTCATCAAAGGTCATCTAAAAAATGGTCTTGATACTAATAGATTTTGGGTCATGATTTTCTAGTGCATTTTTCTAAGCCTTCCCATGCATTTATTAAGGAAATTACACACATAAAATCTAGTTAAATGACTTAATCTAATGTACTTTCAAAATATTTTTAAAAGACCAAAAATAAAGCACCAAGTGAAACTTTATGATCCCAACGAGGGTCCATATTTTTGGACAACTTAGATTTGTACAACTTAGCTTTCTTTCTTATTTATAATCAAGCTAGGCTAGAGTTCTTATATTTTAGGTTTTTTTTTTTTGTCATAGATTTTTTGGCATGTTATAAATTTTAGTTTTGAAATATAATTATGGGGGTTTTTCAAAATGAGAATAGTTGTTACATTTGTTCTTAGAGATAAGCTAACACCACTCTACTCATTTTGTACTTATATGTACATTGCAATGTTTTTCATTATTTGATTCATAATGAAAAATTATTTTTCACTTTAATACTTTTCTTTCAATATTGTATTTTTTTTCTATATTTGTAGCATCTTGTTCTTTCATTTTGTTCTCAGACTAATTTAGATCAAAATGTGGAGAACTTGCACTTTTACAATCTATCTTCATTTGGTGAGGAAGAAGAATAACAAGTACTACCTTTAGTTGAATATTTCTCATTGAATGCAATCGAAGAATTGGAGGATACAATGTTATGGTAGAAGGTGGTTTGAACCACTCAAATCTTAGTAATGGAATTGTCTACCAAGGCCACAATTTCGCCCAAACAGTGAAATTCTCTCCAGAATCCGGTGAATTGTTTTTCAAAAAATATAATCCTGGGAGTGTTTGAATCATTTTTTTTATGGTGGAAATGGATTCAACACCATCAAGAACCCTAAGGACGCCCAAAATACTAAATATTGATAGTTGTAACCTAGATTTCAAAAGAATTGTTTCAGATTTTCTCAAAATCCTACCGTAATTTCCACAGTTTTCCAGGAAAATTTGTGGCCTTGTTAGACTACAACCTTAGTAATTAGTATTGAAAATTAGACTCAAAGTAAAATTACCAAGAAGGAAAAATGATGATAAATATAAAATTTATGAATGTTCATTCAAATATATAGATGGACTAATTATTACCCTTATCTTATATATCCATGATATTCTTATTGTTGTAAAAACAATTTATGATTTCCACTAACAACTCAAAGCCTCATGCCAAAAAAAAATCCATTAATATTGATATCATCAAGATTATGATTAATAAATTTAAGGGTAAAAACTTATTCTCCAATTTTATATGGTAATAACACCATTGAATATGTCCAATCTTATCAAATATCTAGGTATTAATTTCTATTTCTATTTCAAATGGAATTGTAATGTTGTGAAGATAATTATTAACAAGGGTAATAGTTGCAATGCACCATAGTCCCTGCCTCTACCGCTATCGCTAATTAATTGATTAAAACTTGTGAAAAGTTCGCAGAAAACTCCACACAATGAAAGAAAAAAATCTCTCCTCACAAAAATCTCCACACAATGAAATCTCTCTGCACAAAAATATCTACACATCGAAAGCTCTCCACACAAGATTTGACATGCGTGCTCATAGGTTAATAGCATGTCCATCTTGATAACATAGGTTAATGGGTTCATAGGTAATAATAATCAATATTCATATGCAAGTACTTTGACTCATTATGCGAGAGTGCAAAGCTCCGCACAATGAAATTAGCCTATAAATTCAATATATTACTTAAGCTACATATTTTGATCATCCAAGCGCTTCAATTCTTTTCTCACATTTATCAATTCTATGTAAGTTCAATATTAAACTATCTTCATTAATTTACTTGTTGTATTTATGTATAGATTTCATATTTTTTCACTTTATTTTATTGATGGGAAAATGTAATCATCAGTAAAAACTATTGTATTTCCCAGTGCCATAAAGTCAATGTTGAGCAATCTTTCTTTAATTTACTTTTGTTTTGAAGATGATGTGTCATTGTGTTCCTATTTACTATCAGGAACCTAGATAAATGGTAAGCAATAAATGATAGATAACAAAGTATTCATAGCAAACTATTTTATGGGCATAGATTTAAGGTTGTCAATGGACTTCAATTTGTATATTATTGCTCGAATGGTTTCCCATTTCCCATGGAGAATCTTCAGGAGATCGCAAATTTCCGGTATATTCTAGAATAACTATGCTAATAACATAACTTGGCAATGTCCTACGCATCCGCATTTCCATTGTGCGGAAGATTATTGTGTGGAGGTTCAGCTCATCGTGTGAAGGTTCACACAATCTACAAAATGAGTTGAATTTCCACACAATGATCTTCCGCACAATGAATATAAATTCGATATATTAATTAACTTACATATTTTGATCATCCATGGGCTTCAATTCTTTTCTCACTCTATTTGATTAATGATATAACATGATAGTGTGTCACATTTATCAATGCTATATAAGTTTTATATTCAACTATTTTCATTAATTTACATATTGTATTTATGTATAGATTTCATATTTATTTCACTTTATTTTATTGATGGGAAAACGTAATCAAGGGTAAAAACATGTTGTGTTTCTCAATGCCATAGAGTCAATGTTCAACCATGTTCTATTAATTTACTTTTCTTTTAAGTTTATGTGCCATTGTGTTCCTATTGACTATGCGGAACCTCGAGAAATGGTAAGCAATAAATGCCAGATAACAAAGTATTAATAGCAAACTATTCTATGGGCATAGATTTAAGGCTTTCACTTGACTTCTATTTGTATATTACTGTTCAATTATTTTTCCATTTCCCATGGAGAATCTTCAGGTTATCGCAAATTTTTGTTATATTCTAGAATAACTATGCTAATAACATAACTTCCATTGTGCACAAGTTCATTGTGTGGGACATTATTGTGTATAAGTTCAACTCATTATGCATACTTCCACACAATGAGTTGAAGTCATGCATAATGATCATCAAAAAACGGTGTCCCACCTAGACCAACATTATGCAATTAAAGGTAATTTTTTCATACTTATATAAGATTACCACAACATCACTCAGTCACATATCTTTCACAAATTCCCACCACTACCTTTATTAATACTTCTAGATTATAGGGTTTTAGTTTGAGACCTGAAATTCCCCAAAATAAACTTGAAATATTGTCGTATTAGAGAATGCATATAAGAATTCCCATTCCTAAAAGGTTGGCAAAGGAGTTCTATTAAATATGTGTTTCTTTGGAGATATCTTCCTAAGATCATATCTCAAGCAGAGATCTTATTGGATCGTAGCTTACTTGTGTGCAAATTCTAAGGGTGACTCATGGAATCTCAAATGCTCTTCATCCCTGCAACCCATTTATCTTCTTAACTATCCTATTCATGATGGATAATTTTATGAAAATGAGCTTCCATACATCGGTCAAATGCCAACCTTTGAAAATCTAATCAAAATGACTTAAAGAATGATCATACAATTTTCCGCCCAACCTAGGACATGAAGTCAAGATAAAGCAAAGCTTAGCAGAATGTGAAGCCCCAAAATTTCAAGGTTTGGGCTTTGGCTTTGTTGGGTTTATCTCAACTCAAGGTGCATTTATAAAAAAAAAACCTTTTCAACAACTCTTTCTATGTGTACAAAGAAACTCGACGTAGACGAAATTGTGATTCTTCGTAGTTGTGATCATGTTCCTCCTCAGGTAAGATTCATCAAACTCGGGTTGAGTGAAAATACCTGTTGGAAAGGAAGAGGGGGTAAGGCACAAAATAACACAAAATTCACACACACAATAACACGATCTATGTCACTTCAATTGATCACACAAACTTGATTCGACTTGATTACAATGAACCTAGTGAGGGGTATTTAAAACTTTTCGTCTAGTGACTCACACAAAATAAATTCAAATGCACACACACTTTAAATTTGACTTTTCCCAAAATACAACTTAACTTGAACTCACTCAACATGAGTCAGTTAACCGACTCTCCAAATTTAGCCAACTCTTGCATGCAGGAGTAATTACAATTCCAACACTCCCCCTTAATCACGACCATATGACTCAACATAACTCAAACATGACTCAGTTATGTTTCTTAGGCTTACAATAGAAATTGACTCAATCATCACTCAAACATGCTTGTTAGTCTATGTCTTAGCGAGGCTTACAATGACTTAAAACTTTTACAATTTTGCATTTTCTTTTCCTCTTCTTCCAAATTTTATATCTCTGAAATTGCTTCATTCTCTATTGCGCATTCTTGCTGTAGGTTCCATATTTCTTTACTTGTTGTTGTTGTAATATTTCTTTGACTTGTATTCTAAAACTTCCTCTTCAAAGATTCGTTCAACTATGAACTTCTGCCACAACTTTTCATCTTCAAACTGTCTTCTTTGCTCTGTTTTTTGTGCTTCATATTCCTAATTTTATTTCTGCCATATTTCTTGATAGCAGAATCTTATATCTTCTTAACTCCATTATTGAAAAATGGTTTTGATGCATTCTTCCTTGTTTTTCAGAAACTTCCATATCCTTCTCTTCACTTTCATCATCATGTATTGTTGTTTTTTTCTTGTAGTCTGCACACTCAAGATCATCATTAGGCTCATAATCATGCTCCCTTTTTTCTTTCACCACTTCATTTAATTCTTTCATTCTAGTTGTTACTTGAAGACTCTCATCAATTTGTTCAATTGGATTTTGAATCCATACTTCAATGAGCTTCAAATTCGCATCAAACTTATTAGTAACTTTGTTTTCAACTTCTACTCACATGCTATTCTGAACACTTTCATATTCAAAAAAAATGTTAAAAACATCTTCGTTGTGCTCTTCAGTGAGAGCTTCTAGCTCTACCTCTTCCTTCCCTGTCTTCTTTTCTGCTCATTACAAACCTCTACTACTGCAAATAGGTTGTCTTCCACTTGGATTCCAAGCATAAGTGGGTTTCTCTCACCAAATAACAACATATCAATCATTTCTTTTTGTTGCATCATGTGCAACCAGTCATCACCAGCTAAATTATCTTCATCAAATTTAACATCAATAATTCCAATTGTTGCATCCACCAAACCAATTATTGCTCTATTGATAGCTTTATCTATGCCAAACTCAGTTGTTGCTTGTTCACACACTACTTCATGAGCAATTCCAAATGTTTCATAACTTGCTGCTACAGTGGAAGCTTCAAACTTTAATTCTTCATTAAACATGGTGCTTACCATATTGCCACGATCAATCCATGTTTAAAAAATTTCATTACCATAATGTTCATCCACCCTGTGGTGGGATATCTAAGCATGCATTTGCTCATTAACAATTCCAGCGTCACCAAATTCATTAGCTGTGGCTAGATTCACCAGTGCACATTTCACTTTGCAGTCGTCATCCACATGTGTTTTGTCATAGTGGGATTCACCATTATCTGCTCGATCCACATTACAATGGATTCCTTGAGCATTTATATGCTCTTGCTCTGTTTCACACATAGAGGCTTCAACTTCTCTCTCTACAATCTTTGTTACATCTTCTTCATCCATATGCATGTCTACATAATGGGTTTCACTTTTATAGCCTTCATGACCATCATCCACTTTTGAGTGGGATTCTCCAAGCTCTATTGTCCTATCAGAGTCTTGCTCATCTACTCTCAGATATGCCACTGGCTTATCTGTCTATGACATAACATATTGTTGCATGTCACTCCCCCTTGGACCAAATTATTCTTCTAGGATCTTCCATGCTTCCTGGAAGTTGTAGATTTTGCTACCTTGCACAAACACTTCTCATCCAATGCCTGCTTTATAAAATTCAATGCTAAAGCATCACATACTTCATCATATGGGTTATTAGACTCGTATTCAATTAACTCTTTAGCTCAAATAAAAGTTAGCATCTTGATAACTCAATGATCAAAACATTTACCAATAAACATAGGAGGTGGTAGCAGATCAAAGCTACATCAATCACCCCTGATCTCTTCTCAGTTCCTCGACTACAGGTTGAACCTCTCTAAATATGACAAGGATCTCTGTCTCTTCTTATCAATTCATTTTCTTACTATGCTTCAGTCACACTTTGCGACCCATAATTGTTGTCTTTTCTTTGTCTTATAGTTGTTTTCCTAATTGCATAAGGCTATCTTATATATCAGCCCAAAAAAATATGATTTTTAATATGCGCCCGTGTGAAGCACAAACTTCACCTAAAACACTGTCATGCTTGACAAAACACTATAAACACTAATTTTTTTTCATAGACCAACAAACCTTTACAAAACCCATATATATATAAACACCTAGAAAATCAAACACTTTATCTTCAAACCTTTCACATCAAAACCTTTTCCTGAATAACTTCAAAGCCTTAAAAAAGAAACTCTTCTAAATACTACTTTGAAAATCCATGTGACATAAAACACTTTATCTTCAAACCTTTCACATAAAAACCTTTTCTTAAATAACTTTAAAGCCTTTTTAAAAAAAATTAAAAAAACCTCTTCTAAATACTACTTTGAAAATCCACTGAACATATAAAAAGTTTTTGATATAAAATTTAAAATGTTAATCCACATGAGTCTTGAAACTTCGTAACAAAACCTTTTAAACATACGAATGCATATACCTTTCCTTTTTTGATCACCTCACGGGGCTTCCGCACCAGACAGAACCAAACTGCGCAGATAACCTAAATCCTATTTTGTCTAAACTGTTGCACTTTTTACTGTAAGAAAGTGTGAATTTCGCATCTCACTTGCGCACTTTTATCTCTTTAACGGTGTAACAATTTTGCAAGGCATTTAAAAAAAAATTGCAAGTCTTTTTCACTTGGTTCTTTTCTCACTAACTCTGTAGGCAACGAACCTTCTTCAGCTTTGATATTAATGTGTTGGAAAGGTTTTATATTAATTTGTTGGAAAAGTAGAGAGCAGAAAACACAAAATTTACACAATAATTCACACACATAATAACATGAGGGCTTTTCAATTGATCACACAAACTTGATTCGACTTGATTACAATGAAGCCACTAAGGCGTATTTAAACTTTTTTGTCTAGTTACTCATCCAAGTGATCACACAAATTTGATTCGACTTATTACAATAAACCCAATAAAAAATATTTAAACTTTTTCTTCTACCCCAAATAACTTCACATGCACATGCAGGTGGTCATTGCAGGTGGCCATGCACTTGGTCAGGACTTGATAGTGTGAAACCATGTTCTGGACGCGTCTTTGATAAGCCTATCGATCATTGTATTCATATGTCGCTCGAACTTACTGCCTTTTGTATAGTTAACACTGTGGTGGCACAAGAAAGATGTGTCAAATCTGCCTTGCAAATCTGTGAATGAAGAGTAATGATCATCAAGAGAGTTACTACCATTTCGTAGTATAGTTTAATAGTTTGCATCATGAGATTCAACCATAAGACTTTCCCATAGAGTATTGTCATGGCCAACTTAGAGTGGAGAACCTACAATGCAAAGCTGTGCTCCTCAAAATTCTAATTCCTTCTGCAGAAGTATCATAGGCTTAACCATGAGACACATAGACCATGATTTTAAACAGCATCTGTATTTGAAGATTTTGCGCGGATTGAGGAGGTCAATATGGCTAAATAACGTATAGGGACAAAAAAAGAGTATTAAACACAAATAAATCAATGGAAACTATAACTATGATGTTTCACCGGATTTCATGAAATATTAAGCACAGATAAGTCGATGGAAACTATAGCTATGATGTTTCACTGTATTTCATGCAAACTATAACTGTGTTGCTTAGCCGGACTCACGCATCATTTGCGCAAAATGATGACTTTGGAGTACCGCCTGTCAAGCTCCTTCCTCAGGCATGTCACCTCAAAATGAATATTTAGAATTTAAAATAATAATCTGTGAAAATGCAATAACATA
Source organism: Pinus tabuliformis (assembly GCA_031772625.1). NCBI lineage: Eukaryota > Viridiplantae > Streptophyta > Pinopsida > Pinales > Pinaceae > Pinus > Pinus tabuliformis. The sequence continues at coordinate 440,242,102 of CM062811.1, read as the reverse complement.
CAAATGAGAACATCTAAGAAACCAGCGTGCTTGAAGCACAGAGAATGGAGGTTTTCGAAGTGTTAAAAATTCTGAAATCCTCCAGCTGTTGCCACTTTCCTCTGGATGAAAATTGCTCTAGTCTTATTCGATTTCGGGCAAAATGGATTGACCGCTAAATTAAATGCTTCGACCTCACCGTGTGTGTTATATAGTATTCTGGCTAACTCGGGACAGAAGACCTTCGACCTCACTGTGTGTTATAGAGTAATGTGGCTAACGCGGGACACAAGACCACCGGGTACACATGATATACAGTTGTGACATATCCGACTATACTTGCTTGTGTCCCATGACTGATGCCGAGAAGCCAGCTAGTGCCCAGCTCACAATTTTCTACGATGGAAAGTGGGAAAGAGAGAAAGAAAAAAAAAAAAAAAAAATAGTTTACAAGGTTAAAGATAGCCTATGGGACAAATTGCTTCTTCATGTGGTTGATGTATTCGGCTTTTTCTCTATGAAGACTCACAATAAACCCTCTCAACTTTTCGAAAAACCCCTAGCTAAATAGATTATCCCAAGAGATAGCTACCATAATATCTGCATAACTTTCCTTGTTGTCTTTGAAGGCCTCCTATTCTAAAATGAAATGCTCTTATGTTTTCATTTTTTTGAAAGAACAAAAAATACATAATCTTTCCTCCCACACTTTTTTTTTTGACCTTTTGCAGTGCCATGTTTTAGAACGGAGTTGATGAGAATTAATCCTTAACTAAGCAATAAGAATTTTGGCTCTCCAAGAAATATCGGCCTCTATGTACACTTTTTGTTGATGATTATGAGTGAGATTAAACACTTCAATATGGTACTTTTTCTTTCTCCGTGGCTCCTTACCCCAAATACACTTGTGAAACTTATCCATAACAAAAGCTTTTATCTCTTTACTGTTTATGGGGCACGTGTTCAAGCAAATACCCCATTTACTAAACTACTTGTTATTGTGCTACATCCAAGTCTTATTTCTTTTGCACAATATGTCATTAAAGACAACCTTAGGCCATCTTCCCTTTTCCATTTTCTCATTTTTTTAAATACCTCATGACTCACTCCATAGCAATTACTTCAATAGGAGTAGCCCTTGTTTCACTTAACAAGATAGCATAAGAAACTACACTTTTAATTTTGAATTTATTTGTAATCAAATGCTTTTGAATTTTTTCAATTTGTTTCCATTACATGTTGGATGTACTGTTGGCCCACAGTTCACAACCATAGAGAATCATTGGAATCACTAGAACCCCAAAGTTCTTTTCTTTCTACAACCATCCCAACTTAGATTTTTGTTGAAGTCAATTCTGAGGTATTTGTAATCCGCAACTCGTTCCAGAATGTTTCCTTCAAAGTAGAACTTATGCTAGTTATGTTTTCTCTTTTGAGAGAAAACCACTATTTTTGTTTTGCTAATATTGACTTGCATCCCTGCTCTTCCACAAAAATGCTCAAGGGATAGTAAGTGCTCTTGCAAACCAAGAGAAAATTTAGCAATCAGAATAAGGTCATCTGCATACAAAAGAAGCCTTATAACAAACTTGCCCAAATGGATATCATCACCCCCTTGCGAATTTAACCACTGAAGATTGTCGATATATAAACCAAAAAGGATAGGAGACAATGGGCAACCTTGCTTGACCCCAATATCGCTTCTGAAACTTTCAGAAATACCTGCTGAAGTTCTAATTTTGACTTTCACTTCTTCATACAACGTATGCACAACTGCTCTCAAATGTTTAGGAACCCCAAGTCCCTTCATTCTACGCCACAACTTATCCCTAGAAACTGTGTCAACCGCTTTTCTAAAATCAACAAAGTAACAAAATGCTTCTTCCTTTTTCTCCCAAACTTTTTCAATGATGTGCCTTAAAGTTATACATTGATCAACCATGGAATGTTTAGGTCTAAAACATGTTTTCCCTTTAGCATGCATATCTCTTTCTTCTGTCCACTTGCTGATTTTATTTTCTAACATACTTCCAAATAACTTCGCAGACAAGAGGTTTATCATTATGGTCATATAATTGGAGGGATTACTTATGTCATCACTCTTGGAAAGAGGTATTTTTGGACTAGTTGTCCAATATGTGGGGAACCCATGTTGTATGATGTTGTCAATTTTTTTTGTAAAGTGAACGTTTACAATGTCTCTGCATACAAGGTGTTCTATGAGTCTATTTCTCTTGCACGACACTAACATAATATCTCTGTCATAGTTTCAATTATGTTACATGGGCAACATAATATCAAATTTGTAAATATTTTACGTATTTTTATGAAGATAGAGAATTGGATTCATATATTATTATGTTGTGAGAGATGTGCAGTCTAAGGCCATAACTGTATTGGCAAGCAAAAATAGTGCCTCCTCGGCTAGTGGGACTCCCTCATACTTTGCATCTATGGCTTTAACACCACTCAACTCCATGCCACGTAGCATGGACATGACTCCAATCGCTCCCTATCTATAGCCTATAGCCATCATAAGCCACATCGAATCTTCTTAGACGAATTGATAAGAAGACCTATTAGCAATGAGTCGTGATTATTCACCTAATTTCAATACAAGTGTGGGTAAGAGGAAATTCATTATTCAAAGGTCCTTGTGTGAAAGTTCATTGTGCAGAAGACCTTTGTGCAAGAACTTATATACAATAAATTTTCACACAATGAACTTCCTCAGTAATAGAAATGCGGATGACATAACTTTGTGTGGAAGTTCATTGTGCGGAGGACCTATGCACAATGAACATAACCTCGTATGTGTGGTAGTGGTGTAAAGTTTTTGCTTCTTGGAAACAGTGTATGCTTTTTATAATTACTAGTCCTTGAAATATAATAGGAAAGGTGCATCATCAGGCATCTTTAAGTTGATTGCAGATTCCCCGAATATTCGGGAATCCCAAATATTGACCGTGTCCATGTTCATCACATTCCCGAATATTTGAGGAATCTACAATCGACTTAAACTCACCGTGTATCATCGATGCTCAGCGTTGCCATTGGAAATAGTGTCTACATCATACAATAACTAGTCTTGAATGTACATTGTTGGAACGAGGAACGACCTTGCTGCACATAATGCCAAAGAAATTTAAACCAACAATACCAGTGATGAATGTACATTGTTGGAAGGAGGAACGAACCTGCCATGCATAATGCCAAAGAAATTTGAACCAACAATAACTAGTGATGAATGTACACCGTTGGAAGGAGGAATGACCTTTCCGCGCATAATGCCAAAGAAATTTAAACTAGATATATAACTATATAATTTTTATAATTAATATTGGTTTTAGATGTTGTTGAAAAAAAAGAAACGAGCCCACAATACACAATGCCAAATCAGGTATGAAACCCATGAGAGAATTCCATACGCGATTATTTCTTTATATGAATAAATATAAAATTGTGAAGAACGGTCTTAAATCAGTTCGATTTCAAGGAACAGAAAGCATTGCTCGTTGAGGCGGTTATCACATACCTTCAAATCTTTGTTCGTTGCTGAGTGGTCAAGGAAGGAAAGGTAGTTGAATGCGGGTCCGAAGATACGTAGGGAAATCAACAGATTTAGGATAGGGAGATGTGAAAAAATGAAACTGCACATCACGCATAAATGTGTTGTGCACTGAGTTTGAAGAATAATGATCAGTAACATGTGCAATTTCTGCTTCCGAGATTGGCAACGATTAGCAGAGTGCTTGAGCTTCAAACCGACAAAACGACGTGTTAGATGTTAATTACAACAATGACTTTGAAGTTTCTATTAATCGCTAGAATTTAATCATAGGCCATATGAGTCTTTGTGCCGAGCTTTCACTATGTGAAGCAAGTTTTTTCGCACAATGAAAACATAATAATATAATTTGGATATTTGTTTAACGGTCTAACTCACCCTTTTCATGTATTTAAAGCATTTAAAATAACAAATAACATCACTTTTAGTATTATTGGGCAAAGAAGTGGCATAATAGTGTTAGTGTCAAAGCTTCCTCCCCACAATGAAAACATAATGATATTGTTTGGTGATTTGTTTAGCGCTCCCCTCAGCCTGCATAAAAGACTTGCAATCGCCTTAGTTCTTGCATCATTGTGCAAATGTTGTTGTCATAACACTCACAGACCTAATGACTACTAACAAAATTAGTTTTTATTATTATTTTAAAATGAATTGTTAAACATGGACGAACACCAAAAAACGTCCTCCACTAGGGGAGTTATGTCTCATCAAAGCTTGATTGGCTAATCGAAAATTAAAAATAAGATTTCCGACAAATTAGAAAAATATGTTTGAATTTACGGAAAATAGAAATATGAAGCATTTCCCCAAAACTTTGATTAAAATTGCAAAAACACATGTAGAAAGTTGCTAACTAGCCATTAGTGAGTAATGACTAATTTCACTAAGGGCACGAAAAGATTTGAATTAGAAAAGTTTAAGTTAATTGTTGAATTGAGGCTTCTGTGATCCATATTATTTATAAGTAGAACTTCGGCGTAAATCACATAAAGAGAGACATTTGTCGACGCGTTTCGAACCAACCAGTGTGGTTCATCGTCAGGACAAGTTGAAGAAACAGATCCAGCTATGCATGCTAAATAGTCTGAGGCTATCTTGATCAACAGCTATTTTTGACTCCAGGTCTAAAAAGTCAAAAAGATCAATTACTAGGAGTTAAAGAAATAATTATATATGCTAATTCTATTAATAGTTTAATAAAATTGATTAGATTAAGGACTTGATTTATATATATATATATATAATAGTTGAATAAGAATTAGTTAGATTAAGGACCCTATATATATATATATATATATATATATATTTATACAAATATAAAATATAATTATATGTGAGGCAATTCTAGTTAGTTATCGTAACTAAATTTTATTGGAGAAAATATTTATAAAAATAATACAAGATAGTTGAAAGGTATAATATAACGGGTATAAGTAAAATATAAAGGGGCTAGTTAGTTATAATAACTAGTAACTTATAAAAGAAATAATTTTAATATGGTGGTAACTTATTGGTTGGTTAAAAAATTATATATACATTTAAAGGAAATTAATTAATTAGATAAAGAATATTAGGTAATTAGATATAGTAATTATATAGTATTAATCCTATAATAATAATAATAATAATATAACTATATATATATATATATATATATATATAAAAGTAAATAAATGAAAATAAATTATATAAATTAAAATTAAAATAAATAAATAAATAGATTAATTAATTAATTAATTAATCAATTAGTTAATTAAATAGTATATAATAATATATAATAGTTCTGATATCGACAAGATCATATTTATTAAAATCTATCAAGAAGAAGAGCACCTAAAAAAGAAGGACAAGCCCAAACTAAAGCAAAGAAGATGAGAAAGGGGGGAGAGAAAGAGAGAGAGAGAGAGACTAGGATGAAAGGGCGGGGATCCAACATCTACTGATCTTCCACCCGTCATCTCTATTGAGATTGATTGGCCTTCTTTCAATCTCAATAGCTTCCCTGAATTTACGATGATGGAACTGAGCAACTTTGGCGACAACCCTGGCCTCCTCTATACACACCTGATGCTTGGTCTTTTCTACATGCTCAGCCAAAGCTGACGACTTGGATCTCCCATGTCTTAGGTCAGCTGCATGTTCACTAATCCTCTGATGGATGGAACGCCCTGTCTCCCCAATATAGGGGGTCCCACAAGAACAAGGGATCAAGTAAACACCCTTCATGTCCTTAGGGTTAATGGGATCTTTCACCGATCGGAGGGAATTGCGGATGGTGCTGAGGGGCCTAAAGGTTGAGGGAATCTCATACCTCTTAAGGATCCTAGCAATCTTGTCCATGGTACCTTGGACATAGGGAAGATTGACACCTAGTCGGCGTTCTTTAGGCTCTTTCTTAATTAACGCATTTTTAGAGGCTTTACTGAAAGTCTTCTGACCTAGGCGTATACTATATCCATTTTCCACAAAGACATCAAGGAGATGGGATTTCGCCTTATCCAAGCTCTCACTATCAGAAATCCTCAGGGCACGAGTAGCGAGGGTGTTAAGAACACCCATCTTCTGAGCAGGGAAATGATGGGAATCTGCATGAAGATACTGCTCAGTATGTGTTGCCTTTCAGAACATAGAGAGGGTGAGATAGCCATCCTTATTCTTGGATATAAGAATATCCAGGAAAGGGAGGAAACCCTTGACCTCTTTTTCCATGGTGAACTTAATGGCAGAGGACTCACTATTGAGATGATTAAAGAAGTGTTCCATCTCCTCTGGGCCATGGGGCCAGATGACATTAGTGTCATCCACATACCTTTTCCAAAGCTTGGGAAGGAGGCGAGCTGAGGCTAAAGCTTTGGCTTCGAAATCTTCCATAAAAAGATTAGAAACAATAGGGGAAAGAGGGGAACCCATGGCAACACCACAAGTCTGTTCAAAGAACTCACCCTCAAAACAGAAGAAAGTGGAAGTGAGACAGATCTCCACCAGATGCGCGGTATCGGTATCTGTTAGGCAAAATATTACTTCTAAGGCCTCCTTTATAGGGATGCAAGTATAAAGGGAAACCACATCAAAGCTGACGAGAATGTCCTCAGGGCTAAGTTTAATATCCTTGAGCTCCTTAACGTAGGATGCAGAGTCTTTCACGAAGGACTCAGTGCGGCCAACTAGGGGCTTAAGTTTGAGGGAAAGGAACTTAGCCAGAAGATAGGTTGGACCACCAATGGTGTTGACGATAGGCCTTAGAGGAGCCCCTTCCTTGTGAATCTTTGGTAACCCATAGATCCTAGGAGCAATGGGATTGCTTTCAATGAGCTTGTGGCATAGGGAACTCACCGAGAGCGACAGGGAACTGTGGCTCTCGCCACCAAATCAAATAGCTCGGTGAGTTCCCTGTGCCACAAGCTCATCGAAAGCAATCCCATTTCTCCTAGGATCTATGGCTTACGAAAGATTCACAAGGAAGGGGCTCCTCTAAGTCCTATCATCAACACCATTGGTGGTCCAACCTATCTGCTGGCTAAGTTCCTTGCCCTCAAACTTAAGCCCCTAGTTGGCCGCACTGAATCCTTTGTGAAAGACTTTGCATCCTACGTTAAGGAGCTCAAGGATATTAAACTTAGCCCTGAGGACATTCTCGTGAGCTTTGATGTGGTTTCCCTTTATACTTGCATCCCTATAAAGGAGGCCTTAGAAGTAATCTTTCGCCTAACAGATCCCGATACCGCACATCTGGTGGAGATCTGTCTCACTTCCACTTTCTTCTATTTCGAGGGTGAGTTCTTTGAACAGACTTGTGGTGTTGCCATGGGTTCCCCTCTTTCCCCTATTGTTGCTAATCTTTTTATGGAAGATTTCGAAGCCAAAGCTTTAGCCTCGGCTCGCCTCCTTCCCAAACTTTGGAAAAGGTATATGGATGACACTAATGTCATCTGGCCCCATGGCCCAGAGGAGCTGGAACACTTCTTTAATCATCTCAACAGCCAGTCCTCTGCCATTAAGTTCACCATGGAAAAAGAGGTCAAGGTTGTCTCCCTTTCCTGGATATTCTTATATCCAAGAATAAGGATGGCTATCTCTCCCTCTCTGTGTTCCGAAAGGCAACACATACTGAGCAATATCTTCATGCAGATTCCCATCATTTCCCTGCTCAGAAGATGGGTGTTCTTAACACCCTCGCTACTCGTGCCCTGAGGATTTTTGATAGTGAGAGCTTGGATAAGGAGAAATCCCATCTCCTTGATGTCTTTGTGGAAAATGGATATAGTATACGCCTAGGTCAGAAGGCTTTCAGTAAAGCCTCTAAAAATGCGTTAATTAAGAAAGAGCCTAAAGAATGCCGACTAAGTGTCAATCTTCCATATGTCCAAGGTACCATGGACAAGATTGCTCGGATCCTTAAGAGGTACTAGATTCCCTCAACCTTTAGGCCCCTCAGCACCATCCGCAATTCCCTCCGATCGGTGAAAGATCCCATTAACCCTAAGGACATGAAGGGTGTTTACTTGATCCCTTGTTCTTGTGGAACCCCCTATATTGGGGAGACAGGGCGTTCCATCCATCAGAGGATTAGTGAACATGCAGCTGACCTACGACATGGGAGATCCAAGTCGTCAGCTTTGGCTGAGCACGTAGAAAATACCAAGCATCAGGTGTGTATAGAGGAGGCCAGGGTTGTCGCCAAAGTTGCTCACTTCCATCATCGTAAATTCAAGGAAGCTATTGAGATTGAAAGAAGGCCAATCAATCTCAATAGAGATGACGGGTGGAAGATCAGTAGATGTTGGATCCCTGCCCTTTCATCCTAGTCTCTCTCTCTCTCTCTTTCTCTCCCCCCTTTCTCATCTTCTTTGCTTTCGTTTGGGTCTGTCCTTCTTTTTTAGGTGCTCTTCTTCTTGATAGATTTTAATAAATATGATCTTATCGATATCAGAACTATTATATATTATTATATACTATTTTTAATTAATTAATTAATTAATTAATTAATTAATCTATTTATTTATTTATTTTAATTTTAATTTATTTTCATTTATTTACTTTTATATATATATATATATATATATATATATTATAGGATTAATACTATATAATTACTATATCTAATTACCTTCTGAATAATTTATAAAGTAATATTCTTTATCTAATTAATTTCCTTTAAATGTATATATAACTTTTTAACCGACCAATAAGTTACCACCATATTAAAATTATTTCTTTTATAAGTTACTAGTTATTATAACTAACTAGCCCCTTTATATTTTACTTATACCCGTTATATTATACCTTTCAACTATCTTGTATTATTTTTATAAATATTTTCTCTAATAAAATTTAGTTACGATAACTAACTAGAATTGCCTCACATATAATTATATTTTATATTTGTATATATATATATATATATATATATATATATATAAATCAGGTCCTTAATCTAACCAATTCTTATTTAACTATTAACAGAATTAACATATATAATTATATATTTTATATATATATGTATATATATATAAATCAAGTCCTTAATCTAACCAATTTTATTAAACTATTAACAAAATTAACATATATAATTATTTCTTTAACTCCCAGTAATTGATCTTTTTGACCTTGTAGGCCTGGAGTCAAAAATAGCTGTTGATCAAGATAGTCGTTGGAAGCTCTGCTCAGACTATTTAGCATGCATAGCTGGATCTGTTTCTTCAACTTAACCTGACGATGAATCACACTGATTGGTTCGAAACGCGTCGACAAATGTCTCTCTTTATGTGATTTATGCCGAAGTTCTACTTATAAAAAAAAAAAGTTTAAGTTAAATCAATTAAATATTTTTTTTTATTATTATAAGAGGTTATAATAAAATATTTATCCCTTTTTAACCCTAAAAATCTTATTTCAAATTAAAATTAAATTAAAAGGGTCATTAAAATGATAGATCAGATTAAAAAAGAAATATTATAAGAGATTATAATAAAATAATTAATTATTATATTTAATCCTTTATAACATTAATAAGTATTATAATATTAATATCTTATTTTAATTTTTAAATATTAATTAATAAAATTTAAAAAAAAAAAATATAAAAGGGTACTAATAATAAAAAGAGAAGTTTAGTAATAAGGTCAAAATATATAAATAAGTTTAAAGAGAAATATTATAAGAGGTTATAATAAAATAATTAATTATTATATTTTAATCCTTTATAACCCTAATAAGTATTATAATATTAATATCTAATTTTAATTTCCAAATATTAATTAAAAGTAAAAGATTACTAATAATAAAAGGGTTTAATAATAAGGTCAAAATAAATAAGATTAAAAAGAAATATTAGTAAGTTTAAGGGGTGCCATGTCAAAATATATATATATATATATATATATGTGATTTTTTTTTTAATTGAAAATAAATAAATAGTTGATTTAGGAAGAAAGTGTAGGAATCTAGCATCTGCTGATGTTCCAGCTATCATCTTTATTTAGATTAACAGGATGATTTTCAATTTCTGATGATTGGGTTTTTTTGCATGTTCCGCCAAAGTGGAGGAGCGCGACCTCCCATGCTTCATGTCTACAGCATGTTCACAAATCCTTTGGTTAATAGAACGATCGATCTCCCAATATAAGGAGTTCCACACGAACAAAGAATGATGTAAACGCCTTTCCCATCCTTAGGGTTAACCGGGTCTTTTAAACTTATTTATATATTTTGACCTTATTAATCAACCTTTTTTTAAATTATTAGTACCTCTTATATATTTTTTAATTTTATTAATTAATATTTAGAAATTGAAATAAGATATTAATATTATAATACTTATAGATGTTATAAAGGATTAAATATAATAATTAATTATTTTATTATAACCTCTTATAATATTTTTATTTTAATTTGATCTATCATTTTAATGCTTTTAATTCTACAATTTCAAAGATCCTTTTTAATAAAAGGGGTAACTATTTAATATTATTATTCCACATAAAAAAAAATATGTAATTGATTTAACTTAAACTTTTCTAATTCAAATCTTTCCTCAGCCTTCAATCAAACTATTTTGACCTTATTACTCAACCTTTTTTTAAATTATTAGTACCTCTTATATATTTTTTAATTTTATTAATTAATATTTAGAAATTGAAATAAGATATTAATATTATAATACTTATAAATGTTATAAAGGATTAAATATAATAATTAATTATTTTATTATAACCTCTTATAATATTTTTATTTTAATTTGATCTATCATTTTAATGATCCTTTTAATTTAATTTTAATGTGAAAGAAGATTTTTAGGATTAAAAAGGGGTAACTATTTTATTATAACCTCTTATAATAAAAAAATATTTAATTGATTTAACTTAAACTTTTCTAATTCAAATCTTTCCTCAGCCTTCAGTCAAACTAGTCTCTACATCTATTTATTTCATTGCCCAGATCTAATTCCTCATCTTACCCTGAAGATGAAGCACACTAGATAGTTCAAAACGCGTCAATAAAAATATTTTTTATGTAATTTTCTCCGGAAACTATTATTAATAATAATGTATAACTATAAATTAATAAACATTAAATATTAAATTTGATAATCCTATTAATTCTGCAAATAATCTTCAAATAAAAATAAACTCGTTAATAAAAAAAAAAAATTATTATAAATATTTTATAGTTTTTTATTAGAATAATTAATTCTAATTTTTTTTTAACGAAAACACGTTCAACGACAAATGTTTGCGAAAATATCTCCTTTCAACGTAAAACAGCTTCTAGATAATTCAACGGCACTCTATACTCATTACGATTACAGCCTTGGGCCAATATTTCATACGAATCTAGGAAGGAAGAGGATTATGTGATGAACAGCTACGCCATTTAATGGTGCAGTAAAATTATAAAACGGTTATAAATAGATAAAATGATTTTTTTATTAGCATATTTTGATGATTAATTTTGTAATTTTTAAAAATCATCAATTTAAATGGTTTAATTTGTAAAAATTAATATTGAAATAGTTTTTCAAAAAATTAAATTTATTTATATAGTCAAAAATATATTTGTCTTGATGATGATGGTTCGAAATATTGACCAAAAACTTACGATATGATTAATCCAAAAAAATTGATCAAAATCAGTATAGATTATAAAAATCTTAAATCAAGAAATATATTTTAAATTATAAAAAATTACAATTTTAGTAAAAATTATATTATTAAAATCTAACTCAAATTTTTTTTTATCTATTAAGTAATAATTCATAAAGATTTAATTATTATACCTAAAAACTTAATTAATATTTATCTTAAATTTCAGGAATAAAAACTTAATTAATTGTTATATTATACATAAAAACTTATAAGGTTAAATTTCAGGAATTTAGTTTATTCCAAAATATTTTTGAAATTTACAAAATATTTTTGAAATTTACAACTGAAATAAATGTGTAAAAAATAATGCTATGTAAATTGGACATAAATATAATTGAAACCAATGATATAAATCAAACAACAATTTTAATGGCACTAAAGTTATTATTAGTAATAATGCAAGGAACTTTGTTCAGTTTAAGTAGTATGGCACATGTTTAAGTTTTTTAGGTTGGGTGGGTTTAAGTTTCCAAGTCATAGTGAGATTTATATAATTATTATTATAGTGGTAGTTGTTTATATGAATTTATAGTTTGTTGACAAGTATGTTGAAAATAAGACTAACTGAAAAAACACCAACTTCATATTCCCCAATTTAGGAGGAATTATCTCTCAAATAGATTGTTTGACATGTCTAGAGAGTTTTAAATGGACAAGGAGCCTACCCATGCTGGTTAAATGGTTGTTGGCAAGATTTCGCTCATAAAAAGGCAGAAGAAAGGCCACAACATTTCAGACACAAAATAGTAAGAGTTGTTGCTCTTATTCTATTGATCACTCAAACTTGAATCTCACATACAATTATCCATAGAGCTGCAACTCTTAATTTTCACACACACTTGATTGGACTTGACTTGACTTGCTTACAATGAACCCAACATGGGGTATTTCACACACACTTGATTGGACTTGACTTGACTTGCTTACAATGAACCCAACATGGGGTATTTATGTTTTTCATCTAGCTACTCACTCAAAATAACTGCATCATGCAAACACTTATTATATTTGACTTTTTACAAAATAAGACTAAACTCGAACTAACTCACACTTCACTCAATTAACTCACACTCTAAATCTAGACTTCACCTAACTCAACTTATCTCTTCACACTCTAATTCCGGACTTAACCTAACTCAACTCATCTCTTCATGCATCACTCAACTTGGATCTTGCTAGATCTTCATGCAGGAGTAATTACTATTTCCAACACTCCCCCTTAATTACAAACATATGACTCAACATAACATGACTCAACTATGTCTACTAGGCTTACAATAGAAATTGGCTCACTCATCACTTAAACATGTATGTTGGTCTAAGTCTCAACTAGGCTTACAATGACTCAAAAATTTTACAATTTTGGATTTCCCTCTTTTTTCGTTTCTTTCAGATTATATATCCATGAAACTGCATCATTCTTGGTTGTGTTTTCTTGTTGGAGGTTGCAAATTGTTTCACCTGTTGTCGCTGCAATGAATCTTCGACTCACGGGGGCTTGAGTGACAAATCAATATGATATCACGTGTGTTCATACTAGGGTATTAAAAATAAAAATAAAAATCCTAAAACAATATATTGATTATATAATAGGGGGAGAGCAGGTTTTTTTTTATGTTAGATATGAATATATGTATTATTGGGTATTATTTATTCAAAATTTTGTCTGTGCAGATCAAAAAAAGGGTGGGCTAAGGAAAAAAAGGGGCGAACAGGGAGGAGGGCCTACGAATAGGTGAACAAGGAGGATCAACGAACATGGAGGGTCTGCGAGCATGGAGGGTCTGCGAACCACCGCGAATAGGGAGGGTGTTAAGAAAATCTAATTTTTTTATGTGGCAACAAGGGTATTTTGCATCACAAATAGTCCATAGACAAGTACTTAGCCTTCATCTTTGTAATCATCTTGTTGAGCTTCTCTAATATTGCATTCCTTCATCCATTAGACATACCAAAAGTAGTGTGTACCCAATATATAAGCATATGGACCTTCAGAAACTTCAAAAATTCCTCAACATCTAAATCCATCTAAGAATTCAAAAATGGAGGTGTAGATCATGCGAGGATTGAGGCTGAGGACAAGGGTTTTCTTAAGTGGGATGTGAATCAAATTTAACCATTGGTAGGACTTTGGAATCAAAGTAGTTGTTTCAAAGGTTAATATACCTCACAAGTTACTTTTCACACTTTAATGTTAATCTAGATACAAACAATTTCTTTCAAGCATTTTGATAGAATAAACTTGAGATAATCTCTTCTTTGGGGGCCTGGGGTTAAAAATGCAAGCTGGCTCATGGATATAAAATTACATGTACTATATTGAAATATGGCCCTCAAACATCTAGAACAACATTTGTAGGCCTAGAAACTCCACCTAGATGGACATTGGAGTTACACATCATGCTCAATTAAAGAGTCTGTAGTGCACATAGACATAACTACTAAAGTGTTATATAAATCCAAGGGCCTCAAGAGATAATGTCATCATAGTATATTTCTCCTTTAAATGAAATATAAGAAAGAACTTTTTTTTCAAGTTATGGGTATTCATTTATATCTCTCCCTGAACTCCCTAACCTAAACCTTAATAATGGACTTGACTGGATTTAGTTGACAAATTTCTCAAGGTTTGAATGCCTTGTCTGTTTATCATAAGCACTAGAATATAAATATAAAAAAATTCCCATAGGATATTCTTTAGAAAGGATTTTATTACCTTCTAAAAAACCTTCAAAATAATTTTTGGTAGAGCTTCCCCACAAACTAGGTTGCAATGGCTACCTGTGTGAAAAACCTAAGAAAATGTTGAGTTAGGAAAATCATTTTTCAACCCATGTTCATCCATTTTAAGCAAGTATCAAGTATGACAACAAGTGGGAGCAACCCCTTACAACCATCACATGAAACTAAGTTTTCCAACAACCCCTTAGGGCCATCACATGAAAACCAAGTTTTTAGACAATAAAGTTATGGAAAAAACTATTGGTAATAAAGATGAATGACACCAAACCATCAAACCCTAATAAAATTAATTGTTTCTATTCCTTTTGTTTCTCAAATGATATCTGAGCGAGTTCATCTTAGAAACCATCAAATGCCATTGATATATCTAGCAGCAATATAATCACCCCCATCACTTTGTTCATATCTTATGAACAACCTACAATTCTTCAGTGTATTTATGTACCATCATTTACTTTTGCTTCATGGTTTTCAACTTTCTTGACAAATTCAACAAATAGTCCACAGAGAGACTTGTATTAAACAATAGCCATGAGAACATAATATATAATGTTTCTCCAATTCAAGAGCAAATTTGATTTATACAAGTAGTAATGTTTCTCCACAAGTAGCAATGATTTATAAATGAGGACTACTTCTCTTATTTATATGAGAGATCAAGCATCATTCTTATCCATTGGTAGCTCCAAAAACAAAAACAAAAAATGCCTTTATCTCTCACAAGCCTTAGATACCAGCAAATAGTAAAAGCTACAAGGGATTGGTTTTGACCTCTTTAGGACACAAAAAAAATGATGTAAATAAGGCCAAAATTGAGGCAAATCTAGGGCCTAAGCTTTGCCTATAAGTTTGTCAATGTTTGACTCAATAAATCAGCTCTCAAATATGTTTTAGTACTCTATTTTATTTCAGGTTTTAGTTCCATTTGAGGAATCCACTGATAGTACATTTTGAATCAAGGTGTTTCATCCCAATAGTAATATTTCTTCATCTTTTTTGGAGCTTTGAATTGAAAGTGCATACCTTGCTTCCTTGCTCTTTGTTTTATAATAAACCAATATGCTTGTGTAATTTTACTTTTTCATTTATTTATTTGCACAAATAGATGGAGTTGGTTTATAAAATTGTTACTGGTAAAGGGAAATATGTCATTAGCATGGTTAGGTGTCGAGAAGGTTGTATATTTGCTCAAATCCGTGCTGAAATTGTGGATGATAAAATCATTGAATACCCTTTTGATTCTATCGAGAATGGATTAAATTTAAATCCAAAGCAAGAGAAAAATGGAAAGTTTATACAACACTTTTAGGAATCAAGAGGAAACTAGGCACATTTGATGTGGAAATAGATGGTTCAAATGTAGTGGAAAGAACACCAATATTTGAAAACATTGAAGAGAATGTGGGGGGAACTATGCATAAACATACAAGAGTTGAAAATATATCTTTGTCGACAAAACAAGCCATAGTTGTTGATCCTAGTTTATTGGCATCTTGGGAAAAAAAGTGAAAAGTTTAATGGAAGAGTTTGTCAATGAGAAACTTACTCTCAAATTATATTTAGAAAAGGAAGAATATAAAATAAAGATCCATTGTGAAATCTGTGGTATTGATTATGGAACAGGTGATGTATCCTTGGCAGCACGAACAATGCGCAACTTCAAAAACAATAATATGAAAACAAGGGTCCATCAACAACACCTTTCAATGTCAAGTGGTAGTGAAATTCCTTCATCTGACAAAATACAATAAACAATGGTGGTTGGAGATTGCTTTCATATTGATCAAGCAATCAAACTTCTAGATGATTTCAACAAGACACAAGAGCCTAATTTGTTCAAGGTGGTGAAAGCAACACTTTTAGACTATAAGGACATGAAAAAAGTGAGAGTGGAATGTACACAATGCAATAAATGGTTTTTTTAGTGCCAACAAGTGGTAATATTGTTAGTTCTCTATATGAACACATGAAATCAAAGAAGCACACTAGTACTACTACTAAAAATGAGGCTTCCCATGAGGAGATTGGGTTGAGGAGTGGCACAATTGGGAGACCCCAGAAGACTACCAGTGATACATCCCAACAAAGTTTGACTAGGTTATTGGTCCCATAAACACCATCAATATTACAGAGGGGTTCTACAAGTGAAAATCCTTCTACTTCAGGTGTGTTAATTAACAGTTTAGACTAAACTTGAATACGAATTTGTATATTATTTTATTTATATTACTTCAAATTTATTTGTTTTTTATTGTGTTTTCATATTATTATAGCTCAATTATCTCCCTTGTTATTACAATGTTGGGGGTATTGTTATCCTAATATCATAGAAATGGGGAGAGATTTGAAACAAAGTTCCTAATGGATGATCAAATGGGCAGAAATTATGGGCCATAGAGAAGCATACCAAAATCATACGATGTTATGAGGGTATTGAATGTCGTATTGATGGTACATATAAACATATTCATTGCCTGAGGGCTTTTGAAACATGCATCCCATTTGATTCATTAACATGAATATTTTGTAAGTTGGTTCCAGAATGTGATGACTTCAGGATGCGATTATATCGTTAATCAAGGTGCACCAATAAAATAAGTGAACGAGATAAAGGAAACGGTAGAAGACTAGACTATTTGACTCAAAATGAACTGAAGAATGTTGCTAGGGTTACAAATGCTAACCATAGATCAACAATGCGAGCTCTTTGGTGGGAGAGGAAAAAGGTTGCTACACTCTCTATTATAATGATATCCTTAAAGGAAAAGTTGTTTGAATTGACATAAAGGAAGGATGTCTTTACATTTTGCAAGGATGTGTGTGAGGCACATAAGCAAGGAAAATTACAAGGTAAAGATGCAGTTTGGGAAATTTTCAAATATATCTTTCATAACTTGATGCATAAAAAAGAAGGGAGAAGGTATATTACATCCTCAAAATCCCTTTATGAGATGACCAAGTTATGGGGAGGTCCTAGATTACATAGCCTTATTAGATTGAATCTAGATGGTCCTTCAATATCTATGAATTTAAGGAAAGTTAGAAAGTCATTGACATATATCCCAGGGGAGCATGAGCACGTTTTTGAGGCAGTTGGAAAATTTTATGATTCTTATAAAGCTAAACATGGTATAGATGGCCCAATTCATGTATGCCTTGCTGAAGATGAAACAATTGTGAAAAAAAATGTTAGGTGGGTAGAAAAAAGCGATACATTGGTGGGGTTTTGTGGTACGAAAGAAGAACATCAATGCCATTCACATTTCTTGGTGAGAGTTGGTGAAGGAGTTGTAGGCTATGAGATTATAACAAATTAGTTTAAGAACAATGTTATTGGCTATTATTCACGTATTATTATTATTGCAAACCCTTTACATCAAAATCTTCCTCATTTGGTTGTGGTTGTTCATCCAACTGCAATAAGTTCCATGCAAATTTTGTTTAACAACAATGGGAAAAAGGTAGAATCTATGTGGAAGAAATGCGTGCAAAAGAATTTGGGACCTATTGTTGTTCATTCTTCAACATAAATTTCATCAGCAGAGAGGCATATCAAGATGTGAAAATTTCTTGCCATTTTGTGGTTTTGTTGATGAGATTGTTTTGATATTAATACTCTAACTTGCCATGTGTTTTGCACCTGAATGGGTCTGATGTATGTGAGAACTTCTTTAACAAATTTGGTGGGATGGTTGGAGTGGAGAGGGTCTATGATTTCACTGACTTGCTTCATGTTGTTGAAACCCTTAATAGATTTTCTGAAGAAGAATCAAATCCTCAAGGGCTTCATTTTAATAATCTCATAAGCAGCAAGAAAGCATTTGGAATAGATTACACCAAGAAACAATAAAAAACATTGACATATTGTCACGGTATGATTCAATATCCATAGACGCTAAAATTGTAGAATCCCTTAAGATTGGATTGAAGGATGCATAAGACATTTTATCAACTCTTGGAATGCAAGCAAAAAATTACACTAAATGTTCTTGGTGGGTTAAACCATGGATAGAGGATCAAAATTATCCAACATTCCAAATTGTGGATGAAGTAGTTGATGATTCTCCACTAAGTTGTTCCAACTCTATATTCCAATATTCCTCTTCATTGGCACACAATGAAAGTGAATTGCAAATAATGGAAAGTACGTGGAGGCATGAGTTGGATGAAATTTTAGATTCCATTGATGAAAATGTAAGAAAAACTATAAAACCAGTGGTGGATATTGATGTTAAGGATATGTTCAAAGCATGTTTGGTTAGTCAGTTGAATGGAAATCCAACATTATCCAAAGATAGGTTGACGAAAGTGAGAAGTGGGGTATAATTTAGGTGAGACGGGAAGTATCAACAAAAGTGTGTTTCAATTGGCATTGGAATTGGATCATATAGTGGGGGGAATTGAGTTTCTTTCAAGGGTTCAAAGAATAAGGAAGAATGATAGTAATAGGGTGTTTGATTATCATAATGACATTGACCTTTTGGATATATTAGAAGGCATCGAGATTCAATTATGTTGGTATAGCAGAATAAAGGGGTAGCGCATATATAAGTATGATTTGACAAATCATGCTTTTCTATAACCTGAATTTGTTAGAGAAATTGCAAACTTATCATACAATGCTAGGAATGATACATACAAATTAGAAGTGATTACAAAGTTTTTTCACATTTTGTGAAAAATTTGAACAAGGTTAATTTTTAAACGTTCTACTTTCACTTTCCTTATGTATTTACATATGTTGGATCATTTATAAGTAATTATTGGTTACATTTTTGTTGATTTGTTTGTAGGAATATGATGTTATTTTTGTGCTTTTTGGATTTAGATCTAGTGAATAGTTCGAATGGTAATGTTCGAGATAACTCAACCTTTTTTTGCTCCCTCATTTTGGGTGTAGTTTTATTTCACTAGTCATTCATCTTTTTGTAGTTGTGTTTCATTCAAACATTAATTTGGTATTTCCTCCATAAAAACAATATAATTACATACATATATAACTTTATGTACCCCTTACCTCAACACATATATATACAATTTAAATATAAGGGTATCCCTTACCTCAACACTTGTGTTGGATGCCTTCCACTGTGGTTCCTCTAGAGTTGGTCCATTTAATCATGAAAAGAAAGAAGAGTTGGTTCCTTTCTTCATGAATATGTTTCCTTTGGTTCCTTCCTTTCAATATTGTGTCTGTAACACAAATATTTTGTTGATTTCAGGTTTTATTGTCAATCTACTCCTTGTTGACTGATCCAAACCCTAATGATCTGCTTGTGCTCGAGATTTATCAAATGTACAAAAACGACAAGCCCAACAGCAAGAAACTCGACCCAAAAGTATGTAATGGGTTATACATGTTAAAATAAACTGGAAGAAACTTGTTACATATAAAACTTCAACCCCGCCTAAATTTTCTTTAAGGACATGGCTATAAAACTAGCATCTTGTATGAAATGTTATTACAATCTTTGTTTCCCAAAGTTTGCTTAGAATGGTTACCTGGGACAAGTATTAGGCGTCATGTTATTTTCTGGAAGTGGATCTGTGTCTTTTAGGATGATGATCAACAATTGGTGATATTACTTGTTCCATTGTGTAAAGAGATGGGCATTATTCACATTTCTAACTTTACCATCTTTGAGTTTTGCTTGTAGGGATTTTATGCAATTATATGTTGTGATGTTAATCTATCAGATATTTAGAATTGGATGTTGTTTTGAGTAATTTGGAACTCTATCTATGTTAATATATCTTGCTTGGATGAGTATTCATTTTTTTGGTATTACTTGGTGAAACTCTGAAAGGGTTTTTTGTTGATGGTACCAATTTTTGCAATATTTTGAGAGTCAATTGATGGTTGCTCTCTCAATAATTGATAGTGTGATTATTGCTAATATAATGGTGATGATTTATGGATTTTTTTGTTCGTTTTACTACCATTTATGCTGAATCGTTTTCCAATGGAGTGTTAGAAAAGAAGCCTTGAACTTAACTTGACAAAGAACACAATTTTTTAATTAATTCCATGAAAGTGTCCATGTTTATGAGATGGACATTAGAGCAAGCTTTCATCATCTAGAGATTGACATTAGAGCAAGCTTTCACATTAAAGAAGGAATAATACATGCTAGAGGATTGAAGAAGGGAGGGTAATAATTGAAGGTTGAGTGTAACTTCCAGTAGGGTATTCTCTATGTGAATGCCATTTGTTATTAGAATTTGCTACAATTTTCATATTTATATGTTGTTGGAGGGATTCACAGTAACAAGCTAGCATGATGAGAAAGTGGAAGATTTGAAATATAAGGTTGTAGTAACATAATATCTCATAATAAACCTTAGAAGAAACATGAAATAATGAGAAGGTAATAATATGAAATTATGGAGCAGTTTAAGGTTGTTTTAATCAGAAATCTATAGGTACTATGAGCTTTCTAAGAAATGTAAATTTGTATTAATGGAAATAACCAACAAATTCTTACACAAATCAAGAAGAATAAAAAAAAATAATGAATTACAGTAGAAAATAAACACATCATTTTCAAAAGGTTGTTGGAATAATCCAAAAAATTTATTAAATCTCTAAGAAAATGTTGATACATTACACCAATATTTCTCTCTTAAGCCAAAATTTGGAACCCCAAAAATGGTTCCTTTGTGTCTTTTTAAAGAAACATTACATTGATGACAATTACAAAAACTGTTAACTGTGAAGAAATGATTTCAAACTACTTTCAAAATTGTCTTTAGTTCTACTTGGTCCTTATGAGGACTCAAAAATTAAACTTAGAAATTAAAGTACTTTGACTTGAAATTACAAAATATAATATATTTTTCCAAAATAAATTGTATGTTTTGTCTTCATTGGATCACTTGGGATTGTTGTGCAGACTCGCTTGGGGAATCTACAAGTTCCACTCTTTTTATTGGTGATATTAAATCTAGGCATTTCTTCCACACTATCAAGTCAGGATTTTGACACTTGAACAATCTAATTTAAAATCTGATTTGTTTGCTATGGTAAGAAAGCATGACAGAATGTTTCAGGAACCAAAGGGGTTACCTCCCAGGAGGGGAATTCAATATGAGATACAATTGCAGTAGGATGTTCCACTGCCAAACATTGGCATGTATTACATGTTGATCATGGAGAGCATGGAAATCAAGAAGCAAATTCAATAATTGTTGAACAAAGGTATCATACGCCCATCTACTTTGCCATGTGGTTCACCAATTTTTTTGGTGCCAAAGAAGGATGGGACTTGGCGCATGTTGTCGATTTTCGTGCACTAAATAAGATAACGGTAAAGAATCGTTATCCACTCCCAAGAATTGATGATTTGCTTGATTAATTGAGGTATGCAAAGTATTTCACTAAGTTATACTTACGAAGTAGTTATCATCAAGTTAGAATAGTTGAAGAGGACATTTGGAAAACCGCATTTAAAACTAAACAAGGATTGTTTGAGTGGCGTTTTATGCCTTTCGGTCTTACAAATGCTCCATCTACTTTCATGAGGGTTATGAATGATGTATTGATACCATTTCTAGATGATTATATCATTGTTTGCTTAGATGATATTCTCATATTCAACAAATCCAGAGATGAACATGTCATGCATGTGAACAAATTACTTGATGTCTTGAGAAAAGAATAGTTATTTTTAAAGATGTCAAAGTGTGAATTTGGAAAGACTTCTTTAGTGTATTTGGGACACATTATTGGAGGAGGTGAGCTAAAGATAGACCCCTCTAAGGTTGAGGTCATTGTGAATTGGCCCAAGCCCAATACAGTTACAGAGGTAAGAAGCTTTCTTGGGGCAGCACAATATTGGAGGAAATTTATTGCTAATTTTTCTTCCATTGCAACTCCACTACATGCATTGAATAGTGTCAAGAAAGTATTCCATTGGGGAGATGTATAGCAAAAATCATTTGATTCTTTAAAACAAAGGATCAGTTTAGCACCGGTATTGGCTCTTCCGAATCTTAGATAGCCATTTGAGATTCAAACGAATGTTAGTGATTACGCCATGGGAGCAGTTCTCATGCAGCATGGTAAGCCCATTTCATTTCATTCTGAAATTTTTAATGGTTATGTGACTAAATAACACACTTACGACAAAGAACTTTACACATTGGTACAAAGTGTTAAAAAATGGAAACACTACTTATGGGGAAGGAGACCAATATCCATACCAACCATCAACCATTGCAGTATTTATAGTCACAGTCAAATTTGCAGAAATCACAACACTTCAGATGGATGGGTTTTCTACAATAGTTTCCTTTGTTTATCAAATACAAAAATGGAATCTACAATAAGGCAGCTGATATGATTTCGAGGCCTATTGTAAATTCATCTATTATACTCAAGCAGAATTGTGTTTTACATGAAAGTTACATTGAGAAATATGCATATGATAATGACTTTCAAGATGTGTATGCAAGCTTGAGGCAAGGAAACCAAATTGAAGAGTTATATTACCATGTACATAACAGTTTTTTGTATCACTTAGGCAAGTTATGTATTCCACGGGGATAAAGAAACATTATCATAAGGGAGGCACACACTTCATTGATTGCTGGACATTTTGGTGGAGGTAAGATAGTAGTGAATCTCCAAAGGTATTGTTATTGGCCACGCATGTTTGATAATGTATGTCGTTTCATTAGAGGATGTTATTTGTGTGAAATAAGTAAGCCTAGCAATAGGAAACTAGGATTGTGCATTCCACTTCTGGTACCTTCATGTCCACGGGAGAGTATCTCAATGGATTTTGTAGGAGGTCTTCCATTGCTAAGGAAAGGTCATGATTACTTATATGTAGTTGTAGATAGGTTCAGCAAGATTTGTATTTTAACACCATGTCAAAAGAAAATTACAGCTAAACAAACAACTCATCTTTTCTTTCAAAATATTTGGGTTCATTTTGGTCTTCCTACTTCCATTGTAAGTGATCGAGATTCTCGATTTGTTGGGAATTTTTGGTCAAATTTGTGGGATTTGATGGACACTAAGTTGAAGAAGAGTACATCCTTTCATTCGCAAATAGATGGACAAACCGAGGTGGTCAGCAGGACAATCATTCATCTTCTTAGAGGATATTGAAACAAACATCCCAAGTTGTGGGATGAACAATTGCATTACATAAAACATGCATACAATAGGGCAAAGCATTATTCCACAAACACATCACCATTTGAAGCATGTTTTGGGTACTTGCAAAGATCGCCATTGGACTTCATCTTTGAGAAATATGTCACTACTGATGATCATAGCGACATCAATATGGCAAGGAAGTTCATTGAGAAAATTCAATTGATACATCACATAGTGAAAGAACAACTTGAAAGAAGTCAAAGCAGCTATAAGGCAAGGCATGACAAACACTGTGTCAATCTTAAATTTCAAGTTCGAGACAAAATTTGGTTATATATTAGCAAAGATATACTTTAAGGGGAAGGTAAAAAGTTGAAGCTAATCCATTATGGTCTTTTTAAAATTCTGGAAAAGATTGGTAACAATGCATTTAAGCTAGATTTTCCTCCTTCTATGCAAATATACTCTGTTGTTAATGTTGAGAATTTGAGATTGTTTGAGCCTCCTTTGATTCAGATGATCAAGAAGAGCATGTTCAACTGCCATAAATATATGATTTCATGCCAAAATATCTTGATGAATAACAAGATCTCATACTTGACCAAAGAACCAGAACTTCAAAGAGAGGGAATGTCGAATACCTTCAAGTTGGACTTAAGGGAAAAAATCATTCTAAGGCAAAATGGATTGAGATTGAGAAGGTGAGGGAGCTATAACCTCACCTGCTGAACAATTAATAGTATCTTTTGAGGTCCAAAAGGCTTCCAGCGTGGAGGAATAATTAAGTGATTAGTATTTAGCTCAAAAATCAAAGTGCTTAGAATCACTCAAACATGAACAACCGCATCTGTCTCAGCGATACGATCCCAATTAAACTCATTTCATTCAAAATGAAGTTCATATGAGAGAGATATCACGTTTTTCCCGCTTTGCCAAACAGAGGAATTTTGAAAAAAAACTTACAGTCACTACATAGTCAACAGTCCTTACTGTTGATGTGGTAGGTGATTGTGTAGGTCAAAGGTTTGGTCAATGGCCAGTGAGGTCATGCCAAGTGGTGCATTTCAATTGTTCTATGGTTTGATGAGTTGGCTTGATTTCATTGGACAAAGGAGGACCAATGAGAAGGAGACATGTGGCAAGCCCGGAGGTCGCCTGTTACACAGTGTTTTGTCACGCCTCCTGCACTTCCCTGTGACACACCCTGAAGTGCCCGAAACATGATCATTATATAGTATACTTATCGATTTATACAATTCATATCCACCCTTTAACTTTGCTTAGAAAATATCTAGATCTTTCCCTGAAGAAATAGCTCTTAAAACCCTAAAATGAGGGTCATCGCCCTTATGAAGCTCAAAACTGCTATGATCGCTTGTTGCACCATGTTAATCCATCAATGGCATCTCTCTGTTCTCTTTCATACTTGTGATGGTCTCAAAAAGGAAGTTTTCCCAAATGGGATTGGAAGCCTCGTGATCTAGAAGCTTCCAAAGCGGCAAGCTGGAGGTGGTTTCCCATAGATGAGGTCGAATCCTCCTAAATTAACCTCTTGGTCTCATCCCTATGAGCTACCTCCTTGAGATGTGGGCCTAATCCTTTCTTTGGAGAAGTCATAAATCCCTCTCCCAGCCTATAAATTCCTCCTCTCCCATTCCCAAATGGTTGATCTATGTTCATTTGCACCCCTATGTTGAGCTTGTTCTTAGAGGCTATTCATTAGACTTGGAGAAGGAGTGTTTGGAGAGTTTCTTAGCTTGGACTTGGATTACCACTCAAGGAGAGACTTTCAACATCAAGGCTATGGTTGTAAGCTTACCTTTGTTCTTTAAATAATATAAAACTGTTGGTTCATCTTCCCAAAATATATATGTTCATGTATGTATTAACTTGGCATTCCTTGATTAGCTAAGTAGGTTATCATTGGTCTTTCTATTGGTTTTGGCATGCTTTGTTGTCTCTTGATTACTTGTGTAGGTACATAAGTGCTGAAAGAAGCAGGAATAAGTTCGTGACACAAGAGGTTCAAGGATCTCAATAAAGGAAAATCTGAATAGCATCAGAGCGAGGTAGGTCATCTCTCTAGTTCTATTTTTCAATTATAATCTAGGAAAATGTCTAGTTGATTATCACTTCAGTTGCTAGACCCACTCACTGGGCTAGAGGAATCGTCTCTATCCACATAGAGGATTAACCTTGTCAACAAATTGGTGACTCCGCTGAGGAACCTATGACCTTTTCCTTCCTGTCCTTCACCTTGTCTTTTGACGAATTTGATCAACCATTTATTTTTGCGCTTCATTGCTTGTCTGTAGTCAATGTCACTTTTTGGTAGATGTCTGAAGGTTGTTAATTTGAACTATTCTTGAAGATTTTGAGTTTCTTTTCTGTTTTCCTCAACCATCGTGGGCTTCACCCTGAAAGTTGCGATGATATCACATGTTTTCTAGTTACAGTAGCGATGATCGTTGCTTTCCTTTTGATAAGTGCGATGATTGCAAAAAATTAAGAAATTTAGGGTTTTCTTTCTTATTTTCAGTTCTATTTGCCTTTTCCTTGTGATTTACCAATGTGCTCTTCATTGACTCTGTCATTGTCTAATTGCAATTGTCTTCTAACATTGTTTTCAATGCGCTTGAAGTTTTCTTAGCCTTTTACGGTTCTAAGTCTTCTAAGTCAACCTTCATCCATAGGTTGGTCTTCACATTAGAGATCAGAGATCCATTTCCTGTGTTAAAGACTCTTTGTGTGTTCACACATACTTTGCAGATCACTTTTTGGTTCTTGTGCCTTAATTTGTTTTCATTAGTGGATATTGTGAAAGTTACTTAAGCTTCATTTAACAAACGATATATTACAAATCAATTGTCTCATTGGAATCAAAAGGAAGTGTTTTCTTTGAAGTTTTTTGTGTTTCGAAGTGAAAGTGAAAGTGTTATTCTTTTCATAGTTTTCAAAGCATTTTGAGTTGTATTCAAACCCTTGATGTGAAAAACATTTTCATATTTGTTGGCTTGCTTGCATTTCTCTTTTACTTTGCATTAGATTACATTAATTTCATTTTGAAAAAGAGAAAAAATCACCATTATATCTTAAGGAAATTTTTGTTTAAGATTTGTTTTGGCATTGTATTTTCTTATCATATGAAATACTAGATTTCATATTTTGCATTTAGCATTTGAAGATTGTCATGAATGCACTTTTGCATTTGGTTTGATGCATGATTTGAGTGATCTTCTTCCCTACATAGATAGCTTTCATCGAATTGAAGGATTTCATTTCATCATCTAGTTTGCATTTTAGGAATAGGTAACATCGTTAAGGCCTTGAAATCGAAACATAGTTACAAGATAAACTTTAAAATCTATCAATTAAACTAAGGAGAATTTGAAACATTAACATTCATATCTAGTGGCCTAGGTTAGAGACGTGTTCTAGCGTCTTAAAAACTTAGCAACTATCATTCGTTGTGGCATTAGATAGCGCTAGCACAAACTTGTTCTCCCAATACCGTTGTGTATATAAAGGGAGACCCCATAGGTTGCAAACTTTTATCTACAGGAAGCTGATTCTGCCACCCTGTAAACGCAATACACCGAACACAACATTTGGGGAAATTGCCTGCACGTACATCAAGTCCTTGGTAAATTTATTTGCTAATGTGTATATTGCAGTTCATGGTTACCTCGTACTCCTTTTACCTAGATTCACTTAAGCAATGACTTGACCTTTTATGACTCTTTAAATTTGAAAATATCATCGAGCAACTTGTCCTTTCAAGCTCTCAAAACTATTGAAAGCGAATAGAGTCACCTTTTCTCGACTCTTAAAAGATGAAAATAAAATGCTTTTGTTTCTAAAATATAACTGCCCACAATAAACATGTCGATCCCAAGCAGTTTCTTCTTAGACCTAAATTGAGTAATTCCCTGTTAATTTCAAGATTGTTAAAGCCTTAAACGAAATTTCCTTTCCTTTTATGTTTTTGAGAGGAATTCATCATGGCTGAACCATTGAGTCCATCTCATATTTCACCTTCATGGTCTGATACTTAAGGGTCCCCCCAAGGAGTTCATCCGGAACTTCCTCAGTTGCTTGAGGATCAAGGTTTTGAACTTGGAATTGTTCCGAGCATCCAACCTTTGTCTTCTCATCCACCTCCATCAGATTCCTAGTCACCTCAGGAATCTGATCTGGATTTCTCTGCTAATCCTATTTAGACCCTCGAGAGTCCACAGACTCCTGAAAGCCCACAAGGACTGGTTGTCTATTCATCGTCGAATCCATCGTTCGATCCTGTTGCGATATCTCCTCAACGTCCTTACTGTTCGTACGATCAACCTGGTATTCCTTTGGAGTTCTCTCTTCATACATCTCGGGTTCCTCGTCACCAATTGTTTCCATCTATGGAGTCAAAAGGTGAAATTCCAGTCTCCTCTCCGAGTCATTCGGAAGTTTCCACTACCCATACTCCTCACGTGGATGATGAGCAGGGATATGAATTCCCTTTAGAATGATTTCCTTATACAGGAAGAGTCTCGTCTCTCTCCTATCCTGAAACAAGTCGACCGATGTTGCGACGTGGCTATACCACTCTAGCTCAGCTAGTTTCAGGCACTCCTAGTGCCTCAATATTATTTCGAACCCCATCTGGTCTTCCAATGGTATGCCTACATCAAGTCTGTTCATTTCGAACATGACCTCTCTAACCAATGTACAAACTGCAGTCACTTCAGTTCTTGTTCAACCTACCATTCCGTCTCAACCTGTTTCATCATTTCAACTGACTCTTCCGGTTCAACTGACTATCTCAGGTCAGGTCTCGGTAAGTTCTTCTATCCCTCCATCGAGTGGATAGACTGTGCCACCACTTGGGGGGCATGATCCAAATATTTTTCTCATGTCAGGTGAAACGAATGTGAGTGGATTACAAACTCACATGCTTGGAATGAATCAACTTTTTTATGGCGCTATTCCTAACCCTACTGGTCCATCCGGGTCAAGTAACGTCCAATACAAGTAGCCATATATGGCTTAGGTCCCATTCCAACAAGCTTATGTCCCATATGGTTCGTAAGCCGTAGTTAATCCGCCTTACATTCATCAAGATGGACCTTATGTTCAGCCTAGTCAATCTGCTACTCCTGGTGGATATGGCCAAATCCAATTCAGAAATTACGAATACCCTTAGGGTATAACCCCGAGAATTGTTCAACTACCCTTGAAGAAACAAGGACAACCTTTGCAGCAACAAGGGAAACCTTCACAGTGGCAAGGGAAATCCTTGCAGTAGCAAGGGAAAGCATTACAACAGCAAGGGAAATTGCTATAGCAGCAAGGGCAACCTTTGTCACAGTAACAAGGGCAATTGCTACAGCAGCAAGGGCAACCTTTGCCGCAATCGCAAAAACCTTTGCAGTCTGAGACATAGTTTGTTTAGCAGTCCTCCCAACCTTTTTCCTCGAAAGGCCAACCTTTGCAGCGGCAGGTTCAACCTTTACAGTAGCAAAGTCAGCCTTTGTAGCAACAAGGTCAGCCTTGGCAGCAGCAATATTTATATGCGTATCAGCAAGGTCAGCCTTTGCAAGGCCAAGGTCAACCCCTGCATCAACAGGGTCAATCTCCTTACGTCCAAGGTCAACAACCTTATAACCCATATGCCACATACAATGCTTATCAATGGCCTATGGCAGGGCAGTATCAAGCCTTCCCTGGACCGAATCCACCTTACGGGCAAGGTAACCCTTAGTGGGGACATAACGAGGTTCCATATGGACAAAATCCTCCATTGTGGGGACAAAATTCTTACCAACAAGGATGGACTCTATAGTTTGGGTCTCATCAAAGGCCCTATATGTTGTTTAACAGTTAATTTCCTTTCTTGGCTACATTGGAGTTGCCCAATGTCTTGAGGCTCACGAATGATCACATTCTTCATTTGCCTTACTGGCCTCCAGTTCCGACGAAAATTCCAAGCGATTGCCCCAAATTTGAGGGAAAAGCGAAGGAGGATCCATAAGCCCATGTGATGACATGTCACCTCTAGTGCTCCTCCAATTTGTATGTTTATGATTCTACCCATCTTCAACTCTTTCAAAGAAATCTCATAGGTGTTGCCACTAAGTGGTACATCAAATTGCCTCGAGGTACCTATGGTGATTTTAACTCTCTTGCTATCGATTTCCTCACTCATTTCCAATTGCCAATTCGGTATGAAACTGACACTCATTTGCTTACGTCCCTTAAGCAAGACACCACGACCCCATTTCTGATTATATCCATGAATGGATATGTCAGCGTCACCTCATCAAGTTTGAGATTTCTCATGAGTTGTTGACAGAATGGTTCACAAAATCATTTGTCAGCAAAATTACTAAGGACATAGCCATGGGTGGATGTATTATTGAAGAGCAAGCTATCACCTATGCCCAATATTTAGACTTAGTCTATTCACAATCTGGCACATTGTATGAGATGTTACCTAATGCTCCAAGACCATCATCGGATCTGACAGCATCCAAGTCCCCGGATACACCACCTGTGGACAGTGTGATTGGTTATGTGTCTCAGAATGTTGTGAAAGCTCCTTTGAAGCATAAATCTGTCTCGAACACTGGTTCCAATAATCCCTACAAAAATTCATCCAGTCCTGGTAAAACCTTTGAGGTACATGTTGTCCAGTCTACCATTGTATATAAGAACTCTAAAGGTAAAAGGAAGGACAAAGGTAAGGCAAAAGCCGATGCCTCAAAAAAGGACCCTCCTAAATCCTCTATTGATGATGCTTCTCGAAGAAAGTTGAAATATCCTTGCCTCATCTCTGAGGAGTATCATTACACTAAGGATTGTCCCCAATGATTGGAAGTTAGTCGCTTGCTGAAAGGGACTCTGGCTAGCTTAAAAGAACCCTTTCCATCACAGAAGACCCAGTTGGTAGACCAACCTCAATCTTCTACTTCCTAAGGTTCCCAAGTGTTCATGATTCAAGGTTCATCACCTATCTCGACCACTACACATACTAAGGACTATCAAGCCATGTCTAAGCAGACGATGGATAAAGAAGCCACCGATACTCCTTCTACTTCTACTTCGTCTAGTTCTGGTCTACTCCATATTGAGCGTCCTAACAATGATTCCGTCATCCGACCACCTCCCAAAGGTTTTCTTCGAAAGTCATATTTTAATCTGAATGCTAGAGTTGCACAACATTACAATATTGTTGAGGGTTTAGCTCAGGCACCTTTGACAATGTTTGCCTTGGAGGTTCTCCAATCTTTTCCAATGTAGTGGAAGTCACTATTGTCTGCTATAGGTGTTATCGATCATTCTGATTCAAGTCTGATTACTTTCAACCTAGAGAATCATGTGCCTAGTCTTCCTCATCAGATTACATTTATGATACAGGTCCTTATCAAAGGAAAGATGATTAATTGAATGTTTATTGATGAAGGTACCTCTACCTACATCATGTCATTTTCATGTTGGAAGTCCATTGGATCTCTTTCTCTTAACCAATCTCCAAACACCTTGGAAGCCTTTGATGGCAGAGGTTCACGACCATACGGTATTCTCACGAACTTGCCAATTACATTAGAAGGAAAGACTGTTGAATTAGAAGTGGAAGTTGTAGATGCAAATCTCAACTACAACCTTCTTCTTGGGCGAAGCTGGACTCACACCATGTTTTGTATGGTGTCTTCTTTGGTCCACGTACTTCGTTTTCCTCATGAAGGAAAAATTGTTACGGTTGATCAATTTTCCTTCTTTTCTTCCAGTTCATCAAATGACAACGTTCCTTATGTGGGAAATACTGAGATTCCTTATGAGAGTGTGGGGGTAGATCTCTTCAAAGAATTTGCTTTAATGGGTTCCTGTTCTCTCCCACCTCCAAATGTTCATTCGGTCAATATGATCTTGGGCTCTATGGATCCTTGGATTATCCCTACCGACGATCAAATTGACTCATTTGGTGATGTTATGCCTTTAAGTCCATTGGAGATAAATTATCAAGAAATTGTCTTAGCTTCGATGGCCACTTCAAAAAGTTATATTGTCTTCAGTATGAACCTGGACACTTACTTTCCATCTCCCTGGATTGGTTCTTGGGATTCTATGGATCCTTTGAATGTGACATTCCCCATCGATGAGAGTATCGTTGAGGTCATGTCTCTGGATGAAACTCCATGGAATGGTCTACATCATCATTCCTCTTTTCTTCCTACCCTCGATGAGATGCCTTCCTATCTTGAAGTGTCTATTCCTCATTATCCTACACCTCCACTTCGGACACCTATCCTGGTTCATGAAGTCTTGTTGGAGGGTATGGGGAACATCACTGCAACCCTACTCATTGATATTTCAGTTCACCTTGAAATCGTCAAGATATTTCAACTAGGGGCACCTTTTCCTCGTCATGAGTTCAAGTTTTTCTTGCCTCCTTCTACGAGATTGTTTCCTTCAGTCTCTACTGTTCACCCATTATCACAACGGGGTTTTCATCTTATGACTCGTAACCCTCACTCACTCAGGGGGCATGGGGGCATATCCTTTTATGAGTTTTACTCTATCATTTGGCTGAGTCAATGCTTACACGTCATGTCAACGTGAAACTTCAGTTTTATTCTCTGTTGATTGATTACCTGAGTCCAAAAATGGACTCTATCTGAACTTTTTACGCGAGATCATCTGTGTAAATTGACTTTTGTAAATTAGTGTGTTAATTCATTAGTGTGAATTTTTTATTTTTGGTGTGTTGTTTGCTTTTCAGACATATGTTTTTCTGCTTACCCCATGTTCCACTCGGTTTGCACATGTTTTCAAGCCATTACATTGGCTTTTCTGATGGTGCTTGTTGTAGCACATAGAACCTCTCTTCCGCAGCATGGGTACTCTATGACCCTAATGGTGAGCTGATTAACTTACAAGGTATCCATCTTGGTCGAACAACCAATAATATTGCTGAATATAGTGCAGTTACAGAAATCTTGTCAGAAGCAGTTTCTATTGGCATTAAGGATTTATAGTTGTCAAGTTGGGTTCGCAGCTCATTGTGTTACAGTTAAACAATCATTACTTAGTGAGAAATCCACAAATATTGTGTATGTATCTACATGGTATATTTCTGGAAAGAAATTTTGATTACATTACATATCAACATATTCCACGTAATTTAAATACATTAACTGATGCATTAGCAAATTTTGTTGTTGATAGACATTTGCGTCATTTCTAAAAATAAATCATGTAATGAACATAAGCATACATGCATAAAATATAAACATGCATATATATATATATATATATATATATATATATATATATATATATATTGCCTCTACCGGAGTGTTTACATCAAAATGTCAAAAAATAGAGTGTTCTAGGATACTTGGCTTTCAGAGCCTACAAAATGTTTAAAATACTAGATAAACTATCAAACTACATGATGCTCATGATAGCATGAGACCTCCCTGATCACTCGACCTAGAATCCACTGAAATCTCACAGAAACTCCCATAGTGTGTCTCCGCCAATGCAGTGGAACATCATCAATAGTGGCATAATCTGGAACCCCTCGAGTTATTGCCTCCAGATTGCACTCCATCTCAACTACGGGATCATCCCCTTCCTCATAGTCCGCACCCACTATCAGATGAGCAGCTCGCCATACTATTGGTGGCATCCTTGGTGGTCTCTTTAGTCCCACATCTGCACATTTATCATAAGTTAAGTCTCAATTTACACTTTTACAAAAAATCATAAAACTTGAAAAAAAATCCAAAAAAAAAGTTTTTACCTGCATCGGTCCATTGCTCGCCTGGTGGCAGAGGTAGATCTAGATCCCACCTAAAATTTGTGCCAGCATAAGCATATTCATTTACCACAAGTAGTTGTAATTCAAGCCAAGCAAAGAACTATGGTGGATAATGCATATGTTGACCCGTGCCTCCTCGAGGCATGAGATGGCTCCATCTCATGAGTCTCAAATCTAGGGGGGCAGGATTTGGTACCTCTGCCCACTGATACCAGAATTGGGGTATTCTCTCCAAAAAGAAGGTCACCAGTATAGAATCGAACCCAAATTGCTTCAGGTTCCCATGCTTCCCCTTGGTCAGTTGACATTTCATGTTTGCCAAAAGGCCTCCACACCAATTGAAGATGCTGAGGGTCAAGCATGCGATAGAATATTGGAACTGGGATTTTGAAGCCTCATGCAAGGCTTGCATGCCGAATACAGGCGCCATAATGAACAAAATCATTCTTAGGATGAGGTTGTTGGTGATTGTCGCAATCTTCACCTTCCCTCCATTAGTAATTTTGGCACCAGGACAATACCTCTAGACTAGACCCCTGGTACTCTGACATCCTTGATGAGATCCAAAGAGTTGAAATGCTTCTGCTCACCAGGACAATCCCGTGATGAAGTAGATATCCATCTCCTCCAGTTCTAGTTCCTGGCCTTTTATGATGAAAATATCTCGATCTACACCCCAGAGACTGATCAGATAAGGTAACAACTGCATCTCAGCTCTCAATCGTGTGGTCCTGAAGAATTTTAGCAGCCCGCAATCCCTCAGAGCATTTATGTATGTAGGATCTTGAGCTTCTTATGATATTTGGCCTCATGGCATCTTTCTTTCCACTACAAGACCATATTCTCCTGCAAAACAACATTTAAACACTTATTAGCGCCTTTTTCATGGATCAAAATCATCATTTTTTTCTTAAAATGGAGTTTTATTTCTTTAAAAATCGCCCTCGGCACCATCGTGCCTATTTCTACCATTTTAAATGCATAAAAAAGTAATAAAATGCAAGAGCAGGGATGAGGCTTTTACCTGTTGCAGACAGTTCGTGAAACGGTATCCTGGATCTCCCGCAGCAGCCATTGGAAAATCAAGAGAATTAGGGCACAAAAAGAACTTTCAGAGCTCAGTTTGGTAAAATGGTAAAAAATGAAATTACTTTTACCTATTTATAAGTTTTGAAAGTCATTTTGTCAATATTTTTCGTAGTATTTTAATATTTTCTCTCGATATCGGTGATGGGTGTATTTCTTGTGCAGTTACAGGTGCCTTCAATATGAACAGTGATCATTATTAACCGATTTGGGAGTTTTATTTTACCTCTTTTCCAGACTCATTAAACAAACAAAAAAGGAACCCCCCTAGAGTCATCTTTCAGCTCTTTTCTGACTCTCGAAAACTAAAAATATTGTTGAATTTAAGCTTCTGTAATCCATATCAAGTTTAAAGAGAAATATTTCGGCAAAAATCACATTGTAATATTTTTGTCGATGCGTTTCGAACCAATGAGTGTGGTTCATCGTCAGGACAAGTTGAAGAACCAAATCATGGCTACATGTTAAATAGGGAGAGCAGATCTTCCAACGGCTATATTTGACAAGGAAACAACTATATTAGACCGGGCAATTTGACTAAGAAATGGCTAAGTTTTACTGGTCAACTTGACTAGACCGAGGGAGAGGAAAAGTTATTAATGTTATATTCATTACCAACATTTGAATAAAAGTAAAGTTTGTATTAGAAATTAAGAAAAATGATAAAATAGTTGTCACCATTATAATTAAATAAATAAAAGGTTAGTAAATTAACATGGAGGTTAGTTTTTTTTTTTTTTTTTTTGAGCACCAAAAATTGTAATCACGTAAACAAACATTAATCATTTATAACCTAAAAATAACTAATATGGAATACTAATTAAATGAATATGTATCTTATGAAATCAAAAACATTACATCAATAATATAGTATGGAAAGATATGTAAATATATGCATTCCAAATTTAATATAAATATATAAATAAATAGTTAATAAGTTATTATGCAAGATAGTTTCTTTTATTATTAATATCATAGACAGAAATTGTAAGAAATAACTCACAAGACCCTAACTTGTTAATAGACCTATAAAAAACAAAATCAAGGATATAATAAGGACTTATATATATATATATATATATATATATATATATATATATATATATATATATATATATATATATATATATATATATATATATATATATATATGGAGTACTAAATAAATATACATGTATGATATGAAATAGCTATATATCAAAACCTAAAATCATTAATATAATATGGAATAATATGTAAATATATACTTTCCGAATTACATATATAAATAAATAGTTA
Organism: Pinus tabuliformis; assembly: GCA_031772625.1. Lineage (NCBI taxonomy): Eukaryota > Viridiplantae > Streptophyta > Pinopsida > Pinales > Pinaceae > Pinus > Pinus tabuliformis. The sequence goes on along the minus strand of CM062811.1, from coordinate 440,206,385 downwards.
ATTAGTTATTATACAAATTAGTTTCTTGTAATAATTAACTCACAGGACCTTAACCTATTAAAATGCCAAGGTGGCGCATTTCCATCACCGGAAATTTAGGGAAGCCATAGAAATTGAAAAAAGGCCAAGAAACCTCAATAGAGATGACGGCTGGAAAATTAGTGGTTGTTGGATCCCTGCCCTCTCCTCCTAGCCGCTTCCCCATTTTTTCCCTCCCTCCCCCCCATCCGCTGCCCAGTTTTCTTGTATTCCCCCCTCCTTGTGTTGTTTGATCATTGTCCTATTTTCCCTTCTCGTCTTTCTATTTTCCTTCACTCCCTATATATATATATATATATATATCCTTGATTTTGTTTTTTATAGGTCTATTAATAGGTTAGGGTCTTGTGAGTTATTTCTTACAATTTCTATGTATGATATTAATAATAAAAGAAACTATCTTGCATAATAACTTATTAACTATTTATTTATATATTTATATTAAATTCGGAATGCGTATATTTACATATCTTTCCATACTATATTATTGATGTAATGTTTTTGATTTCATAAGATACATATTCATTTAATTAGTATTCCATATTAGCTATTTTTAGGTTATTAATGATTAATGTTTGTTTAAGTGATTACAATTTTTGGTGGTAAAAAAAAAACTAACTTCCATGTTAATTTACTAACCTTTTATTTATTTAATTATAATGGCAACAACTATTTTATTATTTTTCTTAATTTTTAATACAAACTTTACTTTTATTCAAATGTTGGTAATGAATATAACAATAACATTAATAACTTTTCCTCTCCCTCGGTCCAGTTGAGTTGACCAGTCAAATTTAGTTGTTTCTCAGTCAAATTGCCTGATCCAATATAGTTGTTTCCTAGTCAAATATAGCCATTGGAAGATCTGCTCTCCCTATTTAACCTGCAGCCATGATCTGGTTCTTCAACTTGTCCTGACGATGAACCACACTTGTTGGTTCGAAACGCGTCAACAAAAATATTACAATGTGATTTTCCATGAAATATTTCTCATTAAACTAAAAATATTGCCGAGTACTTGTCATTTTGAACTTGTTAAAGTAAATGAATCGACGTCACCTCAGTATATGTTTACCCCTTTTTCAGGCTGAGATTGACTATTTATGAAAAATGTACACCTTGGTTTACATGGTCAAGAGGTTCCCTCAGATATTGTTTTCTACCTTTTCGGGTTTGAGGGACAGATTATGAAAAGGGACATGATGGAATGTTCTTTTTTCGTCTCTTTCTCAAACTCTCTAAACATGAAAAAAATATTGAGTTATTCTTACATCGAGATCATAAAAAATTTGCGACAAAAGACTCGTCACCATGATGAGACCGAGCTTCTCCTTCCTAGGGCTCGTAAAACTTACTAGGATGGATTCATTTGAAGAATGAACTTACATAACAAGCACATGCTATCCCCTTCAAGCTTGTGTTAAAAATGATTGGGGCACTTGCTAGAAATAGTGGGAAAAATGAATATGAGACATCCTTTGTATAGGCAACATGTCGCTCTTGAACATGAAACTCTTCTGCTCTCGTGTTGGGCTTGGGATATCCTAATTCAGCCACTTTTCCTCCCAGGTTTGAGTGATCCATTTTGCCTCTCATTTGACTATTTCATACTGTGATCATGACCTTTAGTCTTATGATTGCGTCAGATGCTACCACACTCCGGAGTCGTGTTGCCAATATGTTCAAGAGAAGTCCAATCTGTAGTTATTTACCTATACATTGTTTAAGTCATTGAGACAGTCCTGAATATTATTCCAATTTATTCCTTGTTTCATGTCAATGATGGGGGATTCATCATTGCCCTCCTTTGACGAGTCACTTCCTATCAACTTCATCACATTATCCAAGAAGATGACTTAGGAACCCCCTTTCAGTACCTTAGAGTTGGCATGCCTTAATGGCCAGTTCTTCACATCCGACGATAGGTCTTCATTATTGGCTTTTGATCAGGTGATTCCACAAGTGTTCAACCTTAGCTTCATTATCACATTCACAAATTGTATTGTTGTACCTTGAGAGCCATTTTCATTATTGGTGGTTTCTCTCATACCTGTTAACGGTCCACATCATTGGCTGGTAATCAGGTGGTTTTCTAGCATGTTCGACTTCAACACATTTATTCACATGTTAGGATTCGTACATTGATCGAGTCGGGATGGAGTGCAAGACCCTGAGTCTTGTCTGTTATGACTCAGGCTACATGGAGTTATATGTCATTCATGATTGTACACATGTTTCTACTATATGGATGGTTGTGACCATACCGTGAGACTTTATATTTATGATGATCCTTGTTATCTGGATGGTTGCACCCATACCATGGATCTTTTCATATAGTCTTCATCATTCAAATGGTTGCATCCATGCCATGGATTCATGTTTTGATCTCAGATATGTATATGTATATGCATCCTTGATTTGCAGGTCTCTTGACAGTGCGTGTCCTCGTCCTTTCCAAAAGCTCGTAAAGCATCTCAGCCATCACTCCTCGTTCTACCTTCATGCTTTAGGGGGCATCTATTACACAGTATTTTTTCATGCCTCCTACACTTCCCTGTGACATACCCTGAAGTGCCCGAAACATGATCATTATACAGTATACTCATCCATGTATACAGTTCATATCCTCCTTTAACATTTCTTGGAAAGTCTCTAGAGCTTTCCCTGAAGAAATAGCTCTTAAAACCCTAAAATGAGGGTCATCACCCTTATGAAGCTCAAAACCGCGATGATTTCCTGTTGCACCGTGTTAAGCCACAGATGGAATCGCTCTATTATCTTTCATACTCACGATGGTCTCAAAAAGGAAGTTTTCCAAAAGAGGATGAGAAGCTTCATGATCTAGAAGCTTCCATAGTGGCGAGCTAGAGGTGGTTTCGCATAGATGAGGTCGAATCCTCCTAATTTGACCTCTTGGTCTCATTCCTATGAGCTACCTCCTTGAGATGTGGGCCTAATCATATCTTTTGAGAAGTCCTAACTCCCTCTCCCAGCCTATAAATTCCTCCTCTCCCAGTCCCGAATGGTTGATCTATGTCCATTTGCACCCCTATGCTGAGTTTGTGCTTAGAGGCTATTCATTAGACTTGGAGAAGGAGTTTTTGGAGAGTTTCTTGGCTTGGGCTTGGATTACCACTCAAGGAGATCCTTTCAACATCAAGGCTATGATTTTAAGCTTCCCTTTGTTCTTTAAATAATATACAACTGTTGGTTCATCTTCCCAAAATATATATGTTTATGTATGTATTAACTTGGCATTCCTTGATCAGCTAAGTAGGTTATCATTAGTTTTGTTATTGGTTTTGGCATGCTTTGTTGTCTCTTGATTACTTGTGCAGCTACATAATCACTGAAAGAAGCAGGAACAAGTCCATGACATAAGCGGTTCAAGGATCTCAAGAAAGGAAATCTGAATAGCATCAAAGCGAGGTAGGTCATCTCTCTCGTTCTATTTTTTAATTATAATCTAGGAAGATGTCTAGTTGATTGTCACTTCAATTGCTAGACCCACTCATTGGGCTAGAGGGATTGTTTCTATCAGGAGAGAGGATTAATGTTGTCAACATTGCCATGTGTCCCTCCCCAATGACCTATCAACATTGGCGCATTACAAAATTTTATGGGCAGGTCGACGGAGTCTTACCCTTATACCACCACCATGTTACTTAACATGTAACGAATGAAATTACTATTTGAATTTTAAAGAGCCAAAGGTTGGGGGAGGAGAGGGCCAGCCCCACGGGCCTGCCCCCTCTCCACATGTGACCAAAGCCATAACCGGAGGCTGGTGCTTAGCCACTAACCGCGCCATTAAATACGTTAAGTGGGATTAACCCTTAATTAGCCCACGCTTATCATTTAATTAATTGTGGGATTAACTTGGCGGTATTTTTGGCGGTCCGATAAATTCATTATTTTCTCCAAATTTTGTGAGATTAACTAGAGTTCTCCAGTTTTGGTGGAGTTTTCCTAGGGGAAACTGAAGAGGCCATAACTTTTGCAATTTGCGACCAATTTGGGCTCAGAAAAAGTCATTCATAGATTATTTTGATGTGCTAAGAAGATTGAAGTAGGTTTCAGGAGTAGTAGAGCATTGTAAACAATACTTTTTCCCATTTTGAGCTAATTCATAGGCCCAAGCCATGGAAGTTGGACCAAGGAGATGTAGCCCAAGAGGGGTGAACTCCTTCATCAAAACATTGTGTTAAGTGTTCATTTTGATGGTTTGATGTATATTTGATTGATGTTGTTCAACACTTTATTTACATGCTATTTTTCTCATGAATTTGATGTAGGTTTTAACCCCATACAGAAATTACCTACATACGAATTCTAAAACACAGAAAATAAACAATGCGAGAGCATAACACATTAAACACATATATACAGAGATTTTCCCCTGGATCCCAAAACCAAGACTACCAGCTTCATTATGTTCCTTTCAATGTTACAATACATATTTATACATGCCGAAGCATCCAATACCATGGATCGAAAACCATCGCGTCCAAAGCCATGGACCAAAAACCATCACATCCAAAACCATGTGTGAAAATCATGCACAAAACCATCGGTAGGTCCGCCCAACCTAATATAGGGTCATGGAAAGAATAACACAACCCAACATTCTCCCACTTGTTGTTTTCTTTCCATATTGGGCCACAAGAGAGCTTAGTCATTTATCCAGCCCTATAATGCCCATTGTTTCTCTACACCAAGAGAACTTCTCAGGGCTCACAAATTTTTTCGATGCATCTTCAATATTCTTCAAAGTGTCCACCTTTACCAGCAACACCTTTTTGTATTCTATCATATCCCTCACAAAGTGATACTTAACATCAATGTGCTTTGTCTTTGAATGGTAAGCACGGTTCTTTGCCAAGAAAATTTCACTTTGGCTGTCACAGTCTATCCATATAGCTCCCTGTACTAACCCCATACTTGAACACAATCTGTGCAACCAAACTACGTCTTTTCTTGCATGAGTCGCTGCCATGTATTCTGCCTCTGTAGTTGATAGTGCCACTATAGATTGTTTCTTACTCATCCAACTGACTACACCTCCAAATAGGTTAAACACATACCCACTTGTAGATCTTCTCTGGTCCACATCAATAAAGCCACGAATATCCAAAACTCTGTCCAATCTTGGTCTTCCTTGGTAGCACAAACCATAATCACTAGTGCCATGCAAATACCTGAAAACTCGCTTCACTCCTGTCCAATGCTCCTTCCTCGTTTTGACATAAACCTGCTCAATACTCCCACTGCATGTGCAATGTCTGGTCTAGTACAGACCATCACATACATTAGGCTACTTATTGCACTTGCATATGGAACACGGGACATATCCTCTTCCTCTTTTTGTGTCTTGGGACACTGTTCAGCAGATAACTTTACACCTACAGGAATAGGAACCTTCACCGGTTTACTATACTGCATATTAAACCTCTACAATATTGTCTCGACATACTTCCTCTGGTTTAACCAGAGCTTCCTTTTTGCTTAATATTTTTTAATTTCCATGCCCAAAATATAGTTTGCAGCACCAAGATCTTTCATGTCGAATTTGGAGGACAATTGGGTCTTCAAATCCTAGATAATTTCTTTGTCATTTCCAATTTTGCAACATATCATCCACATACAAGACCAGATAAATAACATGGCCACCAATTAATTTAAAATACACAGAATGATCTGCTTTGCTTTTGGTGAAGCCATGTCCTCGTATAAATGTATCAAATTTCTGATACCACATCCTTGATGACTGTTTTAACCCATACAAAGACTTCTTTAACCTGCATACCAGTTCTTTCTTACCCTTCACCGCAAAGCCTTCAGGTTGCTTCATGTAGATTTCCTCTTCCAGATCCCCGTGAAGAAATGTTGTCTTCACATCCATCTGTTCTACCTCAAAATCAAAAGCAGTAGCAACAGATAAAAGTAATCTAGTAGAACTTACCTTGGCAACAGGAGAAAAAATATCACCAAAATAAATTCCCGACAGCTTGGAATAACCTTTTGCTACCAACCGAGCTTTGTATTTCTCCACCTTTCCTTTTGCATTTGTCTTCTTCTTGAACACCCATTTGTTGCCAATGGGTTTCCTTCTAGCCGGCAACTCCACCAGATCCCAAGCCTCATTTTTGTGCAAAGATGTCATTTCATCAACCATGGCCTCTTTCTAGAGTTTTCCATCCTCTGAATCTACTGCTTCCTTCACAGTTCTAGGATCATCGTCAGTAATAGATAAAGCAAAATTTGAACAGAAAGCAAATGGACTATACCTTTCTGGCTGCCTTCTTTCTCGAACTGATCATCTCACATCCGGAGTTTTTGGCTCTTCATCTTTTGATTCCTCCTCTGTTGCAGAGTTTGATTCTTCCTCCTTAAGCTCAAACTCTATATTCTCAAGTTCCTTTGGTTGGACGTCATGTTTAATAACATCTTTAACCTCTCTGAACACCACATCTCGACTGTACACAACCTTCCTTGTTACTTTGTTCCAAAGCTTATAACCCTTTAAACCATCCTTATACCCAATAAAGATGCACTTTTCAGATTTACTATCTAACTTGGTTCGTTTCTCCTTTGGAACATGTACATATGCATCACATCCAAATACCATCAGATGTGAAAGAGAGGGTTTCTTACTAGTCCGTACCTCTTGTGGAGTCTTATCCTCCAACATTGATGAAGGTGATCTGTTGACTAGGTAACATGCTGTCTCCACCGCCTCTGCCCAGAATTCCTATCCTAACTTGGCACCACTGAGCATGCTTCTTTCCCTTTCCATCAACGTCTTGTTCATTCTTTCTAAAACTCCATTTTGCTGAGGTGTATATGGAGTAGTCTTCTACCGTGCTATACCACACTTCTTACATAATTCTTCAAATTCCTTACTGCAAACCTCTCCACGTTATCTGTCCTTAGCACCTTTATCTTCTTCTCTGTCTGGTTTTCCACTAAAGCATTAAATTCTTTAAACCTGTCAAAGACTTCAGATTTCTTCTTAAGGAAATATATCCATGTATTCCTTGAGAAGTCATCTATAAATAATACATATTACACAGACTTACCCAGTGATGGAACCTTCACAAGTCCAAACACATCACTATGCACAAGCTCTAATATCTGTTTCGCCCTCTTACCACCAGAGGGGAAACTCACCCGATTTTTCTTCCCATATACACAATTTTCACAAAAATCAAAATCCATAGAGCTATTACTCATACCTACTACCATACCTTTACCATGAAGTATTTGAAGGCCCTTCTCTCCAATATGTCCAAGCCTTTTATGCCACAGCATGGTCTTCTCTCCAGAGACCACTAGATTTTCTACTCCACTTTCAGGAACCACAAAACTGTTGCACCCATCAACAACAGTGCTACCTTGCAACTTATATAGAGTTCCAATCCGAACTCCCCGCATCAATACCAGTGCTCCCCAAACCATCTTGAAATTATCCTTCTCAAACACTGTTTTCACACCTGCATCATCCAGCTTGCTTACAGAAATCAAATTTCTGGCCAATGTAGGAATATTCCAAACACCCGAAAGTGTTCTAACCCTTCCACCTTGCAACTTCAACTTTACTTTTCCACGACCAATGATTCTAGCCTTCCTATCATCCCCCAAGAATACATCACCACCATCATATTTCTCATACTTGCAGAACCACTCTCTATGGGGAGTGAAGTGAAAGGATGCACCTGAGTCAATCAACTATGCCTCATGATCTACATGTGTACCTGAAGAAGCCAAGTATACATCCCCACCTTCATCTGAAGTGGCTTTCACCTCTGTAGAAGGAGCATCATCAAATCCATTTCCTTTATTGGGAGCTTTAGATTTATAGTCCCTTTTGTAGTGCCCTTCCTTTCTGCATTTCTAGCACACCACCTTTACAGTTTTTCTTGGAGATTTAGATCTCCATCTAGATTTAGATCTCCCACTCGATGACTTATTTTTGTTTCTGTTCTGGGACCGTCCTCGTACAGACAAGGCATCACCATTTTGGCTCTCCATATGTTTCCGTCTCATTTCCTCCGTCAACAAGGATGAGACTATTTCATCAAACTGCAAGGCATTTTCATTGCTACCTATTGCAATAACAAGATTATCCCACGAATCTGGTAGAGAACACAACAAACTAATGCACTTATCTTCATCTGAAATTTTGATATCAACAGATGATAACTGACTTACCATAGTATTAAATGCATTTAGATGCTCTGTCACCGAGTCTCCATCTTTCATCCTCAGGTTATACAACTTTTTCCGTAGGAACAGTTTATTCACCAAAGACTTAGATTGGTACAAAGTCCCTAATGTTTCCTAGAAAGCCTTCACCGTAGCTTCCCCTGATACATTCAACAATACTGAATCTGAGACACACAATCGTATTGTGCTCTTTGCCTTCCGATCCAACTTCTTTCGTTCTTCATCAAACACTCCCATTGGTTTAGTACCTGGATCTACCACGATCCACTGATCTTTATCCACCAACAAATCCTCCATCTTGAGTTTCCACAACTCAAAACTCTGACCATTAAATTTCTTGATCTCTATCTTTCCACTGTTCACCATCTTCTTTCACCACCAGAATCGATTTCGCAGATCTCCCACTGAATAGGGTCTACCACAGGCTCGAGCGAAACCCCTCAGCAACAAAGGCATCCCCTTGAAGCCAAAACAACTTCGATACCAAATGTAGGTTTTAACCCCATACAAAAATTACCTGCATACGACTTCTAAAACATAGAAAATAAACAATGCGAGAGCATAACACATAAAACACATATACACAAAGATTTTCCCCTGGATCCCAAAACCGGGACTACCAGCTTGATTTTTCATTATGTTTCTTTCAATGCTAAAATACATATTTATACATGCCAAAGCATCCAATACCATGGACCGAAAACCATCGCGTCCAAAACCATGTGCGAAAATCATGCACAAAACCATAGGTAGGTCCGCCCAACCTAATATAGGGTTGTGGAAAGAATAACACAACCCAACATTTGACATAAAAATTGACAAATTTACCTATTTCATTCACAAACACCATAAGGAAACCTATGCACATGAAAAAATGATGAGCAATTGTTTTTAATTATGAATTTGAAATTAGCATAGAAAAACTAACATTCAACAACATATCATCTTCATATGTCACACTTATGCATACCCTATATGTGGCACTTCTCCAATAATGACATGTGTCACTCATATTTCGACCATTTAGCCACCTCCATGTCATTAGCCACCTCAACCTTTAAGCTTGGGTCCCACCGAGTCCCAACTCTTTTTGTGAGGAAACGAATTCCTATTATGAATAGTTTTTCCCCTTTTTGGTGAATCCCAAACTTCGGGCCTCCACATCATATCACCTTGACCCCTTTCATTATCACACCATAGTGAAACTTCCTTGAGGTCCCATGAACATGACAGGAAGGTTCATGTCTCGCAATGAAGCTAGACCCCCATCAAATTTTGTATGTCTCTCACCTCGCTTCGCTCCTCGAGGGTCCATTATTGGGACATATATGTTCTCATTTTCTAATGGAGAAAAACCTCATCGCTCGGACCATGTCTTCTTGATCTACTCCACTATGGAAAACACTCTTAAAGCCAAGGTGAGAACAAAATTCCACCCACCTTACATGAAAAAACACCCCTTTTGTCAAATTCCCTCTTCGACACTTAGAGATATTCAAACCATTATTCCTCCTCAGCTTTGATAATTATATCTCCATGACCTCCCCAATTTAAAGGATTGACTGCTAGGCTTAGTGTGATTCACAAAAAATTCAATCTAAAGCACCGGGGTTTATATTATGAAGGAAAATAAGCCACATGCATATCAATCTCTCAGAAGTATATTACATTCATACAAGGAGACATCATTTATTTTAAACAATTCAATAGACCAAGGCCATTAAACACATTCATTTCATTAGGTTTGATAAACTACTAAGAATCGAGAATCCACATCTCTTTCATGATAGCAATGAATCTGCAATTCTCATAAACTATTCAAGTTATAGAATGATTAACATAAATCCATTATGTTGAAATAATTAGTCAGTTCAAACTCTAACTAGCATTTCCATGCACAACATGTCCTCCTACGAACAAGCAAGGTTTTACCCAATGAAATAGGAAAACTACATATATTCAACACATTGGAACCACTAGCCTCAAATCTACAAAGCTCTGCCAGTAATAGCACATATACCATGGGATTCACACCCAAACATTATATGTATAAAAGCACTAACAACCAACTGAATCATGAAAATGTTATGCATGCATAAGCAACACTAGAATTCCAAAATCATTTATATCATATGAACATTCATACGTACATCTCATTCCAAGAATGAAAAATCATAACACTAAACAACAGTGTAGGTATACCACAAGTAAACATACACACAACCATACAAGAAATCGGGTAATTATGAGAGAAATGTTAAGCATCCAAGGTCACAACAATATACTACCTAGACCTTCAAGATACAAGGTAGAAAACATATGAATACTTAGGGCATCCAAGCAATCCATACACACCCTGCATCAAACAAGTCAACCACCATTCATCTTCTTATTAACAATAGATTCGCAATGAGTATGAGGTATTAAAAATAGATCCTAGTTACTGTATACTACCAAGCATAAAACATAAGCTCCCCTAAAGTGATATCTCAGGGGTAACCCCACCATAAAAATAATCCTTATTTATAATAAACACATTAAACAATTGATCGTCCTGTTGTAGCGGCTACAACCACCCTCCAAAAGTTCGGCCTGCACCCAATTTCGGAGCCTCCCTTGAGAGTTTCACTTGATGACTGCACACACTCAGGTTCACTTTGTGAGCTCATGTGAGTCTTTGCATCCGCCTTGCTTGTTCATTTCACCCAAGTTTTTCATTTTGACGTCAATGTCATGCTTGTGACAATGTTTTGGTCATGGTCAAGATCTTCACTTCGTGTGTACATGTTATGTTCACTGTGAAAACATCTATCGCACTCACACATGGAGTGACATTCACTGTTGTGCAAGTGTCGTCACGGTCGACCAACGATCAATCACAAGTGTTGTGCTTGTCACTTTCACCTTCAGTTAGTCTTGTTGAACATGTGTGTCTCGATGGTTTGAGTCATCTCATCGTCAAGTCATGTAAGTGTGTGTTTGAAGGATCACGTATGCATATTTCACTCTCTCACACACTTAGTAATTTTGCTGAAGTTCTGATGACCAGACTCCCCTTCGGTAGCTGGACCATCACCCTGCTATCGACTCGATCGACTCTCACCTAGAAAAGCATAGAAGCACCAAGCAAGTCATTTCAATATGCACTGCCCACAAGAAAATCAATCCGCCTTCATGCTGGTCAACTGGAGGGTTTGACCTGACAACCACCTCGCGACTCACTCCCCTCAAAAATTGGGCAGAAGCTACAGACCTTGCCCACTCCGCTGACTGAGAAAATTGCGCAAACAGGTCAGACAGACACCCAATGCTCGTCCCTATCTCTCTCAGAAAATTTGCGCAAATGTTCCAGCTAGGCCTCCCAACAGTCGACTGGATCACCTAGAAAATTGTGTAGTTTTCATGAGAAAGCTTTCTGCTGTCCAGTAGTCCACTCATCTCAGAAACTACGCAGAGGTTATCAGCAGGCCAACCTCCCAGCATCAACGTAGTTTTTCCTGCCATCAACTCCCGGTAGAAGACTGCCAGTTCCCTCCAGGAATTGCGCATTTTTTGCTGCCAAGGTCCAGCACATGACTGCCAGTTCCCTTCATGAATTGCATAGTTTTTTCTGCCAGTGACCCAACAAAAAAATGCTAGTTCCCTCCAAGAATTTGCAATTTTTTCTACTAGTGTCCCAGTAGCTAGCTTCCAATTCCCTCCAGGAATTGCGCAGTTTTGGCTACCAATCTCCCAGTGCTCGCTCATTATGGAAATTGCACAGATTTTTCCTGCCAGGTCTTTCTATAGCCCGGATTGTTCCCCTCAAAAACTGCGTAGTTTTGTCCTCTAGCTGAGCCAGACCTTGTGGACAGACATTGTCGATCCAGATTGTCCATCTTCATCACCCAATGTCTCTTGCGCAATTTTGATCAACAGTGCCCAAAGCCTCCATCCCACCTCGCAACCTTGTTTCCTCTCCTGGTCACTTGCATCTGAAATGATCATGTATCACTGTAGACTAGGAGGTTTTTGGATTTGATGTCGTCTCGTCATGAGTGACTACAGGAACATGTACACAAAAAAACATGGCGCGATGATGAATGGGATGAACAAATGGCGCACATACAGAAGGATAGGTTCACCAATGGATGAAAAAACGATGCATGCAAAGAAATGTGCTCGCGAATAGATGGTCATGAAAATATGTGTTCACCAATGGACGGACGAGAAAACATGCAACATGTTCTCACAGATGGATGAACGGACGAACACACACCTTTCGCGAATAGACGAACCTGTTAATCCTTCCAACATACAAGCAAGGAGCAACGTGCAAAATCAACATCAAGATAACCAACAACCATCGAAGACTTCACACATTTTTCCATGCGGAGGTGAACACATGACACACCATGAGGATATCCATCACCGAATAGAACTGCAGCTTGACATACACAGCAGCAGCAGCACGAATATACCAGCACTGTCATGTTGAGTCATGTCATGAGTCATGATGTCCACATCTCTACTGTGGGCCATACTATCAATCAATGTAATGTAACGTGGAAGTCCAAGAGACCCACTTGTTGTACAAAGAGTCATGTAAACTCGATGATTCATGGAAGTCAAACAGTCTCGTGGGTAGTTGAACAGCCACAAGGGTCAATTTCACCCTTGGCTATAAATACCCCCTCATTTGTACATGCAAAGCATTTTTTCACCTCAGCTCCTCTCACATAGCCAAGAGAGTCTGTAATATTTTCTTTGAGGAGTAAGTAGTGGCTCCAACACCCCACCCATGGGGTTAGTGATGTATGGTGTAATGATGTGTCTTTGAAATTTCACTTAACTTAGAATCCTGCTAATAGGCCAACACATTTTCACACATGTATTGTAACTGTTGTAAGACTAATCTTGAACACTTGTAATGCATGTTGATTTAACCTTTGTTTAATATGTGAACTCATTCACTTGTTGTAATACATAATCTATTAATGAAAATGTGTTGTATATGTTGTTAAAGTTGTTCTACCCATGGTGGCTACCTCCCCGAACATCAGACAGACCTTTCACATTAAGATTTCTATAAAAACCATTGCAATCACGTAGACTCATCGCTGAGTGTTGTACATGTTATCTTCCCTTATGTGTTGTGATTGTTTCATATGTGTGGACTGTTCCTCCAGAAGATGTGCACGTCTTGTTGTGTTGTGTGTTCCTAGTCGAGTTGGGGCTTCCTCCCAACTTACTTGGGACTCACTCCTACCCTCTCCCTCTACAGTGAAAGAACCATTGACACAAGTGACACTTACAATCACCAGGCACGTGAAACTCACTTCTTGAAGACAAAGCAAACCACTCTCCTATTCTGACAAGCAAGAGTTGAGGAAAATATTTAAGATAATGGAAATTGGGCCATCATGCTAGATGGGACTCCCACACCAAACAGTGTGAGGTCTAGTTGGGACTTCATACCAGGGTGATCCCCTGAATGTTGGCGGGTCCAGCACCATCAACATTTCTAGCACTATAAGGAGGGCATCCAGTTGTATATGGTTGAACGTCCTCTCACACTCATTCATCAACCATCTGGTCAAGGCAATAACTCACACTCCCTCTCACTTACGCGCGACTCAACAGTTGGTTACTTCTCACCTCCCAGGACTGAACATGAAATTCGGTATAATCATCTTCGCTCTGTTCGTCCTCACTCGTAAGTTCGGGAAGGTAGTCAAATTGATCCCATGCATACATAATCTTCCATACACATCAAGGAAGCCAAAAGCCACTCCTACAGGAGTTGTTGTATCATCAGTGGAAGAAACAGTCCTTACCACACATGAAGGTTTGGTAGAAGCTATTGAAGACAAAGAGGAATCTCTGGTCTTCTGGAAAGGAAAATGAGACACTCTTGTGATCTTGGGATCAGACTCTGGTAGAAGAGGCAGAGGGGAAGGTAATGGAGGAGGCAGAGGTGGAGACGAACCAACGGACTCAGAGCCGGAACCATCAGACTCTGAAAGACAGGAGGAGGACTAAGAAGAAGAAGAGAAGGTTGACCCAAATCTGGAATGGATGACTCAGAGACCATTGGATCTCCCGGGTGTCTTGCACAAGATGCCAAATCGAGTGGAGAGAATGAACATCAAGTTTAACCCTGACAACATGGTGAAGGCAGAAGATCACTTGCACAATTTATACCTATAGGTGTAGACCCTTGAGGTACGGTATGACGACATAGCATGTCGATTGTTTCCATGTGCCTTGGATGGCCACGCAGCTATATGGTATCACAGTCTGCCACCAAACTCCATACAAAACTGGGGTGCATTCAAACACATGTTCCTTGAGAATTTTGTTGATGACAAGACCCCAACCATGCTACTCAAAGAATTGGGAAGCCTAAAGATGGAGGGAAAAGAAAAAGTAAAAGACTTCAATTAGAGGTTTACACACATATTGAACAAATTTGCAGTAGAGACCATTAGGTTCCTATACCAATAGGAGTCATAATTTTGAATGACTAAGGTTAAGCCTTGTAATATTGTACATACCTTTTCTTTCTGCAAATTTTTTCCATATTAAAGTTTTAAAAAAATGTAAAGAGGGTATGTCCTAAAAGAAAAATCAAAGGACAAAAGAATAAGAAAAGGTCCAAAAAAATGAAAATATCTGAACCCCAAAAAAACAAAAAGAGACCATGAAAGTGAACAAGTCAAAATGCCACTACTATTTAATTTTATGTATAATAATGATTGTGTGCAGCTTGTTAATCATGCCACAATCCATGATAGTCAAATTGTTTAGACTGGTCATGCTTTGAATTTTATGTTTATAGTTATAGAATAAAATTTGACCAAATAGTTTAACCTTGGCAGATTATTATATAGGTAGAGAAAATAAAAGGAGCTCATCAGTTTAATCTAAGCCCTTGGATGATATAAGGTTAGAATTAGATAGTTTGCTTTGTAAAAGAAAAAAAAAAGATTGATAAGGGTTTGCTAGCCTAAATGCACCCAAATAAAGTGAAGAAAAAATGGTAGGGTAAATGAATGGATAAGTAGAAGAAAGGTTGCAAAAATATCAAGTTCATTGCATAAAATCAATTATGTCATGTTTAGATACATATTTCAATGTGCATAAATAGTAAACAAAGCAAGCACAATGGTAATCAAATGTGTTTTAATTAACATCCCCCCACTCACTTCACCCCTTTTACTTATTAATTTCCCCCATCAAGATGCTCTAAGTACTTAAAATCCTTTAAGTCAAAAAGGCTCAGAGCATTTCTCTAACTTCTGGAGGGACCAGACCCTTGGCTTAATGACTTAGGGGAGCAAGTACTAGAACTCCCTTCATGAAAACACATTCCCCCTTCATAAAATCCATTTCCCCTCATTACCCTAAGAAAATTCCTTTTCCTAAGGTTTAAACACATTTTACCTAGGAAAAGTAATACCCCCCCCGCGCGTATAAAACCCTTTCGCACAAAAAACCCACAAAAAATCCTTTTTTCCTAAGTATAAAAGCTAAGTGCGTGAATGTTTTACTTTACCCTTGTACTAAGGAAAAACCCACTCCGCCATCGCATTTTCATATTAATCACTAACATTATTATAGAAATCCCATTATAAACCCTTTTCCCGTATAATAATTAAATCCCTATATAAAATACCCCAACCTTTGGTTTTAATAAAAACTAATAGAAATTACCCATACTCTGATATAACCTTACTTAGTTTACCTAATCCTGGTAAACTTAATTTAATCTTGGTATTAACCTCATCTGACTCCCTAATCCCTCATCAAGCCTGACCCGATCATTTTAAACCTGTGATTTATCCCTAAACTAATCCCAAACTGCTATGATTAAACCCCTGGCCCCCCCCCCATCAACTCTCGTTCATTTCCCCCCGTGCAGCTCTTCCGCCCAACTACCGTTTGATCATCACCCCCCCTCATCCAATGGCGCACAGCCATATCGGCCGCGCCCGATTGTTGAATGATAACCACCTGATAAAGTGGTTCTCCCTGACCCCCCAAATCCTACGTGTTGCGCTCTAAGGTACATCGCGTGACCCCTCCCAAAAACCACCCATGCCACAAAATCGGTGCGATGGCCCTCCAAAACCACTTCCCCCACTTAACCAAAAAACCGTCAACTGTTCATCCAAAAGTGAACCCGCCAAAACTAATCATTTTCTCCATAAAAGGCTGCAAAGCCCTCTTTCACCCTTTTTTCACACATTCTCTTTGTAAACTCTATGAACCATTGCAATCCTTGCAAACGCCGAATTTACCAAACAGACTTCCAAGTCCGCTCCAGAAGACACTGCAGACAACCCAGCTGACCTTTCAGTCTATACCAGGACTATGCCAACCACTGCAGCTGTCGTGAACCATCATTTTTAGAGCCAATTCACCCAATTCCAGGTATTTCACCACGAATTACCTCTTACCCCTGCAAATTTCGAAACCTTTAGCCTGTGCAGTGCTTTAATTTAAAAATTGATTAAGAATACTGCCAATTTAAGAGCTGATTGCCTAAACCCTTCGAAAAATCCCAAAAACCTTTGATAAAACCCCCAAAGCCTAATTCAAATCCACAAGAATTGAATTATGGTTGCCCCTATCGCCATGGACGTTAGACCCATTAACACTCCACACTTAGACCTAGATCACCTTCCCCTGGCTCATAGGGATTTCCAAATCAAAGATACAACTTCAACAGAGCTCTTGCTCAAAATTCATCGCTTAAGCAAAGACAGACACCTGAACCATACAGATAATATTGGCCTCTGGGAGTCCAATTTACCCAGATACCAGTTCCCCCAAGTTCATATTTTTCCAGAAGTTGTTCATATGTGCTATGCATGCTATGTGTTGAAACTCAAACCTGCACCTTCCTATACACCCTCTCAGCCTTCCTTTTCCACTTATTACATCCACCCAGCTGTTAAATCATTGCATTGTAGTTTAAAAAGAGCTCTTTACATGGTTTTCTGACTATGCTTATGACTGTTGTTTGGTTTAGTTTTTTTGTTCATGCAGCTACGGAAACTGATAGCACAAGTTTCCACAGCCAGCACAGGATTCCGCAGCTATTTTGTTAAAAGTTGTGCTACAGGTGTCCTATGAAGAAACGAGCCACATGGGCAAGCTCCAGGTAACGGATACATGGAACGTGTCCCTTCGAAGCAGCCAAATCATCCATGGAAGGTCACGGTCAACGAAGGTCAAAGGCAGAGCCAACTAAAGAGTTTAGCGGTGGCACGTCTCTGTTTTGAGCACGTGAACGTTACGTGGCACAGTCCTCAGCTCACGAAGACACCAGCACACCTGGAGATCACTTCTGTAACCGAAATCTAACAGCTACCACTCCAGAGATTTAATAAGACATGATGACAGTTACGCTAGATCTCGACTGAAGGGATTTACGTGTCTTTGGCAACACAGTCAATAGCGTAGGAGTTAGTTAGCTAGTTTCAGCATTTTTTCATTATAAATAATGCGTCGATGAACGTTGTAAAAGAGTTTTTCCTTGATATGTAAATTCTGAACTGTTGTGTTATCACCCCACTGTTTATACATGTTGCTGTTTTAATATATGAGAAGACTTTTCTGAGCTTATTCGTGTGATTACTTGTTGACCGGCTGAAGTGGCAAAGGGCCCCTGCGCGCTGAAGCCTTGTAAAGTTTTCATTTGGTTTTATTATGTTATTGTATCATTAGCTTGTACATAACCCACTGTTTGATGTTTCTTAACTCACTGCTGTTTATATTTTCACCTCTGTTTTCTTATAACTGTCAACTGATCAGTGCTTTTCTGCAGGTTTTCTTAGGCAGCCCGGGCAAATTTTCATCTTTTTGATAACTATTGACATATGAGATCATCTTGTCCTTCGTGCTGACTTTCATTTTCTGAAGTTTAATTTCAGCACTTTCTTTTTCAAGTTGTGATTTGCTTACTTATTTTTTTTGTTATTTAGATATCATACTGCTCATCAATTTATGGTTTCTTTCTATAGCGAAGTGACTCTATTAGCAAGAAATCAGAATATTACTAACTGTAGTGTGATTTAGTTATCATATTGCTTAAACTTATTCATGATTTCTTCCCACAAGGTAGATTGAGCTGAAGGGTAAAGGATCAGAAGAGTTGAAGTAGTGTGATTAGTTTCCTTTCTGCAATTTAATTTCTTGCAATTTAGTTATCATATTGCTTAAACTTATTCATGGTTGCTTCCCATAAGGTAGATTGAGCTGAAGGGTAAAGGACCAGAAGAGTTAAAGTAGTGTGACTAGTTTCTTTTATGCAATTTCATTTCTTGCCATTTAGATAGCATATTGCTTGACTTATTCATGATTACTTCCCACAAGGTAGATTGAGCTGAAGGGTAAAGGATCTGAAGAGTTTAAGTAGTGTGAAATAGTTGCTTTGTTTTTGGTTTGCTTTAAGTTCAGTTTTTACTTTCTTTTCATTCAGCAGCAAGGATACTCGGCCATTGTCATTAGTTCACTGTTTGATGCATTTACTTTCTCTTAAGAATTGATTTCAGTTTAGTTGTTTTGAAGCTTTCTTCTTGAGCACTTTCAAGTTTGAGAAAACCACTGTAGAAACCACCATCACCATCCATACTCCATACTTCACTTTCATTTTCGCCATCACACATTAGGGAAAGATAAATCCAAAAACAAACTAAAAAAAACTCAAAAACGACAAAAGATTAAGGAAATGGTTATCTAGTACATATAGTACACTTCACTTCATCAGTTTACGAACCCCGGATTGACATTTTAAATAGCAATTTAGATCACACTAAATTGACCAAACATTTTGGCGCCGTTGCCGGGGAAGTGAAACTAGGTAGCCAATTTCTTAAAAAAAAAAAAAACAAGAAAATTTCAAGGAAGGAAAATCGATAACCTCTCAAAGTATGCTCTCCTCTTGCACTTAGTGTGATCTGGAGGATCAGAAAGGAGAAAGTTATTGATTTAATAGTTTCTTGAGTATGCTCTCTTCTTGCACCTAGAGTGACCTGGAAGATCAGAAAGAGAATTATTAGCCCGACTTGAAGAAAAAAAAAAAAAAAAAGACATGCATAGAGCAAGAGATTCTAGGGGAAGGTTTTTAGCTAGAGCCAAGAGTTCGATTTTTATAACTCCATCTACTTCAAGGAATAGACAAGAGACACCTCTGTCATCTCCAACTTACACTCCTAGCCCTAGGATTCCTGGAATTCAAGAGGCAGTAGTTGACTCTCCCACACCTTCCATCGAATCTGAATTAGAAAGAGATCCTTTCCTTCCTTCTACAGAGAAACAAATTGTAATTGAAGAAGTAGAATCATCTGAAGAAGAAGAGGGAGAAATTCCTTCTCGTTCACCCTTAGTAGAGGAACCAGAGGACTTTTAAGTCTCCAGGGAAACTACCATGACAGAGGAAGGAGCAAGTGGATTTGGTAGAGGTAGAGGAGGAGGAGGAAATAATGGAGGAGGTAGAGGTAACATTGGGGGAAATAGGGATGGAGATAACTCATTCGGATTTCCTATAGTCGATGAGGACTCCCGAGCCACAATGAAAAACATCTCACCATCTGTCCTCCCAAACTTCCATGGGTTAAGAAATGAGGACCCTGAAACATTTCTATTTGAGTTTGAGGTCGTGTGTAGAACTTATGATTATCTGGAAGACTCTCAAAAACTCAAACTGTTTCCTTCAACATTGAAAGGAGCAGCCTTGAAATGGTTCATGGGATTACTCACTCAATCCATTAGGACTTGGAATGATATGAAACAAACATTTTTGGATAGGTACCTAGATTATTGTATGCCCACCAATCACAAGGATGAGGTATTCAAAATGGTGCAAAGAGAAGATGAAAACTTGGAGGATTTACTTGAAAGATTTCAATACAACCTGAAAAGAGCAAAAATGAGTAACTTAGATGAGGAGACCTTGAAAGCACTTCTATTAAAAGCCATTAGAGATGAATGGATAGATATTTTGAACATGATGGGGAAAGGAGACATATCTCAACTTCCACTTCATGATATAGCAGAACTGTGTGTCCATCTCTCAAGGGGGAAATCTAAAACTCAAAAAGGGCCTAGAGATCCTTCTCTCATCAGAGCAAACAAATCTGCAACTGGATCAGTAAGTAGGGCTGAAATTGGCAACATGCTTGATGAATTCAAGACTGACATCTTAGGGAGTCTTAGTGAGCAACTAGACACTCTTAAGATTCACAATAAGCAGAAAGCAGAAGCTGAGGCTTTGGCCATCTTTTGCCCAAAATGTAGAAAGAAACATGCTCTAAGGGAATGTCCCTTGGATGGAAAAGTTGTAGAAACATGTGTAATTTGTTCAGAGAATCATGAGACCAAGGATTGTCCTTCAATTCCTGGGCTCAAAGCTATCTTTCAAGAAGATCCAAATACAATCGAGTCTTTCTGTTTTGTTGCAAAGAGACCTTGGCAGGGGCAACAAAATCAAGGGTTTAAAAACTCTATGAATTTTCAACCCCCACCAAATTGGAATCCTTGGTCCCAACCTCAAAATCCTTTTCAATCATGGGTACAAGGTATGCAAAATCCTTACGGGAGATTTGCTCAATTTTATCAATATCCTCCATCTTTTCAAAACCAACAAGCTCCACAACTTCCAAACCAAAATCCACAATTATCATTGCCATTTCAACAACAACAACCTTCTCAATAGAATCCAAATTCTCAACTCTTGCTTCCATTCCAACAAAAGTCAAATCAACTTCCTTCTCAGCCATTTCCAAACCCCAATAACAAAAACCCTCAAAATGCTTGCATGATGGAAGGTCAACAATTTCCTGCCTATATGATTGTTCCTCTCAATGATGTACAACTCAGATCAGGTAGAGTCCTAGATAAGCCTTCTATAGATGCTCAAAAGCAAAGCATTTCTGAGGAAGATTCTCTTGAAGCCAATAAGGGTTCTGAAGCATTTCTTCAAAACCCAAATACTCAGAAAGAAAGAGAAAAAGAGTTAACCCCCACAACTCCTATAGTTGAGCAACCTGCATCTTCATCCACACCTCCTTTTCCTGAAAGATTACAAATTGACAAAGGGGTAGAAAAACAAATCTTGTTGCCTGACTATGATTTTCTAGATGAATTGAAGAATGTCTGTATCAAGATTCCCTTGTTACAAGCCATTAAAGAGATTCCTATTCTAGCGAAAACAATAAAGGAGTTGAGTCTTAAAAGACCAGGAAGGAAACCAAGAGATACAAGAAGAATCCACCTGGTAGGAAAAATTGCAGATATCATGATGGGAAAAATTACTATGCAGAAGTATGTAGATCCCAGTAGTCCAATTGTCAAAACACATATCAATGGGGTATAAATTCCTAATACTTTGATTGATTTAGGGGCTGCTATCAACATCATGAGTAGACAGACTATGGAACATCTAAAACTTCCTAATCTTCTTTTTACACCTACTTTATTGAAACTTGCAGATCGATCAATTATTAAACCAGATGGTGTATTAGAAGACATCTCAGTCTCCTTAGACTCTTGGGAATATCCAGTAGATTTCATGATTTTAACTCCCAAGAGTAATTTAGGAGGACATCCTCTCATCTTAGGAAGACCTTGGCTAGCCACAGCTGATGCTTTTATCAGTTGTAGGTCTAGGGATATGTATATTTCTGATGGTAATTCGACAAAGAAGTTCAATCTGTATCCTCCAGCAAAAGCAATTACAGAAATAGGAGATAATGAGTGGGTTGATGATGAAGATACTATACAACCTGTCTTTACCATTTATGAGATCAGTGAAGATAGTCAAATTCTGAACACATTAGAAAACTTTGAAACATCTTCAGAATATGACCACACACAATTTCAGTTGGATTCTGACATTGAGTGTCTATCATCTAGACAAATGTCTCTTTTCTCTATGGAAGAGTTTGGTAGTTCCGCCATTGAGATTTTTCTAGGAAAAACATTGAATATCAACAAAAAGTTGGAAAAATCACAGCAGGAAGAGCTAACCAAAATCTTGCAAAAACATTCTACTGCATTTGCATGGGAGTATACCGATATGAAAGGTATTGAACCTAAGACTTGCATTCATCACATCTACATTGAGGAAAACAGTAGACCAATCAGACAACCTCAAAGAAGGATGAATCCAAACCTTAGGGAGATAGTGAAAGAAGAGCTCCAAAAGTTACTTAATGTAAACTTCATTTATCCAATTTCAGATAGCCAGTGGGTTTCTCCTTTGGTTATAGTACCTAAAAAGAATGGTAAATGGAGCATTTGCATTGATTACAGAGAATTGAACAAAGCAATTTTGAAGGACCACTTTCCTTTACCCTTTATTGATCAGGTATTAGATACTTTAGCAGGCAAAAAGTATTTCTCATTTTTGGATGGTTTTAGTGGTTACAATCAAATTCAGGTAGCACCTGAAGATCAGGACAAGACCACATTTACTTGTCCATAGGGAACTTTTGCTTACCGAGTACTTCCTTTTGGATTATGTAATGCACCCGCAACATTTCAAAGGGTAGTACTAGGAATCTTTTCTGATCTAATTCATGATTGTGTAGAGGTTTATATGGATGATTTTACAGTTTATGGTAATTCATTTGAAGAGGCATTAGAGAATTTGGAAAAAGTCCTTATAAGATGTAAAGAAACAAACCTTTCATTAAGTCATGAGAAATGCTTTATGATGTTTACTGAAGGGATTGTTTTAGGACATCATATTTCAGGGGATGGGATTAAAGTTGATAGATCAAAAGTTGAAGTCATCTCCAAGTTGCCTATTCCAAATTGTCAAAAAGATGTTAGAAGTTTTCTTGGATTTACTGGATATTATAGAAGATTTATTGAAAACTTCACCAAAATAGCATCTCCACTCTTCAAATTACTTACAAAAGACTGTGAATTCAAATGGGATCCTGATTGTCAATCTGCATTTGAAACTTTGAAAACAAGAATATCTTAAGCACCCATTTTGAGAGGGCCAAATTGGAAACTTCCTTTCCATATTTCTATAGATGCTTCAGATACAGCTCTAGGAGCTGTGTTGGGTCAAAAGGATTTAGTTCCTTATGCCATTTACTGCACCAGTAAAAATTTGACTCCCACTGAGTTAAATTATACTGTGACTAAAAAAGAGTTCTTAGCTGTTGTTCATTCAATCAACAAGTTTAGACATTATATAACAGGCTATGAAACTTTTGTCCATACTGATCATTCTGCAATTAGATATCTCATGAACAAACCTGTTACTAATGGCAGAGTTACAAGATGGCTTTTACTTTTACAAGAATTCAATATTACTGTGTTAGATAGACCAGGGAAACAAAATACAGTAGCTGATTTCTTGTCTAGAATCCAAAATACTAACGAAGATTCTCCTGTAGAGGATAAGTTTCCAGATGAATATTTGTTTGCAGTAACTACTAAGACTCCTTGGTATGCAGATATTGCTAACTATTTGGTTACAGGGAAGCTACCTCCACACTTATTTCCTAATGAGAAAAGGAAAATTATTCAGGAGAGTTCAAATTATTCATGGATTTCTAATGAATTGTTTAAGACAGGGATAGATTGTGTGATCAGAAGATGTGTTTGGGAAGATGAAATACCTGACATCCTCAAGGCATGTCATGATGAACCATGCGATGGACACTTTGCTAACAAGAGGACGGCCTATAAAATCCTTTCTTTAGGATATTATTGGCCTTCTCTCTTCAAAGATGCAAAGCAATATGTCAGAAGGTGTGACAGCTGCCAGAGAGTTGGGAGACTGACTCTTTCAAACGAAATGCCATTACAGCCACAGGTACTCATCGAACCCTTTGAAAAATGGGCTTTAGATTTCATTGGACCCATTAATCCACCATCTAGATAAAAGAAATATATATTGGTTTGCACTGATTATGTCACTAAATGGGTAGAAGCCAAGGCATTGCCTTCTGCCACTGAAAATTCAGTTGTTCAATTTCTTTTTGAGGATATTTTTACTCGTTTTGGTGTCCCAAGAGAAATTGTGACAGATCAGGGAAGTCAATTCACATCTAACTTGATGGAGAAGCTGATGGAAGAATACAAAATCAAGCACAGAAAATCTACTCCTTACCATCCTCAAGCAAATGGTCAAGTGGAATCTACAAACAAAGTTCTTGAGAGCATCATCACCAAAACTGTTCATCTCCACAGAATAGATTGGGCAGAAAGGCTCCCTGAAGCCTTATGGGCCTACAGAACTACATGGAGGAACACAACAGGACATTCTCCCTATGAACTTGTTTATGGGAAAGAATTCCTGCTCCCCATTGAGTTTCAAATCAAGACTTTCAAGATGGCAGTTCAGTTGGGGATGAATCTATCAGAAGCCCAAAAGCACAGAATGGAGCAGCTGAATGAGCTAGATGAGATCAGACAAGATGCAATTTTAAGGACTGATCTAGTTCAACATCAAAGAGCTAAGTGGCATGACAGATATATTAAAAAGAGAAAGTTTCAAGAGGGAGATTGGGCTTTACTGTTTGATTCAAAGTTTAAAGACTTCAAAGGGAAGTTTCAGACTCATTGGCTTGGGCCATATGAGATTGATAAAGTCTTTAACAATGGAGCAGTAAGAATCAAGACCATTGATGAATTTCAGACTCCTCTTATTGTGAATGGCCACCGATTGAAAATTTATCATAAGCCACTTTCAAAAGAGGAGTTTGTCAAAATGTTCCAAGAGAATTCTGCAATAAGGCTGGTGGAGAAGAATCCTTCTCTCCCACCAGCCTAATCTTGTTTCTTTCAGTTTTTGAAAAAAAAAAAAAAAAAGAGAGAAAAAAAAAAAAAAATGTGTATAAGCCTGAAAACCAATCCCAAATTGGCGGTCTTATGCAGAAAATATAGAGTGAAAATCAGGGACACCTGACACTCTATATTTTCCAAAAAAATCTCCTCTCCTTCTCTTTCCATCTTCACTTCATCTCACTTGTCATTTCACTTCACCTCCATCTCATTTTCATCTCCATTTCACCTCATTTCACTTCAATTTCACTTCATTCCACTCATTCCATTTCATTTCATTAATAAAAACCCCTTCCAGGACTATTTTCATTTAGTTAGTTCTTTTCTAACTATCTTTGTGCAGACAAGGGGGTGTTGTCTCAGTTTCTGCAACTGGGAACCGTTTCCGCAGCCAGAAGCAGTTTCCGCAGCCAGAAACGATTTCTGCAGCCAGCATCACTCTGTTTTCAAAAATACAATCAACTGTTAGTGCCATAATCATGAAATGCAGGTGTAATTGAGCTAAAGACATGGGGCATCTCCAAGATATCAAAGAAGAGCAACTGGTTAGAAGCCTTGAGCAAAAATTGACAAAGTTTCGAAAGGTATGATAAAAAATCTTTATCAAATAACAATTCAAGTCATAATTACGTATAGTTATTAAACCATAACAGGCTCTCCTATGTGCAATGATTTGATATATTAGCCCACTATCACTCTTATTCCGAGATATCACTCCACACACCTCACATTCATTTCCCTAACGGTCTCATGATTACTCCGAGTTTGAACTCAAATATGACTGCACTTCTAGTTATTACCCGTACTCTTGAGACGTGACCTATTGTGTTACGGCTCTTCCCAGCTGTAATTTCTGCAGTCGTCTGTTGAGACGTGTAAAATCTCATACACAGTCATCCGACTCGAAAGAATCCTGCCGTTACTCCACTCGCTTATCACTCCACTCATACTCCACTTATATCATACTCCTTGCATGCGACCACATTTCATTTTATGAACTCATTTTATCACTGCTCACCCACTGTTCCTCCCGTAATTCGGGTATTTCCATTCACTGTTCTCTATTTCCAACTGTAGTCACTACAGTTTGCTCTAAACCCTGACTACCGTCACTACAGTTTATCTTAAACCCTGTAACAGAGCTATTTTTTCCCTTAACCCTCACACACAGAAGAACTCTCAGCGGAATTTAAAACAGAGGATGGGAAAATTACTGAGAGCTGAGCCGGAAGGACCGAAATACTTGGAGGGTTATCCTCAAGTTAAGGAATTGCTGAAGAAAGCCAGATGGCTACGATTTATCCAGAAGTTTAAAGGCTATAACAAGGAGGTGACCAAAGCTTTTGCAAGGTCCTTTAATGGACAAACAGTGGAGGTTGGAGATTTAAAATTCACAGTGACCGAGGCCACAGTAGCAGCTGCCACAGGCCTACCTCAAGAGGGTGAAAGGTGGTTTAAAAATAGAAGTGGGGAAGATCAAATATGGAGAACCATGCTACAAAACCAAGGTATGGATACCACCGTATTCACAAGACGCATCCCTGTTAATGTACTAAAAGAGGAATGGTCTAGTCTACTGTTAGTCATCCAGAAATTTATCACCTGTGAAGGTCGTTTTGGCTCTATGTATATGTATCATGTTAGACTAATGATGAATTTCATAGACGGTCACACTCTTAATTTGACTCATTTTCTGCTATCAAGTTTGAAAAAGATGAGTTTTACAGTTCAAAAACATGTCTAGGCAATATTGAACCTCATCTTTACCATCATGGGCTCATCAAAATTCTTATTGAGGATCAGTTGAAGAAAACTAAAGATACTTGGGGGCAATTCTTGACAAGAAACTACTTCCAAGAGCCGTCTGAGGCCTCTGGAAGCAGTCCACTAAAGATTCCAAGGAAAAGTAGGAGGAAAGAAAAGAACATTACAATCCAAGACTCCCCTACAATAGAAATTCAAGAAACAGTCCAAAAAGAAAAAGAAGATAGAGCTAGAAGTAAGAAACAGAAGAAGGAAAAAGGCAAAAGAACCATCCAAGAAGTCTATCCATCCCCTGAGCAATCCATAGAAGAGGATTATCAACCTCTGTCAGAAAGATTAATAGATCTTCAAGCCGCTGCCATAGCCAAGAAAAAGCAAAAAGGAAAACAGAGTGCACAAGAGAAGAGTACTAGTTCATACTTAAGAAGGAACACTAGGCTAAAAGGGAAGGGGAATAAAACCAAAGAAAAACAGTCTCACTTTATTGATTTAGATGAAGAGACACTTGAGAAATCTCCAACTCAGCCAAGCATTGAGTCAAGTCCTCCACGTGAGGAAAGCCCTTTTCGGCCGGAAAGAGAGAGCAGTCCTCCTCCACCAGATTTTGAGTTTAGGCCGAGAAAGACACCTGAGATAGATTCTAATCAGCAAGAGGCATACAATTACCTGGAAACCTTAGAACAATCAGCTGCAGGACCAAGTACTTCTCTGCCACCTGATGCACAAGTTCAGTCTTTGAAACAGGAAATATTTGAGTTAGAAGTCCTAAATAAGCATATCATACAAGAAAATGAAGCACTCAAAGAGCAGAGTAAAGTAGACAAGATTGTCCATGATAATACTATGCTCCATTTAGGACTGTGGCAAAAGAAAAACAGAAAACTGAAGAAGAAGTGAAAAAAGTTAAGCAGAGCATTGATTAACCTCAAGTTCAAATGCCTAGTCAGGAAGCCAAGGATGATCTTAGCATCAAGGAAGAAGAAAAGAGGGCTAGATGTCCTTGCAGAAGCATCAGAACATATGGATTAGAGGGAAATAACTCAATTTTGGTTGCATGAGGACATGCAACACCTTCACAGTGGGGGTATGTTGAGCCTCAAACCTGCACCTTCCTATACACCCTCTCAACCTTCCTTTTCCACTTATTGCATCCACCCAGCTGTTAAATCATTGCATTGTAGTTTAAAAAGAGCTCTTTACATGGTTTTCTGACTATGCTTATGACTGTTGTTTGGTTTAGTTTTTTTGTTCATGCAGCTGCAGAAACTTGTCAGTTTCCGCAGCCAGCACAGGTTTCCGCAGCCAGCACAGGATTCCACAGCTATTTTGTTAAAAGCTGTGCTACAGGTGTCCTATGAAGAAACGAGCCACATGGGCAAGCTCCAGGTGATGGATACATGGAACGTGTCCCTTCAAAGCAGCCAAATCATCCATGGAAGGTCACGGTCAACGAAGGTCAAAGGCAGAGCCAACTAAAGAGTTCAGCGGTGGCACGTCTCTGTTTTGAGCACGTGAATGTTACGTGGCATAGTCCTCAGCTCACGAAGACACCAGCACACCTGGAGATCACTTCTGTAACCGAAATCTAACAGCTACCACTCCAGAGATTTAATAAGACATGATGACAGTTACGCTAGATCTCGGCTGAAGGGATCTACGTGTCTTTGGCAACACAGTTAATAGCGTAGGAGTTAGTTAGCTAGTTTCAACATTTTGTCATTATAAATAACGCGTCGATGAACGTTGTAAAAGAGTTTTTCCTTGATATGTAAATTCTGAACTGTTGTGTTATCACCCCACTGTTTATACATGTTGCTGTTTTAATATATGAGAAGACTTTTCTGAGCTTATTCGTGTGATTACTTGTTGACCGGCTGAAGTGGCAGAGGGCCCCTACGCGCTGAAGCCTTGTAAAGTTTTCATTTGGTTTTATTATGTTCTTGTATCATTAGCTTGTACATAACCCACTGTTTGATGTTTCTTAACTCACTGTTGTTTATATTTTCACCTCTGTTTTCTTATAACTGTCAACTGATCAGTGCTTTTCTGCAGGTTTTCTTAGGCAGCCCGGGCAAATTTTCATCTTTTTGATAACTATTGACATATGAGATCATCTTGTCCTTTCTGCTAACTTTCATTTTCTAAAGTTTAATTTCAGCACTGTCTTTTTCAAGTAGTGATTTGCTTACTTATTTTTTTTGTTATTTAGATATCATACTGCTCATCAATTTATGGTTTCTTTCTATAGTGAAGTGACTCTATTAGCAAGAAATCATAATATTACTAACTGTAGTGTGATTTAGTTATCATATTGCTTAAACTTATTCATGATTGCTTCCCACAAGGTAGATTGAGCTGAAGGGTAAAGGATCAGAAGAGTTGAAGTAGTGTGATTAGTTTCCTTTCTGCAATTTAATTTCTTGCAATTTAGTTATCATATTGCTTAAACTTATTCATGGTTGCTTCCCACAAGGTAGATTGAGCTGAAGGGTAAAGGACCAGAAGAGTTAAAGTAGTGTGACTAGTTTCTTTTATGCAATTTCATTTCTTGCCATTTAGATAGCATATTGCTTGACTTATTCATGATTACTTCCCACAAGGTAGATTGAGCTGGAGGGTAAAGGATCTGAAGAGTTTAAGTAGTGTGAAATAGTTGCTTTGTTTTTGGTTTGCTTTAAGTTCAGATTTTACTTTCTTTTCATTCAGCAGCAAGGATACTCGGCCATTGTCATTAGTTCACTGTTTGATGCATTTACTTTCTCTTAAGAATTGATTTCAGTTTAGTTGTTTTGAAGCTTTCTTCTTGAGCACTTTCAAGTTTGAGAAAATCACTGTAGAAACCACCATCACCATCCATACTCCATACTTCACTTTCATTTTCGCCATCACACATTATGGAAAGATAAATCCAAAAACAAACTAAAAAAACTCAAAAACGACAAAAGATTAAGGAAATGGTTATCTAGTACATATAGTACACTTCACTTCGTCAATTTACGAACCCCGGATTGACATTTTAAATAGCAATTTAGATCACACTAAATTGACCAAACACTATGTCCCCAGCCATAGATCCATAATGTCTCATGACTAGAAGGTTCTATTCACTATGACAACTGAGTCCATTATTGAAATGTTACAGTTCCAGCCAGGGCCAAACCCAACCCCACTCTCAATTGGAGAGCTGTTGGACTAGTATCCCAAGCTAAGCCCATCAAGATTGGCCCTGTTGTTCCAAACCTTCATTGTAGAGGAAAAACACATCCCTAAGGACCCCCCTCCATATGTATCAGCTATTTTCTCTAAATGGGGCTAGTACATTGTAACCATGATACCATGTGTTTTGGGTTGCACTACAAGTGAATACATTGATGAACTTATTCTTACCTTCATGTCCATTTATACCCTAGGGCAGCCTCCTGCAACCACATATGACTTTGCTAAACTCATAGTTGATAGAATGCATGAGAAGTGTTCACAAGAATGGGCAATGGGAGAGTATTCAAATACTCCTCTATATTGTACCATTTATTTTTGTATTATTAGTCGGATAATTTTCCTTTTACTCTCCAGACATTTGACACCAGGGGCCAACCTAGATCTGTCATTTTTTGGACCCCACTTTTCCATGAGTTTGGATCACCATATGCATACTCAGACTTCATAAATTCTTTTGTGTATCCAATCATGACTATGCTCACTAGAAATCCTCCACCTAGGATAAGTCCAAAGATAAAAAGAGTCCTCCAACTTTCCAAGCAAACCAAAGTGGGTGATTGGTACCTTTACCAAAACCACACAGAAATAAGAATATATGGTTACCTGCTTGCACCATATAAGTTGCTACGATACCTCCCTATGAGGCTATTTTCCTTAGAATATTATAGACAAATCATCAATGCAGATGAAGTCAACTTTGTCACTACCAAGAAGAAGGCCTATTTCAAAATCAAAGACCAGTTAGGTCCCTTCATATACAATTCCAAAGAGGCATGGAATGATATCTCAGAATTTGCTTAATTGCACTCTGTTTTAACTGTTACGCATACTGAATGTTTTCTTCTCATATCTAAGTTAAGGAATTCTTAATTGCTCCTTAGTTTAGGTTGTTTTTGTATAATCTATAGCAAGGGATTCTTAATTTCCCTTTTTTTTCGATTACCATATGTTCCTTGTTTAAATCTCAGTCTGAGAATTCTTAATTGCTCTATCACCCTGATTAAAACCATTCCACCTCTCTGATCCAAAACTTGCACTTTACTCTACTAGTTTGCCCTATGGACATTCCATTTAATGAATTGATCCAGTTTTGTTGTCCATTTGTTGACTCCATAGCCCAATGGCCTAAAGCCGCCATTCTATCCATCTTTTCCAAGAATCCCACCACCCAACCTTCAATACAAATGAAAAACCCCCTAAGCATTTAGAACTAGCCTAAAATCCTAGCAAACAAAGCTAAATCATATAGAGAGAGCCCTCTCTAATCCATAGGTTGGCTAGAGCCTATGCTTAAAACATTGGTTTGTGGTTACGTCGGTCTTTTCCTTCTTCTGATAACTTCTAGGGAAAAATTATGAGTGATAACAAAGACCAAACTTGATGATTCCATCACTGTTGATTAATACACGTCCGCATTGCCGACCTGCATCGCGTAGTTCATCAAGCGAGCTGCGAAACCAACACTCCTAGAAAAATGTGAAGAGGCTATTGTTGTTGAGAAATACCGACGTGCAATCAGAGTCGTCAAGGATGACGAATCAGTAAAGGACTCCAAAGATGCAAGCAGGAAGTCCCAAGCGATGGCGAGAAAGGGTAGAGACAAGGAAGCAACTGATATTGAAACCCTCACTCGCCTCCTCAAGAAATTGACTATGGAAGTGCTCGAGCTAAAACAATGGAAAATGAACACATCTCCAGGCAGCCATCTGCCCAGGCAAAGACAAGCAAGCAACTCATCAGGAAGAAACCGCTTCACTCAAAAAACTGTGCAGAAATCTATGTTCTAGGTCAAACAGTGCACAAATCCTAAGTTATGTTCATTCCATGAAGAACATGACCTTGAGAACTCTTGTTCGAACTGGAAATGAGTCGCAAGCTCTGTATGCGGTCATACACTCGATGCGAAAAAACAATATGCAGGAGCAGTCAGAAGACACTGATGACGATGAAGAGGTTGCACCTAATGAACCATCAAGTTTTGGTCATGTGGTGAACGCGTATCAGTGCTTGCAAGCAATACCAAAGATGAATGCCAAGAAGTAGCCCAAGAATAAAAACTGATCATTACAATATCAGGAGTAAAGGGGCTCCCATTAAACTTGGGGAAGCACAAGAAAAGATGAGACTACTGAAGAGGAAGGTTGATCCACCGGCTACCCCAAAGCAGAAAACACAAAACAAGTATGGGAAGACAACGACGTACAAGAGTATGTCCATGAGAAACAAGCTACAAAACACTCCGCCAGATAACACGAACATCCATTTTAGCCCGAACACCTCAGTGAGTCTGGCATCTCTAGAATACAATATTGTAGATGACATGAAGGAAACTCGAGCGAACATCAATTTTTCAAGTTAGCTAAGATCCAGAGTTAGTGAGACATCCTGTTGCGTGCATTGGGACAAACAACAATAGATAAAACAACCTCTACCAGCAAGGGATCAAGCACACCTCCCGGATCACTTTATACTATTCTCAACACACTCTGGATGGAAGAAGCAAACTCAGGTTGCCCTCCATTCCTACTTTCATTTGAAGTTTTTAACTACAATGTTCACAACTTCTTGCTTGATTATGGCGTGCAATGCCGCTCTCCATTACTAAAAAGATCAATGCACAATGGAGTGAGACATCTACATGAATCATCTAACTTTATCAAACATCGGTACTAGCCATTGGTGAACTATGAGACATGATCATCCGACTATCTCATGATAGTTGAGTCCACCAATGCATCAACATAGTTGTTGTGGACATACCAGAAGCATACGATCTACTACTCAGCAGAGACTGGTCCAGCAAGGTAGATGGATATTTTGCTACAAACTGGTCTCACATGTGGCTTCCATACAAGGGAAAATACAACTAAATCCGGGTATTTCCCAAGAGGTATATGAAGAAAAATTTCACTCCTCTTAACGGCGTGAATGAACCATTGGCCTTCGCAGAACTAATGTTTGACAACTATAGCTTAGAAACAACATTGGGGTGTTATCCTGCATGACCAGCCCAAACCCCACCAAACACATAGTTTGAACTCCTTCCTTTCCCATTTGATGGTAATGAAACTTGTATAGTACATTGTACCAATAGTAGCAGTAGCAGTAGCAACAGTAGTAGCAACAGTACTAGCATGTTAAATGGTCTACGTACAGAGAAGATGTGGGACATGGATTTTGACAAATCAAAGACACATGATGGCTCAAGAACCGGGTATATCTATGTCACCCAAAACAACGGAAAATGCATGATTTAAAGCTGCTTGAAGTTCAAGTGCACAAACAACGTTGCTGAGTACGAAGCACTCATGTTGGGCTTGCAAAAGGCCATCAACCTCAACATGGTCGCATTCAAAGTGATACTGCACCCCGCGAATAGTGTTCATGTTTTCAAGGACACAACAGTTGATAGAGATGAGCACGAGCAACCCCTGGAAACTACAGATGATGGCAAGAAATTTAACCCCATCCCCAAGGGTGTGGTTTCTCTCAACAAGCTCTATGACTTGCAAAACTTTTTTCAAGGGCCAAAAAATAACAAAACCCACTGGTCCACCACTACAAATGAACAAAGCAACCTGGGAACCAATCACAATCTAAAGATAGTCAGTCTCGATAAAAACTACATACCATAGCAATGAAAAGATTTTGACCGCTTTATCAAACAGTATTGGGGTGTGTCCGCGTGGGTAGATGACAACCTAAGTACATATGACATGCGAATAATCCAACACGGGATTCCAGGTAAAGGAGGAGCCAAGCCATTGCAGCAAAAGCTAGGTAAAACATATATGTCATTTGAACTCCTTATACAAAAATAATTAACTAAGTTGTTGAATGTTTGGATTACTTACAAAGTTTGTCACCATACATGGGTTTCTAATTTAAGTTCTACACGTAAGAAATCCGGGGAAATCCACTCATGCATTGATTTAAGAAAATTGAACCATTCCTAGAATAAAAACAACTACCCCGTGCCATCAACAGAGCCTATGTTGCACGCAGTATCTGAAGCAGTAGTGTCATCTTCACTTAAAGGTCTTTCGGAATACCACCAGGTTCTAGCAGTGGAACCTGATAGTCTTATACCGGTCCACAAGATGGTTGGCCCACACACATACCATCTGCCATCACTTGACGGGAGGATTGAAAACCTTCCTGTCAATGGCCAAGATCTCAAGCATTACTTCTAGTAGGCCGGGTCGCGCCCCGTGCGATGTACATAGTCTGCTTGCTACTTGTTGTTTTCATTTGTTAGCTTTTCTTACTATCTTTCGTTTTACTTTGTTTGTTCTTATTACTATTTTTGTTTACTTTTGTTTTGTTTTCTTGATATATTACTATTTTTGTTTCCAGAAATAAGTGTTGCCAACCACTACGTTCTAGCTTTTGAATAGAGTATGTGGATGAAATTTGAAGAGACTTGTGACATTGCAACACTTGGCCAGTCTTGTGTCCATCTTCTCTATGCTTGATTATAACCTTTAGCCAATGAAGTCTAGATGGAAAATACGAACTATCTGCAAGGGAAGTTTTGGTCCAACCATGAACCTGTGTCCACACTAGTAAGCCCCATGCCTTCACTCAACCTTCTGCTCTGTGTGTTCAAGCTTAACCAACTACTAGAAACGGAGAAGGGGAAAATATAAACGAGAAAACCTATGTTAGAGGTCTTACATGCTTCTCTGAAGTAACAACCTCTTCTGCTCTCAATAAGTCAGGATCCCTCTTCTGCCCCAAAAATAAATAAGCGCCTATGCACAATCCTCTTGAAAAATAAAAAGGAGAAAGAAGAGAAAGGCTTCCTACATAGAGAGGTGAAGCAACTAACCAGGCTCGCTAGTAGTGGAGCAATGCATGTGTTCCTACGTGACTCCGACGGGGTACTGTTTAGGCTTGTTGGCGGCGGAGCAACACCAGAGATGAAAACATATACTTTGGAAATCTTCAACTCACGAGCTAAACTACCCTTCCTAAATTTGAAAGACTGTGATCAAGTTGAACCTTTGATTGTGTTTGACTGAGTTGGAAAAAGGTGAACCATGTATGTCCATGGGGCAAGTGGAGAAGCTGAAGTAACCTGCACAGCGATTCAATACTCCTCGAAAGACCAAGGCCCTGTGCTAACAATGACCCAAAATAGAGAAGCTAGAGTTCCACTAGTGTGTCGCTAAGTGTTGTAGCGGCTACAACCACCCTCCAAAATTTTGGCCTGCGCCTAATTTCGAAGCCTCCCTTGAGAGTTTCACTTGATGACTACACACACTCGGGTTCACTCCATGAGCTCGTGTGAGTCTTTGCATCCGCCCCAAGTTTTGCATGTTGATGTTAATGTCATGCTTGCGACCATGTTCTGGTCATGATCAAGGTCTTCACTTCGTGTGTACATGTTGTGTTCACTGTGAAAACATATGTCGCACTCACACACAGAGTCACATTCACTGTCGCACAAGCATCATCACGATCAACCAACGATCAATAAAAAATGTAGAACTTGTCACTTGCAACATCAGTAAGTCATATTAAACATGTGTGTCTAGATGGTTTGAGTCGTCTCATCGTCGAGTCATATAAGTGTGTGTTTTCAAGATCACATATGCATCTTTCACTCTCTCACACACTTAGTCATTTTGCTAAAGTTCTGATGACCGAACTCCCCTCTGATAGCCTAACCATCACCCCACTATCAAATCGATCAACTGTCACCCAAAACAATGCAAAAGCACCAAGCAAGTCATTTCAAGTTGCACTACCCACAAGCAAATTAATTTTCCTTCATGTTGGTCAACCAAAGAGTTTGACCTAGAAGCCACCCTGGAACTCACTTCCCTAAAAACTTGTGTAAGGATGCAGACCTTTCCCACTCCGCAGATTGAGAAAATTACGTAGACAGGCTGGAGAGATACCCAATGCCTGTCCCTATCTCTCTTATAAAATTGCGTAGTTTTTCCAGCCAGACCTCCCTACCTTCGACCAACTGCTCACCCAGAAAATTGCGCAATTTTCATAAGAAATCTCTCTATTGCCCAGCAGTCTGCTCAGCTCAAAAAATGCGGAGAGGTGATCAACAGGCCAGCCTACCAGCATTAGCATAGTTTTTCTCACCAGCAGCTCCCAGCAGAAGACTGCTAGTTCCCTCTAGGAATTGTGTGGTTTTTGCTGCCAAGATCTAGCAATTGGCTGCCAGTTCCCCTCAAAATTGCGCAGTTTTTGCTATTGGTGACCTAGCAGCGAACTGTCAGTTCCCTCCAAGAATTGTGCATTTTTTGCTGCCAGTGTCCCGGCAGCCAAGTGCCAGTTCCCTCTGGGAATTGCGCAATTTTTGCTTCCAAGCTCCCACTGCCCACTCGTTCCGAAAACTGCGCAAATTTTACCTGCCCAGCCTTTCTGTAGCCTGGACTGTTCCCCTCAAAAACTGTGCAGTTTTTTCCTCCAACTGAGTCATACCTCACAGATAGTCACTATTGATTCAGATTTCCCATCTTCATCACCTAGTGATTCTTGCAAAGTTTTCATCATTACTGCCTAGAGCCTCCATTCCGTCTCACAACCTTGTTGCCTCTCTTGGTCACCTGCATCCGAAATGATCATGTATCATGGTAGACTAGGAGGTTTTTGGATTTGATTTTGTCTCATCGTGAGTGACTAAAGAACAAGTACACAAACAAACATGGCATGACGATGAATGGGACGAACGAAGGGAGCACATGCAAAAGGAAAAGTTCACCAACAAATGAAAAAATGATGCATGAAAAGAGATTTGCTCGTGAACGGATGATCATGCAAAGATGTTTTCGCAGATGGACAGATGAGAAAACATGCAATATGTGCTCACATACGGACGAACAAACAAACATGCACCTTTCGCGAACAGATGAACCTATCAAGACTTCGAACATACAAGAAAGGAGCAATGTGCAAAAGCAACATCAAGTGAACCAACAACCATCGAAGACTCTGTGCACTTTGCCATGTGGAGGTGAAGATGTGACACAACATGAGGACATCCATCACCCAGCAACACTGCAGCTCGACATCCACACCAGTAGCAGCACGAATGTACCAGCACTATCATGTCAAGTCATGTTGGCCAAATCTCAATTGTGGGCCATACTGTCAATCAATGTAATGTAATGTGGAAGTCCAAGAGACCCACTTGTTGTACAAAGAGTCATGTAAAGTCAAAGAGTCATGGAAGTCAAATAGTCATGAGGGTAGTCGAATAGCCACAAGGGTCAATTTCACCCTTGGCTATAAATACCCCATCATTTGTACATGCAAAGAACTTTTTCAACTCAGCTGCTCCCACATAGCCAAGAGAGTCTGTAATCTTTTCTTTGAAGACTAATTAGTGGCTCCAACGCCCAGCCCATGGGGTTAGTGATGTATGGTGTATCGATGTGTCTTGGAACTTTCGCTTAATTCAGAAGGTTTCTAACAGGCCAGCACGTTATCACACATGTATTGTAATTGTTGTAAGAGTAATCTTGAACACTTGTAATTCATGTTTCTTTAACCTGTGTTTAACACTTGAACTCATTCACTTGTTGTAATACATAATCTTTTAATGAAAATGTGTTGTATATGTTGTTAACACTGTCTTGCCCGCGGTGTCTACCTCCCCAGACATTAGATAGACCTTTCACATAAAGCTTGCTATAACAACCGTTGCACTCACACGGACTCATCCGTTGAGTGTTGTACATGTTATCTTCCCTTGTGTGTTGTGACTGCCGCATCCGTGTGGACTGTTCCTTCGGAAGTTGTGCACGTCCTATTGTGTTGTGTGTTCCTAGCAGAGTTGGGGCTTCCTACCAACTGACTTGGGACTCACTCCCACCCTCTCCCTCTATAATGAAAAAACCATTGACACAAGTGACACGTACAATCACTAGGCATGTGAACCTCACTTCTCAAAGACAAAGAAGACCACTCTCCTGTGCTGACAAGAAAGAGTTTGGGCAAGTCTTTAAGATAATGGAAATCGGGCCATCATACCGGATGTGACCCCCACACCAAACAGTGTAAGGTCTAGTTGGCACTTCATACCGGGGTGCACGTGAGCCCCTGAATGTTGGCAGGTCCAACACTTTCAACACATCCATTAGTATATAATAAGGAATGTGTTATTGTTGGAATATCATATAGGAGATAAACATTGGTCTTCCAAGATACAAGAAATATAAAGATAAATAGCTATCTAATTTTGATAGAGATATTGGCAACTAGAGGAGGGGCTCTCATTCTCCTCCCAATCATAGGCTACTTTTAGCTACAATATTTCTCGCAAATAGCCACCCTAGAGCCATATTTTGAGCCTGATTAGGTGCTTAAGGAATGTTCCTCGAACCTCAACCATTCAACCAACCAGATAGGATTCAAAGGACTCCCCTATGACTCCACCTACATCCCTAGCAGGACCTTTCCAATCACTGCGAATCCTCCTCCTCAACAATCACCACTGTTCCTCCCTATTTATCAGTCATGCATACCAACATGCCTCCCACCAATGTATTCGCTATGTGTTCTTTGCCTACGTATTCCAAAAGTCCTTCCTTTTTTT
The DNA here is from genome assembly GCA_031772625.1 of Pinus tabuliformis. Taxonomy (NCBI): domain Eukaryota; kingdom Viridiplantae; phylum Streptophyta; class Pinopsida; order Pinales; family Pinaceae; genus Pinus; species Pinus tabuliformis. The sequence goes on along the minus strand of CM062811.1, from coordinate 440,167,780 downwards.
CTTTATGTTATTTGTGTGTCTGCACCACCTATAACACGATCTCCTAGTCTTTATTTTCTTCATTCATTGAGAGCACTGACTCTCATATCTCCCTCCTCTGTCTATCTGTCTATCTTTTTTCATGTTGAAATTCTTCTAGATCCATCCCATAGGGATTTTATTTATCAAGATATCAAACCAACATATGTGGCTCATCATCACGATGAATGTAAGATGAGAAAGATTGATCCAAATAGAAATCACATATCTAGCAAACCTATAGGAATAATGAGAAAAGAGTTGAGAAAGTAGAGAATTATTTTCTCATTATTCCTTTACGTTTTATATATATATGATTTCCAATTGGATCATTATTTATCATCTTACATTCATCATCATGATGAGCCACGTATGTTCGCTCAAAACGTCGATAAAGAAAAACCCTATGCGATGGATGATCTAGAGGAATTTCAAAAAAAATCATATCACAAAAGTCTCAAATCTCATATCATTTTTCATTCGAGGTCTCTCTTCTACCTCTTGTGGTTCCTCAATGTGTTGACCATGTCAGCGTCCTTCATGATGACATGGCTACCTCATCCTCTTTGCTCTTTGCTCAATGTCCATACACTAGCTTAATTAACTATGCACTTTTGTCCCCCAATAGAAGTGGCTCATCCTGTTGTACAGGTGCCCCATCTCCTTCCTTAATTACCTGTTCCAAATACCCCTTTCTTATAAAAGAAGCTAGATATATTCTTAAATACTCCTCTAAGTGTGGTGTTTCCCCAACCACTTCTCCACTCAAACTCAAAATTTGTGTCATCTCCTCAATCAATATTTTATTATATTTTCACATTATTTACATGAATAGAATTCATAATTATAAAATAATTACAAGATGGATTAGTGAAAGGGGTAGTCACAAGCCACAGCCCCTTAGAGGAACACCATCCTCAGTGTTCTGTTACTAAACACAGTTTAGCAGTGAGCTTTATAAATACAACTCATTTACAGTTTCTTTATATTCATAGTTACTAATCCAACAACTAAATGGGTATAACATCCCATTAAATCAACCATTTGGTGTTAAAAATTAATTAAAGTAACAATGAAATACACAAAATATTGTGAAAACACAAATACAGAAATGTATAAAACACGAGAGATAGAAATATATGTGGTTCAACCAATTTGGGCTACGTCCATGGAGAAACAGATAGTTCTTACCTTTATATCATCCAACAAAACGAAGCGATAAACCTACAACAGATCCACTGTAATTTGATTTTCACTCTCACACAATATCCTCTCTCTCTCTCGCTCAGAATAATCATACATATCCTCATTATAATTCCCTCATAGAAACCAAGGGTTTCCTTCTAGGGAAAAGAACCCTAAATTAACATAAATTATACCATCAGATCATTTGCCTAATGAACAACTCAAATGGACTATGAAATTACATTGTTTTACAAGGAATGTTTTCATCCATTTTTAGCTTCAAGGGCATTGCCCCCGAACTGTTACACAGTAATATGTCACTGGCCTCATATCCCCTGATCTCAGATAAAGTCATTCTCTGAGTGACATTTCCGCTGTGTCATACATCTAATAAATATGCCCACATCTTCCTACTCAGTCAAGAAGATTAAACAAGTGCTCTCTAATCCTGAAGATTGACCCTTTTACCCATGTTTCTACATCTTCGCAAGTAAACATCATTCTGCCTGCGACGATTCTCTGTAATGAACTATATCGTCGTGACGTCGTCGCAGGGGTACATCTATTTCCTATGATGGTCAAATTTTAGGGCTTGGCGCAAGTCTTCAAAATATTTCTTGCGATGATTGCTCTGAATACACTGCTTCCTTGCGATGTCGTCGCTGAGCCCTAGTGTATGACTTGTGATGATCCAGATATGGTGAATTAGTTCAAACTGAATGCTTCTGGGTGGTTCTAGAACTAGTTGTTAGGTCAAGGGAGTTCGCCTTTCCTCCTCTGGGATGGTGGTTCCACATTTTTTAAAACCTCCCTTGAGGATAAGCTCCCTCTCCCTCATTTTATGGAGGCTCCTCCTCTTATAAAAGCAGTCCCCATTGCTATGACCAGCTAGTTTTTGGTATTGAGAAAATTAGCTAGCTTTGGTGTGAGTTTGATAGTTTGCAGTGTGAATTGTTGATAGTTTAGAAATTGGTTGTGGATTGCCTTAGCTTTGTAATAGAGCTTGTGAGTGAGAGAGAGAGTTATCATCCATTTGGGAGACTTTTCGAGAGTGAATGCTTGAAGAAACATACTGGCTGGACCCTTCGAGAAGGCTTGCGATGTCAAGGCTTGGTTGTAAGCTTTGCTTTTATTCATTTTAATACAATCAATGATGATTTCCTAGGTCTTGTGTAAAATATACTTGATAGCTTATGGTTCCTTGACTCTGTAAGTAAGTAGATCATTGTTGGTATTATGTTACGTGTTCTGTTGTTCTCTTGTGTTGTTTCAAGTTAATCGCTCATCGAGGAGAAGGAAACGATAGCTGAAGCAGTGCAATGAAAACTCCATTGAACACTGGCTTGAGGTAGGCTCTTTCAACAATGATTGTTTAAGGAAATTAGTTGTTGTTTTGTCTTGTTGTGACTAGACCCACTCTAGGGCTAGAGGGGTTGCCTCTATCCGCGGAGGGAATGTTTCCTACATCACAAGTTGGCGACTCCGCTGGGGATGCAATAAGTGAAGCAACGGTGGAGTTTCTATAATCAATATCCAAGTGGGAGATTGTTTGGTATGGAGCCTGATTAGCTTCCTAATTATTTAGAGGTTTTTGTTTCATCCACGTTGGATCCTTATTCCTAATAGGGTAGCAAAGTCACCCATTTAATCATCGTCAGGCAGATCCAGGGGGTGACGAAGAATTTTATGAGCCCCCCCTAGCGGGGGTCTGGGGGCAATGCCCTTGAAGCTAAAAATAGATGAAAACATTCCTTGTAAAATATTGTAATTTCATAGTCAATCTGAGTCATTCATTAGGTGGATGATCTGATGGTAGAATTTATGTTAATTTAGGGTTCTTTTCCCTAGAAGGAAACCCTTGGTTTATATGAGGGAATTATAATGAGGATATGTATGATTATTCTGGGAATTATAATGACGATATGTGTGATGTAGGAAATGTTCCCTCTGCGAACAGAGGCAACCCATCTAGCCCTAGAGTGGGTCTAGTCACAGCAGGACAACCAAAGATTTTAAACTCGCCAAAATCGGCATCGTCACAGGAAACACGCATACCCCTACAATGATCCGAAAAATGTTGAAATAAAAGCAATTAAAACACAATGGAGAGGCGAGATGCTTACTTGGCAAAAGAATGGCGCGGAATTGATGACCATAGGTGTAGAAATCGACCTCCAAATTTGCTCAGGTACGTGTTGTTTGAAAATTTACCAAGGTTGAAAACTAAAAACAATGTAAAAATGTTTTTACCATAGCCCTTATATAGCCATTTTTTGAAATTTTAGGATTTTTAACTATAGGTATTGGGTTTTCCTATAGTTTATGGGTTTTCCTTATGGTTTTAGGGTTTTAACTTAGGTTTTTTCTAATATTTAACGTGTATCTTTGTTGAATAGGTTTTACGCTTTGGTTTGTATGCAGTAACAGGTGTGACGAATATGAGTTTGGTCGATGCATGCTTGGTACAGACCGCAAAATTTCCCGTGAGTCTTATTTAAGCTCTTTTTCGACTCGTAACACATGAAAAGATTGCCGAGTATTTTACCCTTTTTCACTCGTTAAAGCGAATAAAAATGGTAGGCTGCTTTCAGCTATTTTCCGACCATTTAAAAACAAAAAGATGGCCGAGATTTTATCATTTTGAGCTCATTTGTGGTTATGAAACGTCGTGTCTCCATTTAGTTTTCTACTTTTTCAGATCGGAAACACTAGTTACGAAAAGTACTCCTTGATCAAAATGGTCAAGCGGTTCTCTCGAGTATTGTTTTCTACCTTTTCGGGCTTGAGGGACACAAACTTACGAAAAGGGACCCCCCTGGAGTTTTCTTTTCTGTGTCTTTTTCAAACTCTCTAAACATGAAAAATACTTTGAGTTTTACCTATGTCGGACTCGTTAAACCTTGACGACATTGGACTCGTCACCATGATGAGACCCGAGCTTCTCCTCCCTAGGGCTCATTAAAATCTCACTAGGTTGGATTTGTCCGAAGGACGAACTTATATCGCAAGCATATGCTATCCCCTTCAAGCTTGTTTTTCAAAAATAATTGGGGTACTCGCCAACAATGGTGGGGGGAAATTTGGAAATCTTCCATTGGTTACCTACGGCAGCTAGTCACTCTTGAACATCGACACTTTTTCTTCTTGTCGGGTTTGGGATATCCTCACATCGTCATTAGCCTTCTGGGGTCTGGGTTTGTCATTTTTCCTCATTCCATTTGATCCTTGTTGTCTTTGTTAGACCTCCAATCCCTTGGTACCAAAGTGTTGCAGCATTCCGAAGTCATGTCGCCGATATGTTCATGAGTTTAATCCTTCTTCAGTTTGTGCCCTTACCTCCTCCTCTGATTCTTTGTTTCATCCATCTACATTTAGTTCCTTGTCTCGTGTCATTGATGTGGGAAACATTATGGCCCTCCTGCGATAGATCGCTTCCTGTTGACATCAACTCCTTATCCAGGAAGTTGATCTAGAGATTCCTTTCAGTACCTTGGAGCTTGCATGCCTTAATGGCAAGTTCTTCACACTCGACGATAGACTTGAATTATTGGTCTTTGATTGGGTGATTCCATGGGTGCTCGACTCCAAATCATTCTTCACACTTTGTGGATTGTACTAGTAGTACCTTGAGAACCATTAACATTACTGGTGGTCTCTCTCGCACTTGTTAATGGTTTACATCATTGGCCGGTAATCAAGTGATTTTCTAGTATGCTCAACTTCAGCACATCTATTCGCATATTAGAGATTGTACTATGATCGGTTGGGATTCAAGACCCCAGACTAAGATTACATAAGTTTAGGTTGCGTGGATTGGTTCGTGATTGCACACATGACTCTTTGATTGGATGGCTGCGACCATACCTAAGTCTTTCTAGATGGTTGCGACCATACCTCTATTTTTCTATGGTCTTATCAACTGGATGGCTACGTCCATACCACAGACCACGTCTATTTGTCTTATGAATGACTGTGCCCATGCCTAGACTACATGTATTTCACTGTCAGAGATATCAGTTGTACTTGCACCTACAGGTTTTTAGCGATGGTGTTCTGGTTCAGTTATGATTTCGTAAAGCATTTCACCCCTCCCACTCTCTCAGCCTTCATGCTTTAGGGGGCATCTGTTACACAGTAATTTGTCACTGGCCTCGTATCCCCTGATCTTGGATAAAGTCAGTCTCTGAGCGACATTTCCGCTGTTTCATACACCTAATAAATATGTCCACTTTCTCCTACTCATTCAAGAAGATTAAACAAGTGCTCTCTAATCCTAAGGATTAACCCTTTTACCCATGTTTCTACATCGTTGCAAGTAAACATCATTCTACATGTGACAATTCTCTGTAATGAACTATACTGTCTTGACGTCGTCGCAGGGGTACATCTGTTTCTTTCAACAGTCAAATTTTAGTGCTCGGCGCAAGTCTTCAAAATATTTCTTGCGACGATTGCTCTGAATACACTGCTTCCTTGCGACATCGTCACTGAGCCCTATTGTATGACTTGTGACGATCCAGATATAGTGAATTAGTTTGAACTGAATGCTTCTGGGTGGTTCTAGAACTGGTTGTTGGGTCAAGGGAGTTCACCTTTCCTCCTCTGGGATGGTGGTTCCACCTTTTGAGAAACCTCCCTTGAGGATAAGCTCCCTCTCCCTCATTTTATGGAGGCTCCTCCTCTTATAAAAGCAGTCCTCATTGCTATGATCAACTAGTTTTTGGTATTGAGCAAATTGGCTAGCTTTGGTGTGAGTTTGATAGTTTGCAGTGTGAATTGCTAATAGTTTAGCAATTGGTTGTGGATTGCCTTAGCTTTGTAATAGAGCTTGTGAGTGAGAGAGAGAGTTATCATCCATTTGGGAGACCCTTTCGAGAGTGAATTCTTGAAGAAACATACCGGCTGGACCCTTCGAGAAGGCTTGTGACATCAAGGCTTGGTTATAAGCTTTGCTTTTATTCATTTTAATACAATCAATGATGATTTCCTATGTCTTGTGTAAAATATACTTGATAGTTTATGTTTCCTTGACTCTGTAAGTAAGTAGATCATTGTTGGTATTCTGTTACATGTTCTGTTGTTCTCTTGTGTTGTTTCAGGTTAATCGCTCATCGAGGAGAAGGAAACGATAGCTGAAGTGATGCAACGAAAACTCCATCAAACACCGGTTTGAGGTAGGCTCTTTCAACAATGACTGTTTAAGGAAATTAGTTGTTGTTTTGTCTTGCTGTGACTAGACCCACTCTAGGTCTAGAGGGGTTTCCTCTGTCCGTAGAGGGAACATTTCCTACATCACACATATCCTCATTATAATTCCCAGAATAATCATACATATCCTCATTATAATTCCCTCATATAAACCAAGGGTTTCCTTCTAGGGAAAAGAACCCTAAATTAACATAAATTCTACCATCAAATCATCCACCTAATGAACGACTCAGATTGACTATGAAATTACAACATTTTACAAGGAATGTTTTCATCTATTTTTAGCTTCAAGGGCGTTTCCCTCGAACCCCCACCAAGGGGGGCTCATAAAATTCTTCGTCGCTCCCTGGATTTTCCCGATGACGATTAAATGGGTGACTTTGCTACCCTATTAGGAATAAGGATCCAACGTGGTTGAAACAAAAACCTCTGAATAATCAGGAAGCTAATCAGGCTCCATACCAAACAATCTCCCACTTGGATATTGATTATAGAAACTCCACCTTGCTTCACTTGTTGGAAAATGCTTCCTCTTTGGACCTGGTTGTTTCTCATATTTATCATCATACTTGAATATCAATTGAAACTGAGTAGGATCTCAGTTTCTCCCTGGTTACAACTTTTGTTAACATATCTATAGGATTTTTTCTAGTGTGTATCTTTTCCATCTTAAACTATCCATCTTCCAACATTGACTATATGGAATGGTACTTTACATGTATATGTTGAGTTCTAGAATGAAATATTGAGCTCTTTACAAGATGAATGACACTTTGGTTGTCACTATATAACCTGCCCATCTCTCGCTTCTCGCCCAATTCATCCATAGTTCTTTGTAACCAAATCATTTCTTTACTAGCCTCTGTAGCAACAACATATATTGCTTCAATTGTTGAAAGTGTAACAATGTTTTGCAATCATGAAACCCAACTAATAGTAGTTCTACCTTTAGTAAGCACATACCCTATGGTGCTCTGGCTATTATCTCTATCACCTTCCATATCTGCATCAAGATATCCTTGTAGAGAAACTTTTGAACCACCAAAGCATAATGTTTGAATTGTGGTACCTATCAAATACCTGAGAATCCACTTTACTTCCATCCAATGCTCTTTTCCTGGATTTTACATATACCTACTTACAAATCCCACTACATGTGCAATATCAGGCCTTGCAAAGACTATTGCATACATAAAGCTAATAACTACTATGCATATGGAACTTTATAAATATAATAAGTCTCTTCCTGAGTCTTGGGACACATCTCCTTAGTTTGAAATGGCTAGCCAAAGGCGTACTAACTGGTTTTACATTCTGGATGTTAAATTGTTCCTCATTCTAAGACCACATTAATTTGTGATTTTTCCTATCTCTAGTTATTCTCATATCAAGGATTTGTTTTGCAGCACCCAAATACTTCATTGAAAATGAATTGGCCAATTTTCCTTTGAGCACATTTATTTCCTACATGTTAGACCCTGCAAAAAGCATGTCATCTACATACAATAACAATATAATAAAGCTTCATTAATTTTTATATTCCACTGCCTTGAAGATTGTTTTAGGCCATACAAGCTCTTCTTCAACCTGCACATTAATTTCTCCTTCCCTTTTATGTCATAACCTTGTGGATGTTGGGTGTGTGTTATATTCTTTCCACGACTAGCCCCACACGCAAACCTGGGGGCGGCCAACTCCCCCTTCATTGCGCTAGGCACAGTGGGGGTGGTAGGCCCCCTATCGGAGGGGTTTGAGGGGGCGGTAGCCCCCCTCTACAGGGTCCAAGGAAATGCCCCAGGAATTTTTTTTTGAGCCTATATTAGGTGGGCAGACCTACCTATGGTTTTGTGCATGGATTTTGCATATGGTTTTGGGCATGATGGTTTTGTTCCAATTGTATTTTGTATATCCAGTCAAAGGAAATACGGTTATGTTTTAATCCAAGGTTAATTGATTGGGGTTTGTGGATGCTTCAACATGTATATATATGTATTGTAACACTGGAAGGAATATAAAGAAAAATCAATCTGGTGGTCTCAGTTTTGGGATCCAGGGGAAAATATATGTGTATATATGTTTTTGTTTTATGTTTTATGCTCTCACCATTGTTTATTTTTATATTTTTAGAATTCATATGCAAGTCATTTCTATACAGGGTTAATAGATACATTTGGTATTAGATTTGTTTCATCTTCAAGGGGATGCCTTTGCTGCTGAGGGGTTTTGCTTGGGCCCGTGGTAGACCCAGTTCAATGGGAGATCTGTGGGATCGATTCTTGCAGTGAAAGAACATGGTGAGTAGTAGAAATATAGAGATCGAGAAATTTGATGGTCAGAGTTTTGAGTTGTGGAAACTCAAGATGGATGATTTTCTAGTGGATAAAGATTATTGGATCATGGTAGATCCAAGCACTAAACCAACAACAATGTCTGATGAAGACTAGAAGATGTTGGATCAGAAAGAAAAGAGCACAATACAGTTGTGTATCTCAGATACAGTATTGTTGAATGTATCAGGAGAAGTTTCAGTGAAGGCTTTGTGGGACAAGTTCGAGACTTTGTACCAATCTAAGTCTTTGGTGAATAAATTATTCCTACGAAAAATGATGTATAACCTGAGGGTGAAGGATGGAGACTTGGTGACAAATCATATGAATTCCTTTAATACTGTGGTAAGCTAGTTTTTATATGTTGATATTAAAATTTCAGATGAAGCTAAGTGCATCAGTTTGTTGTGTTTTCTACTAGATTCGTGGGATAGCTTGGTTATTGCAATAGGTTGCAATACAACTACCTCATAGTTTGATGAAATAGTATCATCCTTGCTGTCAGAGGAGATGAGATGGAAAAATATGGAGGTCTAGAATGGTGATACCTTGTCTATACGAGGACAATACTAGAACAGAAACAAAAATAACTCCTCAAGTGGGAGATCTAAATTTCCAGGAAAACATGTAAAGGTGTGCTGGAAATGCGAAAAGGAATGGCACTTCAAAAAGGACTATAGATCTAAATCTCTTGAGAAAGGAAATGGATCTAATGATTCTCCTTCTATAGAGGTGAAATCACCTCAGATGAAGGTGGGGATGTGTACTTGGTTTCTTCTTCATGTACACATGTAGATCATGAGGCATGGTTGATTGACTCAAGTGCATCCTTTCACTTCACTCCCCACAGGGAGTGGTTCTGTGAGTATGATAAATATGATGGTGGTGATGTCTTCTTAGGAGATGACAGGAAGGCTAGAATCATCAGACATGGAAAGTTCAAGCTGAAGTTGCAAGATGGAAGGATTAGAACACTTCCATGTGTTCTGCATATTCCTGCATTGGATAGAAATCTGATTTCTATAAGCAAGATGGATGATGCAGGTGTAAAAATAATGTTCAAGAAAGATACATGCAAGATGGTTGGGGAGCACTGGCATTAATGCGAGGAGTTTGGATTGGAACTTTGTATAAGCTTCTGGGTAACACTGTTATTGATGGGTGCAACAGTTTTTTGGTTCCTGAAAGTGGAGTAGAAAATATAGAGGTCTTTGGAGAAAATACCATGCTATGGCATCAAAGGCTTTGACATATTGGATAGAAGGGGCTTCAAATACTTCATGGTAATGGTATGGTAGAAGGTATATCTAATTTCTCTCTGGATTTCAATTTCTGTGAACATTGTGTATATGGGAAGAAAAATCGAGTGAGATTCCCCTCTAGTACAAAGAGGGCAAAAGGGATATTAGAACTTGTGCATAGTGATGTGTTTGGACCTATGTGAGTTCCATCACTGGGTAAGTCTATGTACTATGTATCATTTATAGATGAATTCTTAAGGAATACATGGATATATTTCCTGAGGAAGAAATCTGAAGTCTTTGACGGGTTTAAAGAATTTAAGGCTCTAGTGGAAAACCAGACAGAGAAGAAGATAAAGGTGTTGAGGATAGTGTTGTATCTCCTAGAGACAACCTTGGATTGCTTCAAGACTATTTCCTGGGCACATCTAAAATGGTGTGTCTCAAATGATTTACAGGATATTGGAGACAACACTTATGATCTATAGATACATATGTACATAGGAAATAGATTGGTTCATTAATCCAAAAGAAATAAAATATATATTTCTAGTACTTCTTCATAGGTTCAGATCTCATAAAATAAGCATAAAAATAGCAGAGGCTGAGAGCTTCAAGGTCTTACAGCTAATAATCTTTTGTAGAGTGTTGAGAGAGAAAAAGAGAGAAGAGTAACTCATCACATAGAGCATAAGGCTTCAAGAATTCTATATTTAACACACAAAGCTTAAGAAATTAAGGATTTCTATGCTTATTTGGGCTACAAGAAGAAATATTGAATCAAGGGGGAGTTGAGAGCTATGATTCATGTGCTGCATATTTAAATATCTAATCTCAATATTCCTCACAGGCATATACATAAAAAATGTTCAGACAAATGAATCTGTGAAACAGTTACAGGCATTTGCATTAACACATAGCTATTAATGAATCTATAAAGGAGCTTGAAACACATCTAGTAAAAATAATTACATGAATTCTGGGAAGAAGCATGGAAATAAAAAATGAGTTAAACAAAGGGGAACACATACTGTAATCCTTTAAAGAGGGAATCACCATTGTTTCTTTGATATTCTAAAAAGAATTGTATTACGAAGGAGATACGGTCTGAAAATATAACATGCAATGTTTTCTCTTAGAATTTCTGAACCTGAACTATGTCTTGCTTTACTCTATTTATCAGAGGGGAGCAAGAAGCTACATTACAACAAAAATATCTATCCCTAGACTCAGCTGTCAAGTTGACTAGATATATTAGTCCTTAATGGCTCTGTGGCCCAAAAAGATATTACAGAAATGAATGCCTCATTGGAAGGAAGGCATGTTATAGGACAAAACTAAGTAAATAACCAGATAGAAAAATAAATGAAATTCTTTGTGCCCATCCTGTGATCGCATCAGCCTCAGGCTGTAATTTGTTCATGGTATGGCCACTTGTGCTTCTCAATTGCCTCTGTTGCTTCTGCCTTTACTGCTGACATGCCTTGTTCTGTGAAGTGGGGGTTGGGTCAACTAAAAGTGCTTGCCTTTGCAGTCCTTTGTTGTGTAGAGAGACAAGGCACCATAATGAACCATTAATCCTCCTGAACCCCATGTACTACTCCATCGCTGCACCATGCTTCCTTAAAGTATCCTAGCTTCCGACCCATCCGCCCATTAAACCTCTGTACTACACCACCAGTGCCTTGACATGGTGGGTTATTTTCATTCCATGGAAACAACACAATCACGCGGGCATGGGATTTTTCCTCTAAAACAAGTGAAAACAGGCATTTTTTGGATTTCCCCTTGAGCCCCCCTTATCGCAGCCCTTCATGTGCCTTTCCTCATATGACCAGGAGCTAGGACCAGGTGCTGAGCCCTTAAGTGCTAAGGCCCTTAAACCTGTGTCTCGATTTCTTTTCCTTTGTTATTGATTCCTCCCACATATTGGCGCTTCAACGTTGTTTTACCCTGCTCTATGGTTTTCCCTTGGTGTGGGCCAATAGTCCAGACGCAAGGTCCCTATAGACCCTGCCTTAATATTTTATTGCATTCAAGGGGAGTGCCCATATAACGCAATTACATGATGGAGGAGAAGGCCCCTTACCCTTTTCTTTGGAATGGGCCGACAATCAAGACACGAGGTCTATATAGACCCGGCCCTAACACTTTATCACATCCGGAAGGGAAGTCCTGCATATCACAATCGCACTATGCCATTTTCTTAAGCTTTTTTCCTTTAACTACTGGGATCATCGGTCCCAAGGTGACATCATCATTGCCATGTGTTACCCTATGAGTGGTGACATGTGGCACCCCAAAATGTCCACATGTCACCCATGAAAACACTGAAACCGGGTGACACATGTCCTCTACCATATCATCAACTACACTGCCACATCACTGCTGATGTCAACTACCCTGTCAGCTCAGAAGGAAAATTAGAGGTTGCCACATGGCCCCTTGGAGGAGAGAGAAAAGGGCATGCCTGGCCCTGTTTTGCAAGCATTTCCTTTGTATTTTAAAATCAGCACCTCCCTTGCAATTTGGCTCTATATCACAATATCGGTGCCCCGCAAGGTTTTGGAGTTTACTGTGACTATGGGACTGTGGGGTCACTAAGATGTGGGATGGAGGACCTGCGGTTAGTGTGACACATGGCCCCTCAGAGGAGAGACAAAGGGCATCCGCCCATCCCTATTTTGTCTGCCTCTCCTGTGTTAGACCTTTTCGACCCTCCTCGACAATTTCTCATTTCATCGCAAGATTGATGATTTTAAACAATTTATGACTACAACCTCTACCGAGTGTCGATGCCATGTGGAAGAGAGAGAAAGGGATGGCTCAACCCTCATTTTCTTAGCCTTTTCCTTTGTAAACTATTTTCTCAACCCCTCAGCGATGTTACACAAAAAGTGCAAATCGGTGGTTTGCAGGTCTTTAAAGTTTTTAGAACCCACCAATATGCCGAACTGCGAGACTGGTGTGATACAGATCACTAGGATGCGGGATTGCGGCATGTGGAGGAGAGAGCAAAGGGGAGCCCAACCCCTATTTTCCCATGATTTTCCTTGTTAAAACTTTCCAGCCCCTCCCCGGCGGTGCAACATAATATTGCAGTATTAGCCCCCCTGCATGTTTTGGAGTATGCTGTAATTGATGGACTGTTGGGACTATAATACATTGATTATGTGATAAAAGTTGTGCCCAGACCCACCGACTGCCAATATATGATATCGGTGATCGGTGGATTGTTTTTCCTTATAGAATTAGTGCTCCTAACTTGCATAGACTCGTCGACGCTGATATGTGATTGCGATCGGCGCTCCAGAACTCCAACTGCGATTTTCCTCCACACTTAGTCATTTTCTGGGTTTGCTTGGCTTTTCCAAGGTAGACTTCAAAATGCCTTAATTTCTTCTCCCATTTTCAGACTTCCACATACTGTTGGAAAGCTCTTTGTTATGAAACCAGCTCACAAAAAGATAGAAAAGATAGATAAACGCCTTAAAATTCAGCCTCTTCGAGGGAGCAACCTCCTTTACATTACATAAATGAACAATTCTTGGATGATACAAATGAAAAGACCTCCTTTCTATATATAGGAGTCTAAGGGGTCATAATATAATCAGAGCAGACATAACAATAATAATGTAAGGGAACAATAATAACAATAGTGGGCTTCTATGGGGCACAATAGTAACAATATGGGCACTACATGGGTACATCAATATAATAAGGGGGTTGTACTAATAACAATAAAGGGTTACACTAGTAGTATAGGGGCCTAACATGCCCCTCTCTTTCAAAAAGTGTTGTCCTCAATGGTTGAGTAGTTCTTGATGATTTTGTATAAAATTCTTGTCCTCCCATGTGGAATCTTCAGCGAGTAAGTTCTTCCACTTGATAAGATACTCTGAAATTGATCGATTTCGTAGCTTTCGGGTTCTTGTTTCTGTGAATGCCCCAGGTTCCAATATGATTTTTCCTTCCTCTTCAATTTCTGGCAATATTGTTTGAATTGGGATCTTTTGCAACTTTTGAATAAAGTGGCCATACTTATTCGTCCTTCTTCCATTCATCCCTTGCTTCATTTATCCAATCTGGTTGGATAATAGAAATAGCATAAAACAATGCTTCCACATCCTCATCCTTTCTTGAGAGTGCATCTGCAACAGAATTTTGCTTCCATTTTCTATAGATGATGTCAAAGTCATAACCCAACATATTTGTGACACATTTTTTTTGTTCTTCTAAAGATAATAGTTGTTCTAAAAATTATTTAAGACTATCATGATCCATTTTTACCTTGAAGTGTCTTCCCATTCGGTAAGGTCGCCATTTCTTAAGTGCATGTAGTATTGCCAACATTTGCTTCTCATAAATAGCTTGCGTGAGATGTAGCAGTAAAAATACCCAATCACCTACATCAAAACATTTTTCACTATGATGTTGATCTACCTGTTGTTTCATTCAATTTTGCACCAAAACGGCGTTATCCTTTAAAGGTTGGAGAACTTGTTGTTGATGCTCAATGTGATCTTTCACTACTTGAACCTTTTTCTTCTTGATATGTCATTCTATCTTTAGAGTTTGAGGAGTGGTAATTTCTTCTAAACCTTTACAAGATATGGTCAGATTCATTTCTTGATGCTCGATGTGATCTTTCACTTCTTGAACATTTTTCTTCTTGATATGTCCTTCTATCTTGATAGTATGAGGAGTGGTAATTCTGACCAATGAATTACAAGATATGGTTGGATTCATTTCTTCTTTCTCGATGTGATCTTTCACTTCTTGCACCTTTTTCTTCTTGATATGTCCTTCTATCTTGAGAGTTTGAGGAGTGGTAATTCTTGCCAATTCTTTACAAGATATGGTCTGATTCATTTCTTCTTTCTCTGGGGTTGGGTCCTGGTGTATATCCTCTTCTTTTGATGTTTCTTGATCCTTTTCTTCCTCCTCTTCATACTTTATATAAAATAATTTCTTCTCAGCACACTTATGACCTTTAGTGCATTTGCTATCACAATTGTAACAAAGCCCTTTTTCTCTTTTTTCTTCCAATTGTTGTGGTGTAACCCTTGTAGGTTGTGGAAGGCTAGGAGAAACAACACTTCCATCTTTATAGTTGTGAGGGGTAGACTTCCTTGTTGCCATAATTTTACTTTCCACTATGTAACAAATCCCTTTTACTCTTTTCAATTGTTGTGGTGTTGCTCTAAAGAAGGTGTTGCTCTTTGTATCCTCATAATGTGCTATCATTTCCTCCGTGAAAATTGACCATGTAACAAGTTGTTTACGAGAACAAAGCCCTTTATACCATAAAAATTGATCTGGTTCTAAATATGAAGATGCAATACATACCTTTTGTAACAGTGGTACACCATGTAGATCAAAATATTGTTCCATCTGAAGTATCCAATTTACTGGATCCTTACCATCAAACTTCCTCATATCGCCTTTTCTTGATTTTAGGAGCTCGATCTTGAAATGACTATAACTTTGTAATTTTGATTCTTCCAGTTCTGAAATTGTGACCTGCAGTAGCCCTCTGCATCCTCTTTCCAATGCCACCAGCCTTATCAAATTTAGATTCTCCAAGAAAGAGTTATGAACAATCTCCTAAGGTGACCTGATTATATACCTTTTCAGAAGATCGAACTTGTATGAAGTGCCACGTGTCACTATGTTAACCTTAGGATCTGAAAATATACACAGGAAACTATAGTCTGTTCTCTTTCTATCACTTCTTACAAAATTTCAAGTTGATGCTCAAAACAAAAGTTATGACGATTTTCCCCAGGTCACCTGTTTGGAATATAAATTATTCAGGAGTCTGCAAAAAAGACCAACTTCCTCAGATCATATCTCGGCAAATATAGTGCGAAAAGCTTTGAAATTCAGACTCGAGTTTTGGTGTGATTTTGTCTCCAATGGGTTTTTTTGTTCGCTTCTGAAATGTCGCAAAAACAAAGTTATAGCGAAAATTCCACGATGACTAATTTGGAGCAATGAAACCCTAGAATCCAAAGCTCTGATATCAAATATTATGAAACCAGCTCATAAAAAGATAGAAAAGATAGATCAATGCCTTAGAACTCAGCCTATTTGAGGGGGTAACCTCCTTTACATTACACAAATGAACAATTCTTGGATGATACAAATGACAAGACCTCCTTTCTATATATAGGAGTCTAAGGGGTCATAATATAATCAGAGCCAACATAACAATAATAATGTAAGGGCACAATAATAACAATAGTGGGATTCTATGGGGCACAATAATAACAATATGGGGACTACATGGGTACAACAATATAATAAGGGGGTTGTACTAATAACAATACGAGGTTACACTAGTAGTATAGGGGCCTAACACTCTTTTTGAGCACTACACAATGGACACGGTGTGATCTAGCTCTCATAGATTATGTGGCCTAAGAAATAAGCTCAAAACTTCACTTCTCATGGGAAATATTGGCCAATTGAAACCCACAATGTAGTGAGTGACAATAGATAGATAAAGGTGGAGAGTTCTACAAGAAGGAATTTGAAGAGTTCTGTAAGAATTGTGGTATGGCACGACATAAGACTACTCCACACACACCTCAACAAAATAGAGTTTCAGAAAGAATGAACATGGCGTTGATGGAAAATGCAAGAAGCATGTTGAGTGGTGATGGGTTAGGACAAGAATTTTGGGTAGAGGCAGTAGAGACTGCATGTTACCTAGTTAATAGATCACCTTCATTAGCATTGGATGATAAGTCTACACATGAGGTATGGACTGGTAAGAAACCCTCTCTTTCACATCTGAGGGTATTTGGTTGTGATTTATATGTACATGTTCCAAAGGAGAAAATAACCAAGTTGGATAGTAAATCTGAAAGGTGCATCTTTATTGGGTATAAGGATGGTTTAAAAGGTCATCAGATTTGGAACCTAGAAATAAGGAAGGTCATGTACAACTGAGATATGGTGTTTTGAGAGGTGAAATATGTTATTAAACATGAAGTCCTACCAAAAGAGCCTGATAATATAGAGTTTGAGCTAAAGGAGGAAGAATCAGACTCTATAGCAAAAGAGGAATCATAAAATGAAGAGCCACAAAATCCAACTGTGAGAAGATCAGTTTGAGAAAGAAGGTAGCCAGAAAGATATAGTCCATCTACTTTCTGTTCAAAATTTTCTTTATCTATTACTGATGATGATCCTAGAACTGTCAGGGAGGTAATAGATTCAGAGGATGGAAAAGTCTGGAAAGATTCCATGGTTGATGAAATGGCATCTTTGGACAAAAATGAGGCTTTGGATCTAGTGGAGTTGGCAGCTGGAAGGAAACCCATTGGAAGAAAATGGGTTTTTAAGAAGAAGATGAATGTAGAAGGCAAGGTGGAGAAATACAAAGCTCGGTTGGTAGAAAAAGGTTATTCCCAGGTGTCGGGAATTGATTTTGGTAATATTTTTTCTCTTGTTGCCAAGGTAGCTTCTATTAGATTACTTTTATCTATTGTTGCTACTTTTTATTTTTAGGTAGAACATATGGATGTGAAGACAATATTTCTTCATGGGGATCAGGAAGAAGAGATATACATGAAGCAACCTAAAGGCTTTGCAGTGAAGGGTAAGAAAGAACAAGTATGCAGGTTAAAAAGTCATTGTATGGGTTAAAACAGACACCAAGGATGTAGTATTACAAATTTGATACATTTATATGGGGACTTGGCTTCACAAGAAGCAAAGCATATCACTATGTGTATTTCAAATTAATTGGGGACCATGTTATTTATTTGGTCTTGTGTGTCGATGATATGTTGTTGATTAGAAATAAAAAAGAAATTGTCTAGGATTTAATGACCCAATTGTCCTCCAAATTCTACATGAAAGATCTTGGTGCTGCAACCTTTATTTTCGGAATGGAAATTAAAAAAGATTGGGGAAAGAGGAAGCTCTAGTTAAATGAGAGGAAGCATGTCAATACAATACTGCAGAGGTTTAATATGCAGGATAGTAAACTGGTGAATGATCCTATTCCTATAGGTGTAAAGATATATGTTGAACAATGTCCCAAGACACAAGAAGAGGAAAATGACATGTCCTGTGTTCCATACACAAGTGTAGTTGATGGACTAATGTATGCAATGACATGTACTAAACAAGACATTACACATGTAGTGGGAGTATTGAGCAGGTTTATGTCAAAACCAAGGAAGGAGCATTGTATAGCAGTGAAGCAGGTTTATGTCAAAACCAAGGAAGGAGCATTGTATAGCAGTGAAGCAGGTTTTCTGGTATTTGCATGGCACTAGTGATTATGGTATGTGCTACCAAGGAAGACCAAGATTGAACAAATTTTTGGACATCCGTGGCATTTTTGATGCAGACTGGGTTGGAGATATGGATCAGAGAATATCTACAAGTGGGTATGTGTTTAACCTATTTGGAGGTGCAGTCACTTGGATGAGTAAGAGACAGTCTGTAGTGGAACTTTCAACTATACAGGTAGAATACATGGTAGCCACTCATGCAAGCAAGGAAGCAATTTTTTTTGTAGAGATAGTGTTCAAGTACGGTTTTAGTAAAATGAGCTATAAGGATAAACTATGACAACCAAAGTGCAATTTTCTTGGCAACGAAACTTGCTTATCATTTAGAGACAAAGCACATTGATGTTCAGTATCACTTTGTAAGGGATATGGTTGAGGATAAAAAGGTGTTGTTGGTAAAGGTGGACACTTTGAAGAATACTGCAGATGCATTGACAAAGTCTATGAACACTGAGAAGTTCTCTTGGTGTAGAGAAACAATGGGCATTGAAGGGTTGGACCAATGGCTAAGCTCTCCTATGGCCCTTTGTGGAAAGAAAACAACAATTAGGAGAATTTTGGGTTTACGTTATATTATTTCCATGACTAGCCCCACAAGTGAAGCGGGGAGGTGGGCATATCCCCTTTCATTGCAGAGGGGGGGTCACAGAGGGGGTGGCAGCCCCCCCCCCCCTCCCGATTCAAGGGTTTGACGGGGATGGTAGCCCCCCTCTACAGGGTCCGAGGCAACGCCCCTAGAATTTTTTTTTTTGGACCCTATATTAGGTGGGTGGACATACCTATGGTTTTGTGCATGGATTTCACACATGGTTTTGGGCATGATGGTTTTCTTCCCATGGTATTTTGTAGATCCGGTCAAGGGAACTACGGTTATGTTCTAATGTAGGGTTAATGGATTGTTGTTTATGGATGCTTCAACATATATAGATATAGATATATATATATATATATATATATATATATATATATATATATACATATATATATATATATATATATATATATATATATATATATATATATATATTGTAACATTAAAAGGAATATAATGAAAAATCAATCTGGTAGTCCCGGTTTTGGGATCTAGGGGGGAATATTTGTGTATATCTATTTTATGTTTTATTCTCTCGCCATTGTTTATTTTTCTGTTTTTAGAATTCGTATGCAGGTAATTTTTGTATAGGGTTAAAACCTACAGTGGATGTTGTATATAGATCTCTTCCTCCAAATCCCCATGGAAAAATGTTGTCTTTACATCTAACTACTTAAGATGAAAATCTTCTGCTTCCGCAATACTTAAAATTGTTCTGATTGAAGTCATTTTAACAACACGAGAAAATATTTCATCAAAGTCTATACCTTTCTTCTATGCAAACGCATTCACAAGAAGTTTATCCTTGTACCTCTATTTACCTCCTTCTTCTTTATTTAACATGTAAACCCACTTATTCTTCAATGTTGTTTTACTTGCAAGCTCCCACTTCTTCTTGGTTTCTACCTAGATTGCTTCTTCATATCTTTCTGGTTCACCAGAATCAATCAACAATACATAATATAATGAATGATAGTATCGTTAAGGGGGTCTACTTATCTTGGTAGATCTTCTAACACAACTTTCAGGTGTTTGAGGTCCCTGTTTCTGTTGTGATTGTTGTTTTTGTTGTGGTTGTTGATCATTATAATTTCGAGGCATGTTTACTTTTATGTGATCTCATTAAGCACTATGTATTCTTTGCTTTCCTTTTCCTGTTTCTTTTCCTGCATCTGATCTGTATACACGAACTTTTCATTGAATATGACATCTCTGCTCCTAATGATTTTGTGATTTTCATAGTCATATTAGTCATAACCAAAATCATTAATACCATATCCAATAAAGGTACATTTCTTTGATTTTGTCTCAAACTTTGTTCCATTTTCTTTATTGATTTGGACAAAAGCTTCACAACCAAAAGTCTTTAAAAATGAGTAGTTTACCTTTTTACCTGCCCATGCCTCCTCTGGAATACCACCATCCAAGGAACTTGAAGGCCCTCTATTTATTAGATAAATAAAAATATCTACAACATCTTTGGAAAATTGTAAGGGAAATCATGCATGTAATCTCATGCACCTTGCAAACTCCATGATTGTCTTGTTCATCCTTTTTGACACACCATTTTCTTGTGGTGTTCCTAGAATTGTCTTCTCTTTGTGAATTCCATGTTCTGAACAATAGTTATAAAACTCTTTGTTGCAGTATTCACCTCCATTATCTGATCTAAGACACTTCAACTTCTTTAGTGTCTCATTCTCAACCAAAGCTTTCCATTTCTTGAAAGTATCAAATACATCATATTTATTATGACTAATTTCTAGTTGCATCATCAATAAAATTAACATAATAGCGACAACCACCAAGAGATGATAACTAAGATGGTATCCATACATCTATATGCAGAAGCTCATTTTTTTCTCTATTCTTTTCCTTCCCAACTCTGATAAATCTAACTCTCTTATGTTTTCTGTAAACATAATTCTCACAAAAATCCAAAGCCACATGCTTCAAATCTGGCAACAAATTTCTTGAGTGAAGAATCTACATCCCTTTCTCACTCATGTGCTCAAGCCTATGATGCCACAATATCATATCTACTCTTGTGTAGGTTAAAATGTTAACAAAATAATAAATATCATTGCATAATTACGATGTACCAACCTTTTCTCCTTTTGTTATTACCATGGCTCCTTTAGTGACCCTCCAGGTTTTTTTCTATGAATGTAGTTACATAGCCTTCACCACCTAACTGCCCTGTTGAAATTATATTTTTCTTTAAATCTATAACATGCCTTACCTCCTTCAATATTCATTGGTTTCCATTTTTTTCTTTATAAAAACCTTACCCATTTCAATGATTTTACATGCTTTATCATCACCCAAACGAACATGTCCAAAATATCCTTGAACATAGTCATGAAAATGTTTCCTACCAAGTGTAGCATGGAATGAAGCCCCTAAACCTACCACCCAGGCATCAATAATATTTTCTAATGAAAGAATCAAATCATCTTGCAAAACCACACATGTCACATTCGCTTCATGATTGTTCTCTTGTTGTCCATCTCCTTTTCCTTTTAAGGATTTGTAGTGGTTCTTTAGGTGTCCTTTCTTCCCACATTTCCAGCACACTATCCTTGATCTAGATTTGGATTTTCCGTTTCTTGACTTACTTTGATTTCCTAGGCTCCTTCCTCTTTCCATTTTTCTTCCCCTAGTCTCTGCAGTCAAAGCATTACTTGATGTCTCACCAGAACTTTTCCATTACATTTCCTCGCTAAGGATAGCACCAACAACATCATCAAACTTTAAAGTACTAGAGCTAGAGACAAAGTTACTAATAGCCATAACTAAGCCATTCCAAATTTCTAGAAGTGAGCACGAAAACAACAGATCCCTAACTTCATCATCAAAATGTACACCTACAAAACTTAGCTAACCTGTAACCATGTTAAAATAATTTAATTGATTAGCAATAGATCCACCTTCTAACGTGTTCATATTAAGTAGACGCTTCATAATAAATACCTTATTTGAGGCCAAGGGTTTTCCATATATTTTGGCCAATGCTATCATTAAACTTTCTGTTGTTGTTATTGTTCCTAGTGCCTTTCTATCAAGAATATTCCATTCTACATCCACCATACTTGTCGACTTCTTTGATTTTTTTTCTCAATGGTAGGTACATATCTTTCTAATACATATAATCTTCCATTTGCATCTTCCAAGGTTGGTAGTTTTGGCCAATACATTTCTCGACCCTAAACCTACCATCTTCTACAATTTCTCTCACTTGAACTAGGAACC
This sequence comes from Pinus tabuliformis, assembly GCA_031772625.1. NCBI lineage: Eukaryota > Viridiplantae > Streptophyta > Pinopsida > Pinales > Pinaceae > Pinus > Pinus tabuliformis. The sequence continues at coordinate 440,145,645 of CM062811.1, read as the reverse complement.
CTTCTCTCCTTTGAGTTTATATACCAAATAGAACTTGGCTCTGATACCAGTTGTGAGAAATTAATTAACGACGCAATGAAATATGCAAAATATTGCGGAAACACAAATATAGAAACACATAAACACAAGAGAGACACAAATATATGTGGTTTACCCAATTTGGGCCATGTCCATGGAGAAACAACCAATCCTTCCTTTTATATTATCCATCAAAATGAAGAGATACAACCTACAACAGATCCATCGTAATTTCATCTTCACTCTCACACAATCTCCTCTCTCTCTCACTCTGTATAATCATACACAACCACAATACAATTTCCTCATATAAACTGGGGGTTTCCTTCTAGGGGAGAAAACCTTAAATTAACATAACTTCTACCATCAGATCATCTGCCTAATGAATGACCTAGATTGACAATGGAGCTACAATATTTTACAAGGAAAATTTTTATCTATTTTTAGCTTCGAGGATACTGCCACTGAACCCCTGCTGGGGGGGCCTCATAAAATTTATCGTCGTCCCCCCTGGACCCCCCTGATCGTGATTAAATGGAAAGCATTGTCACCCCGTTAGGAACAAGGATCCAACACAACTAAAACAAAAACCTCTGAACAATCAGGAAGATAATAAAGATCCATACCCACCATTTGGATCTTGCAATTCACATGTATCCTACCTCACATCGTCGACCTTTGATGAATTGATTTTCAGAGTGTTTTCCACCTCCAATGTCTAGTCATGTTGTCCACCACACTCAGTGTGTATTCAACAAACATTTTTGTCTCATTGCTACTAAGACACACCCAATAAAACCTATGATCCCATTCAATCATGCACATTACTCTTTAAAATTCATTTTCAAGTTCCATCATCCCCTTCTTTACTTCCTTAGTCCCTCGAATCATCTGGTTCCTCTTTCTGTGTAATCACTCACCTTCCAAGTTTAGGCATCCCCTTCTATATTTTTCATTCTCTTAAGAGATTCATCCCTTAGCAAGGCTTCCTCACTCTAGAAAAGGTATTTATAGACTAGGAATCTCCCTGGGTTAACACACTCATATCAATCATGGAATACATCATGGAAATCAATGGACATCAATGGGTTCCAACATCACCACAATCACCTTGTTTCTAAAGTATTCATCTTGATCACGTTGTTACACCCTCTAATATCTTCAAGCTACTACTATTTGACATGTAGTCGGCCTCATATGCTCATAATAATATTTCAATGTTCTTCCTTCATCATAAGCACATGAATTTTTGAGAAGATTTGTCATAAGGAAATTCTCAACAATTTTAAATCACACTTCTATCGATAATTTTATTCATGAGGTGAACCTTTTTATTTTAATTCACTTCAATAAAAAAAAATTCATATTATCTCATAAATTCAAGTTACGGTGAATCATAATTTTAAGATTAATGATCTCAGTGTTTCTTAACACGAAGGAAGGTACTCAACATAGCTCCAAATTAACCACTCAATGTGGTTATTGTTATCACTCCTCTGGATCTCCAAGGCTGAGAAGGATTCCAACTAAGGTAACCACATACCAACCTTTTGACTTGGTAGCTAGCCCTGCCAAGCTATAGAGGGCTCTCTCCAAAGGATCACAGCCAAGAGGGCTAGATAGATTAGAGTTTTAGGATAGATGTAAAGAGCAGAGGGTGTTTGATTTGATTTGGTGGGGTTGTTGTAAGAGGATTAGGTCAAAAAGAATAGGTCAGGGAAAATGAGGGTATGATTGCAGACATCTCATGGAGCAAGGTAGGTAGGCACTCAAACACTTTAAGGTTATGGAGTGAGATGGATAACACTGATGAGGTGATAGAAAGAGCAAGACAAGCATGTATTCTTTCTAAACTGAAGATAAGGGACAAACTATGAATATTTCCCCAAAACAAAGCCTATAAGATGTATTATGCTCATCAACTTGGAAATCATTATATCATAGAAGTGAAGTGAAATATGGGAGTAGAAAACATTCAAACATATGCAACATAAGAGGAAACTAAGTCAAAATTCCATACCACAGGTATTCCATCAAAATAGCTGCAACTCATTCATTAAATTCTACCAAATACTAATTACACTAGTTTCTTTGATCAATAGCCAAACATCCAACTGATTCCAACCTTTTCTTACTTCCAATGATGAAGTATTTATATAAATTCTAAACTAAAATATCTTGATAAAAATCTCAAGATATTTTTACAAATATCCCAAACTGTTTTGTGCAAATAGAAGTCAAATGTAGGACATTAAAGACTAATGTATCTAATTGGCACTATCATTATGGACTTTTGTTGACAAGGAAGATAAATTTGAATTTGATTGCAACTCTTAGTTGATGAGGTGGCTAACTGTCTTTCAGTGTTTTCCTCCCATAATTATGCAAAATAGGGTCCAGTCATCCCTTTTTAAATCGCAATACGAGATATATTTGTAACAAGTGAGAGAGGTTATTGTATATAAATATATTATTGAGATAAACCTCTCTCAGTTTCCCAAAATTCAGCTCCAGTATTCTCTGGAAAATGGTCACTAAAATAGGACTTTGCACAGTCCGCAAAATAGGCTGTGGAGATGTACATGTATCTCTCATTTTATAATAGTTGTGTAAAATATGAATTAGGTTATTTTACTATGGAATATTAGGAACATAAATCACTTCCTGTTTCTCAAGATTCATCTCTTATTGGCCACAATATGTTCTGCAAAAGTGTGACTAAACATGAAAATTTGGGAAAATATGTCTGCGAAGCATCATCTGTATATCACAAACCATAATAGTTGTTAGAAAACAGAGAGATATTTTTGTACATGAGGATATTGGCAGAAGACACCTCTTTTAGTTTCTAAAAATTCAACCTCATTGGTTTGGAAACAATGTTTGAAGTCAATGTAGCGTATAGGAAAAAACATAGTTTCAACTGGTCATGAGACAAATGAATGACATGGATAAGGGAGATGACATGGCAAATAGGGAATCGAGGGTAACATAACTAGGAGTGCATCGAAAAAGGTCAAGGGAGGTAGCTGGAGTGTAGGTGAGTGAAGTTTTTTTACTAGGGCTACCATCAGTGAGTAAATTTTTGAATGAGGACCTAGGTGGAATGACAAAAATTTCTGAGCGAGACCCTAATATGAATATGAAAAGAGGAGTTTTGATCACTGATGGCGGTATTTAAATACTGACTCTAACATCAACCTTATTGGGGATGGCAGCTCCTTGGAGGTGTCAAGAACATCGTAGACCAAGTGCCTAACCATGTGGGCCAATACAGTCAAAAACTTACAACCAAACTAAAAACACACACACTGCACACTGAATCAAGTGATACTAAATTGCCAAATCAACCAATCAAGAAGATGTTGTAATGATGAGGTTGTTTGACGGTGCTTGAACCAGAACATAATTGGAAATTCTACCAGCGATATATAAACATAATTCATCTAGCTCTGTAAAAGGAAATCTCGTTTGTCATTCAACTTAAGAAAATATTCCATATATGCTGCTATAGGATCATAAAAAATAGATTCTATCTATTGTCCCAACTCATTAACATATGCTCTCGGTTGGAGATTGTCACATCCTTGTTGTAAATACAAACATCCTTCAATCCAACCATCCAAGGGCAGCTTTACCTTTTCTTCTTTGGGAGGAGGGAGAGTTTCCAAGAACAGTTTAGGATCTTGGAAATCATATGATTCAATTTGAACATCCAATAGTTCAATTTCATTTTCTAATCTTTCAGCAACTAAACCAAGAAAACAATTTTTACCTTTAGGTGTGAGTCAGTTGGATTTCAAACAATGAAATACTGATGTTGAGAAATTCTGATCAATTTGAAATTCTGCTAACTCATTCCTTAAAGTTAGTAATATTTCCCTAGATAAAGGATTTGCCACATACCCTGTCATCGGTGATTATCATCAATGCTCTGAAATCTAGATTCTTTGGCAGTGAAGTCACTTTGAAATTTGAAGCTTGGGATCTTGAACAATGGAGTTGATAGGTGGATGATTCAACCTTCTTGTGTCTGACTATTGTCCACCATCAACACCCAGATCTAAGTCATAGTTTTTCTTTCCAGGGGAAGATAGAGCTTTCATCCCTCGCAACAACGCTACTATGTTGTCACTCCTCTAGATCTCCAAGGCTGAGAAGGAGTTCAATACAGGTAACCACAGACCAACCTTTTTACTTGGTAGCTAGCCCTACCAAGCCGGAGAGGGCTCTCTCCAAAGGATCACAGCCAAGAGGGCTCGATAGATTAGGGTTTTAGTCTAGATTTAAAGAGAAGAGGATGTTTGATTTGATTTGGTGGGGTTGTTGGAAGAGAATTAGGTAAAAAAGACTAGATCAGGGTAAATGAGGGTATGATTGCAGACATCTGATGGAGCAAGGTAGGTAGGCACTCAAATACTTTAAGGTTATGGAGTGAGATGGATAAGACTAATGAGGTGCTAGAAAGAGCAAGACAAGCATGTATTCTTTATAAACTAAAGATAAGGGACAAACTATGAAGATTTCCCCAAAACAAAGCATATAAGATGTATTATGCTCATCAACTTGAAAATCAACATATCATAGAAGTGAAGTGAAATATGGTAACATAAAACATTCAAACATATGAAACATAAGAAGAAACAAAGTCAAAATTCCATACCACAGGTATTCCATAAAAATAGCTGTAACTCATTCATTAAATTTTTCCAAATACTAATTACACTAGTGTCTCTAATCAATAGCCAAACATCCAACTGATTCCAACCTTTTCTTACTTCAAATGATGAAGTATTTATACAAATTATACACTAAAATATCTTGATAAGAATCTCAAGATCTTTTTACAAATACCCTAAACTAGTTTGCACAAATAGAAATGAAATGTAGGACATTAAAAACTAATGTATCTACTTGGAACTATCATTATGGATTTTTTTTGACAAGGAAGAGAAATTAAAATTTGATTGCAACTCTTAGGTGATGAGGTGGCTAAATGTCTTTGAGCATTTTCCTCCCGTAATTATGCAAAATAGGGTCCCTTCATACATTTGTATCTCTAAATCCGAGATAGACCTATAAAATGTGAGAGAGGTTATTATAGCCACATATATTCTTGAAATAAACCTCTCTCATTTTCCCAAAATTCAGCTCCAGCGGTTCCCAATATTCTTTGTAAAAAGGTGACTAAAACAAGACTTTGCAGAGTCTGAACAATAGGCTGTAAAGATGTACATTTGTCTCTCATTTTATAATAGTTGTGTGATATCTGAAGTAGGTTATTGTACTTTGGAATATTAGGAACATAAAACTCTTCCAGTTTCTAAATAGTCATCTCTGATTGGCCACAATATGTTCTACAAAAGTATGACTAAACAGGAAAATTCGGGAAAATATGTCTGCAAAGCGTCAACTATATATCCCAAACCATAATAGCTATTAGAAAGATGACATAAATTTTGTACATGAGGATGTTGGCAGAAAAAACCTCTTTCAGTTTCTGAATATTTGTCCTCATTGGTTTGGAAACAATGATTGAAGTCAGTGTAGCATACAGGAAAAAACATAGTTTCAACTAATCATGAGACAAATGAATGACGTGGATGTAGGAGATGACATGGCAGTTAGGGAATGGAGGGTAACATAACCAGGAGTGCATTGGAAAAGGTCAAGGGTGGTAGATGGAGTGTAGGTGAGTAAGGTGTTTTGACTAGGGCTACCATCAGTGAGTAAATTTTTGAATGAGGACCTAGGTGGAATGACAAAAATTTCTGAGCGAGACCCTAATATGAATATGAAAAGAGGAGTTTTGATCATTGATGGCAGTATGAAAATACTAACTAACATCGACCTTATTGGGGATGGAAGTTCCTTCGAGCTGTCAAGAACAGCGTAGACCAAGTGACTAAACCATTTGGGCCAATATTGGTTGAAGGGAAAGTACCCCTAGGGTCCTTTGGGCTAAGACTCTACCAGACTGAAAATTGCTTATTCAAAGAAACACACACACAGCCATTATCTTTACTTTAAGCAAATTCTAATGTTAAGGGTACGTACCTAAGGTCCTACGTTCGAGAAGGCCTTTAGGGTCCAAACCCTTCTTGGAGTTCCCTTCTTCTTCTTTGACCTGTAAAACAAACAAATCAAAGAACACAACAGTACATGGACCAATACTTATACATAAACCATCTTCATGCTATAAAGTTAGTTATAAAAATCTTTAAGTAACTACTTGCATAAGAATTCAAGACAAGAATCTCATAAGCATAAAGAAAGATTGTTTCGGGAACCAAGACGTGTTTCTTCTATATAAAGGCAAATAAAGTACATATAACGGAAAGATATCACCTGAAACACCTTCAGCAGGCTCCAAGCAAAGCTTCCTCCCAGATTCGTTCCAGCCTCAAGCCTCCAACAAGAGCTCCTTCCAAGTCTTACTCAATGATGACATAAAGGATGAATGATCACCAATACACATGGAAACAAGGGTTTCCTATGTAAAATGGGGGAAGTGCAGAAAGCACCAAGGACTTCAGACCTGGTCTAAGGGGAAAATCTCAGCATAATAATCTTGCTCTCTTTTCTCTCTCCCTTAGGCCTTCCCTTTGATGTCTTTTTATACCATCTCCAAAGTAGTTTTTTAGTTAGGAGTTGGTTGGGAACAGTTGGGCCACGGGCACTAACAGGTGATCAGCAGGTAAAACCCGCGATCTCCGCCCGAAAATAAGGAATTATTTATTTTTTTAAGTGTTTTAATACATACACGAGGGTTGGGTATACACAGACCCGCGTGTACACGCGTTTAACTCAGGGCAATGTCGCGTATAGGGAATAAAACACTGTTTTTTAAATTTTTGGACCAGGTATGGAAGGAGGGGTTGCCCTAGGCCATGAGTGTAGCATCACAAACCATAAGAGTGAGATTTGGAGCTATAACAGATGCCCCCTAATATATGAGGTCAGAAGGGGAACATGATGGCCGAAATATATTATGTAAGTACATGGAAAGGAACTCTGTCGAAAAACCGAGGAGGACTGCACCAGAATTCAGCCTGCCAAGCCACCAAAAGGAGATCAGAAAGAAACACTGTCTGAGGCGGGCATACCCATGCTCAGGAAAAGTAAAGCATGTCCGCATATCAAGTACAAGCGGATCCACTAAGTATACAAGTATAAATGACTGGAAGATACATAATGGATCATCTGACCATAATGAGTAAGTACATGTCTGAATATCACATATAAGACTGTCAATGATGCTGAAAGATGCAACGGATCACTGATATCAAAGACTGATCCCAAAAGGTACCAACTGAACATGATGGAATAGGATGGTACTACACTGCAAACTCAGGTGCCAGCATATAGAATGTCGCCATGACTGACTGTAACATATAAGGTGGAGTGGTATCAACTAGCAGCAACAGGAGCAACTGTCAAGTGAACCAATGAATGTTGATACAACCTGAGGTCTTCACCGACCGCCGTGGTACATTTCTACACCATGGGAATAAATGATCTGAAGTCGACCATGTGAGAAATCGTTTGATTACCGGTCATTGATGTATACCGTTAACAAACGCGAGACTACTCACCGATAATGATAATGAGCGTCAAGGTACCCAGTACAATCTAACAAGTGTGAATAGATGAGCTGAAGTCGAACACCTGTAAGAATCTATCGATCAGAAGACAATGATGGTTTCCCACTGTCGATAGCGAAGGATCTGCCACTAATGACTGCAAACCCCAAGGTACTGCCAAATGGACTCTAGATCTTTGCCCCAGAGCAATGAGTCGGAGTCGATAGGGAAAGATCCGCTAGAAGGAAGGCATTAAGGCATCCTCCATCAATCTAGCGTGAGTGTAACCCGTAGGCCAATAATGTGGAAGGAATCGGACGAAAAAGATGTAGTAACCCAACCGAAGTACGTTTCCGGCGTACACAAGATGTGGCTAGCGCACGGCAGAAACCCTCTGAACCAACCAATAATGAAAGCTGACACAGAGGCGAGGTATCCACCAATAGGGTCAAATGGAAACCAAGGTACTGCACGAATCCCAATGTGTGATAATGTATGTTGATGTCGAACACAAGGGAAACCACTCAGTCAAAGACCCATGATACTGATCGATGTTGAGCACAAGGTGACCTATCAATAATGAAAATAGGGCCAGGGTGTGGCTCTAGGCCCGTCCTCATAGCAAGGTGTCGTCGTCGATAAGGACAAGACCCGCCAGCAAGAAGTCAGTGGGGACCTTCTCAAACCGGCACGAGTAAAGGACCAATATAACTGATGTGATGATAGACATGACACTGACAACCAGGGATGGCCGACTGAAAAATGAGTCAAGAGACACCGCAGAAAGGCCGACTCAGGCTAACTTCCCTTGAGCAAAAGCACGACTCAATGTGACTATGTGGCAGCATATGATGAATCTGTATAAGTTCGTCATGCAGGAGGCACGAACGAACCCTCCATATGATTGGAAGAGATAACCAATCGGGGGAGAACTGACTCGATAACAAGGTTATGGCGTACCTAAGTCAAACTAAATCCCACCCATGCGGAGGAGACTTTGTTTTGAGTGCTTTGTTCAAGGGCGACACGACTGACTCTAGCTGCCAACAATAAATGGAAATAATGTCCCTGTTCCCGTTCTTTTTTGGAATATTTAATTTTTTTTGTCTTTTTCTGATAAGCCGAAAAAAGAATAAAAGAATGCTATGGTACAGTGGAAAGAACGAGTGTCGGTGAAACAGATGATCTAGTTCCTGGGAAAGGAACGTTCCTATGCTCAATGCAGGGAGGTGAAAACTGGTTAGTGACACTCAGAGGTATGTTCCTTCCACAGATCTGGGTATGTCAAGCTGCAGAAGTCAAAGGAATGCAAGGTTGATTTTGTAGACGTCATGGTCAAAAGTTGGCTTAAACACGAGTCCAAGTGAAGCCGGCTCTAGGCCAAAAGGTGCAAATGGTCAACATGCAATGCAGAAGTACAACTCGACACACATAGGAGCCTCTAGGGTATAAGGCCAGAACGAAGCGAAGAAGCAAAGGGGAATGAGTCTTCAACGCATAAGTCATGGCGAGACTACAGAGGACTCCCGAGCCTAAGGACAAAAATCTGCATGAGTGCCAAGCGACAATAAGGTACTAACTAGGGCACCCATGATAAGGTAGGCTCTACCACACAAGTCATGATACTTCTAAGCAATGAGAAGGTTCCGCACCATAACTTGGTGGGGTCAATCCTAAGGCAAAATGGGAAAGGAAACTGATAAATGCACAATGCAAGCGGAAAAACCTAACCTATATGCCAGTTTCAAGAACCAATACCTGTCCGAACGGACCAACCATAAACTTCCAAAGGAGAAATCTTCCAAGTTTTGTAAACATAAATAGGAACACTAGACACGAAGTTAATACATCCCACATATAAACTTCATATAATATCTTTGTGTTATAGAATACGAAACTTGAAAATGCGTACCTCATATATACAATATGGTACAAGGGACCACGCAGCCTTGTGGCTTACGCATAATAGTTCTTCTGGACAAACCCTTTGTAGGGATCGGACCAAGGACTCCTTTGGTAGTCATAACTCATGGCTTCAAAGAGTTCCTCCTGTGAAGGCAAAGCAAGATTTGAGAAATCATGAGAACTACAAGGATCAAAAGAGGGAACTAAAGGGTCCCATGTCCTTATAGGAAGAATCTCTCGGTCAACTGTCGGGACCAAGTCCCAAGAAGGAGAATAATAGGTCAAAGGATCCTTCTTAGAAGCGATTGAACATTGAGGATTCAATGCCACATAATTGACCCGTGGCGGGGTAGAGTCTACTTGAACACTTGGAACAAACCAAGGGGCATTCTGCAGTAAAGTCGAATTGGGGTGGTGATTATCAGATGCAAGCTGATCAATAGTGACAATATTCCCATTATGAGGAAAGCACATTACTCGAAAGAGTGAAGACACCACAACATTCATATCATAGACATAATCACGCCCAAGTAGCATATTAAAGTCTAAAGGGCTATCAACCACCATCATATCGATTAAGACAGTCTTTCCACCTAAAGTGATAGGCAATTGAGGAAGAACACCCATAGATTCACCAGGCCTTCTATCATAGGCTAACAACTGACTCTGAGCTGTCAACAACTTTGGGGAACCCAAAGCTTTCCAAGTCAAAGAGGATATAATACTTGTAGAGGATCCTTCATCCACCATACATCGATAGACATTTGTGGAATTAACTCTGACCTTTATTTGGAAAGGTGCAGCGGAAGGAAGACGAGGCTCAACAAGACTATCCCAATCAAAGGAAACACTCTTAGAACTTGGAGGGGGAACATTTGAAGGAATCGGAATGCCCCCTATACTAGAAGACTTTGTACTAGAGATCAAACAGACTCTTTTGTTAGGCACTTCACCCCCCAAAAGAGGAGTGTAATCGGCCAGCGATTGCACTGGCGCAACCACATTATCAACTAATGGTTGATGGGATTGATGAGAAACCATATCAGAGCTAGGAGTAGAAGTACTTTTAGACTTGGACCATATCCTTTGAACCTCTAGAATACCAGGGCATAAATGAGTAAGATGGTCTCCCTTGCATATCTTACAAGGGAACTTAGGTTTAAAACTTCTACGTCCAGGTTTCTTATCAGCCTCCATTCCGCCAACATGACTAGCAGTGGTTTGCGGAGAGTCCTGAACATGACTTGCAGAGGTCGGTGACTCTTTGCTGGTATGACTCGCAGTGACTAGACTCATGCCCCCAGCATGACTTGCAGCGGCTGAAGACTCATCTCCAACATGACTCACAGAGGTTGAAGATGAAGTGCTAGTATGACTTGCAGTGACTAGACTTAGGCCCCCAGCATGACTTGCAGCGGTTGAAGACTCATCTCCAACATGATTTGCAGAGGTTGAAGATGAAATGCTAGTGTGACTTGCAGTGACTAGACTTGTGCCCCCAGCATGACTTGCAGCGGCTGAAGACTCATCTCCAACATGACTTGCAGAGGTTGAGGATGAAGTGCTAGTGTGACTTGCAGTGACTAGACTTGTGCCCCCAGCATGACTAGCAGTGGCTGAAGGCTCATCTCCAACATGACTTGCAGAGGTTGAAGATGAAAGGATAGAATTATTCTTCTTCTTTGACTTCCTTTTTCTCCTCTTTTTAGATTTCTTGTGACAAGAAGGAGGAGAAGAAGGAACCCCAGATTTCTCTTTGAGAGAAGATGAACAATGAGCACCCATGTGATGCCCTTGAAATAAAGCATTCAACTGAGAAGCTTCAAGAGCATTCGGAATATTCGGAGTGGACCACAGCCAAACGGGTAGTCCAACATTCAACCCAGGAATATTCAAAGTGGCCATCAAGGGAGTACCAACGTTTCCAAAGAAAGGAAAAGCACAAGGATCCCCTTTTGGGAGGGCACCTTGGTTGGTTTCCACAGGAATATTGGCCATATCTAACTATTCCAAAGACCCTTCCCCTACGGGAATATAGAAATAACTCTTCAAGGAATATGGATAAGCAATCAAAACCTTTGCCCTTGAGGAGGCAACTCTACAACTTCTGAAAGAACGACCAAAAGCCTTTCAAGATGGGTAGAGTGGTAAGCCAGTCACTCAGAACACCAAGTCCAAACGCGACTAGACAAAAATACCTAAAGCCAACTATATACAAGGAACAAAGAGCACACACTATAAAGTCCCTAAAGATACAGCCAGTCAAACAACTTCCAAGTATTTCCGCTCCGGGTGATGAGGACCGGACACCAAAATGCAAGAAAGTGGAGTCAGGGGCCTTCCGAAGATAGTCTGGGATAATGACGGCCCAGTCCTATCAGCGAATGTATCAGAGGAAGTTATGCTGACCTCCTAACAACAGCCTGCGCCGGTGCAAGCCCCCAAGCTTCGCAAGGGTGCCCTCCAGTAGTATTGTCGAGAGTGATACAACGTCAACCTCAGGTGCCACGGGATTCCCCTCCGCAGCCACCTGTGTAGATCCCTAGGAGAGGCAACTATGGGTACCAACTCGTCGCAGAAGCCAGGCGGAACAGTCGTGAGGTAAGTTCGGACAAGTAGGAGAGCGGGTATCTCTCTTCCCTGTCTTCACAGACCCTCGTGCTTAACTCCCAGATCTGGAGCATTCCTGGTCTTCCTAACGCTATTGGATTTTCTCTCGTTATTCAGACTCTTATGTTTGACGTTTTATGTGGCCTTGGAGAGTTAACTCTCCACTCGCCTAATCCAAGGCCCTAAAATCCTAAACTTGTTGGTGTAACTGACTAAAACAAAAAGTTCTAGTGAATTTTAGTTAGCACTTGATTTTATTAGGTTGTTCTTTAAGTCACAAGGTAACGGTGATGAAACTTGTGGTGTTTTTATGGACGCAAAAGAAATTAATAAAACTTAGCTACATGCACATGCACTTTTTGTTTTCGATGAAGAGCAATTTCTATGAGGTTCAGAGGTACTTCTAATATAAACAAATTTTCTTTTTCTTTTCAGACTCCACACTCACAAAAACTAACAAAACTAAATATGCCTAAAAACAGATGCAAATCTATCCTAATGCAAGAACTATATGTGGATGCAAGATTTAAAGACTACTCTAAAAACAAAGAAGGAAAGTTGTTGCTTTACCAAATTGTGTCTTGCCACTAAAATGCTTAGATAGAAGATGATGTGTTACCAATCATTTCGTCCAAACAATAAAAACAAGTTCTAAGATAAAAACAAAGCACTTTCACTTCGCAAAAAAGGAAATCAAATGAAAAGCAAGTTTAAGAAAGCGAAACTCAAAACTTTCAAAAGATTTTCTTTCAATCAAACCAATAAGTCTTTTTCAAAGGAAAGCTCTCAAAAAATATTGACACCAATGATTGATAAATAGGCAACCAAACACTTTTGTGAATTGACACCTTTCAAATGATGAAAACTCAACAAAAATAAAATGTGTTTTAAATCGCTTTTGACAATCAAAAGCAGCAATGAAAGTCCAAAAGATCAAAAGACAAGTTTCAAGAAAATGGTAACAAACAACTTTCATGAAACGAAGGAGCAAATGGTCACAAAAATGGTTTCTTTAAGCAAACAAAAGGGTCATCAAAGCAAAAATGAACACAAAGCTTGAAATCCAATCTTCCTACTCTGCTAAAACAGAGCAGTCAAGATTCTTAACCAGAAATCTTGTGTGTCAAAAATCAATGACGCTTGCAATCAACGAAAACAAGACTAATACTCCTTATAACTAGAGAGAGTTCAGAACAAGATGCCCCCTGTTAAAGAGAGGACTGTTACTGGAAAATGACTGCTTGAAACTGACCCAAACCACCAGACAAACATTCAGCAAAAAGAAAATTTATAAATCTTGAAAATTATGTAATATACGCGCCTGCAGTTATGTGCAGAATGCGTGTACATGCTACTGCAACTGAGGAAACTCGCGTATACGCGGGTTTACTTAGTACAACTTGCGTATATACGCTTCTGTAATCCAGAAAAAACAGCGTGTCTGAAGATTTTCAAGAAAAATAAAAAATACAGACTGAAAAAACTAGAAAAGCTTAGAGTTCAAGAACAGATCAGACAGTCAGAGCCAACAAACAGAGGGGTTGAGCCTTGATTGGCTTGAAGACTACCCAAACTAGGAACAACAAGAGTGTTGTCCCCAGCGGAGTCGCCAATTCTGGTTGAAGGGAAAGTACCCCTAGGGTCCTTTGGGCTAAGACTCTACCAGACTGAAAATTGCTTATTCAAAGAAACACACACACAGCCATTATCTTTACTTTAAGCAAATTCTAATGTTAAGGGTACGTACCTAAGGTCCTACATTCGAGAAGGCCTTTAGGGTCCAAACCCTTCTTGGAGTTCCCTTCTTCTTCTTTGACCTGTAAAACAAACAAATCAAAGAACACAATAGTACATGGACCAATACTTATACATAAACCATCTTCATGCTATAAAGTTAGTTATAAAAATCTTTAAGTAACTACTTGCATAAGAATTCAAGACAAGAATCTCATAAGCACAAAGAAAGATTGTTTCGGGAACCAAGACGTGTTTCTTCTATATAAAGGCAAATAAAGTACATATAACAGAAAGATATCACCTGAAACACCTTCAGCAGGCTCCAAGCAAAGCTTCCTCCCGGATTCGTTCCAGCCTCAAGCCTCCAACAAGAGCTCCTTCCAAGTCTTACTCAATGATGACATAAAGGATGAATGATCACCAATACACATGGAAACAAGGGTTTCCTATGCAAAATGGGGGAAGTGCAGAAAGCACCAAGGACTTCAGACCTGGTCTAAGGGGAAAATCTCAGCATAATAATCTTGCTCTCTTTTCTCTCTCCCTTAGGCCTTCCCTTTGATGTCTTTTTATACCATCTCCAAAGTAGTTTTTTAGTTAGGAGTTGGTTGGGAACAGTTGGGCCATGGGCACTAACAGGTGATCAGCAGGTAAAACCCGCGATCTCCGCCCGAAAATAAGGAATTATTTATTTTTTTAAGTGTTTTAATACATACACGCGGGTTGGGTATACACAGACCCGCGTGTACACACGTTTAACTCAGGGCAATGTCGCGTATAGGGAATAAAACACTGTTTTTTAAATTTTTGGAGTAGGTCTGGAAGGAGGGGTTGCCCTAGGCCATGAGTGCAGCATCACAAACCATAAGAGTGAGATTTGGAGCTATAACAAATATGGTCAAAAACTTACAACCAAACGGAAAACACACACACTGCAAAATGTAAACAAGATGCTGAAGGATGCTTGTCCAACAAGCTTATTGCACACTTGTCCTACACTAATCTACTACAAAATCATTGAATCAAGTGATACTAAAGTGCCAAATCAACCAATCAAGCAGTTTATGTAATGATGAGGTTGTTCACGGTGCTTGAACTAGAACATAATTGGAAATTCTACCAACAATATATACACATAATTCATCTGGCTCTGTAAAAGGAAATCTTGTTTGTCATTCAACTTAAGAAAATATTCCATATATGCTGCTATAGGATCATAAAAACCAAATTCTATCTATTGTCCCAACTCATTAACATATGCTCTCGGCTGGAGATTGTCACATCCCTGCTGTAAATCAAAACATCCTTCAATCCAACCATCCAAGGGCAGCTTTACCTTTTTTTCTTTGGGAGGAGGGAGATTTTCCAAGAAAAGTTTAGGATCTTGGAAATCATATGATTCAATTTGAACATCCAATAGTTGAATTTTATTTTCTAATATTTTAGCAACTAAACCAAGAAAATAGTTTTTACCTTCAGGTGTGAGTCGGTTGGATTTTAAACAACGAAACACTGATGTTGAGAAATTCTGATCAATCTGAAATTCTACTAACTCATTCCTTGAAGTTAGTAATATTTCCCTAGATAAATGATTTACCACATACCATGTCATTGGTGATTATCATCAATGTTTTGAAATCTGAACTCTTTGGCAGTGAAGTCACTCTAAAATTTGAAGCTTGGGATCTTGAACAATGGATTTGCCAGGCGAATGATTCAACCTTCTTGTGTCTGACTGTTGTCCACCATCAAAAACTGGATCTAAGTCATTTTCGTTCTTTCCCGAGGAAGATAGAACTTTCATCCCCCGCAACGGTGCCACTATGTTATCACTCCTCCGGAACTCCAAGCCTGAGAAGGAGTCCAACTGAGGTAACCACAGTCCAACCTTTTAACTTGGTAGCTAACCCTACCATGCTGGAGAAGGCTCTCTCCAAGGGATCATAGCCAAGAGGGCTTGATAGATTAGGGTTTTAGGAACAATGTAAACTTTGAAATGGGAACTATAAACTCAAAATGGGAACTTTGGCCAAAAAACCCCAAAAAAACATCAAAAATAGTGCTAAAAATGAAAAGTGTGTATACTGGAACGATGTTTTTATTTTTTATGTGTCAATTTTGAACATGTTTTAAAAATGGCAGTTATTACAAAATTTACTATGAAATTTTCATGCAAAATATAGCTTCAAAACAAAAGTGATGATACTGGAATAACGATTTTTTTTTAGGGTTAATTTTCAAAAATTAAAAAAAATGCTAGTAAAACCAAATTTTTATGTGTCAAACAAAGTTGTTTATGAGGAAAAAACACACTAATGTTTTTGGTAGAATATCATTTTTCTTTCCTAAGTATAAATTCAACATGTTTTCAACCATAACATGCTAGATACAAAAGAAATTGAAATTTTTTCAACTATAAAATTAAAAACCATGACATTATGAACAAATTACATCACTAAATGAATTCAAAAGTCATTATTTGTATATTGAATAAAACATACATTATATCTCTAATTTAATATTGCATTGTAGATATTCTAAACAGTAAAATTTATCATAATTAAGACATATAATCCAACAACATAAAAATGCCTCATAACTTCTCATGTAACACCATATGGAAAACATTAATTTTATTTGAAGATATGATGCATACATCAATTATATAAACTGTCTTAAACAATTATTCAAAATCACTCATATTTTCTTACACACCATAAAAATTCACATCTTCAGATGAGTGACTGGATGCTGACGAAGATGTTCCATATTCTTCTTTTTCATCAACTAGTGCCCCATCTCAGTCCACATGCATGCCCAACATTTCAGGTTTCAAAATTCTTCTAGATCTACGACTAATTTCAGCAGACTCCCATGTCAACACTGTTCCTTCTAGTAACAACCTTTTCAGAATCTCTATCATCTTGAAGCGAAGAGTTCCTCTCTTTGTTAAATTGAAGTCATAAACAAGTATGTCAACATCCTCCAATTGTAATATGTCTGTGCGGCAGTGATTTATATTTGTACCCTTTCTTTTTTTCTTTCTGCCATTTTTTTTTGTCAACTACCATCTCTGGCTTATACACACCATTGAATGGGTGTGTATTTGTGGCATACCAATGTACTTTAACACTTGTAACATCCTCATTTTCTGTAAAGACCTTTATAACTTTAGCAACCCAAAATGGATAGCCATTGGGATCTCCATCTGCTAGCACTGCAATCATGCAACCCTCCTTAATATCCTGTATTGAACCCCTATAAAGGTCTTCCATGGCTTCACGTTGTGCATGAGATCTTCTGGAACCAATATACATCTCTCTTTCCGCTGTCTGTGAAGAATTAATAATACCTTGAGATTGTTGCTGTTCAACAATGTTTACTTCCTCATGTTCATTCGACACATTTTGTGGCCAAATAAATGGATTTTTCAAAGGTATATCTTCATTTGTTGTTGTTGAAATGATGTCACTTTGATTATTGAAAAATGCCTCCCACCAAACTGAATCAGCAATGTCAAAGTACTCATATGTATATCTAATACATTTTTTAATTTCTTCCAGGCAATCAGAATAATTTATATCTCTATTCTGTCTGCGTACATTCTGAACTTCACCAACTGATTGTAATAACAATATTTTTGATGCAAATATTGGATGATCTGGAATGAAATTCAAAAATGCAAACCTAATGACGGTGCCCATTCTGTAGTAGTTGAATACTTCTTGCCCCATATTAGTGTTTTCCCATCAATTTTTTTGATACGAAATTGATGTTGGAAGCTAATGTCATTAAGTTGTTCAATGCATTTCCCCTCACCATATGATCCCAGAATAAACCTTCGCATGTCAATAGTTTCTTCCAACACATTAAAAGTAGGCTCTGGCATGTATGCTTTCTTAATACATTCAATTAGTGATGGCAAGCTCCCAACTTCCTTCCTCCTCAATGTGACTAAAAAACGACTGAACATCTGATCAATATGGTCATGAGTGTGCTCAACAAGAAGGAAACCAACCTTTACCTTTTGAAAATTTCTCAATTCAACAAGCATGTTTAGATATCCAAAAACAACCTAATTTTTTTTTTTTCACGGCAAGTGTTGTCCAATTGTAGATACAAAACTTCAGGAAGATTACCAGACCAATGAGAAATCACATCATGAATTATGGTTATGGTTAGATTTGCATCATTATGAATATTTGGAGCTGTGAAGTACACCCTTGGCAACATTTTCCCATCGAAGACCATACAACCGACCAAGTGAAACTGAATAAAATTTTCCTCCTATAAATTTTTGGGTGTGCGAACAAAATGTGGTAAAAGTGTTTTCTTCTGGTCCATACCATCAATTATCAAACCCAAATATTTATTCGGATTATCATAACACTTCTTTCGATGCTTGTACAACTTCTTCCTTTCATTTGTTTGTTGTTCGTGATGCTCCTGAAGTTCTTTGACAATTAAATCTACACAACATAAAAGAAATTCATTAAGAAATATGTTTTCATAGTTGATGACTATACAATTTTAAAATTTAAAGTTATGAATGCTTACCTCTTTCTGAGCCTTCACATTTGTCCCTTTTTTATTTAAGAGAAGCACATGTACTACAAATCCCCATCCTTGTCTTCTTAGGAATACGGACATTGTTGAATTCTTTCTTCCATACCTTCACAAAATATTGATATGTAATAAACCGGCCATGTCCCTCAACACGTTCTGCATATTCTTTGTATAAGTTGTAGATTTCGCATCTTGGAATTATCTGAAATATGTATTGTCTCTCTATTTGGCATACACTCTCCATGCTTTGAAAAGAAATCTTTCATCCATGATATTACAGTATTTGATAATGGCCCAAACTGTCTTTTATGACGTACTTCTGAATAAAATGTGGGATCCTTTTCCAAATTTTCTTGAATTCTCGAGAGATGAAAATTCCCAATCGAATGAAACATGTTGAAAACTTTTCTATAGATAAATAAAGTCCTAATATGATAATCATAACCTGATAATGTATATTGCATGCACCCAACTAAATATGAATTTTGCATACTTTTATTCATTGACAAATATCTCTTCCTGCTCTCTAATGAAAATTTGAAATCCATATGTTTCAAGCAATCTTTTTGGCAACATTCACTTGAAATGAGAGCGCTGATAGAACTTCTTCTCGTCAGATATTCTGCTCTACCCCTTGTATAATTAGAACATCTTGCATTAATACGAAAAGGTCTGCTCCTACTCCTCGATACAATATTTCTTGGCAACATCTCCATCATTGGATCATCATTTGTATAAGGATTTTCATCATCATTAAGAGGAATGTTATCCACACTATGATCAGCTCTGCTTTTCAAATATTGACTTGGAGGATATTCTTCATCTTCCCCTTCTTCAGTGCTACTGTCATAGTCCTTAGAATTCGGACTGAATGGAAAATTTGACTCGATGTTTAATGGATATTCTTCCTCATGTGCATTGTCAGTGCTACTCTCATAGTCCATAGAATTAGGACTATGTCGAAAATGTGACTGTTTACTTATTGAAGATGCTACATCCTATCCTTTGTCACTGCTACCTTTATACTCATTAGAATTAGAACTAAGTGCATCATCCTGTCCTTCATCACTGTTGCTCTCATAGTCCTTAGAATTAGGACTAAGAGGACACTGTGACACTCCATTCTTTTGAAATTCATCATCACTCTCTTCATAACTATTGCTCTCATAGTCCTTAGAATTAGGACTCAGTGGACACCGTGACACTCCAATTTTTTGAAATTCATCATCCCGCTCTTCATCACTACTGCTATCATAGTCCTTAGAATTAGGACTAACTGGACACCGTGACACTCCATACTTTTGAAATTCATCATCATGCTCTTCATCACTGCTACTCTCATAGTCCTTAGAATTAGGACTAAGTGGACACTTTTACACTCCATTCTTTTGAAATTCATTATCACGCTCTTCATCACTGCTACTCTCATAGTCCTTAGAATTAGGACTAAGTGGACACCGTAACACTCCATTCTTTTGAACTTCGCCATCATGCTCTTCAAAACTGATGCTCTCATAGTCCTCAGAATTAGGACTAAGTGGACACTGTGACACTCCATTATTTTGAACTTCACCATCATGCTCTTCAAAACTACTACTCTCATAGTCCTCAGAATTAGGACTAAGTGGACATTGTGACACTCCATTCTTTTGAACTTCACCATCATGCTCTTCATCACCGCTGCTTTCATAGTCCTTAGAATTAGGACTAAGTGGAATCTGTGACTCTTTATTTATTTGAAATTCTCCATCCCCTCTTTCATCAGTGCTACTCTCATAGTCCTTAGAATCAAGACTAAGTGGAAGAATTGACTTTCTATTCATAGTGGAAGAGTTCCTGCTATATTCATCAATATGAATAGAGCTGTTACGCGATGAAGATGTTGATGGTGTATAAATCGAAACTTCACTATCAGAACAATCCATCCCTTTCAAATAGAAGATGTTGAATGATACAAATGGAGAGTCTCCTAAGGATATTATATAGCTTAAAGAATGAAATTTTCCCTCCAAAATTATTCCCTCCAAAAAGTTTCGCGAAAATATTTCCCTCCAAAAATTTTCACGAAAATATTTCCCTCCAAAAATTTTCGCGAAAATATTTCCCTCCAAAAAGTTTGTTAGATTTATTTACCTTCATTATTTTATTCTACAATTTATTGAAAAATGTAAACTAAATTTTTTTATGAAATAAATCACTAAAATTAAAATTGTAAACTACAACTTCTACATTAATTATTTTAATAGTTAAAGTATATAATATTTACTAAACAACTGAATTTTTTTTTTAAATTTTTATAATATATTCTAAAACAAATTAATCCCACATTCAACCCGTTGTAAAACAATTCTAAAATATTCACTTTATAATATTGTAAAACAAATTATCCCACATTAACCGTACGGTAAAACATCTCTGTAATTTCACTTATATATTAAATTTCATTATCACTATTACTCACGTCACATCCAGGTTTTCTGAAGTTCGTTGAAAGACTCATGAATTTGTGGAGCAGCTATATTGCTATCAACAACATATTCAACGAAGAATTCTCGCAATTGAAAGCTAAGTTAAATTTTTTTCCTTGAAAATTTTCACATTAAATTAATTTTATGAAGAAGAATAAATTTTTTAAATTAATAATTTTTCCGAGCCAAAATAACAATTACGTCCATCGTGAGCATGGTGGGCCTGATCAAACTCAATCGCCCAATAGTCGTGGGTGGGCCATCGTGGTGTCACGCGGTGGGCAGGGAGGTCGGGCAGGGTGTGAGGGCGCGGGGGGGTGGGGTGTGAGGGCTGTGGTGCCCACCTCGGCGGCTCGCCCGCCTGTCGCAGGGGTTGGGTGATTCTCAGAATCACCCAACCCCCGCGGCGGGCGGGCGAGCTGCCGGGGTGGATGCCGCAGCCCAACTCGCCCCCTATCACCAACCCCCCACTCTCGACACTCTGACCCCCTTCAACCACACCCCATGCCCCTGCCTCCTTACCCCTCCTCCACATCCCCACATGACTCGTCAACACTCCCATCCCTACCCGCACGCCCTTCCCATCATCCACCCCCTCACCTCACGCGGCCACCCTCCCCACCCCCTCACACTCACCCTCCCACCCCACCTCAGCCCCCCCCGCTCTCCTCACCCCACTGCTTCCCCCTGCACCCACCCTCCACCACTCCCAACCCGCTCCTTACCCCCTCCCACGACCTCCCCACACCCTCCTCCCCCTCTCCACCCACACCCTCCCCTTACCCCCCCTCCTCCGCGCCCCCGCCTACGACCCCTGCCCTCCCCCTCTCCACCCACACTCTCCCCCTACCCCACCCACCCCCCCTCACACTCCCCACCCCCTCTCCCCCTACACCCCCCCCCCCCCGTCCACGACCCCTCCCTTCCCCCTACCGCCCCCCCCTCACACTCCCCCCCTAACCCCTCACCTCTCCCGACCGTCCACCCCTCCCGCACACTCCCTTCCCTCCCCCTACCCCTCCCGCACACTCCTCCCACACTGCCCCCCACCACCCCCCCCCCCCCCCGTCCATGACCCCTCCCCTCCCCCTACCCCCCCCCTCACACCCCCCCCCCCGACCCTCCACCCCTCCCGCACACTCCCTTCCCTCCCCCTACCCCTCCCGCACACTCCTCCCACGCCGCCCCCTCCCCCCCCCAACTCACACTCCCCCTCCCTCGCCTCCCTCCCTACCTCCTCTCCCCCCCCCCCTCTCCACTCCCTCCCCCCCCCCTCCCCTCCCTCCCCTCCCACAGCCTCCCCTGCCCCTCCCTACCCCCGCTACCAACGGCCCTCCCCTCCCCTCTCCCCTCCCCACTCCCTCTCCACCCCTCCCCGGCCCCTCCCCACCCCTTCTCCGCCCCCCCCCCGCCCCTCCCACAGCCTCCCTCGCTCTCGCAGGCGGCCCACCCCCCCACCTGACCGGCGGCCGGGCGATTCCCAAAATTGCCCAGCCGCCGGTCGAGCGGGGGGGCAGGCTGCCGGCGAGGGCAGGGTATGCCATGGGAGGGGGGGGTAGAGAGGGGGAGGGGAGGGGCCATGGGCAGCGGGGGAAGGGGGAGAGGGGGTGGCGAGGGGTCGGGGGTGGGAGGGGAGGTGGGAGAGGGGGTGGGGAGGGGCTGTGGGCGGCGAGGGGAGGGAGGGGCAGGGGAAGCCATGGGAGGGGAGGGAGGGGAGGGGAGCAGAGGGGGGAGAGGGGGTGGGGAGTGGGGCGAGGCAAGGGGGGGCGGGGAGGGTGTGAGGGGGAGTGTGAGGGGGGGGGTAGGGGACGAGGAGGGATTGTGGGCAGGGGGAGGGTGTGGGTAGCGAGGGGAGAGGGGGTGGGGAGTGTGAGGGAGGGGCGGGGGAGGTCGTGGGAGGGCAGGGTTTGGGTGGAGGGGGAGAGGGGGTGGCGAGTGGGGCGAGGCGAGGGAGGGGGAGTGTGGGGGGGGGTGGCGAGGGGTCGTGGGCGGGGAGAGGGTGTGGGTGGAGTGGGGAGAGGGGGTGGGGAGTGTGAGGGGGGGGGTAGGGGAGGGGAAGGGTCGTGGACGAGGGGGGGGGTCGGGGTGGGGAGTGTGAAGGGGGGTAGGGGGTGGGGAGAGGTCATGGGGGGAGTGTGAGGGGGGGGGGGGGGGGGCGGCGCGTGGGGGGAGGCGAAGGGTCATGGGCGAAGGGGGGGGGTCAAGGCGGGCAGTGTGAGGGGGGGTGGGGAGGGAGGGGTCATGGGTGGGGGGGTAAGGGTAGGGTGTGGGTGGAGAGTGCGAGGAGGGCGCGGCGGTGGGGGTGGGTGTGGGTGAGGAGGGGGGGTGAGAAGGAGGGGCAGGGCGCGAGGGGGTGGGTGAGGGGAGCACACATTTGGGGGGAGGTGGGGGCACGTGGGTGGAGAGGGTGGCGAGGAGGGCATGCGGGTGAGGGGGGGTGAGAGGGATGGGGGAGAGGCAGGTGGGTGTGAGGGAATAGGGTCGGCATGGGGTTGGAAGGGGGCTGGGTGCGGCACCCCCGCACGCTCGCCCCCGCCCACTGACCCGCCCGCCTGCCCGCTCATTAGGGGTGGCTGGGTGATTCTGATTATACAAATAAAAAATTTATGATATATTTGTGTTGTCAATTTAAGTTAATATGTTTTTGTTATTTACTGATTTATGTGTTTCTACTTTTCAGGAAAATGGCATCAAAGAAAATTTCTGTGAATCTTTCTGGATCAAAGACTCTTAAAAGTGTATCTTCAAAAAACATTGGTGAACGAACTCCACTTGAGCTCATGGCTACAAATCTTTCAAGTGCCTCAAGTGATAAGAAGATAATTTTAGACTAGAAGAATTCAAAAGAGGTGAAATTTCCATCAAGAGTCTGGTATGTGAAAGAAAAAGAAAGCAAAAATATGAATATATATCTATATATTGATATACCGAATGATAATGGAAATTTTGAGGTGATGGGAAGAGTCATAGATATGTGTTCGGTACCGAACACTGAAGTTGTTTACGTACTTACAAAAGCTCCCAAGTCACATGAAAGGATTAAATACCGACTATCATATTCATTGTATGACACGAGAGAGGTATCTACAAAGTTGTGTAAACAAATCGTAAATGAGATGACACAAAACATCGTAAGTATTGTTATTTATATTTGTATTTTGCGTTCTTAAAAGTGTCTCGCTATATTTTTTTAACTTCGTTTTTATTGACATATGATATTTTGTTTGGTAGAATTTTGTTGAATATTGTTCAATTAGGTTGGGAGGCCTTCATTTCATAGAGCATGATATCATGAAAGTTGTCAGCAGTTTTTATTCAGTGTCAGAAGAAGATATGGAAAACAAGCAAAATGTAGTAATTGATAATGGTATAAAACGACATCCAAAGAATCAGAAAAAAAGGCCTCTGGTGGATAAATCTAGCAAGGGTAAACAAGTTACTTTTGAGGACGATGAAGTTGAAACTGACAGTGAAGCATATGTTGCCATTACTGAAGATGACATTGGAACTGAGAAAAGTCGTAAAAGACCAAAAGTAACAATGCCCAAGAATAAATCTGTTGAGAATGTTATGACAAAGAAAAGTAAAGTTGAAGATTTTGAAGTAGTCATTACCAGCAGTCAAGAACCTAGTGAAACTTCAAAAGAAAGCAGAGAAATCATTACACTAGGAGCTGATTTAGATGATGGCATTATCAAAACAAAACAAAATGCCATTCGATAGAATTTGACAAAGAGAAACTTAATTGATGGTGGTCGTACATTTCAGCTTAATGTCAGATAAACCTATAAGTGAAGGACAATGTCAATATCAAGTCAGAAAGCCACATCATCTGCATATTCACAACTTGAAGACATTGATGAGATACAATCCATATGTTCATGTGGTTAGTTATGTGCTTCTTGTTGATCCACTTCAAGTTCCCAACAAAGAAGCATTTGATAAGTCAAAATGTTTTGAATACAATTATTATGTGCTTGAGGGGAACCATTATTTAGAAGCCCAAAGACAATTGATGGAGGAATATCCTAATAACCCACGTTTTGAAACAATGAAATGTATCATTTATGCTGGTTTAAATGAAACAGAAGAAAAGTTAGTGGCATGGGATCATAATTCAGATAATGAATATAGGATGTCTATGACTTTCATCCAAAGGGTTAGATTTATTCATTGTGAATTTCAAGAAAAATGTGGTGGGGATAGGATAAATGTTACTGCAGATTTCCGAAAGGAATGTTGTATGGAAATAGGCTATCAAATTGAAGAGAAAACCAATTCAAAAGGTGGAAAAGAAAACAAAAATAGTGATTTATTCAGAGGTGTTGATAACATTTTCCAATTGGCATTTAGAACTGGAGATGTTTGGAAGTTTATTGATGATATTTTTAGCATGTGGGAAGACATTGGCATTAAAAACCAGAGCGTCAAAAAGTCTAAGCCATTGATATGTAGCAATAGTAAATCAGCTCCTGAACTGAAACAACTTCCAGACGATATGACTATCATGCCTTGGAGGGCGATGTAAGGGGTGAAAGATGAAAAATTGTCAAAACTATATTATCTCGTGTGAGGTCAGGGGAATTATCATTGGAGGAAATGTCTGAAGAATTTCAAAAGTAAATTTGCTGAATTATTTTTATTTATTTCTAGATTATAGTTATGTTTTAAATAAAACATGTTGTTCTTGGTAGTATTTGTTATACATATCATTATATTAGCTTTTTCTTACTTTATCTATGCAGTCCCAAAGTTTACATGAAAATTCAAGAACAAATGGTTAGATTGTTGAATGAAGATAGTTGGGATGATGTTGTATGCAACTATCCAGATTCAAGTTCCACATCAACATTAAAAGCTCTTTATCTTGCATTTAAAAAGGTATCTTGATTTATACATTCATTTTTATTCATCTGTGTACTGTTTTTAATTTATAACTTACACATATATTTGTTTATTTTATAAAATATGAGGAAGGAAGATAATGGAACACCAGACAGTTTCAAGACTTTTATTGAAAAAATAATGATCGAAAGATTGAGGAAGAAACGTATTAAGAATGTTGAACTTGATCCAACTCTTAATCATTTCATTTGGAATGGGCTAGACACTATTCAATATCAAGTAATAGAAGGCGACTGTGAAGACATTGCTAAACTCATACCAAAAAGGGATTATGCCCTAGTTATTGCAGATATTCCCCATGGTTTCAATATTCCAAACATTTACTATGATAGTGACCCTTATACTTATCAAGCTTTTAATAAAGTGGTTGCGGGATTTGTACAAGTAACGTCATCACCATTATGGAGATTTGTGACATTTCATTCAAACACACAATTGGCAATGACATTGTCAAGCTTCAAGGGGAAAACAAATTCAAGGATGTAGCTTACATGGTAAGACGTTTAAAATGTATATTTGATTAATGTTGAAAAATTCATTTATGTACAAGTTAATTGAACTTTTACTATTTCATGTTACAGGCAAAAGTCAAATCTTCTTAACAATGAAGATCAACAATTTATAAATGACTGTGAGTTCATTCATATTTATAGTTGGGCAAAAGATGATAGCCATATGTCTATGATTTTTAATCGGGTGGACGGAAAGAGTCATAGCCAAATACTGACTTATGATGCTGTTGTGAGAAAACTAACATATGAAGACAAAGAAACAAAAGGAGAGATAGTTAACATTTATCAAAAACCACAATTATTGATTAACTATCTTATAGACGTATGTTCAAATGAAGGAGATTAGGTTCTGGATTTATTTTCTGGCTCAGGTAAGTTTTATTATATGGAATTGAAATTCAATATGTTATTTTTTTAATTAATATGTCATTGTACTAATTTACTTCATTATTTCTTTTGTGCTTGATAATTAGGTACAACACTAGCATGTTGCCTTCAAAAAGGAAGAAATTGCATTGCAATTGAGAAAGATCCATTACAGTGCAATTTCATTCAGTAAAGAACTAATGCTCTTCAGTTTCTTCCAAATGCAATGCAAGAAATTGGGTTGAAGAAATCGGACTTTAGTGAATCACGTGTGGCAAAAAAGGCAAAGGAACCCCAACCACCATTACATGGAATGTTTGGAAAGACATACAGAAAATATTGTGGAAGAAGACAATGATGAAACTCTAGAGGACGAAGAGTTTGGATTACGTGACATTGTTAATTAAATTTAAGTTATGCTTGGAAATCAAGCTTTGCAATGTTTTGACTTTGACATTTTATGAGAAGAATAATCAATCAATTAAGGTTGTTATGCGTTCAATATTTGTAATATGTGATTTTCGCATTGATTTTTAAGTTAATCATTATTTTTTGAAAAAAAAAAGTGATTATTAATATTTTTTTGACATGAAATTCATAAAAGAAAACTATTATTTAACCATTTTTAGTTAAAATTTTCGTATAAAAATTGTGATTTTGACATGTCAATTCTAGCAAAAAATTATCAAAATGTGTAATTTTTTTGTTATATTTATGTTAAAAATGGTTATTTTTATGTCCATTGTTAAAAAATATTGTTTTTTAGAAACAATTATTTCATGTGGATTGAAAATTTAATTAAAGATGTATAAATATGTAGATTATCGAAAATTCAAAATATCGACTTTCTAATTTAAAAATGCAAAAAAATAAAAACCTCACTACAAAAAAAATTAAAATTAAAATAAAAAACAAGAAAATATGAAAAAAACGACCACTTCAAAAACTATCAAATTTAGAAAATAATTATTTACATTTCATACATTAGAAAATTTAAAGTCAAAAAATAGGTCTTTTAAAAAAAGGGTGTGATGCAGAATACTCACTTTTTAAAATCGGCATGAAAATCACTACCATTCTAAAACGTAATGTACATAAAAAAAATTAAAGTGCCAAAAACTATGCTCTAAAAAAAGCATGTGTGTTCTGCATCACCCCTTTTCAAAATCAGGTCACTTTTTTGCTATCTCTACGAAATGGGTAACAGTATCAATTCCCGTTTCAAAGTTTACATTGTTTAGGCTAGATGTAAAGAGCAGAGGGTGTTTGATTTGATTTGGTGGGGTTGTTGGAAGAGGATTAGGTCAAAAAGACTAGGTCAGGGAAAATGAGGGTATGATTACAGACATTTGATGGAGCAAGGTAGGTAGGCACTAAAATACTTTAAGGTTATGGAGTGAGATGGATAAGACCGATGAGGTGCTAGAAAGAGCAAGACAAGCATGTATTCTTTATAAACTGAGGATAAGGGACAAACTATGAAGATTTCCCCAAAACAGAGCATATAAGATGTATTATGATCACCAACTTGAAAATCAACATATAATAGAAGTGAAGTGAAATATGGGAGTACAAAACATTCGAACATATGCAACATAAGAAGAAACTAAGTCAAAGTTCCATACCATAGGTATTCCATCAAAACAGTTGCAACTCATTCATTAAATTCTGCCAAATACTAATTACACTAGTGTCTCTAATCAATAGCCAAACATCCAACTGATTCCAATCTTTCTTACTTCAAATGATGAAGTATTTATACAAATTCTAAACTAAAATATCTTGATAAAAATCTCAAGATCCTTTTACAAATATCCTAAACTATTTTGCACAAATAGAAATGAAATCTAGGACATCAAAAACTAATGTATCTACTTGGCACTATCATTATGGATTTTTGTTGACAATGAAGAGAAATTTGAATTTGATTGCAACTCTTAGTTGATGAGGTGGCTAACTGTTTTTGAGCATTTTCCTCCCGTAATTCTGCAAAATAGGGTCCAGTCATCCCTTTGTATATCTCAATCTGAGATAGATCTGTAAACAGTGAGAAATGTTATTAAAGATAAATATATTCTTGAGTTAAACATATCTCAGTTTCCCAAAATTCAGCTACAGTTGTTCCCAATATTCTCTACAAAAGGGTGACTGAAATAGGACTTTCCACAGTCCGAAAAATAGGCTGTAAATATGTACATGTATATCTCATTTTATAATAACTGTGTAACATCTGAAGTACGTTATGTTACTTTGGCATATTAGGAACATAAACCTCTTCCAGCTTCTAAAGAGTCATCTTTGATTGGCCACAATATGTTCTGCAAAAGTATGGCTAAACAGGAAAATTTGGGAAAATATGTCTCCAAAGCGTCATCTGTGTATCCCAAACCATAATAGTTGTTAGAAAACTAAGAGAGTTTTTTGTACATGAGGATTTTGGAAAAAAAAACCTCTTTCACTTTCTGAAAATTCATCCTCATTGGTTTTGAAACAATGTTTGAAGTCAATGTAGTGTATAGGAAAAATCATAGTTTCAACTGATCATGAGACAAATGAATAATGTGGATGGGGGAGATGACATGGAAATTAGGGAATGGAGGGTAACATACCTAGGAGTGCATGGGAAAATTTCAATGGAGGTAGATGGAGTGTAGGTGAGTGAGGTTTTTTACTAGGCCTACCATCAGTGAGTAAATTTTTGAATGAGGACCTAGGTGGAATGTCAAAAATTTCTGAGCGAGACCCTAATATGAATATGAACAGAGGAGTTTTGATCACTGATGGAAATATGAAAATAATGACTCTAACATCAACCTTATTGGGGATGACATCTCCTTGGAGGTGTCAAGAACATCGTAGACCAAGTGCCTAACCATGTGGGCCAATACAATCAAAAACTTACAACCAAACTGAAAACACACACACTACAAACTATAAACTAGATGTTGAAGGATGATTGTCCAACAAGCTTATTGCAAACTTATCCTACACTAATCTACTACAAAATCACTTAATCAAGTGATACTAAAGTCCCAAATCAACCAATCAAGTAGCTATTGTAATGATGAGGTTGTTTCATGGTGCTTGAACTAGAACATAATTGGAAATTCTACCAGTGATAGATACACATAATTCATCTGGTTCTATAAAAGGAAATATCGTTTGTCATTCAACTTAAGAAAATATTCCATATATGCTACTATATGATCATAAAAACTAGATTCTATCTGTTGTCCCAACTCATTAACATATGCTCTCGGCTGGAGATTGTCACATCCCTGCTGTAAATCAAAACATCCTTCAATCCAACCATCCAAGGGCAGCTTTACCTTTTCTTCTTTGGGAGGAGGGAGAGTTTCCAAGAACATTTTAGGATCTTGGAAATCATATGATTCAATTTGAACATCCAATAGTTCAATTTCATTTTCTAATCTTTCGGCAACTAAACCAAGAAAACAATTTTTACCTTCAGGTGTGGGTTGGTTGGATTTCAAACAACGAAATATTTAAGAAACTCTGATCAATCTGAAATTCTGCTAACTCAATCCTTAAATTTAGTAATATTTCCCTAGCTAAAGGATTTTCCACATACCCTGTCATCGGCGATTATCATCAATGCTCTGAAATATGGATTCTTTGGCAGCGAAATCGCTCTAAAATTTGAAGCTTGAGATCTTGAACAATGGAGTCGCCAGGAAGATTATTCAACATTCTTGTGTCTAACTGTTGTCCACCATCAACAATCGGATCTAAGTCATTGTCGTTATTTCTCGGGGAAGATAGAACTTTCATCCCTGGCAATGGTGCCACTATGTTATCAATCCTCCGGATCTCCAAGGATGAGAAGGAGTCTAGTTGAGGTAACCACAGACCAACCTTTTGACTTGGTAGCTAGCCCTACCAAGCCAGAGAGGGCTCTCTCCAAAGGATCACAGCCAAGAGGGCAGGATAGATAAGGGTTTTAGGTTAGTTGTAAAGTGCAGAAGGTGTTTCATTTGATTTTGTGGGGTTGTTGGAAGAGGATTAGGTCAAAAAGACTAGGTCAGGGAAAATGAGGGTATGATTGTAGAGATCTGATGGAGCAAGGGAGGTAGGCACTGAAACATTTTAAGGTTATGGAGTGATATGGATAAGACTGATGAGGTGCTAAAAAGAGCAAGACTAGCATGTATTCTTTTTAAACTGAAGAAAAGGGACAAACTATGAAGATTTCCCCAAAATAGAGCATATAAGATGTATTATGCTCATCAACTTGAAAATCAGCATATCATAGAAGTGAAGTGAAATATGGGAGTACACAACATTCAAACGTATGCTACATAAGAAGAAACTAAGTCAAAATTCCATACCATAGGTATTCAATCAAAATAGCTGCAATTCATTCATTAAATTCTACCAAATACTGATTACACTAGTTTCTCTGATCAATAGCCAAACATCCAACTGATTCCAACCTTTTCTTACTTCAAATGATGAAGTATTTATACAAATTCTAAACTAAAATATCTTGATAAAAATCTCAATATCTTTTTACAAATATCCTAAACTGTTCTGCACAAATAGAAATGAAATGTAGGACATTAAAAACTAATGTATCTACTTGGCACTATCATTATGGATTTTTGTTGACAAGGAAGAGAAATTCGAATTTGATTGCAACTCTTAGTTGATGAGGTGGCTAACTAGCTTTGAGCATTTTCCTCCTGTTATTATGTGAAATAGGGTCCACTCATCCCTTTGTATATCTGAATCCATGATAGATCTGTAAACAGTGAGAGACGTTATGGTAGATAAATATAGTCTTGAGATAAACCTCTCTTAGTTTCCCAAAATTCAACTCCCTATGTTCCCAATATTCTCTACAAAAAGGTGACTGAAACAGGACTTTGCACAATCCAAAAAATAGGTTGTAAATATGTACATGTATCTCTCATTTTATAATAGTTGTGTAACATTTGAAGTAGGATATCATACTTTGGCATATTAGGAACATAAAACTCTTCCAGTTTATCAAGCGTCATCTCTGATTGGCCACAATATGTTATGAAAAACTATGACTAAACATGAAAATTTGGGAAAATATGTCTGCAAAGCGTCATATGTATATCCCAAACCATAATAGATGTTAGAAAACTGAGAGTTATTTTGTACATAAGGATGCTGGCAGAAAAAACCTCTTTCATTATCTGAAAATTCGTCCTCATTGGTTCTGAAACAATGTTTGAAGTCAATGTAGTGTATAGGAAAAAACATAGTTTCAACTAATCATGAGACAAATGAATGGCGTGGATGTGGGAGATGACATGGAATTTAGGGAATGGAGGGTAAAATAACCGAGAGTGCATTGGAAAAGGTCAAGGGAGGTATATGAAGTTTAGGTGAGTGAGGTTTTTTTACTAGGGCTACCATCAATGAGTAAATTTTTGAATGAGGACCTAGGTGGAATGACAAAAATTTATGAGCGAGACCCTAATATGAATATGAAAAGAGGAGTTTTGATCACTGATGATAGTATGCAAATACTGACTCTAACATCGGCCTTATTGGGGATGACAACTCCTTGGAGGTGTCAAGAACACCGTAGACCAAGTGCCTAACCATGTGGGCCAATATGGTCAAAAACTTACAACCAAACTGAAAACACACACACTACAAACTGTAAACTAGATGGTGAAGCATGCTTGTGCAACAAGCTTATTCCACACTTATCCTACACTAATCTACTAAAAAATCACAAAATCAAGTAATACTAAAGTGCCAAATCAACCAATCAAGCAGTTGTTGTAATGATGAGGTTGTTTGACGGTGCTTGAAGCATAACATAATTGGAAATTCTACCAGCAATATATACACGTAATTCATCTGGCTATGTAAAAGGAAATCTTGTTTGTCATTCAAATTAAGAAAATATTCCATATATGCTGCTATAGGATCAAAAACCAGATTCTATATGTTGTCCCAACTCATTAACATATGCCCTTGGCTGGAGATTGTCACATCCCTAGTGTAAATCAAAACATCCTTCAATCCAACCATCCAATGGAAGCTTTACCTTTTCTTCTTTGGGAGGAGGGAGAGTTTCCAAGAACAATTTAGGATCTTGGAAATCATATGATTCAATTTGAACATTCAATAGTTCAATTTCATTTTCTAATCTTTCAGCAACTAAACCAGGAAAACAATTTTTACCTTCAGGTGTAAGTCGGCTGGATTACAAACAATGAAATACTGATGTTGAGAAATTCTGATCAATCTGAAATTCTACTAACTCATTCCTTAAAGTTAGTAATATTTCCCTAGATAAAGGATTTCTCACATACCTTGTCATTAGTGATTAGCATGCTCTCAAATCTGGATTCTTTGGCAGTGAAGTTGCTCTGAAATTTGAAGATCGGTATCTTGACCAATGGAGTCGCAAAGCAGATGATTTAACCTTCTTGTGTCTGACTATTGTCCACCATCAACAACCGGATCTAAGTCGTTGTCATTATTTCCCTGGGAAGATAGAGCTTTCATCCCCGGCAATGACGCCACTATGTTATCACTCCTCCGGATCTCCAAGGCTGAGAAGGAGTCCAGCTGAGGTAACCATAGACCAACCTTTTAACTTGGTATATAGCCCTACCAAGCTGGAGAGGGCTCTCTCCAAAGGATCACAACCAAGAGGGCTGGATAGATTAGTGTTTTATACTAGATGTAAAGAGCAGAGGGTGTTTGATTTGATTGGGTGGGGTTGTTGGAAGAGGATTAGGTCAAAAAGACTAGGTCGGGGAAAATGAGGGTATGATTGCAAACATCTGATGGAGCAAGGTAGGTAGGCAATCAAACACTTTAAGGTTATGGAGTGAGATGGATAAGACTGATGAGGTGCTAGAAAGAGCAAGACAAGCATGTATTCCTTCTAAACTGAAGATAAGGGACAAAATATGAAGATTTTCCCAAAATAGAGCATATAAGATGTATTATGCTCATCAACTTCAAAATCAACATATCATAGAATTGAAGTGAAATATGGGAGTACAAAACATTCAAACATATGCAACATAAGAAGAAACTAAGTCAAAATTCCATACCACAGGTATTCCATCAAAATAGCTGCAACTCAATCATTAAATTCTGCTAAATACTGATTACACTAGTGTCTCTGATCAATAGCCAAACATCCAACTGATTCCAACCTTTTCTTACTTCAAATGATGAAGTATTTATACAAATTCTAAACTAAAATATCTTGATAAAAATCTCAAGATCTTTTTACAAATATCCTAAACTGTTTTGCACAAATAGAAATGAAATGTAGGACATTAAAAACTAATGTATCTACTTGGCACTATCATTATGGATTTTTTTGAGAAGGAAGAGAAATTTGAATTTGATTGCAACACTTAGTTGATGAGGTGGCTAACTATCTTTGAGCACTTTCCTCCCGTAATTCTGCAAACTAGGATCAAGTAATCTATTTGTATATCTAAATCCAAGATAGATCTTTAAAACGTGAGCGAGGTTATTGTAGGAAAATATATTCTTGATATAAAACTCTCTCAGTTTCCCAAAATTCAGCTCCATCTATTCCAAATATTCTCTTCAATAAAGTGACAAAAACAGGACTTTGCACAGTCCAAAAAATAGGTTGTAAACATGTACATGTATCTCTCATTTTATAATATCTATGTAACATCTAAAGTGGTTATTGTAGTTTGGCATATTAGGAAGATAAACCTCATCCAGTTTCTTAAGATCCATCCTTGATTGGCCACAATATGTTCTAAAAATGTATGACTAAACAGGAAAATTTGGGAAAATATGTCTGCAAAGCATCATCTGTATATCCAAAACCATAATATCTGTTAGAAAAATGAGATAGATTTTTGTACATGAGGATGTCGGCAGAAAAAATGTCTTTCAATTTCTAAAAATTCGTCCTCATTGGTTTGTAAACAGTGTTTGAAGTCAATATAGCGTATAGGAAAAAGCATAGTTTCAACTGATCATGAGACAAATGAATGACGTGGATGCGGGAGATGACATGGAAGTTAGGGAATGGAGGGTAACATAACCAAGAGTGCATGGGAAAAGGTCAGAGGAGGTAGATGGAGTGTAGGTGAGTGAGATTTTTTGACTAGGGCTACCATCAATGAGTAAATTTTTGAATGAGGACCTAGGTGGAATGACAAAAAAATTTGAGCGAGACCCTAATATGAATATGAATATGAAAAGAGGAGTTTTGATCACTGATGGAAGTATCAAAATACTGACTCTAACATCGGCTTTATTAGGGATGGCAGCTCCTTGGAGTTGTCAAGAACACCGTAGAGCAAGTGCCTAACCATGTGGGCCAATACGGTAAAAAACTTACAACCAAACTGAAAACACACACACTGCAAACTGTAAACTAGATGTTGAAGGATGCTTGTCCAACAAGCTTATTGCACACTTATCCTACACTAATCTACTACAAAATCATTGAATCAAGTGATACTGAAGTGCCAAATCAACCAATCAAGTAGTTGTTGTAATGATGAGGTTGCTTGATGGTGCTTAAACCACAAAATAATTGGAAATTCTACCAACAATATATACACATAATTCATCTAGATATGTAAAAGGAAATATTGTTTGTCATTCAAATTAAGAAAATATTCCATATATGCTACTATAGGATCATAAAAACCAGATTTTATTTGTTGTCCTAACTCATTAACATATGCCTTTGGCTGGAGATTGTCACATCCCTGCTGTGAATCAAAACATCCTTCAATCAAACCATCCAAGGGCAGCTTTACCTTTTCTTCTTTGGGAAGAAGGAGAGTTTCCAAGAACAGTTTAGGATCTTGGAAATCATATGATTCAATTTGAACATCCAATAGTTCAATTTCATTTTATAATCTTTCAACAACTAAACCAAGAAAAGAACGTTTACCTTCAGGTGTGACTTGGCTAGATTTCAAACAACGAAATACTGATGTTGAGAAATTTTGATCAATCTGAAATTCTGCTAACTCATTCCTTAACATTAGTAATATTTCCCTAGCTAATGGATTTTCTACATACCCTGTCATTGGTGATTATCATCAATGCTCTGAAATATGGATTCTTTGGCAGTGAATTCACTCTAAAATTTCAAGCTCATGATCTTCAACAATGGAGTCGTCAGGTATATGTTTCAACCTTCTTGTGTCTGACTACTGTCCACCATGAACAACTGGATCTAAGTCTTTGTCGTTCTTTCCCAGGGAAGATAGAGCTTTCATCCCTGGCAACAGCACCACTATGTTATCACTCCTCCAAATCTCCAAGGCTGAGAAGGAGTCCAACTGAGGTAACCACAAACCAACCTTTTGACTTAGTAGCTAGCCCTACCAAGATGCAGAGGGCTCTCTCCAAAGGATCACAGCCAAGAGGGCTCATAGATTAGGGTTTTAGGCTAGATGTAAAGAGCAGAGGGTGTTTTATTTGATTTGGTAGGGTTGTTGGAAGAGGATTAGGTCAAAAATACTAAGCCAAGGCAAATGAGGGTATGATTGTAGACATCTGATGGAGCAAGGCACGTAGGCACTCAAAAACTTTAAGGTTATGGAGTGGATGGATAAGGCTCATGAGGTGCTAGAAAGATCAAGACAAGCATGTATTCTTTCTAAACTGAAGATAAGGGACAAACTATGAAGATTTCCCCAAAATAGAGCATATAATATGTATTATGCTCATCAACTTGAAAATCAACACATCATAGAAGTGAAGTGAAATATGGGAGTACAAAACATTCAAACATATGCAACATAAGAAGAAACTAATTCAAAATTCCATACCACAGGTGTTCCATCAAAATAGTTGCAACTCATTCATTAAATTTTTCCAAATAATGATTGCACTAGTGTCTTTGATCAATAGCCAAACATCCAATTGATTCCAACCTTTTCTTACTTCAAATGATGAAGTATTTATACAAATTCTAAACTAAAATATCTTGATAAAAATCTCAAGATCTTTTTACAAATATCCTAAACTGTGTTGCACAAATAGAAATGAAATGTAGGATATTAAAAACTAATGTATCTACTTGGCCCTATCATTATGGATTTTTTTTTAAAAGTAAGAGAAATTCAAATTTGATTGCAACTCTTAGTTGATGAGGTGGCTAGCTGTCTTTCAACATTTTCCTCCTGTAATCCTGGAAAATAAGGTCTGGTCAT
The DNA here is from genome assembly GCA_031772625.1 of Pinus tabuliformis. Classification (NCBI taxonomy): domain Eukaryota; kingdom Viridiplantae; phylum Streptophyta; class Pinopsida; order Pinales; family Pinaceae; genus Pinus; species Pinus tabuliformis. The sequence continues at coordinate 440,108,785 of CM062811.1, read as the reverse complement.
CCCTTTGTATATCTCAACCTGAGATAGATTTGTAAATAGTGAGAGAGGTTATTGTAGATAAATATATTCTTGAGATAAACCTCTCGCAGTTTACCAAAATTCAACTCCAGCTATTGCCAATATTCTCTGCAAAAAGGTGACAGAAACAGGACTTTGCACAGTCCGAAAAATAGGTTTTAAAGATGTATATGTATCTCTCATTTTATAATATATGTGTAACATCGGAAGTAGGTTATTGTACTTTGGCACATTAGGAACATAAATCTCTTCGAGTTTCTCAAGGGTCATCTCTGATTGGCCACAATATGTTCTGCAAAAGTATGACTAAACAGGAAAATTTGGGAAAATATGTCTCCAAAGCGTCATCTGTATATCCCAAACCATAATAGTTGTTAGAAAACTAACAGAGATTTTTGTACATGAGGATGCTGACAGAAAAAACCTCTTTCAATTTCTGAATATTCGTCCTCATTGGTTTTGAAATAATGTTTGAAGTCAATGTAGCGTATAGGAAAAAGCATAGTTTCATCTGATCATGAGACAAATGAATGATGTGGATGCAGGAGATGACATGGCAGTTAGGGAATGGAAGGTAACATAACCAGGAGTCCATGGGAAAAGTTCAAGGGCAGTAGATGGAGTGTAGGTGAGTGAGGCTTTTTTACTAGGGCTACCATTAGTGAGTAAATTTTTGAATGAGGACCTAGGTGGAATGACAAAAAATTCTGAGCGAGACCCTAATATGAATATGAAAAGAGGAGTTTTGATCACTGATGGTAGTATGAAAATACTGACTCTAACATTGGCCTTATTGGGGATAACATCTCCTTGGAGGTGTCAAGAACACCGTAGACTAATTTCCTGACCATGTGGGCCAATACGGTCAAAAACTTACGACCAAACTAAAAACACACACAATGCAAACTGTAAACTAGATGCTAAAGGATGCTTGTCCAACAAGCTTATTGCACACTTATCCTACACTAATCTACTACAAAATCACTGAATCAAGTTATACTAAATTGCCAAATCAACCAATCAAGTAGTTGTTGTAATGATGAGGTTGTTTGACGATGCTTGAACCAGAACATAATTGGAAATTCTACCAGTGATATATACACATAATACATCTAGCTCTGTAAAAGGAAATATCATTTGTCATTCAACTTAAGAAAATATTCCATATCTGCTGCTATAGGATCATAAAAACCAAATTCTATCTGTTGTCCCAACTCATTAACATATGCTCTCGGTTGGAGATTATCACATCCGTGCTGTAAATGAAAACATCCTTCAATCCAACCATTTAAAGGCAGCTTTACCTTTTCTTATTTGGGAGGAGGGAGAGTTTCCAAGAATAGTTTAGGATCTTGGAAATCATATGATTCAATTTGAACATTCAATAGCTCAATTTCATTTTATAATCTTTCAGCATGTAAACCAAGAAAACAATTTTTACCTTCAAGTGTGAGTCGGCTGGATTGCAAACAATGAAATACTGATGTTGAGAAATTTTGATTAATCTGAAATTCTGCTAACTCATTCCTTAAAGTTAGTAATACTTCCCTAGATAAAGGATTTGCCACATACCATGTCATAAGTGATTATCATCAATGCTCTAAAATCTGGATCCTTTGGCAGTGAAGCCGCTATTAAAATTGAAGCACGGGATCTTGAACAATGGAGTCACCAAGCAGATGATTCAACCTTCTTGTGTCTGACTATTGTCCACCATCAACAACTAGATCTATTTCATTGTCATTATTTCCCTGGGAACATAGAGCTTTCATCCTCGACAATAGTGCCACTATGTTATCACTCCTCCAGATCTCCAAGGTTGAGAAGAAGTTCAACTAAGGTAACTATAGACCAACCTTTTGACCTGGTAGCTAGCCCTACCAAGCCAGAGAGGTATCGCTCCAAAGGATCACAACCAAGAGGGCTGGATAGACTAGGGTTTTAGGCTAGACGTAAAGAGCAGAGGGTGTTTGATTTGATTTGGTGGGGTTGTTGGAAGAAGATTAGGTCAAAAATACTAGGTCAAGGAAAATGCAGGTATGATTGCAGACATCTACAGGATCAAGGTAGGTAGGCACTCAAACACTTTAAGGTTATGGAGTTAGATGGATAAGACTAATGAGGTGCTAGAAAGAGCAAGACAAGCATGTATTCTTTCTAAACTGAACATAAGGGACAAACTATGAAGATTTCCCCATAACAGAGCATATAAGATGTATTTTGCTCACCAACTTGAAAATCAACATATCGTAGAAGTGAAGTGAAATATGCGAGTACAAAACATTCAAACATATGCAACATAAGATGAAACTAAGTCAAAATTCCATACCACAATATTCCATCAAAATAGCTGCAACTCATTCGTTAACTTCTGCCAAATATTGATTACACTAGTGTCTTTGATAAATAGCCAAAAATCCAATTGATTCCATCCTTTTCTTACTTCAAATTATGAAGTATTTATACAAATTCTAAAATAAAATATCTTGATAAAAATATCAAGATCTTTTTACAAATATCCTAAACTTTTTTACACAAATAGAAATGAAATGTAGGACATTAAAAACTAATGTATGTACTTGGCACTATCATTATGGATTTTTTTTACCAGGAAGAGAAATTCGAATTTGAGTGCAACTCTTAGTTGATGAGGCGGCTAACTGTCTTCAAGCATTTTCCTCCCATAATTATGCACAATAGGGTTCAATCATCCCTTTCTACATCTCAATCCAATATATCTCTATAAACACTAGTAGAGGTTATTGTAGATAAATATATGCTTGAGATAAACCTCTCTCCATTTCCCAAAATTCAGCTCCAGCTGTTCCCAATATTCTCTGCAAAAAGGTGACTAAAACAAGACTTTCAACAGTCCGAAAAATAGGCTGTAAATATGTACATGTATCTCTTATTTTATAATAGTTGTATAATCTCTGAATTAGGTTATTGTACTCTGTTATATTAGGAACATAAGGCTCGTCTAGTTTCTCAAGGGTCATCTCTTATTGGCCACAATATGTTCTACAAAAGTATGACTAAACAGTTAAATTTGGGAAAATATGTCTGCAAATCGTCATTTGTATATCCCAAACCATAATATTTGTTACAAAAATGAGAGATATTTTTGTACATGAGGATGTTGGCAGAAAACACCTCTTTCAATTTCTGAAAATTCGTCCTGATTGGTTTGGAAACAATGTTTGAAGTCAATGTAGTGCATAGGATAAAGCATAGTTTCAACTGATCATGAGACAAATGAATGGTTTGGATGTGCGAGATGAAATGGAAGTTAGGGAATAGAGGGTAGCATAACCAGGATTGCATGGTAAAAGGTCAAGGGAGGTAGATGGAGTGTAGATGAGTGAGACTTTTTAACTAGGGCTACCATCAGTGAGTAAATTTTTGAATGACATAGGTGGAATGACAAAAATTTCTGAACGAGACCCTAATGTGAATATGAAAAGAGGAGTTTTGATCACTGATGGTATTATTCAAATACTAACTCTAACATCGGCCTTATTGGGGATGGCAGCTCCTTGGAGGTGTCAATAACACCGTAGACCAAGTGCCTAACCATGTGGGCCAATACGGTCAAAAAATTACAACCAAACTGAAAACACACACACTACAAACTGTAAACTAGATGCAGAAGGATGCCTGTCCAAAAAGCTTATTGCACACTTATCCTACACTAATCTACTACAAAATAACTGAATCAAGTGATACTAAAGTGCCAAATGAACCAATCAAGCAATTGTTGTAATGATGTGGTTATTTGATGGTGATTGAACCAGAACATAATTGGAAATTCTACCAGCGATATATACACATAATTCATCTGGCTCTGTAAAAGGAAATATCGTTTGTCATTCAACTTAAGAAAATATTCCATATATGCTGCTATAGGATCATAGAAACCAGATTCTATCTATTATCCCAACTCATTAACATATGCTCTCGGCTGGACATTGTCACATCCCTATTGTAAATCAAAACATCCTTCAATCCAACCATCCTAGGGCGGAATTACCTTTTCTTCTTTCGGAGGAGAAAGAGTTTCCAAGAACATTTTAGGATCTTGGAAACCATATGATTTAATTTGAACATCCAATAGTTCAATTTCATTTTCTAATCTTTCGGCAACTAAACCAAGAAAACAATTTTTACCTTCAGGTGTGAGTCGACTAGATTTGAAACAACGAAATACTGATGTTAAGAAATTCTGATCAATCTGAAATTCTGCTAACTCATTCCTTAAAGTTAGTAATATTTCCTAAGATAAAGGATTTGCCACATACCCTGTCATCGGTGATTATCATCAATGCTCTGAAATCTAGATTCTTTGGCAGTGAAGTCGCTCTGAAATTTCAAGTTCGAGATATTGAATAATAGAGTCGCCATGTAGATGATTCAACCTTCTTCTGTTCGACATTTGTCCACCATGAACAACCGAATCTAAGTCATCATCGTTCTTTCCCGGGTAATATAGAGCTTTCATCCCTGGCAACGGTGCCACTATGTTATCACTACTCCGGATCTCCAAGGCTGAGAAGGAGTCCAGCTGAGGTAACCACAGACAAAACTTTTGACTTGGTAGCTAGCCCTACCAAGCCAAAGAGGGATCTCTCCAAAGGATCACAACCAAGAGGGCTCGATAAATTAGGGTTTTAGGCTAGATGTAAAGAGCAGAGGGTGTTTGATTTGAGGTGGGGTTGTTGGAAGAGGATTAGGTCAAAAAGACTAGGTCAGGGAAAATGAGGGTATGATTACAAACATCTGATGTAGCAAGGTAGGTAGGCACTCAAAAACTTTAAGGTTATGGAGTGAGATGGATAAGACTGATTATGTGCTAGAAAGAGTAATACAAGCATGTATTCTTTCTAAACTGAAGAAAAGGGACAAACTATGAAGATTTCCCCAAAATAGATTATATAAGATGTATTATGCTCATCAACACAAAAATCAACATATCATAGAAGTGAAGTGAAATATGGGAGTACACAACATTCAAACATATGCAACATAAGAAGAAACTAAATCAAAATTCCATACCACAGGTATTCCATCAAAATAGCTGCAACTCATTCATTAAATTCTACCAAATACTAATTACACCAGTGTCTTTGATCAATAGCCAAACATCCAACTGAGTCCAACCTTTTCTTACTTCAAATGATGAAGTATTTATACAAATTCTAAACTAAAATATCTTGATAAAAATCTCAAGATCTTTTTACAAATATCCTAAACTGTTTTGCACAAATAGAAACGAAATGTAGGACATTAAAAACTAAATTTATCTACTTGGCACTATCATTATGGATTTTTTTTGGCAAGGAAGAGAAATTCAAATTTGATTGCAACTCTTAGTTGATGAGGTGGCTAACTGTCTTTGAGCATTTTCCTCCCGTAATTCTGCAAAATAGGGTCCAGTCATCCCTTTGTATATCGCAATTCAAGATATATTTGTAAACAATGAGATAGGTTACTGTAGACAAATATATTCTTGAGGTAAACCTCTCTCAGTTTCCCAAAATTCAGCTCCATCTGTTCCCAATATTCTCTGCAAAAAGGTGACTGAAACAGGACTTTGCACAGTCTGAAAAATAGGTTGTAAATATGTACATGTATCTCTCATTTTATAATATCTGTGTAGCATATGAAGTAGGTTATGTTACTTTGGCATATTTGGAACATAAATGTCTTCCAGTTTCTCAAGACTCATCTCAGATTGGCCACAATATGTTCTACAAAAGTATGACTAAACAGGAAAATTTGGGAAAATATGTCTCCAAAGCGTAATCTGTATATCCCAAACCATAATAGTTGTTAGAAAACTAAGAGATATTTTTGTACACGAGGATGTTGAGAGAAAAAACCTCTTTCAGTTTTTGAAAATTCGTCCTCATTAGTTTCGAAACAATGTTTGAAGTCAATGTAGCGTATAGGAAAAAGCATGGTTTCAACTAATCATGAGACAAATGAATGACGTGGGTGGGGGAGATGACATGGAAATTAGGGAATGGAGGGTAACATAACTTGGAGTGCATGGGAAAATTTCAAGGGAGGTAGATGGAGTGTTTGTGAGTAAGGTTTTTTTACTAGTGCTACCATCAGTGAGTAAATTTTTGAATGAGGACCTAGGTGGAAGGACAAAAAATTCTGAGCGAGACCCTAATTTGAATATGAAAAGAGGAGTTTTTATAAGTGATGGTAGTATGCAAATAATGACTCTAACATCAACCTTATTGGGGATGAATGCTCCTTGGAGGTGTCAAGAACACCGTAGACCAAGTGCCTAACCATGTGGGCCAATACGGTCAAAAACTTACAACCAAACTAAAAACACACACATTGCAAACTGTAAGATAGATGTTGAAGGATGCTTGTTTAACAAGCTTATTACACACTTATCCTACACTAATCTACTAATATATCACTGAATCAAGTGATACTAAAGTGCCAAATCAACCAATCAAGGAGTTGTTGTAATGATGAGGTTGTTTGACGGTGCTTGAAGCATAACATAATTGGAAATTCTACCAGTGATATATACACATAATTCATCTGGCTCCATAAAAGGAAATATCATTTGTCATTCAACTTAAGAAAATATTCCATATATGTTGCTATAGGATCATAAAAACCAGATTCTATCTGTGTTCCCAACTCATTAACATATGCTCTCGTCTAGAGATTGTCACATCCCTGTTGTAAATCAAAGCATCCTTCAATCCAACCATCCAAGGGCAGCTTTACATTTTCTTCTTTGGGAGGAGGGAGAGTTTCCAAGAATAGTTTAGGATCTTGGAAATAATTTGATTCAATTTGAACATCCAATAGTTCAATTTCATTTTCTAATATTTCGACAACTAAACCAAGAAAACAATTTTTACCTTCAAGTGTGAGTTGACTGGATTTCAAACAACGAAATACTGATGTTGAGAAATTCTGATCAATCTAAAATTTTGCTAACTCATTCCTTAATGTTAGTAATATTTCCCTAGATAAAGGATATGCCACATACCCTATCATTGGTGATTATCATCAATGCTCTGGAATCTGGATTCTTTGGCAATGAAGTCACTATGAAATTTAAAGCTCGAGATCTTGAACAACGGAGTCGCCAGGCAGATGATTCAACATTCTTGTGTCCAACTGTTGTCCACCATCAACAACTGGATATAAGTCGTTTTCATTCTTTCCTGGGGAGGATAGAGCTTTCATCCCCGGAAAAGGCGCCACTATGTTATCACTCCTCCTGATCTCCAAGGCTGAAAAGGAGTCCAACTAAGGTAACCACATACCAACCTTTTGACTTGGTAGCCAGCCATGCAAAGCTGGAGAGGGCTCTCTCCAAAGGATCAATGCCAATAGGGCTGGATAGATTAGGGTTTTATGCTAGATGTAAAGAGCAGAGGGTGTCTTATTTGATTTGGTGGGGTTGTTGGAAGAAGATTAGGTCAAAAAGACTAGGTCAGGGAATATGAGGGTATGTTTTCAGACATTTGATGGAGCAAGGTAGGTAGGCACTCAAACACTTTAAGGTTATGGAGTGAGATGGATAAGACTGATGAGGTGCTAGAAAGAGCAAGACAAGCATGTATTCTTTATAAACTGAAGATAAGGGACAAACTATGAATATTTCCCTAAAACAGAGCATATAAGATGTATTATGCTCATCAACTTGAAAATCAACATATCATAGAAGTGAAGTGAAATATGGGAGTACAAAACATTCAAACATAAGCAACATAAGAAGAAACTAGATCAAAATTCCATACCATAGGTATTCTATCAAAATAGCTGCAACTCATCATTAAATTTTTCCAAATATTGGTTACACTAGTGTCTCTGATCAATAGGCAAACATCCAACTCATTCCAACTTTTTCTTACTTCAAATGATGAAGTATTTATACAAATTATAAACTAAAATATATTGATAAAAATCTCAAGATCTTTTCACAAATATCCTAAACTATTTTGCACAAGTAGAAATGAAATGTAGGACATTAAAAACTAATGTATCTACTTGGCACTATCATTATGGATTTTTGTTGACAAGTAAGAGAAATTCGAATTTGATTGCAACTCTTAGTTGATGAGATGGCTAACTGTATTTAAGCATTTTCCTCCCGTAATTCTACAAAATAGGGTCCAGTCATCCCTTTGTATATCTCAATCCAAGGTAGATATGTAAACATTGACAGAGGTTATTGTAGATAAATATATTCTTGAGATAAACCTCTCACAATTTCCCAAAATTCAGCTCCAACTGTTCCCTATATTCTTTGTAAAAGGTGACTGAAACAGGACTTTGCATAGTCTGAAAAATAGGTTGTAAATATGTACATGTATCTCTCATTTTATAATAGTGTTGTAATATCTGAAGTATTTTATTGTACTTTGGCATATTAGGAACATAAGCCTCTTCCAATTTATCAAGAGTCATCTCTGATTGGCCACAATATGTTTTTGCAAAAGTATGACTAAGCAGGAAAATTTGGGAAAATATGTCTCCAAAGCGTCATCTGTATATACCAAGCCATAATTACTATTAGAAAACTAAGATTGATTTTTGTACATGAGGATGTTGGAAGAAAAAACCTCTTTCAGTTTCTGAAATTTGTCCTCATTGGTTTGGAAAAAATGTTTGAAGTCAATGTAGTGTATAGGAAAAAGCATAGTTTCAACTGATCATGAGACAAATGAATGGCGTGGATGCAGGAGATGACATGGCAGTTAGGGAATGGAGGGTAACATAACCAGGAGTGCATAGGAATAGGTCAAGGGATTTAGATGGAGTGTAGGTGAGTGAGGTTTTTTTTACTAGGGCTACCATCAGTGAGTAAATTTTTGAATGAGGACCTACGTGGAATGATAAAAAAATTTGAGCGAGACCCTAATATGAATATGAAAAGAGGATTTTTTATCACTGATGTTAGTATGCAAATACTGACTCTAACATCGGCCTTATTGGGGATGGCACCTCCTTGGAGGTGTCAAGAACACCATAGACCAAGTTCCTAACCATGTGGGCCAATACAGTCAATAACTTACAACCAAAGTGAAAACACACACACTGCAAACTATAAACTAGATGCTGAAGAATGCTTGTCCAACAAGCTTATTGCACACTTATCCTACACTCATCTACTACAAAATCACTGAATCAAGTAATCCTAAAGTGCCAAATCGACCAATCAAGTAGCTTTTTTAATGATGAGGTTGTTTGACGGTACTTGAACCAAAACATAATTGGAAATTCTATAAGCGATATATACACATAATTCATCTTGCTCTGTAAAAGGAAATATTGTTTGTCATTCAACTTAAGAAAGTATTCCATATATGTTGCTATAGGATCATAAAAACCAGATTCTATCTGTGTTCCCAACTCATTAACATATGATTTCAGCTGGAGATTGTCACATCCCTGCTGCAAATCAAAACCTCCTTCAATCCAACCATCCAAGGGCAGCTTTACCTTTTCTTCTTTGGGAGGAGGGAGAGTTTCCAAGAACAGATTAGGATCTTGGAAATCATATGATTCAATTTGAACATCCAATAGTTCAATTTCATTTTCTATTCTTTCGGAAACTAAACCAAGAAAACAATTTTTACCTTGAGGTGTGAGTCGGCTGGATTTCAAACAATGAAATATCGATGTTGAGAAATTCTGATCAATCTGAAATTCTGCTAACTCATTCCTTAAAGTTAGTAATATTTCCCTAGATAAAGGATTTGCCACATACCTTGTCATCGTTGATTATCATCAATGCTCTGAAATCTAGATTCTTTGGTAGTGAAGTTGCTCTGAAATTTGAATCTCGAGATCTTGAACAATGGAGTTGTGAGGCAGATGATTCATCCTTCTTGTGTCTGATTGTTGTCCACCATCAACAACTGGATCTAAGTCATCGTGGTTCTTTACCAAGGAATATAGAGCTTTCATCCCCGACAACGACGCCACTATGTTATCACTCCTCCGGATCTCCAAGGATGAGAAGGGGTCTAGCTGAGGCAACCACAGACCAACATTTTGACTTGGTATATAGCCCCACCAAGCCAAAGAGAGCTCTCTCCAAAGGATCACAGCTAAGAGGGTTGGATAAATTAGGGTTTTAGGTTATATGTAAAGAGCAGAGGGTGTTTGATTTGATTTGGTGGGGTTGTTAGAAGAGGATTAAGTCAAAAAGACTAGGTTAGGGCAAATGAGGGTATGATTGTAGACATCTGATGGAGCAAGGTAAGTAGGCACTCAAACACTTTAAGGTTATGGAGTGAGATGGATAAGACTGATGAGGTGCTAGAAAGAGGGAGACAAGCATGTATTCTTTCTAAACTGAAGATAAGGGACAAACTTTGAAGATTTCCCCAAAACTGAGCATATAAGATATATTATGTTCATCAACTTGAAACTCAACATATCATAGAAGTGAAGTGAAATATGGGAGTATAAAACATTCAAACATATGCAACATAAGAAGAAACTAAGTCAAAATTCCATACCATAGGTATTCCATCAAAATAGTTGCAACTCATTCATTAAATTTTGCCAAATACTGATTACACTAGTGTCTCTGTTCAATAGCCAAACATCCAACTGATTCCAACCTTTTCTTACTTCAAATGATGAAGTATTTATACAAATTCTAAATTAAAATATCTTAATAAAAATCTCAAGATCTTTTTACAAATATCCTAAAAAAATTTGCACAAATAGAAATGAAATGTAGGACATTAAAAAGCAATGTATCTACTTGGCACTATCATTATGGATTTTTTTGACAAGAGAAATTCGAATTTGATTACAACTCTTAGTTGATGAGGTGGGTAACTGTCTTTGAGCATTTTCCTCCTGTAATTATGCAAACTAGGGCCCATCCATCCCTTTGTATATCTCAATACAAGATAGATATGTAAAATGTGAGAGAGGTTATTGTAGATAAATATATTATTAAGATAAACCTCTCTCAGTTTCCCAAAATTCAGCTCCAATGGTTCCCAATATTTTCTGCAAAAACGCGAATGAAAGTGGACTTTGCACAATTTGAAAAATAGGTTGTAAAGATGTACATGTATTTCTCATTTTATAATATCTATGTAAAATCTGAAGTATTTTATTGTACTTTGGTATATTAGGAACATAAACCTCTTCCAATTTCTCAAGAGTCATCTCTGATGGGCAATAATATGTTCTACAAAAGTATGACTAAACAGAAAATTTTGGGAAAATATGTCTGTGAAGCGTCATCTGGATATCCCAAACCATAATAGCTGTTAGAAGACTAAGAGATGCTTTTATACATGAGGATGTTGGCAGAAAAAACCTCTTTAAGTTTCTAAAAATTCGTCCTCATTGGTTTCGAAACAATGTTTGAAGTCAATGTAGCGTATAGGAAAAAGCATAGTTTCAACTGATCATGAGACAAATGAATGATGTGGATGCGGGAGATGACATGGCAGTTAGGGAATGGAGGGTAACATAACCAGGAGTTCAAGGGAAAAGTTCAAGGGAGGTAGATGGAGTGTAGGTGAGTGAGGTTTTTCTACTAGGGCTACCATTAGTGAGTAAATTTTTGAATGAGGACCTAGGTGGAATGACAAAAATTTCTGAGCGAGACCCTAATACGAATATGAAAATAGGATTTTTTATCACTGATGGTAGTATGAAAATGTTGACTCTAACACTTACCAACATTGTGTGTTTTCTCAACTCCATGGAACATCACTTAGTGTGACTATTAAACAAAATGTGTTACTATCACTGAGTGTTTACTCAGCCCCAAGGCACAACACTCAGTGTGGCTATTCACCCACAGGCCAAGGTGAAATGGAATCACATTGGACTAGATGAAGCAATTATTGGGTCCTTCATTTTTTGGATAAATAATTTTGGAAAATTTTGGTCAGGTTTTTGGTTGGAAAATGATTGCACAAGAGATCGTCGGCAAAAGGAAAATGAATGGTTGAAACAACTAGATGCCAAGAATAATTGGGAAGATGCACACAAGGAAAATAAAAAGGATGTTATATTGGAATTTGGAGAGGCCGCAAAGGAAGGATAGTCACTCAAAGGAAATAGAAAGTTAGTTACAACAAAATTTACAGAGGTTGCAAAAGAAGGTTAGGCGTGTTGGAGTTTGAAATAATCTAAGGCAATAAGGACTAGATCAGGTGAGCGAGATCAAGGGAAGAAAATATATAAAATAATAAGGGAAGATAGAAAAAGGGGAGGGAGAGATCAAGAGAACATACTGAAATGTTGTCATTGTGTTGATTGAAGAAATTCTTGTTGTTAATGATCTTTCTCTGAATTCGGTTATGTAACCTGATCTAATAGTGATCCATGCTCTTGCTTCTGATGAAGAGATTTTTACGATGTAATGATCTAGTTGTCAATGAAAGAGAAGTTGCATGAAATATTTGTGTGATTAAATGGTGATTGGATTATTCAACCCCTTTTTAAAATATTTATTTATAACTTAGGGTGTTCTATGTTATTTCTACTATGTTGTATTTATGTTATCTTCTAAGTCTATTATGTCTGCAAATGAAAGAACTTGTAAGGTGACTGCATGATATTTTCTTTATGATGGGTTATGATACCGTCTTGTAACCCCTTATCCTTTTAAGTCTTGGAACACCTCAGGTAAGACATCTCTCTTTCCTAATAAGGGAGGTTAAAATGTCAGTGGATTGCTAGACTATGATAGATTATTTTGGTGGAACCCTATGTCTGAACGCAGGGTCTAAATATGTTTAAATTTTAATCCAACAAATGGTTCCCTTGCCGAGACCTTGAGTACTTTGAATGGATCTGAACCATGGTATCCAGGATCCTTAGAGGACATCTTCAATATTGGTGGCATGAGCAGGTCAATAAATTTATTTTTTAGCAAGTGTAGTTACGCCAAAAGAATTTAGAGCCGGTGAAAGAGGAGGTTTTGTATGTCAAACTTGCCTGCAACAAATACAAAATATTCCGGTGTAAGTTCCCTGAAGAAGTTCATAACTAGTTGTGACAGTTGTGGATCAAAGGGGGAGCTCGAAATTGTCTTAGGTCTCCTTGTACTTGGACTACTGTTGATTTAGATGAGTTGCACATGATAGATATAGAGCTGATGAGAGTTGTTGATTTAAGGTAACAAGCACCCCTAGAGAATTATATTATCAAATTTGTTGCAGAAGATCATTTATCTTTTCCTAAACATGAAGTTGTGTTCAGATACGGGTTGAGGGGAAGGTTGTTGAAAGAAACGCCCTTTTGGATTAAATTTTTTATGGTGGAAGATGATTTATTACCATTTCAAGGACAAAATATGGCCACTTAAATCTTTAAGTACTGGGGGTAGTATTTATGGGAGTAATGTTGCTTGGTTGCGGAAGTTGAAGATGTTGTTGCAATGAATGCAGATGAGTTGCAGAGGGCTCGATATTTAAGATCACAAATGAGGGTGAAGATAGATGGTGAATGGTAGTAGAAAACTTTGCGTGAGATCCGAAGACAACAAAGGAAATTACACCGAATAGGAGATGTGTTGAGTAGTCCAAGGTTGCGGGTAGGAGGACCAAATAATTTTGAGTTGTGAAAGATGGAGGGCAGTGACAGTGCAGGTTCTAGTGAAATAGGAGGTGTCAAAATCATTGTCATGAGATAGATGGAAGGAAGTAGCATAGATCTCCATGTACCAGAAGGAGTAGAGATACCAAATAGATCAAAGCCTACAATTGGAATAGTGAACCAAAATATCCAACTTGATGAAGAAATGCATTTTGTAATGAGGAAATTGTTTTTTGAAGATGATGCCTCCCCTGTAAGTAATAATTCATTGGTCAGAAACACTGGTAGAAACTTCCTTGACCTCCACTTGGTACCTTATCAAGTTTCTTCTCATTTTATTTTAAAGCTAGCTAAATTTATAAAAGTTTAGAAGGTTTATAATACATATACAACCTGGTTCACAAGGGTTTATACTCATATCACCTTGTCAATCTACAATGGTTGGTAACATAGCAGGTTCATTCACTCGATACCTTGAATTTTTGGGACAAGGGAATGAAGATGTTGAACAACACTGGTATTTGTCGAAGCAATCTAGAGGGCTAGACAAATTCCTAATGCTACTAAACTTATTGATTTTCAGACTACCCTAAGAGAGAGAGCACATAGGTGGTTTATTAAATTGTACACTATGCATCAAAATCCTACCATTGATGAGGTTCAGCGAGAATTTATTCAAGAGTTCAAACTTTTGTAGTCAACAAGGACTGCCTGAATTGTGGGACATGAAACAATGTGAAGGAGAAACTGCATAGGAGATGATGTCATGATTTGAGGATGTTATTGGTAATTTAAGGTATCCTATTGATCCCAACCATTAGCGAGACTAGTTTATTAAATCCTTGTTTCCATTAACTCAGACACCTTTAACTCAGCAAAAGATTGATACATTGTAAGATGCACTTGAGCAAGCTATAAATATTGAAGCTATGACAGGGTACCCTCACGAGCATAGAGGATGATTTTATTCTAGTAATCTTGCCCTAATTGGACCACAACATCATATTGTTGACTTGACAGAGAAACTAAAAGGCATGCATGTTGCATGGCCTTTACATCCTCAAGTATGTTGTACCAATTGTCATGTTTATGGTCAAAATGCCATAGAATGTCAATGGCTACAAGGTCTGATACCATCTTCCATGCCTATGGGATCAAATACACCTTGGTCTATTGATATATTTGTCCAAGTCAGCACAAATGCATTGTATCAAGGTCGTACTCAATTCTACGCTTTCCTCAATTCACAAGGTATGCATCTGATTGAATATTGTGAAATATGTCGTACATATGGACACCTCCTTCATCTCTACCATAATTTGTAGAAATATTCAATTGTTCCAAATAATGTTTTCTATGAAATTCACGAGTCACCGACTCATCAAACAGATCAATGTAGAGCTCTATATGCTCTGGCTGAATGGCTTGATCATTCTGCATTTAGAGTGAATGAAATTATTTGAGGGAAAGGAGGTGGAGAAACAAGGGGGGAAATAACTAAAGGAAGAGGTCCAATCGATTTTTATAACTCTGATCAAGAAGGGCATGTTTCCTGTGACTGTCTGCTACCCATAAGGCCTTAGTGTTCTCACTGCAGAGTAAACACACATGCAACATAACACTACTCTGAATTGATCACTAGGTCTGAAGAGCATAATCAACAGGAGGAGAAAATTTAATTAATGCAGAGCCCCAGGAACCTGAACCAATTCCAATGCCAAATATTAGTATAGTTACTAGAGGAGGAAAAAAAACTAGAGCAGACACGGGTGTCCCTGAACAACCACTGGTAATTAGACTTGCATCACCTAAAATATATTATGACTCTAACCAGTAGAAATAATATTATAAAGATGCATCATAATTTTTAAGTAGTTTACACTGCCTTATAACCCTCAAATGGGACAACCAAAATAGCCAAAAATGAAGAGTCTGAGGATCTCGTAATATATACCCAAGCCTGTAATTTAATTGTTTAAATTATTTCTATAAACTATGAGTGATGAGCAATTGTCGAGCTAGTTGTGTAAGATTCTTAAGATTGCTATTAAGGATGTGGATCTCTTGGATAGACCTATCTCTGCAAACTTTCCTGAGAGGAATTTCAGACGTGTTCGACGAAAATAAGAGGAGAACATGAAGATAATTTGTGCTAATGCTCAAATTGTGGGATTCCATATCAAGGACTCTATGCTATTTTTGGGATATGATGTTAACATCCTACCGAGAAATACTTGGGAAGCTCTCAGTAAACCAAAGTTGGCACTCTCCCCAATTCAATTGCATATGGACAATCAATATTGTATTCTTCCAATTAAATGTCTAGAGGATGTTGAAGTGGATATTGTAGGAGTAAAAACATATGCATATTTTGAAGTGATAGATATTATGGGAGATAAATAACATTATCCCGCATTGTTGAGGATATATTAGGATTTTGAGAATTATGTTGTTATTGATATTAAGCAGGAGACAATGACTTTTGAGGTAGATGGAGTTAGAGTGATTCAGCCATTGGATCCTTACCAAGGTCCCAAATTTATAGAACCTGTAGATGAAAAAGAAGAACCTAATATCCTGGACTTATATATCGACTCATTGTAGGGAAAAGAGAATATTATATTAATCCTATAGATGATGGTTCTACTAGTTGGAGGAGCATTCAAAGAACAAATGTTGTGTGGGATGATTGGCAGCAAGCAGATAACGAGTTACATTCTAGACGATATGTAACTATTTATTGTGCTTACTGGACTGGTATGGAGGTATGATATTTTCCTACCTTTAACAGTATAGGTTCTGTTGTTAATTTTATTAATGAAGTTTATTTGAATTTTGAGGTGATACAAAAGATTCCCTTGTTGGATGTGGCCCTTCAAGAAACAACAGCAACATGGTGGGGAGCTCATCATAATCACCTTCAAGGGTTGGAGTCAATCATGTCTACTTTTCTATGTTGATTTGGTGCCCCAAAGGATTATTCAACTAGAATTCCTAAATATGAGGCATATACTAGTCCACAGAAACATATTCATAATTACAGAGTTAAGTGGACTGAAGAAGGACTTCCTAAAGAACTGTGGGTACATCAATTTATTCATACTCTTGGAACATTCCCATAAGCCTGGTATCTGAAGGAGGAGATGAAAAGACAAACAATTGCATGGAAATCAATAATATCTTGGTTTTCCAGTGATTTTTTCTTTTGAGATGAAGACGAAAAGATTGTGCGAGCCTTGAAACACTATAAGGAAAATACCTTCTACGAGAGGTTATAACAGAGGCTTTTAGTGTTAAAAAGTTGGCAAAAATTGTCAAAAAAACATCCACTAAAACATTTGTTTGTGACAGCAAATGTTTTAGTGAAGGTTTTAACAAAACTTCATCACAACTACAAAAAATCTGAGGTGCTAGAGGTTTTATCAAATGTTTTTTTTGCAATGCACTTAATGGAACGAGTAGCACCGACGCACTACATATATAGAAGCACTGGGAGACATACATAATTAAAAGCATTGAAGTGTTGAATGTAAATAACACTAGTGCATAATATATATAGCACCGGTGCTAATATATAAAAAAACCGTAGCGAATTTTTGTAAGGAACGATATTGGGGCATGAAAAAAATAATTGTTGTGTTGATGCTTTTTTTTAACTTGTAGTGTCATTGTGTATCATTTATACAAATTCCCTAGTGGGTTACTTAATATATTAAAGAATTGGTGTGTTAAGAATTACAATGCACCAGGGCGTTAATCTCAAACAAGGTCGGTGCTTGGAGAGATAAACTTACTGGTGCTATCATTTTCGGAAAAGGAATTGATCATGCAAAAATATGTCATCATAGTGATTTTATATAACATAATGCACCAGTGCATTTTTATGTTATATATGGACCAGTTTTTGAATGAGATTTTCTCTTTTTTAGAAACATCGACCTATGACAGTGCAATTATTGTAATTTTTTAAATCCTTTATTCATCAAAAAAATGACTTATATCTTATAATAGTATTCATATAAATTCAAATTTGATTAGTGCATTTGTAGATGATGTTTGAATTAATTTTCTATATTATCAAATTTTGCATATCTTCAATGTAATATTTAATCATCCATATATTTAATCAGTGTCGTAACATTTCACAATGACATTAGATAACACAATAGAATAAATTAAAATGTATTTTATTATATATAAATATGAGGTTCTTTGTCATACAAAAAGGGATTGTTATTGGTAACCCCTTGTCTTTCAATTGAGATACCATGTCCATTACATTAAACAAAATGTCTAATTTTCATAGACAATTATTTCAAAAAATACAACAGGTTGCATTGATATCCAAATAGTTCATCATTCTTCACTGGAACTGTTGTCAATGATTGAGTTACTTTCATGAATTGGGTTATTTGGAGGAATGTTTTTTTTATTGATCGATTGTTTTCGTCTTCATGATCTTGCAGTTCCATCTGCAAACATAAAAATAAAGTGTAATGAGTGTATCTATATTGGTGAGAATAATGAAAATTGAAATAAATAATATAAATCAAAGGAAATCAAATAGAAATGTACCATAGAAAGAAGTGACTCATAAACTGTGCACATGGTTTCAAAATCAAGTCTCATGCCTTGAGGCAACAAGTCTTCTACTAGCGTAGTTTTGTACTTTGTTTCCTGCATGTTTTAAACTCCATTATAAATCATAGATTTAATATAAAGGGTCTTTTTGTTCCATTAATTATAAACACAGATAAGTAAAACAACATAGATACTTACAAATTCCACAATTGATTTTTGATATGACAACATATACTCACAACCCTTATTTAACCCAATGTCAATTAATTATTCTGATGGATCTTCTTTATATGTTAGCACATATTTGAAGACATTCAAGGATGGTTGGTATAAAACAACTTAAAATATACAAAAATGAAACCTTGAGTTGTTATAAGAAAATGTTAACAATTACTCACAAACTTTGAAATCAACCCTTTTCTTCATTGTCATCTTGTTTTGTGTGTTGAATGAGTTCCATCTTGTTTTCTTTTCTACAAGAAAATACTTTAAAATTAATATTTAATGCTAAATTATTTTTTTATATGTACAAATTCAATCATGATTACATAGATTTGAAGCATGTTGTTGTTGAGATGGCTCCTCCTACGATGCAATTATGTCCATTTATTTTACCATCTCCTTATACATTGTTTTGTACATTCCTACTGGCATGTTTCACATATCAACATGTTGATCATTTGGGATTTTCATAATCTTCTTGAAAAAACTAATAAATTATTTTTATAATGATATATGAAAACTAAATATAACAAAAGCAATATTAATAAATGAATGGTTTGTAGTAATATATACATATAATTCTAGAAAATCATTTTATATAATTAGGAATATTACCTTTTGAAGGATTTGTTTTTGTTGTTATAAGTTTTTTCTATTGCAAGTCTGACATGTCTCATTGACCATTGCTTTTGAAATTCTTCCTATGGTTTAGATATAATTTGGTTCTTAGAATCATTGGATTAATTTTTTGTATTGTAATTGGAAAATACGTCTATATGTTCATTCCACTAGATCCCTCATAGTTATGTAAAAAATTTCCCCCTTTCATTAACCTCCAACACCACTCAAGATGAGCTAAGGGCCAATTAATCGTCATTCACATGTTCTATAATTTTTCTTTTCTTAGAACAACATTGTTATTTTCCTTCGTTGTTTCTCTTTGTAGAACATTAAACATATATGAATTAATATATTGTTTGAAGCATGTTATTTAATATTCTTAAGTATATTATTAATGAAAAAAAACTCATATTGAATAGTATTTTTTCATTCACATTATTCTTCATTTTGCAATTTTTCTATCAACCTTTTACGCTCTTCTGCACTTATATTAGAAATAATTTTATTTACCTTATTCATTTTGTGGCTCTACATGATATACACCAAACCAATAAATATTATTTGAACTTACATATAGTTCAAACATAATAATTTTGTAAAGAATTACAAAGAACTTGCCTTCTCTAGTTTCTTTGATGTGTTATCATTTTTTTAATCAATATACATCATCTACCATTCAGTACAGAAGCCATTAAGTATATTTTACAAATAAATCAAATAATTTTCAGCCAAAAAAAACTTTGGTAACCAATGCATTTATCTGCATCAACTCATCAGTGCGTTTATAGCATTAAACACATTAGGCAATTAACTGTTCAAAACTGTCATGGAAAAATAATTTTTAAAAGTATTTTTCAATTATGACAATGTGATTGGTAAGGATAAACACACCGCAATTATTTAACAGCGTTATTTGGAAGAGATGCATCAATGTGTTATATTACAATGGGAGCAACAATGAATTAACCAAACAAAGTATTTAAATAATTAATTTTATATAAAATTAATAAACATAATAATTAATTCAATAGAGAATAAATTAGTCAATTAATTTCTCCCTTTAATCTTATTAATTAACTAATTAATTAAACAAATCAATAAATTAATTAAATAATAATAATAATATTAATAAATGAAAAATTAATAAGATAATGGCCGACTAAATTTCATATATCTTTCCTTTAAAAACCTATATATACCCTAAATAGAGCTCTTGGATAAATCATTAAAATCTAGTGAATATCTATTGACGCATCCCCTGATGATGGACTCACTTGGTAGTCTGAAACGTTGGGTTCACAAAACTCTATAACAGGTCATTCCTCATCTATAAAACAATGAATAGATTGGATAGAATTGAAAGAATTGTAATATGCTGGTGTGTTGTATTACATAGGAAGCACCAGTGTGTTATATTACACAGGCCACACCACAGAACATATAGTTCTTTAAAAAAAAAGGGAGAAGCCCGACAAGTTTTGGATCTAATTCAATAAGTGATTCCCTTACTTTACATGCCAAACACCCTATATATATTAAATACACAAATCCATTAAATCTAAAATGCCTGAATTAAAAAACCATAATTGTGAAGTGGTTGAAGAAGTTAAACTCTAAGGTGAAATTTCACATGAAGAAGCAAGGGTTTAAGGTAAGTGTTGAATTTTTTATTCTATTTTTCTATATTTTAATTAAATTTAAATAGGAACAGAGATCGTAAAAAAAATTAATAATAAAATCTATAGTAATTTTTTTTATCATACAGAGTTTAAAAAAAAATCTAAATTGCGAATAAATCTAACAAAAATTGTAAAATATTTTAACAGTAAAATTTAATATTTTTTCTATCCATGCTTTTGAGTGAATCACCATACCTTTCAACATCTGATCTTTCAATAGATCCAAAATATTTTATAGCTCCACAGTGCTTCCAATATGTCTCTCTTGCAAATGATCTCTCTTTAATTAAATCCTAACAGAAATTATAAATGTTTTTATTAATAAAATAAACAATAAAAGTTATAATTTATACTATGCAGGTTTTTCAGTGAATTACCATACCTTTCATCTTCTAATCTTCTGAATAGTTCTGCTACTCCAAAGAATTATGTTGTTGCACAGTGCTCCCCATATGTCTCTCTTGCAAATCCCTCCCTTGAAATTTTAGGTAAAACAATGAAATGGTGAATAAGGTTTTACTATTTAAAAGACTTTATGGAATTAGATTACAAAAAATCAATTGTCCTTTGTTTTTTATTTTTATTTTTTAAATTCATGTTTTTTTTAATTTCTCTACACATCAGTGTGTTCGATATTCAAACGACGGGTGCGTTTATAAAACAAGTGCACCGACATTGATGGGGCACCAAAATTTTTAAATGCACCTACGTGATACACTTTTTTTAATTTTCGAAATCTCAAAATGGTGCGATTAATTTTTTTAATGCAATGGTGCGGTTTTTTATTTAAAAGCATCAGTGCTCTAATTGTTATAAGAGCACCGAGTTGGTTGATTTCATTTTTTTTTTTTTAAATTGGAAATAGTTGCATAGCAATGTTGTTTGTCTTTTAAATGCATCAATGTGTTTTTGTAGAAGAGCATCGATATGATAACATATTTTTTTAGGAATGTCGGAAACCGGTATAGATATTGTTTGAATGCTCCAGTGTTGTTAGTTTTTTAAATGCATGAGTGATCTTTGTTCTGATAAATGCACTGTTTGGGTTTAAAAGCTATTTGGAGTTTTAATTTCACATTAAATGACACATTAATCTCAAATTATCCTTTAGGATTGATCCACATGAATTGTAGTAGTTCATAGTATACATTTTCCACTTAAAGTCGTCTTATTCTTGACAAATGGTTCGAAAACTATATTGAAATTCAGATTGTGGTTACGAGGTTATCGAGATTAATTTTAGATATGCACACAAAATTTTATTTCTAGTTTTTCTCAAATACAGGGACAAAATATCAATAATATCAAATGGTCAATGATTCAAATTCCAACTCATTCCATATTTTTTATCAAATTCCTTCACAGAGTTCTCCCTTTTCATCTCTAGTAAGTTCAAATTTTATTTATATTTTGATTATCTTCTTTTTTTTTTAATACTTGCCAATTTAAATAAAAATGTATCCCAACTTGCACGATTCTAATTCAGAATTGAGTTCAGATACAAAAAATATTCCTCCAGTTCAAAAATGTTAGAAGCTCTTATTAGGAGCAGCATATTGCAAGAAGTTGGCAGATGAAAATGGACAACCTCTTGACCCTGCCAATTGGAACATAGCATCTTTCAGCTATAATCTTGGATCAATGATGGTAATAATTATTTAGTATAATGTAATTTCAACAAAAAAAAATTGCATTAACATGTTTATTAATGTCATTGATATTGTACTAATGACATTCAATATTTTTTGAAATTAGGATTCTAGTGATGATGAGTGACCCACCTACCATCTTCCGATGCACCCCACTATAATGTTAACTTGAGAGAAGGTTGCATTAAGAGCAGGAATATGAGAGGAAGCATAGAAATAATGATTGAATCAACCACCTATTCAATTCCCACTTATAGATTCACCAATTATGAATGACTGTAGTAATAGTAGTTCTTCATCACAAGTTGGCAATGGAGGAAATCAAATAGAGGTTGGTATGGATTATTACTTACGAGATACAATTTCCATGGAGGAAATGTTGTTAGACGCATTCCAGAATGATGATCTAAGGTATGATTCTCATATCACTGATACCTTATTCAAAAGAATGAAATCTGCTTCCACCACCCCTCTCTTTGGACATAGTGGCAAGTCAAAGTCTACTCAGTTGGGGAAAATAATGTTGTTGTACAATTGAAAGAAAATTTTGGCATGTCGAATGCATGTTTCTCATAAATGTTGAGGTAATTGACCTGCATGATTGATCAAGTTCTTCATATTTTGTCACCTAATCAAAATCAAAATGGCCGATTTCATGAAAGTTAAATATTGACATTGTACAATTATATTCTCCACCAATGGTAGGATATTAAAATATAAGGTTCTTTTGAATGATAATATCTTGTTAGGTAGATATGAAGAGGCAAAGTAGTTGTTGAAAATGTTGGGTGTTGAGTACATATCATATCATGCATGTCTGAATGATAGTATTCTATATAGAGGAGAATATGCAGACAAATATATATGTCCCAAATGTGGGTATGACAGGTACCATAATTAAAGAAAGGGAAATCACATGGTCCTCGTCATAAGATATTGAGGCACATGCCTATAATACCAAGGATTCAAAGACTCTTTCGATGCAAAGAATTAGCTATGTTGCAGGGATGGCATGTCTCACACATAAGTGAGTTAGGAGTTATGTGAATCCCAACAGATTCAATAGCCATGAAGCATATAGTAGATACATGACCTGAAAAAATCAAGGATGAAGTATGAAGTCTATAACTTAGCATAGCCATGGATGGTGTCAACCCATATTCCCTCAAAAACAGCAATTATTCCGTTTAGCCTATAGTATTAATCAATAACAATATCCCCCCATGGTTGTTCGTGAAGAATGAACATCTTCTGTTGGCTCTCATAGTCCCTGGTCGTAGAGAAGTGAAGAATATGGATGTCTACTTACAACCATTGGTAGATGAATTGAATGAATAATGGGAAGGGATATATGTGTACGATGTATCAAGACCCATCGCAATATAGAGGACTTTTACATTGTATGGCATATGTGCTTAATCCATACATGATTATCCAGGCTTAGGAGTTTTCTATAGTAAATTACATTCTTATTTGTTTATTTAGGAACGATATTGTTTCCCATATTAAATTAATTTTCTACAATTGTTCGATCTTCATGTTCACTAACATGTCATTCTGTATACAATAATTTTGCAGGTCTTATAGCAAAAGGGTATCATAGTTGTAAATTTTGTGGATCTTCTCTGAAGGCTAGGTGGTCCGACCACCTACGAAAGCTAGTATATGACTACTCTAGGGTATTCCTCCCAAAATAACACCCTTACAAAAGAGTAACATCCATTTTCAATGGTAAACTAGAGAGAACCCAAAGGTCTGCAATAATGACACCAATTGAATGGCTTAGAGCATATGAGAGAGAGAAGGAGAAGGAGTTTACAAAAATGTTCGATTCAAATGGGGAGCCTATGTTAAATTATCCAAAATTCTTCGACACCTATGTTGAGTAATTTCCCACTAGGATGAAAATGAAATATGTCTTTTATGAGCTCCCACATTGGGAACATCTTAAGATTGCCAACTTACTATATCCCATGCATATATTTAAAAATGTTTCGTCTTCTTCATGGAGGCACATATCATCGAAAGAAAGTGACACATTGGTTGTTAGGAGAGATATTATTTCTTCAAAAACTGAAAAGAAACATTGGCGAAGACAAGAAAACAGAGGAGAGGTTGGTCCCACTTGGTATTTCAAAGAAGTTTATGTCCCATGGATTTTAAAGAAATATGATCTTTTTTGGCAAAGGAAGTTACAATGAGTGTGAGGGTTCCTTCTTTGTATCGGTCTTCACTACGATGCTATTTCACTATGTAAGACCATTTGTCGGGGTTGAAATTGCATGACCATTTGAACCTTCTATGAGTACGTATGTCAAAAACATGATTTTATTATTTTTATTTTTATTTTTATGTAATGGGATATTTTATAATTAATTTTTGTATAATGTAATATTTGTTGTGCAATTTCATTATCCTCTGCTCATGCATGGGTGTCTGAACCATGACTTCCCCCAATACCTACGACGTGCCATACCTAAATTATATGCATTTGTACATTGGATCACATCAAAGGCCATGGCTAGCATTCCATAGTGGCATCAAGAGATAGTCGAGATTGTTTGTATGTTTGAGAAGGAAATACTAATAAATTTCATGGACTTGCATGTTCATCTTCTAATTCACCTTGTAAATGAGGTTGAATTAGTTGGGGTCGTTTCTTGTTGTTTGAGGTTCTTCTTAGGGAGGTACATGAAGAAATTGAAAGGTTTTTTTCAACAAAGGGAAAAACCAAAGGGGTCTATGGTAGAGGGGTATATATCATATGAGTATTTTTATTATGCTAGTGAGTACATCAAGCAGATCAACAACACACCAGGTGCAACGATTTTGGATGATGAAAGCTATGAAGAAAAAAGAGAAGGGGAGCTTCTTGAAACGAATGGAAAGAGGTGCATGATAAAGAGAAATTTCAGCCTTATTTTTTGTCAAATTACTACACAACAACTATTCACATTGAACTCCATATTAATGCATATTTTGATCTCCTACGTACTGTGTGTGTGTGTTGGTTTGATTTCATCGGTGAATTTAGAAATTGAAGCCATCAACAAATTCATTCTTTAAAATATGGAAACAAGAAAATCATGGGTCGTATTGTATGAAGAGAAGAGGAGGAAATGGAATCGTGATAGGAAAGAATTCAAACGGCTGAATGGTAGAAGCATGCCTTATCCTAATCATTTAAAAGAAAATATGCCAATAACATGCCCTAATAGGTTAGGTTGTTGATCAAGTCAGAGAGAAATATGGTGCATCTAGTCGTTACCCATGTGTTGAAGAGGATGCTAAACATATGGATTAGGTGCAGAAAATTAGTAATTATATTCTCTTTCTGTAAAATTTTAACTTCATATTGCACCTTTGAGTTATAACATATATATATATATATATATATATATATATATATATATATATATATATATATATATATATATTTTTAATTATGTTCGGGTTATTAGACACATGACACTGTGATGTTTTCACTTTTTTATAGGTGCAATTTTTTCCGATCTATGTGGGCATATGGACATCATTTTTGCATAGATGATGTCAATAATGGATGCATGACATAAGACAGTGGAGTGGAAGCCAAGGTGGACCAATCTAGTCGTGCTAGCCACCGCTGTAAAAACCTAATGTAGGGGACATTATGTTACATTGGAAAGATACAAGAGATCATTCAAATGGACTTCTCTTCGTTCCAATGTGTTATTTCTAGGTGCAAGTGGTGGACCACCTTTGATCAGAATAATGTAAAGGAAGATCGCAATAGTGGACCGATATATATCAACTCTAGAAAGATGTGACATGAAGCTAGGGAGCCTTATGTTTTCCTAAAAAACTACATCCAGGTGTTTTTTCCCCATATGTGTTGGATAGGGATTGGTGGTTTGTATTAAGACATGACCCTAGATCAAAACTTATTTTTGAGAAAAATAGTGTTATCATGCCAAGTGAGGAAGATAATAAGGGTGATTACAATGGAGAGTGATATTTAATTGTGTCATTTCATCATTTATACTATTGTTGTATGCTTTTGTTTTCATTATTTCACTAATTATATTTTTTTCTAGTATTTGTCTTGTTGTCATTTTATAATATAATTGGTAAGATTCAAAAATGTTTTTACGCATTTATTTTCCAGTGGAAACACTTTTATAGTACTTAAAACTAAGTATTTCCAATTGTGTACATTATCTATGATAATAAGGATTCAAGGTCACAACCCTTCTCAAATAAGAACATATCAAGCGCACTGAATTTGGGATGGTAATTAAGAGGCATTTGTTTGAATTTCAAATAGACTTGGTGATGCATTTTTGTTTCCTATTTAGATTATGTGAAAGAAGTATCTATTTTTATGTATTTATATCTACATTATTTAAACTAGAAATGTCTTTATCATTGTGAACATGATGTAATATTAGTTAGGAGAAATGTAAAAGACATGAATTTTAGTGACTATCTCGTGATAAGTATGTGGAAAAAATAATAATTTTTGAGTTGCTCATTAAGAAATAATCAAATATATTACTTGTCAAAATTTTAAATCTAATATATTATCATTTTCTAATTATTTAGCTCATATTTATTATTAAAAAGAGTTGAATTTAAACTAGTACAATAGCAAATAAAGAACAAACATAACATCAAAATTTTACATCTTTATTGCTAGAAAAAAATTCACTTGCCTCTTTGATCCAAGTGGATATTGGTGGCCACCCGCCTATTCCACTTGGACCCCCACCATTGTTTCTTTTCAGTTTCCTTAATTTTTGCACAACTTACTATTTTTGGCAGTTTTTCAGGTCCTAAACTTCTGGAGCTGTTTTAAGAGACTAAAAGACATTTTAGGGAAAATGGAGAGATTGGAAAAGTCCCAAAATGATTTATTAGTTTTTCTTCGACCTCCTCTTTGAGATCTTAGAAACGAGGTATTATGACAGCCAAACAAAGATCATACGCCAAAGTTACGACCTCGGGAAGTTGATGCACCAATTTACCCAAACGGGGCCCACGTTTTTGCGCTTCATCTCCTAGGGTTAGGTTTTTGGATGTTTAGGGTTTTCCATTGTTTCTCAATGATAAATCAGCCTTTGAACCTCATTGTAGCATAATTCAGAGGCAAGTAGCCACCACATCTCTTCTCAGAGATAAGCTACCATCGCCCGAGCTAGTTTATTTCCATTTCTATATGTAAGCATCTTTCAGTTCTTTGATATTAATGAAATTAAGTTTTATTTCTGTTGCATCTATGTGTTTGTGTGTATATATGTATTTTTTTATGTTCTTGCATAAGCCTGAATCAGTGGTATCAGAGCGCTCTTCTCTTTCTCTATTTTTCTTTGCATGTCCCAAACGAGGTCAGGGTATAAGGAGTTAGGGCTCGATCTGGTTGAACCTTTGCAAGACCAGCCTCACAAACCCCAATGACATTGCATGGCAGAAGAAAATAAAGATGAGGGGTCGAGATATCCTTTCAAAATATTGCTCGAGGAAGCCCTTGAAAGACAAAGGAACGCAATGATGGATAACTTTGCCCAGATCCTTCGGTGGCTATCCACAGGCGATGCATCTTCATCCAGCAGCCACTCTGGAGGCATCACTCCTTTAAGGTACAAGTTAACTTTGACATTCCCATATTTGAAGGACATATAGATGTAGACATCGTAGATAGATGGTTAAATATTTTGGAAGGATATTTTTTATTTCATGACTTTTTCCAATTGGGAAAATATTACATTTGAAGTCCTCAAAGCCACCCCACATGTCAAGGACTGGTGGGAAACGTACTGTGAACAAAATGAAAAGAGGGAACCCTCATTTTTTTCAGTTGCACCCACTTGCAATTCTTTCCGAGAAACCATGAAGGAACAATATTACCCTGTCAGGAGCTATGAAGATAAATGCATAAAGTGAACCACATTGCGGCATGCAAGGGACCAAGAGGTGCCAAAGTTCACAAATGTTTTCCATACCCTTCGCACAAAGCTAGGTATCAAGGATTCTGAGTGGCATTTGGTACTAAAGTACCACGACTGTCTACACAAGTACATCTAGGAAAAGATGGAGTTCCTAAACATCTCCTCGCTTATCATCGCCTATTGATACGTTGTCAAGATCGAGCATAAATTTAAATAGAAGAAGTAAGACTTTGAATATGCGAATCTAAATTAAGGGAAAGGCACCCCCAAACCACAAAACAAGGGACAAAGCCAAGGTGGGGCAACCCAGGACAACCTGTCGAAGCCGCAAGAGAATAACAACACCACAAAGACAAAGAAGGACACAAGGAAATGGTGTGAATTCCATAAGAGCCCCACTCACAACACAAGTCATTGTCGAGCCAAGCAGCTACTCGTGGCCAAGCTGAAGGCTTCCAAATTAGATGCATGTTCCAACTTTGAGTCAGAAACTAAAAACGGGAATTACAAAGGGAAACAAAGTATCTACACAAAGCCTAGTTCAACCATTGCCACCACCAAGATCTAGAAGGATGAGCCCAAAGATCCAGAGGAAGGGGAGCGACTCTTCCACTCACATATGTGGTTGAAGGGTTCTCCGTTGCAGTTCATTGTTGACAACGAGAGCTAAAAGAACCTCATTTCATCAAAGGTTGTGAAGCAGTTGGGCCTACCGACCACACCACATCCGCAATCGTACACCATCAGGTGGCTTCACCAAGGGCGAGATCTTTGAGTCACCAAACAATGTCACCTTCCCTACAACATCGATCCCTTCACAAATGAGATATTGTGTGATGTTTCCCCTTTTTATGTTTGTGATGTTTTATTAGACCAACCATACTTGTAGAAGTGACATGCTATGTATGAGTCTAGGCCTCACAGTGTTATTATTACTTTGGGCAATAATTTGTACAGGATGCCGGAGGTAGAACCACCTATCGTCATTTCTTTGATCATTGTGAAGAAATGTTGTAAGATCATTTCCGAGACTAGGAAATTTGTTTTCCTTATGAATCACCCTCAAATAAAGAAGAAGATTGTGGCCATGGCCTCTAGAAAGGGCTCCTCTGCATGACAGCTGTTATCACTCAGGTTTTCCCCAAAGTTGTAAGAAAAGGGAAGGATGTCGAGGTAACCACAGACCAATCTTTTAGATACATAATCTAGCCAATCTGTATCCAGAGAGGGCTCTCTCTTTATGATTTAGCTTTGTTCTTAAAGGTATTAGGCTAGTTATGAAGTTCAATGGTTTTGTTTTGAGTTTGGGTGGTGGGATTCAATAGAGCAGAGAGGTAACACAGAATGGTTCAATCCATTTGGCATTATGGAGTCAAAGAAGATGGCTTTCTGGATTTGGTTTCTTAATAGAGGATGGCTTCATAGAGCAAGGTAGTCAAACAGGGAACAAATGAAGACTTGAAGCAGATGGAATGGGCTCAAATGGGTGAAAGGCAGTTAAGAATCCTTCAACATATTGAAAGAGGGAAAATGGATGATTACTGATAAGGAGTAGTTAAGAATTCCTTAGCAAATAATCAACATGAAAGAATCAGGAAATAGGAGCAACTAAGAGTTCACTGGTTATTCTAATTCTGAAGAAAACACAGAGAACAATAAAGATTGAACCCAGGGTGCAAACAAGCAAATTTTGAAATTAATCTTTTTCATTATCATTCAGATTTATGAAACACAGATGATATAATAAACAAGAAAACTATAAAACATAAGATATAGGGGACTTATTGATCTAGAGTTTGATTCAAGAATTCTGTGACAAGCCCTCTGCTTCAATTCTTCATCCAGTATGGCCAGACAATAGATGTTTCCAACAGCTTTTTATTCCAAAAATTCAGTATTACAGCAGAGTCTAGGAAATCCACACACCACACAGACCGAACTACCACCAATACTCTAATGGAGGGGGTATTTATACAAAAAAATATGTACAACCTATATCTCATAATAGTTGTTAGATAATATCTAGGTTTAACCTAAAATAGTTTACAAGTGAAATAGAAACAGCTAACTGATGTAGTGCTGGAGGCAAGCCTTTAGGGTTCAGCTTGCAGTTGTCCTCTGTAATAACTCTGCGCCGACTATTTGTCTTAACTGTGATTTTTAATTCTGATCTGCTCCATTTAATTCTGCTCTGTCACACTTTAATGATGTTCTGATACTCTTTAATGTTGATCTGATACACTTTGACTTGTTGAACTGACCCCTGCTCACCGCTGTGTGGTATTTCGCCCAAAATTTCCTTTTTCCAAAGATAACAGCGTAGCTATGGATAAACACCTGTTGGTGGGACGTTAAGGTTGTTCTGCGCCTTCCAATTCCTTTCCTTTAGACTTTCTGTGGTTGGTATGCTAATTTCCTGTGGAGATTACTGAGGAGTCCTAGCAAGTGATGCACTGGTTGCCGATTGTTGAAGATAGCTGAAAAGGTACCTGTGTTTACAGAGAAAAACCACATGCTGTAGTTTTAATGGCCACAAGCTCGTCAATGTAACCCTTCTGGTTGGGGGCCGGTCTAGACTTATTTGAAAACTCGGTTGATTACATCCCCGGAGCACCAGTTTGTAGTGAAATATAGCAAAATTGACCATTTTTTTGGTTTTATTGGACAAAATGAAGCTTGGCAGGATTTTTTGGTTTGAAGGACTGATGACGTCAGTGGAAGTATGGGGCAGGTGACGTTGCAGTGACATCAGCAAAGAACAGTTGAGGTCAACGGATGACGTCAACGGAGGATGGTGGTAAGTGGTTTTGCCCGCAGCGCTTTTGGGGCTAGGCGGTTTTGGGCGGGGGACGAGCGATCACAGCGGAAGCGTGACGCGTTTCCTTGGTACGGCGGCAAAACCACCGAGCGTTCGCGCTTTAATGTCTGGCGATTATGGTAGTCGCGAAATAGATGCGGACCGTCGGATGGTGGAGCGGGGATCGGATGGCAAACGGTGTATGGAGATGGCGGGAAGTTATGCTACGGGGCCAAAACAAATAAATAATGTTTTTTAATGGTTTTCGAGGTTATTTTCATTGGTTGGGGCTTGGTTATTAATTGACCCAGATGGTGATTAATCCCTTTAGCGCGGCGAGGGCTATGGTTCTTGATGAACTTCAAATAATTCTATCAATTCCATTTTTTATATACAACGAATATGGTTATAGTTTAACTGGGGGCGGGAATATTAATATTTGGGGATTTTTCATATATTTACATAATACGGGATTGGGCGGTATTGTAAAAGGAGTTTTATAATAAAGTTTAAAAAATTAATATGAGAAGATGTTAATGAAAGCACTAACTTATATGGTTAAAAAACTTAGGCTAAAGGGGAAAAAGGAGTTTTGATGTGACATTATGCATTTTCCCAAGTAAAGTAGGGATTTACTTAAGGAAATGAGTTTTATGAAATGAGATGAGTGATTTGTGAGTGATATTAAGCAAATCTTAATACCTTTGGGGAAGTTAGTGAATGACTTAGGGAAAAGTATGAAGGAGAGTTAGTCATGAAACCTTGCCTCGCTTGAGCTGCATCAGGTACAATGTCTGCCATGCACTTGTGATAGAAGTGAAAGTTTAACATTTTTTAGAAACATAATCCATCATAGGTATCATTCTGCAACACCAATCTACCTACCCTGCCTACTTTGCCTAGCATTTTTTCCTTCTTTCTTGGGTGCACTTAGACTGGAAAACCCTTTTCAACTCTTTTTTTTTCTTTGCATGGTAAGCCTACCTAACTCTGCACTTATTATTTCGAAGGGCTCAGATTAAACTGTTGAGCTCCTTTACTTCTCTACCTATCTATTTATCTGCCAAGATTAAATAGTTTGGTCAGATTTTTATTCTCTATCTCTAAAACAGGAAATTCAAACATGAACTAGCCAAGATTAAGCTGTTTGACCATTCATCAATTGTGGCATGAATTCAACAAGCTACACACAATGCTTTATTTGCAGAAAATGAAAAAGTAGTGGCATTTTGGACTTGCACACTTTCCTAGTTTTTCTTTGTTTGGGGTTCATTTATTCTCATTTTTTTTTTTTACCATTTTATTATTTTTACCCTTTGATTTTTCTTTTAGGGCATACCCTCTTTACATTTTTTACATTTTTTTATTTTTTGATAATATGGAAAACCTTTGCAACAAGGAAAGGAATGAACATATTACAGAGCTCAACCAGTCAATCATGAAATATGACACCTATTGGTATAGGAGTATAACAGTGGCTCCACTTGGGGATGGCTTTCCCTGGTGGAAAGTCAAGAACAGCAGGTCAGATGGCCTTATGAATAACTTTTACTGTGCTCTGAAATCTTCCTTTGTTGGTTGCTTTATTGTATGTATGACAGCACACTTGTGAAGCTTAGGGCCTTCTCTTCGGGCTTCAACTGCAGCAAGTTACTATCCAATCCAAACTGTGACATTATTAAGGATATAGTATGTACATGTTAGAGTCAGAATACATCAAAAAACTGGATCAAAGTAATGTTTCAGCATTCGACCATAAACTGGTCCTTCTTCTGTCTTTGTACCATCCAGGCTTTTCAGAAAGTAAGTATTGTTCCCTTGCAATGCCTGGATGATAAATGGCCCTTTCCACAGGAAGTCAAACTTCCCATGTTTTCCTTTGTCTTCTCTCCTGGAATCCCACCTTAGAACTTTGTCTCCAATGTAGAAGTCTTCTGCTTTGGTCCTTTTATCAAATATTTTCTTGAACTTTTCTTGTAACACTTGGGATCTTTGGTGCACTTCTTCTCTGGTCTGCTGCAAATGGATGGTATGATTTATTCTCCTTTGAATGTCATTGGGTTCCACCTGAGCTTCTTGCAGCAATTTCATTACAGGAACTCCTAAGGATGAAGGAAACATAGCCTCCATGCCATAGACTAACTCATAAGGGCTAGTTCCAATAGATCTCTTTGTAGTAAGTTTGTCTGCCCATAGTGCATTTATGAGTTTCTTGTGCCAGTTTTTCTTGTTCTCCTCCAACAATTTCTTAATAATATTAATCAGGCTTTTATTGGAAGACTTAGCTAGACCATTACCTTGAGGGTAATAGGCTGTGGAATGGCCTAAAGTGATATGGTATTTGTTACAAAAATTTATCATTTTCATGGACTTGAAGGCAGCAGCATTATCGGTTATGATCTTTTCAGGACAGCCAAATCTAGACAATATGTTGGTTTCTAAGAATCCTATAATCACTGTATCATTAGCTTGTCTAGAAGGAATGGCTTCTATCCATTTGGTGAAATATTTTGTGGCAGTAAGAATCCATTTATGTTGGCCAGAAGAGGAAGGATGGATTTCTCCAATGAAGTCCAAACCCCATTGTTGAAAGGGTCTTTCAGTAGAAATTGGTCTCAAGGGTAAGGGTAACAGTCTCCTTTTGCCTTCAAAAATTTGGCATTTTTGGCAAGCAGTGGCAAACTTCTTTACATCAGCAAACAAGGTTGGCCAGTAAAATCCAGCCCTTAGGATTTTGTTTGCAGTTGATTTCCAGTAAAGTTGTCCACCGCAGTCCCCTGCATGAAATTTTTTGAGAACTTTGTCAGCTTCTTCTTTTATTAAACAATTCAATAGAGTACATTCATGATTTTTCCAAAAAAGAGCACCATCTAAAATACAGAATTTTGAAGCTTCAATCTTTAAAAATCTTTTCTTTGTTCTGGAGCCTGCAGGTTTAATAATACATGAATTATATCAGCATACCAAGGTGATTCTAAGAAGGCCTGGATGATTTGTGGAGTCGCCATCTCCTGTTCATTATCCAGTTCATTAATATCCAGGGCTTGAAAGTATGTTTCAGTCATGAGTTTAGCCAATCCCTGTCCTTTTATAAGCTTTGTAGGTTTTATTTCAATATCATACTCCAATATTTTAGCTATCCATTTACCTCATTTGCCTTCAATTCCATCCTAAGTCAGGATGTCTTTGACAACAGCATTTGGTACATAAGCTACTACATGGGAGTACAATATATAGACTCTGAAGTCTTGAATAGCTTTCACAACTGCATAAACCTGGCTTTCCATGATTTTGTAATTTAGAGGTGCATCTCTGAGTGCTTTATTGAAAAAGGCTATGGGTTTTTCACATCCTTGATCATCTTTTTGCAGTAAAACAGCTGCTATAGTGTGTTCTAATGCAAATGAGAAAATTATGAAGTCTCTATCAAACTTTGGACTTGTAAGGACTGGTGTTCTAGTCAAAGCCGTTTTAATTTCTTCAAATGCTTGCTTGGCTTCTTCTATCCATTTAACCTTTGAATCCTTTTTTAACATATTGTTCAGCAATCTAATTAATTCAGCCAAATTAGACATGAATCTTCTCAGAAAGTTAATCTTCCCTAGGAAAGCTTGAAGTTCTTTGACATTTCTGGAGTGGGGTATTTGCAAAATAAATTCTATCCTAGCAAGATCAATTCTAATGCCATCTTTGGAGATGATATGGCCTAACAGTTTACCTTCTTCTAGACCAAACAAAGACTTTTTAGGATTTAATGAAATACCATACTTTCTACATTTTAAAAACACTTGTCTCAAATGATCTAAACGTTGCTGATCTGATCTAGAAAACACAATGAGGTCATCTAGATATACAATCAGAAAATCGTGAATTTCTTGTGCAAAAGCCATATCCATTGCTTGTTGAAAGGTTGCCCCTTTAAGTTCGAATGGCATTTTAACATATTTGAATGTACCCCATGGTGTTGTAAACGCAGTCTTTTCTTGGTCATCAGGATGAACCAGAATCTGATTAAAACCTGAAAACCCATCCAAAAGTGAAATCCTAGAAGCACCTACTACTCTTTGTAAAATATGGTCCATCTTAGGTAAACGGTAGTTGTCCTTCAAAGAAACCTTGTTTACATTTCTTAAGTCAACACATAATCTGATTTCTCCTGTTTTCTTCCTGGTAGGCACTAAATTAGATACCCACTTTGAAAATATGATTGGAGCAATTATCCCTGCATCATGCATTCATTTGATTTCTTTTTCAATTAAAGGAAGCAGTATAGGGTTGATTCTTCTAAGCTTTTGTTTGAATGGTTTTTTATTTTCCTTGAGGGGTATTGTACGCTGAATTACGGAGGTGCCATAAGACTTCAGGTCTTCATAGCTCTAGGCAAAAACATCCTGGAATTCTTTGATCAGTTCAACATACTTAAGTTTGTGATCTGGGGGCAAAGATTTGGACAATTTTATCATTTTTGGATTCTCTTCAGTTCCTATGTTGTAGTCTTCAATGTCTGCTTTTGGAGGTTCCATCTGAGGTTTCTTTGGAATATCATTGAAATCAAAGAGATCTTCCAAAGGAGTTAATCCTTTGGGCAAATGATTGTCTTTCAAATTGATAATTTCAGTTTCTTTTTCAATAATCTCATCAACATCTATTCCTTTAAGATCTTGTATTTCCTTTTTGGTAAATTTCGCTGGATGAAGCATTTGAGTTGCATTTTCTGTTGAAATGTCTGTTTCTATCTGATTTGTTGGATCAAACTCACTAACTATCTCTCCATCTACGTTAATGCTAGAAAATTCTTCTTCTAAGGTTAAGAAATTGTTGATCTGATTATCATTGTCAAACACCTGCCAGTTCTTCACATTATCAGGTATGGCTAGTCTGTGTCTTATTTCAGTTGTGAATTGATGATTTGGTTCAAATGGTAATTTACAGGTGCTCGCAAACATTGCTAGGCTATGAGCTTACAAGTTATGTTTTCTCGGGATTTTGGCAAGCTGAGTTTCCAGAAATGTGTTGAGGATCTCTATAGTTGTCCCCCTGTACTCTCTTAATCTGGGATCATTTGTTAAGAAATTCCCTTTTATCTATTGAATGATTAAATAAGAATCTCCTAGGACTGACACTCTAGTTGCTCCCAATTTCTTGACCAGTTTAAGACCTAGCAACAAAGCTTTGTATTCAGCCATATTATTGGTGCATCTAAAGTTTAGTCTATAGGCATGGCCTTCAGCATGATTGTTTTCAAAATTTTGCACCCAGACTCCTGCCCCTGCTCCTAATTTTTTCACAGAACCATCAAATTCTAAGTACCAAAGGATTTCACGTTTGTAATTAATATCTGGAATTTCAGGGATCTGTTCAACGGGGAGATCTCGTTTTTCAGTTTTTTCTGGTTTATCTGATATTTCATGATTTTCAGAAATTTATTGGATTCGGACACTAGACCTTTCATTTGCAATTTCTTTTGTTTCATCTGTTAAACCATTTATTACATGTGGGGGATCAATTTCAGCATTGTAAAGGATAAAATAATCCATATCTGAATGTATTGAGTAGATAGGGAAATTTTGAGGTTTCTCTTGACTACTTATTACATACTTCATTAAGGTTTCTCTGTATAGTCTCTTGGGTTGACCAAACACTGAAATAGTAGCGTAAGACATGTCTAACTGTAGAGATCCTTGAAGCTTTGCACCCCAAGATCTAGACAATAACATACCATACTTTGGTGGAATATCAGCTACCACTATGTCTATTATGATGGTTTTGGTAGGATATTGGACTAGTGACACACATAAGTCTTTGATTAAACCTAAACATTTGACCTGACTTGAATCAAAAGAGAAAAGATCTTTATATGGCCCGCTGATGTCAAGGTCAAGTTTCTCCATTACAGATTTAGGCATTAAGTTATGGGAGGCACCAAAATCAAACATGGCATTATGAAGTATTTTATCATGTATGTTTAAACCCACATAAAAAGGAGGAACTTCTCCTTCTGCTGTTTTTCCATTTACTTCAGGGCCAAATATCAATTCAGGTTGGTCATCGAAAACGTTTACTAAATCTTCGTTCAAAGAAATTTTGAGTGACCTACTGATTTGACTTCTATAGACATCATGTTTAGCTAATTCTGATAATGGAATAGCTATCCTTAGTTTCCCTACATCTGTCTCAAGATTGAAAGATTTTTCGGTCTGAGTTCTTGTATTTCGAACAGCTGGATTTTCTGCATTTTTCTCCTCTTCAGGAGTGGGATTATGGGCTGAAGTTGTTTCCAAATCAAGTTCTACAGGTTCCCCTACTTTTCCTTTAGAAGGAATAGAAGTGGAAGGTTGTCTGTTAGGCGTTTGATTATCTGATACATCTTCAACAATTGGGTTGTTTGGGTTAGGATCTGTTTAAGAAAGAATATGTATGGGGGGTCACTGATCTTAGCTTTGTTAGGCTGCTTTGTATCTTTCTGTTTACTGGTTTCAGGGACATCTATTCTTCTGCTCCTCAAATTGTATTGTTTGGGGACTTCATAAATGGTTGTATCATATCCCTCCCTAAAGTCAAATGTTTCACCTCACTGAGTTTGGAATTGTTTAAGGATGTGAGCTTCTTGATCCTCTTGAGTCAAGAAAACTTGTTGTTCATCATTGAGTCCCATCAGATTAATTTGAGTGTCTTTTGTTGGTTCATCAGAAGTTGAGGCTTCAGCATAATTTTCTTGAAATGGGGGCCTAATATTTTGGTCAGGCCCTATCTTTCCAGTGTTAGGATTTTGGTTCTTCCTAAAATTTGGATTTCTCCCAGTATTGCTTGGCTGACCATCCCAAGGGGATTTTCTTTCAATTGTTTCTACTCTATCTCCAAGTCTATCCATTCCTTTAATAATAGCATCTAATTTCTGTTCAAAGGCAGAAGGTTCTTCTTTGAAAGGTGTCCTCCTTTCAGCTCCCGCTCTAGATCATTTAGATATCAGGTTGGCCTCAACACAGATAGTTATACTCTGCATCTCTTCTAAGTATCGAGGAGCTCTTTCCCTAAGCTGGTATGCCATATCAAAATCAAATGCATCAGGGAATTTGATCAAGGCTAGATCTAGAGGAGGTCTGAGATTTTGAGGAATAACATTGTAGACATTATTAAATCTGGTACAGTAATCTTGGACAGTTTCTTGTGTGCCTCTTCTTAGGTTTTCATATTCTGATAAAATGTGGAGAGGATCTTTCTTCTTTTCCCATCTGTTCAAGAAGGTCTGATAAAGAGCTTGTGGGTCATTAATATTGTTTGCAAGGAGGGCTCTAAACCAGATTCTAACATCTCCAGTTAAACTTTGAACAAATACTTTCATTCTAACATCATCATCATCAACCTCATATTTTTCAAAATAGTCGATCATTTTACTAGTATGTTGTTGAGCTGTGTAAGTGCCAGTACCTTCAAAAGAAGGGATTTTACTTTGATAGTCTTGGGGCATAACCCCTGGATTTGCAGGTAAGTTTAGGGGAGTATATCGGTTTGCCATAGTTGCAGAGATAGATGTGACAACTGGAGGAGTAGGGATAACAATGGGAATGCATGCTGTAGATGGAGGAGTGGAAAGGGTAGTTGGAGGTGCTGATGGCGAACTTGGAGAAGCTGTAGTAATGACAGAAAGATTTGGTGTTCTGTTAGAGGTAAGCTCAGATTGAAAGGAGTTCTGCAAATGTTTGTCAAGGTGTGAAGTAACAGAATTTCCTTGGCTCTCTTGACTTCTAAGAATCCTAGGAATCAGATTAGGATTTTCAAACACAGGTGGGGGATTAGGATCAGGATTTGATCTGGTGTAATGAATCTTTTCTGAGGCCAGTTTTCTAGGTGTGGTTTTGGTTTTTTCTTGAAATAGGTTTGACAATACAACTTTAACAGTCTCTTTAGGAGTTTTTAGATGTGAGAGTTTTGAACTTTCTTAAAGACTTTTTGAAAAGAGTAACTGATCAAGTATTTGAAACCAGATGTTCAATCCATAACCTAGACCGGAGATAGACTGAAGTAGCATTCATTTACTTCTACAATTGCAAAGAAAAATCATTTCAAAGGCTACCTGGCTAACTTCAGGCTCCGTCTGTAGCCTATAAAATAAAAAATAGTAACAAACAATTATTCAGGTCCCCAGTGGAGTTGCCAATGATGTTATCACTTAGGTTTTCCCCAAAGTTGTAAGAAAAGGGAAGGATGCCGAGGTAACCACAGACCAATCTTTTAGATACAGAATCTAGCCAATTTGTATCCAGAGAGGGCTCTCTCTTTATGATTTAGATTTGTTCTTAAAGGTATTAGGCTAGTTATGAAGTTCAAGGGTTTTTTTTTGAGTTTGGGTGGTGGGATTCAATAGAACAGAGAGGTAAGACAAAATAGTTCAGTCCATTGGGCATGATGGAGTCAAACAAGATGGCTTTCTAG
The DNA here is from genome assembly GCA_031772625.1 of Pinus tabuliformis. Classification (NCBI taxonomy): domain Eukaryota; kingdom Viridiplantae; phylum Streptophyta; class Pinopsida; order Pinales; family Pinaceae; genus Pinus; species Pinus tabuliformis. The sequence goes on along the minus strand of CM062811.1, from coordinate 440,069,289 downwards.
ATTTGGTTTCTTAACAGAGGATGGTTTCATAGAGCAAGGTAGTCAAACAGGGAACAAATGAAAGACTTGAAGTAGATGGAATGGGCTCAAATGGGTGAAGGGCAGTTAAGAATCCTTCAACATATTGAAAGAGGGAAAATGGATGATTACTGATAAGGAGCAGTTAAGAATTTCTTAGCAAATAATCAACATAAAAGAATCAGGAAACAGGAGCAATTAAGAGTTCACTGCTTATTCTAATTCTGAAGAAAACACAGAAAACAATAAAGACTGAACCCAGACTGCAAACAAGCAAATTCTAAAATTAATCTTTTTCTTTATCATTCAGATTTATGAAACACGGATGATATAATAAACAAGAAAATTGTAAAACATAAGATATAGGGGATTTATTGATCCAGAGTTTGATTCAAGAATTCTATGACAAGTCCTCTGCTTCAATTCTTCATCCATTATGGCCAAACAACAGATGTTTCCAACAGCTTTTTATTCCAAAAATTCAGTATTACAGTAGAGTCTAGGAAATCCACACACCACACAGACCGAACTACCACCAATACTCTAATGGAGGGGGTCTTTATACAACAAAATATGTACAACCTATATCTCATAACAGCTATGAGATAATATCTAGGTTTAACATAAAATACTTTACAAGTGAAATAGAAACAACTAACTAATGTAGTGCTGGAGGCAGGCCTTTAGGGTTCGGCTTGCAGTTGTCCTTTGTAATAACTCTGCGCCGACTGTCTGTCTTAACTATGCTTTTTAATTTTGATTTGCTCCATTTAATTCTGCTCTGACACACTTTAATGCTGTTCTGATACTCTTTAATGCTGATCTGATATACTTTGACTTGTTGAACTAACCCCTGCTCACCGCTGTGTGGCATTTCGCCCAAAATTTCCTTTTTCCAAAGATAATAGTGCAACTATGGATAAACACCTGTTGGTGGGACGTTAAGGTTGTTCTGTGCCTTCCAATTCCTTTCCTTTAGACTTTCTGTGGCTTGTATGCTAATTTTCTGCGGAGATTGTTGAGGAGTCCTGGCAAGTGATGCACTGATAGCCGATTGTTGAAGATAGCTGAAAAGGTACCTGTGTTTACAGAGAAAAACTGCATGCTATAGTTTGAATGGCCGCAAGCTCGTTGATGTAGCCCTTCTGGTTGGGGGCCGGTCTAGACTTATCTGAAAACTCGGTCGATTACATGCCCGGAGCACCAATTTGCAGTGAAATATAGCAAAATTGACCATTTTTTCGGTTTATTGGACAAAATGAAGCTTGGCTGGATTTTTTGGTTTGAAGGACTGATGACATCAGTGGAAGTACGGGGCAGGTGACGTGGCAGTGATGTCAGCAAAGGACAGTTGATGTCAGCGGATGACATCAGCAGAGGATGGTGGTAAGTGGTTTTGCCCGCACCGCTTTTGGGGCTGGGTAGTTTTGGGCGGGGGGCGAGCGATCGCAGCGGGAGCGCGACGCATGTCCTTGTTACAGCGGCAAAACGACCGAGTGATCACACGTTAATGTCTGGCAGTTATGGTGGTCGCGAAATGGATGTGAACCGTCGAATGGTGGAGCGGGGATCGGACGGCGGACGGTGTATGGAGATGGCGAGAGGTTATGCTGCGGGGCCAAAACAAATAAATAATGTTTTTTACTGGTTTTCAGGGTTATTTTCATTGGTTGGGGCTTGGTTATTAATTGACCCAGATGGTTATTAATCCCTTTAGCACGGTGGGGGCTATGGTTCTTAATAAACTTCAAATAAGTCTATCAATTCCATTTTTTATATACAGCGAATATGGTTATAGTTTAACCGGGCGCAGGAATATTAATATTTGGGGATTTTTCATATATTTACATAATACGGGATTGGGCAGTATTGTAAAGGGAGTTTTATAATAGGGTTTAAAAAATTAATATGAAAAGATGTTAATGAAAGCGCTAAGTTATATGGTTAAAAAACTTAGGCTAAAGGGGAAAAAGGAGTTTTGATGTGACATTATGCATTTTCCCAAGTAAAGTAGAGATTTACTTAAGGAAATGAGTTTTATGAAATGAGATGAGTGATTTGTGAGTGATATTAAGCAAATCTTAATACCTTTGGGGAAGTTAGTGAATGACTTAGGGAAAAGTATGAAGGAGAGTTAGTCATGAAACCTTGCCTCGCTTGAGCTGCATCAGGTACAATGTCCGCCATGCACTTGTGATAGAAGTGAAAGTTTAACATTTTTTAGAAACATAATCCATCATAGGTATCATTCTGCAACACCAATCTACCTACCCTGCCTACTTTGCCTAGCATTTTTTCCTTCTTTATTGGGTGCACTTAGACAGGCAAACTCTTTTCAACTCTTTTTTTTTTCTTTACATGGTAAGCCTCCCTACGTCTGCACTTATTACTTCTAAGGGCTCAAATTAAACTGTTGAGATCCTTTGCTTCTCTACCTATCTATTTATCTGCCAAGATTAAATAGTTTGGTCAAGTTTTTATTCTCTATCTCTAAAACAAGAAATTCGAACATGAACTAGCCAAGATTAAGCTGTTTGGCCATTCATCAATTGTGGCATGAATTCAGCAAGCTGCACACAATGCTTTATTTGCAGAAAATGAAAAAGTAGTGGCATTTTGGACTTGCACACTTTCCTAGTCTTTCTTTGTTTGGGGTTCATTTATTCTCATTTTTTTTTTACCATTTATTCTCAGGCCAAGTTCATCACATTGTGTGAGTATGATCATGTTGGTACAAAATAAGGATGGGACCTAGATAATCTATATTTACTCTCGGGCAATGAACAAGATCATTGTCCGGAATAGGTATACAATGCCACGGATTGATGACCTTTTGGACCAGTTCAAGGGTGCCAAATATTTTAGCAATATTGACTTGAAGTTCGATTATCTCGAGGTACCAATCGAACCCTCTTATGTGTGGAAGACTTCCTACAAATCCAAGGAGGGACTTTTCGAATGGTTAGTCATGCCTTTTGGGTTGACGAAGGCCCCCGCAACCTTCATGATGTTGTTGGATGACATCTTGTGACCCTTCACCAACTCGCTCATGGTGGTGTATTTGGATGACATTCTGATCTTTAGCCAAGTTGGGAAGAACACCTCCACCATATTCAATAGGTCCTCCAAACCCTGCGGCAACACAAGTTTTGTGCTAATCTGGAGAAATAAACTTTTGGTATGAACTAGGTTTAATATTTAAGGTACAACGTTGATGAGTGGGATGTGCATGTGGACCTAGCCAAGATACAAGTCATTCGGGATTAGCGATCCCCAACCACTCTAACAGAGCTTCACAACTTTCTGGGTCTTGCTAACTTCTACCGCAGGTTCGTGTTGGGGTTCTCTCATATAACTTGGCCTTTGAGTCAAGTCACCAAGGGAGGATCAAATAAAATTTATTTTGGTCTGAATCCCAATAGAAGGCGTTCCAAGTTGAAGCATCGCCTCCTATTTGCACCAGTGCTCACATTACCTGACCTGTAGTAACCATTTGAGATCGAGATAGATGCCTCCGACTATGTTATTGGTGCAGTTCTTACCTGGCAAGGGCATCCAGAGACATATCAGAGTTCAAACACAATCCAAAAGTATCATACCTATAACAAAGAGATGTATTCCATTGTGCAGGCCTACCGATAATGGAAGCATTACATTCTGGGGAAGGAAACGTTCGTCCACATCTACCACCGACCCCTGAAGTTCATACAGACACAAGGGAAGTTGCAGAATGATCACCATCAGAAATGGTCCACATATCTGTAATAGTTCCATTTGAACATTAAGTACAAGAAGGGCAACACCAACAATGTTTCAGATTGCCTCAGCGGACCACCGGTCATGGCGCTGACCAATGTGCTTGACTCTTATGGGCACAAAACTATGGGGTGGCCACATCTTTACAAGAGTGATCTAGAATTCGAAAAAACATACCAGACGCTCTCAGAAGGAGAGAAAGTTCAAAATTTCCACCTCCAGGATGCACTATTATGCCACTTGGGACACCTCTATGTTCCTTCAAGCGAGTGTGAAAATATGATTTAGGAGGCGCACTACAGTTGGGTCATTGGACATTTCGGGGTAGAGAAAATAGTGGTAGTGTTACAGAAGTATTTTTATTGGCTAAACCTTCAACAAGATGTTGGGAAGTACATTAGATCCTGCACTGCCTGCACCATTGCCAAACCAACCATCAAGAAGTAAGGCCTATATACTCCTTTGTCTACTACTAGTCAACCTTGGGAATCCATATCCATGCGTTACATGTCAGGCCTTCCTTATACTAAGCATGGCAACAACTACGTTTTCATGGTCATTGACAAATTCTCTAAGATGGCCATTCTGGTGGCTTGTAAGAAGAGTATCATAGTAGAAGCCATTGTTAAGCTCTTCTTTGAATGAGTTTGGGTACATTTTGGGATCCCACAGTCCATTATCTCAAATTGGGATAGCATGTTCCTAAGTACATTTTGGTCAAATCTATGGTTGATGTTGGATACCAAGCTCACTAAGTCCACAACTTTCGATGCCCAAACTGATGGCCAAACAGAGGTCGTCAACAAGATGATCGTACACATTCTACGTAAGTACAATTCGAATCATCCACACACATGGGATAAAATCCTCCCCTATGTCCAATACAACTACAACAGAGCTCTCCATAGCTCAACTAGAAACAACCCTTTTCAGGTAGGGTTGGGATTCCAATCACTATGTCCCATTGATATGGCCATGCCATTTGCAGCTACTCAAGGCTAACAACTTCATTGAGCACATTCAAGAAATTAGAAAAAAAGTCCATGACATATTGGACAAAGCCAATGTTAAATACAAGCAACGTCATAATCAGCATTGGGTTCCAGACAAGTTCCAGGTGGGTGACAAAGTTTGGTTACATTTGTAGAAGCAGCGCCTCGTCGGGTCCCACTGCAAGCTTCACCCACTACGATATGGGCCTTACACCATCACTAAGGATGTAGAAGACAATGCTTTTGAGCTCAACATTCCACCATTCCTTGGCCTACACCCAGTGTTCAATGTGTACCACCCTCGACCATACTTTCCACCATTACTGGACACATCAAACATTGCAGAACAGCTCAAACCAACAGAGTTAAACCCGGACTACATGGAACATGCCACAACTAATCGTATCATGAACATGCACATGAAGAACGCTCGCCAGTAGAAGATCCAACTTTATCAGGTTGTCAAAGTTGGCCAACTCCTGCACCTAAGGCAAGTGGCTCGCTAGGGACCAAGTTCAGCAGAACTTTCCCCATCTCATGGAGGCACTCAACGCAATGGGGACCATTTCTTTCTAAGGGGGGAGGACTAATCCAAGTGGATATTGGTGGCCACCCACCTATTCCACTTGGACCCCCACCATTTTTCTTTTCAGTTTCCTTAATTGTAGCACAACTTACTATTTTTGGAAGTTTTTCTAGTCCTAAACTTCTGGAGCCATTTTGAGGGACCAAAATACTTTTTTAGGAAAAATGGAGAGACAAGAAAAATCCCAATCTAGTTAACCAATTTATTTTTGGCCACGTATTCGAGATCTTTGAAACGAGGTATTATGATAACGAAATGAATATCGTATGCCAAAGTTATGACCCCAAGAAGTTGATGTACCAATTTACCCAAACAGGGCCCATAGTTTTGGCACTTCATCTCTTAGGGTTAGGTTTTTGGATGTTTAGGGTTTTCCATTGTTTCTAAAAAATAAATAGACCTTGAGCCTCATTGTAACATAGTTCAGAGGCATGTAGCCGCCACATCGCTTCTCAGAGATAAGCTATCGCTCGAGCTAGTTTATTTCTATTTCTATATGTAAGCATATTTCAGTTCTTTGATATTAATTAAATGAAGTTTTATTTCTAATGCATCTCTATGTTTATGTGTATATCTATATTTTGTTGCGTTCCTGCATAAGTCTGGATCACTCTTTAAGGAAGAACTTTAAATAGAGAAAACCAAACTACAAGTAACTTCACACGAAGCCTTATGTTATATTTCTTTATCCTCATTTTTAGAGAGAGAAATTTCTAATTTAAATTGGTAAGAGTTGCTATAAATATTAAATTTAAGTTGCTTGCAAATCTCATACTTTTAGTAATAATTTAAATTTTATAAAAATATAATTTTTGAAGTTATATTAAATTTAAATTGACTGCGCCGAGAGGCACTCTACAACTCAATATGGGAGAGATGTTGTCACGTAATGTTTGTTGAAGAATCTATGGCATCTAGGTTATAGTGAGATTCTTCTGACAATGATAACTATTTTGAGGTACTTTTACTTTTTCTTGTTAGCACAATATTCACTTATTATTATTAGTGTGTGTTCTCTTACTTCATCAAAATAGTTACCAAAACAAAAAGAGACAAGAACACAAGATATTGGCTCTCAGCCAGGGCAAAGCCTCTCTCTCCTAGAGAGGAAAACCCTTCTGTAAACTTCTCTTATTGAAGCTTCAATTGACAAATGCCAAATCGTAGACCCTTGACTAGTAGATCCTGCAAGCACAAGACACAGTCTCTCTTTTTTCACCTTCCTTTATGTTCTTCAATTAATGCCTCCTTCTGCAGTGCACTTTGGTCTATTTCTTCTCATTTCTTATAGAAACAGGTACCACGACTATTGAAACCCTAGGTCTCCTTGACAGCCTATTTCATAATGTATTCCTTCCTTCTTCTTCTCGCTTCGCAAGCTTCCTTTTGCTTGATGATTAAGCTAGAGAATGATACCTTCCTTGAGGGATATTTCTGATTCGAGAGGCTAATCTTCCTTGTGCTACTGTAGGTTTGATTTCTTTGCATATGTCGCTGACATAGACTTGTTCTTAACCCTTTTTCTTGCTCCCTTTCTTCTCTTTAGGTTGGACCCACTTCGCTTGAGATGGAGGCCTACTTGGAGCTTCTTTTTCACCCAAACAAAACTCTTCTTATGTTGCTGCACTTTCAAATCCGATATGACAACAGACAGACCGTTTCGCCTTCACACGTGTGGTAGATATTAGCCCCAAAACAACCCTCCCAACTCGTTTTCTCCTTCACCTTCTTCGCTGCCCTAGAAGTACCTTTCTTCTCCTCTTTTGCACTGCTTTATTGACTCTTTTCTTCGCTTATTTTAGAGATCGCTTGATGCTCCATTTGAGAGATCGAATTGCCCTATATATAGGATACTGCTCCTCCTATTTGGGCCGACTTGAGCTAGTGAGGCTGACATGTCCATAGGTGCACCAAAAAATCATTTTTGAGTCGACTTTAAAGAGGAGACTTGTCTTTGTCTTGGAGGATCACCTTTGACATATTTCTTTGACATATTTACATAGTGTAACTTGTCCTTAAATGGGTCTTTCAAAATTACATTGACTCTTAACTTTCCTATAGTACTTCAACATGTGCTAGACCTATGCAATGAGCAAAAAACTCATTTTTACAATTGACAAAATTAATAATTCTTTTTCTTTTACAAGTACAAAGATCAAAATTACATTTATGAAGACCGAACCTGATTACACTTTCTTCAACAATGTTACATTTAAAAATAGTAAAATATTAATTTAAATTAACAAATTAAAAATATTAATAACAAAAGAAATTAGTGTCAACCACAATTATAATACTTCAATTTACACCTTAATCTTAAATAATTTTATATAGAAATATAAAGTAACCGAAAGCAAAAAGAATAATTTAGCTTTTATTGTGAGTAAGAAGTGTAATGAGTAAAAAAATATAATTTACTTTTTACTACAAGGAATAAATGTAATCTTTTCACATGACAAGAAATAATATTATTGATATTACATTATGTGTAATTTATTCTATGTTCCATTTACGTGTGATATTTAAAACAAAAATATATTTATAACAAAAAGTATTTTAACAACCATAAGTAAAATATTTCAATGTCCATATTAAATAACATAAATTTATTGATACTTTATATAGAGAAATGTAAAGTAATTTAAATTGAAAATTTTCTTATATTTTCACTTTAGTGAGAAAGATTGAGAGAATTCTTATTCCATGAATAGTTGTTTTCTAATTGAATGTATGAGGGATATTTGTAATTTTTTCAATGTTTAATATGAATTTGATATGCAATATTTTAGAAAATATTAATAATAAAAATAATTAAATGTATACATACAGGAAAAAAAATATGAGGGGGAATATATATTTTCACATTTTAATGTGGAGAACGTGAATTATAAATAAAATACTTCAATGTCAACTACATATATATTATACTAACCTAAATCCATCTTCACTTCGGATCTACCAAGTGCCTAGAGGGATCAAATCTCTTTTCACTCCAAAAGATGTTTGCATCTCTAAGAGATTTGATCCCTCTTGGCGTTTGGTAGATCCAAAGTTAAGATGGATCTAGGTTGCATGTTATAAAAAGTTGTGACTTAATTTTGTAAATTTAACAATAGATTGTATTTATAAACCAATATTGAATTAGTTAAATTGTATTTTTCAATAATTTATTATTAATAATATTTTAATTAAAAATGAATGAGTTACACATTTTCGTCTTATTAAAAACTAACTAAATTATTTCACCTTTAATTATTTTTTCCTTGTGAGTATTGAAATATTTTACTAATTAAGTTAAATTGAATATCAAAAAACTATCTAAGCAATATAAAATTATTTATTGTAATTTTACAATCATAGTTTCAACCATAATAAACTTTGTAATTTATAAAAATATCTTTGCATTTTTTTAAAGTAAGTTGTTTTACATGCAATTTCATATATAAAAGTTTAATATAAGTTCACGAATACATAATCTATAATAAATATTATTTCATAAAAATAAACATCATGATGATAACCATATAACAATCATAAACATCATCTAAGATACACATTTGAATTCACTACCATCGTCTAACTATATACGCCTCTAACACATATAAATGTCATTAAATAGCACACAAATCTAATAATCTAACACGGCATCATCATCATGATCACATCTAACAAAACACAACATTGTAATCTAACATCATCACAACACACATCCTCAAATTAATATTAATCTCATGTCAAATAACTACTATCACATACACATATATCTACAACCACATTAAATGAATATATCTAACATGACCTAACAATATACACATCGACACCAAGATATACATTAAGTAAATAAACATGAACAAAAAAAATGATATATATATATATATATATGCAAACAAGTCAAATAACTACATCAAGTCAAATACGTGGAATCAATATTTGATAAAACAAATGTAGTTCCAGCATGGTCTGCAGTAAAACATGATTGATGGTCAACTACTGCATGATCAACGTCTGTCGAACTTAGCTGAGGTGGAGGAGGAGGTGGATATTCTACAATAAGAGATAATGGATGGTCAACTATTGCGCCCTCAATGTGATCTGGCGAACTTTGAGGTGGAGGAGGAGGTGGTTGGTCTTCTCTGTCATGAGAAACATAAGGTACATCCTCTAGCTATGGCATCTCATCATCACGCAATTGACAAGGAGGTGTACTGCCAAAAGGATCACTGAGACTCTAATGGTCATGATTTGATGGGGTGGTACTACCAGAAGCATCATGATCATGATCATCACCCTGATCATCATCATCACCACCCTCATCTAATGTAATGTCATTGCGTAATGCTAGCCTGCATCCCTCATCATTGTTAGTGCCCTACTAGCTCTGATGATATGTCGCATAAGAGATATCATCTCGCATGGACAGTCCATGTAGAGATCCATGAACATCAGATCTAGGTTGATAGCATGAGGCCTTACAGGGTTGACTCCCTCTCAAACCAAAACTCTAGCTAATCTATCACAGTAGTCCATTTGAAATCGTAGACCAAACCTATGGCCCCAGATACCCACACCCCCCAATGATGTGTCTCACCCTATTGGGCCTCGCCCATCTCATCATCTCTTCCATCCTGCGGTGGGGGAAGAGGCATGTCCCCATCAAATGAGCCAATGTTTACAAAATATATAGTACACAAAAATAATAGAAAATTTCATTAAACTATTTAATAAAACAAGTTAAAGAATGTGCTAGAATAAATTTTATTCTAATTCATTAAAACAAGAAAATGAAACTAGATTAATTTAAAGAAAACACTAATATTACCTCTATCATCTAGAAGCTCAACCGTTGTGAAGAGGATGTTGGGACACCCTCTCCAATCAATCCCCACGTATGGAAACACCAACTCAACGAATGCATGGTCATCCTCATTGGCCAGTAGTGCTAGTGCCTTGGGAGAAATCCTAGTTGGATACTCCAGTAGGCCCCTCTTGGGCATCATCTGACCCCACATACACATTCAAACCTCAGTGATCGGCTTAGGAGGGCGATAGTCAGATGTAGGCCTCATCTTTGGAAACCTCTCAAAAAATAAACAAAAAAATATCGGAAGTGAAAGGGAAGTTCTCAATGCATGACATCTATCTAAATCCATGAAAAACTGCCTCAAAAAATGGCATACCTAACCTCCTCTACAGTAAAATAAGAAATCCATAGTTTTCCACCACGAACCTAAAAATTTGATGGATGGAATGCATGAGGCCTGAAATATCTCTAAGTGTATGCAATTTGACTATCAACTGCAACCCCATGGGGGGAATCAAGGAAACATGGAAAATCCTCCCATCTCCTAGATAGGATAGTGATAAATTATGTCCTCACTAGGCCTATATGATGCCCTAGCACTAGTACAAAATGGCTAATTAGTTACTAAAACAACAACTAAAATTTGCATATAAATGACTATTTTTCAATCGGTGACCAGTAACAGCTAATTTACAGTATCTTATAATGCGACCAACTTTTAGTCATTTTTAGCTTAGTCATTAATTGATTGTCTCAATTTTATCATCTCACGATATATTTAGTGATAAATTTGGTCATTAATTTAGTTATTAATTTAATCATTAATTTCCACAATTAATGACCAAATATACAACAAAATATATTACTATATGATCATCTAAGAAAACCAATTAATTACTCAAGAAATATGACCAAAATGTTGGTCGTGTTATAAGATACTGTAAATTAGCTACTAATAGTCATATATATGCAAATTTTAGTCATCGTTTGAAACCAATTAATGACCAAAGAAATATGACTAAATTTTTGTCGTGTTATAAGATAATGTAGATTAGCTACTAATAGTCGTATATATGCAAAATTTAGTTGTCATTTGTAATGAAAAATTAATCATTTGCAGTAGTCATTTATATTTTTTTTGGTAGTTTCATATTCATTATATAAATGACTAATTTAGTAGTTTATATTCATTTCATTTATTTTCATTAATAGTCATTATAAACGACTAATTTAGTCGTATATTCTTTTTATTTGTGTTCATCATTAATCAATATAAACTACTAATTTAGTAGTTTTAGATTGATTTTATGTGTTCATTATTAATCAACATAGAATAATTAGTATGATTTTGTGACTAAATTAAAAAAACATAATACAATGTGAATTGGTTCATCTAATATGAAAATCCAAAATTATATATGTTAGTTAAAATACTAAACAATATCAAGTGCAACTATAAATAATTTTAACCACAAAAATTATATTATATGAAATGTCGAGTATTACAATACGAGTTTCCAACTTAACCTTGGCTGGACTACAATTTACACATGAAATGTTGTTTCATCACTATAAAACATTATCATTGTGTTGTCAAGTCATTGCAAATGAATTCACCAACTATGAAGACTTGAACATCAGTCTCTATGTGTGTGTCTTATGTGGGATATTGGCTTTAAGGGTACCACTAGACCAGTTCTCTTCTCTCTCTTTTTTCATTTTTTGCTCGAGTGTTAGTGTTCTCCTCTTTCTTCAAATCATGTTGCTTAACATCAATACTGAGTTCCTTTTTCTGAGAACAAAAGAAACTAGAATGCAGAGTGTAAGACATGAAAGATGATGAACAGTATAATATAAATGAAAGTTGACTATAAAGGATTTATATTACATATACCTCAACATCAACAATGTTAAAGCCATTCTTCCCCATAAGAAAAAGAAACTCAAACAAGTTTTCTTTAGTTGAATGATAGTGGCCACTATGTGGCCAGATGACCTATATAAACAAATTAAAGTCACCATAGAAAAGAACACCTTAGTAACTTAGTATTCAACCTTCCAGGAAAGCTTAGGCACAATCATGACAACTAAGTTACATGCTAACAAGCTCAAGCTGTAAATAACTTGTTAAAACAAATAATTTGAGGTGTGATGTCTAATCCTTGTCATTTTATTCGCAACAATATTTTTTTGTCTAATGCATGAAATTGGTCAAGTATATAAACAACATGTTCTCAAATAACAACATGAAAGTAAAATTTTCTAATAATCATGAAAATATTTCAATACAGAATAGTTAAAAGGATTTCAATCAATATTGTGTAATATTAATTTCATCTTCAAGCTTTGGTTGTTGTTTAAGCAGACATAATACCAAGTACATTCAATTTCATAGTTAAAATACAAAGAAAAATTAAAATAAACGTTCAAAATACAATCAAACAATAAAGAGAGGATATCATGGAATGGACATTGCAATTATAAAAAATTTGTTTACCTGTCCATTGATATCTTATCATGGATTCCTAAAACATTTGCTTGCCCAAAATAACCATGAGGTGAAAGAATCACAACATTAAAAACCATAGGAATACTTACTAGAAACATTTCCAAAGTCAATGGCTGAAGTGACTGAAGGATCTCCAACAACAAATGAATCATATCCAAGACATGATCTATATATTGTCTCCCCGTCCTTTTTCCAATCACATTTCATGTAACATGCCCACACCAGAGTCAAGTAACAATCAAATGAAGGAATTAACATTTGTTTTTATGTTTAATATGTATAAACTTAGAATATAATTTGTTTTGGTAATGTATTAATTAGTATTTAAAGCCTTCCTATCATGAGAATGTATCATTCAAGTAGAGCATCAGAAAAAATGACCTCAATGAGGTCCTCTAACAATTTCTACAATATCAATATTTGTCTTGTTGTGATATCTTGGATAGAAAAAATAACATATCTGCAAACGAAAAATCCATATATTACTTATGTTCAAACTATGTATATGGTGTATTCTTAGGTAACTTTTTAAGATGTCCCTCTACCTTTACCAAAGCGGATTGTAGCTTGGTTAAACTCTTTATCCTTTCATTCAACGTCAATTTCTGCAAGATAAATGTCACATATTATTCTTTCCCATTTCTCAACATGCTAGATATGATAAATTGAAAGTCACATAAAAGCAAGAGAAAACCATTTTCTAACCAAAACAAATAAACAAACAATGCCTCTAATAAAACTTCACACCTCAAAAATTACTCTGCCACATGCTCAGACTAAAGGTGATATTCTTTGAATCATCTTTAGGTCATATTTAATGGGATATTCGTATTTTTACCATGATTTCAATTTGGTGCTAAAAGAAATATATAAATCCAGGTTATTATCAGTGAACTTCAAGTATAATTCAAAAAAAAAAATGTCATTATAAGGTATGGAAAGAGAAACATCTTCATAACTAGGATTCACTATTTTAGTTTGGTTTGAGTTGAGTTGGTGTTTGAATATATAGTTTTCTCTAGAGAAGTGAAATAGAAAGATGAGAATTGAAATAACCATGTGAATTTAAATTAATTCTTATTTTATATCTCTAAAACAGCCAGGTCATCCTTCTCTGTTATTTGATAGAGATTTATTGGCATAGAATACTAATGAATTAACTATCAAACACAATGATGCAATATATTAAGCAAGGAAAGAAAAATGACATGGCTTTGGTATTTGTGTGCTCGAAGGAAATCCAACAATGGTTGTGTTCTTTCTTTATCATGAAATAGTATTGAAGACAAATTTTGGTTCATAAATTGAACTCCGTTACCAATAGGAGATGGTTGTTTTGGGTCAAGAAAGGATGAATTGAAGGGCTCAAGATCTAGCTCCAATACATAGTTATCCTTGTCACTACAAAATACAAAGTTGTCATCATTTGCTTATCCAGGTAAAAGGAAAAGTGAGTTTGTATTTGTGCACTTGTGATAGTATATGAAAAAGAGAGCACTAGTGGAAATCAAAGTGTGTTGTCCCATCATTCAACCTAAAACAAAACTTATATATTCAATTGTTGACTACAATGGAAATCAAATGTAAAACCCACTCAACTCGATCTTTACATGACATAGTCGTAATGAACTAGTACAATAGAAGCATGCTAACTCATAAACAAGAGATGATAAAAAAGAATAATGAAACATTATTTCCTTCCACATAATTGGCATGAATAAAATTTCCATAGAATTCATCCAAAAAATGAGAATAACTTATGGCAAAAGAACACATCATTAGTGTTTTTTACCCTCTTTAACACATGTAGCCTAGGGAAGTAGAGGAGGCCAAATGTAGCAGGATTCCAATTGTGTGGTGTATAAAAACATAAATGTGGAAAAACATGCCTGCCAATTCACAAAATATCACTCAAAATAATAGAACATGTTGAGGATAGTAATGATGAAAATAGATCATGTATTAAGATCAAGCCCCTTATTGGTCATGAATTAGAAAGGCAGCTAGTAATTTTTACTCGTAAAAAAAAATATCATAATTTGTTTAATGACTGTGTGGATATTTTTGTGAAATTTTTTACATTTATATTATGGTTTCCTTGCGGGAGAGAGTGATGAAAGTTCCCTAGGTTTGGTCAGCCTGATTTCTCCTTTCATATGCTTATGTGAATGGATGGAGAGCTACCTTTCTTTGGTTTGGAAATTCAGGTGTCCCTCCCTTTCATTCAATATGTGGAGATGCCCCACCATTGAAGGACCTTGATAGTTTTGAATCCAATCTTACAAACATAAAAAGATGGATCTAGTCCAAATCAAGATGTTGCTATGGTGATTGGAGAGGGAGCAACAACTCGAGAATTTTTTAGTATTCCTCTTGTGGAGCTTGAAAGATAATGTAGGAAAAATGATTTATCTATTTGTGGTGGTAGGGAGCTAATGTTTTTCCGATTGCTTAGCTTAGAAGAAGAATAGAATCATAAGAACCAAGATAAAGACAAGGATTTCAGGTATGGGTATAACTTTGCAATCGGAGGGAAGCATGCAAGAGAAACTGATGCTTATATACAATTGGGAGGAGGGAAGTTGGAGCAGGGGTGAAGAAATAAAATCCATACTTTATGATGATAAGGAATATATATCATTATCATCATCTAGGAAAAATATTCAAGAAGAATCATCTTTATGGTCACGAGTTGTGGAACTTGAATCAGTGGATTCCTCTTGCAGTGGAACTTTACCAAAGAATGTCGATGTCGTGATGGTAGTGTCATGTGATGTGCCCCCAAAAGTTCAAAATATTCTAGGCAATGCCAAGGAAAATTTCTTTCTCTACTCCTTAACTCATATTTCGCCCCATCCACATTTTGATAGACCAATTATCAAGATCATAGAATGATCTTTTCTTTAATGAAGGAGTCCAAGGGCTAAAAATTTAAGGATATGATCAATTTTTTTTTTAAATGGACAGTCTTGTCTGACTTGCAAGGACTTGGGTGCCAAACTTGTTGCCGAGACAATGTTATTCACATGTCAGAATTTTGAGTATGACTTGGGGTTGAGTTTCAATGAGAGGATTTTTCTTAATACTGTTTAGTCAAGGAATGTACCAAATTCAGAGTCCATTTGAATTATGATTCATGAAGCATAGTAAAAGAGTTAGTGATCTTAATAGGGTTCATCCTTGTCGTGATGTGTTACATTTGAATGGCATGAATGCATGAATTTCAAAAGGTTGAGATATGATATAAATCTTGGGGAATTTTGACCAAATAAATAACACAAACCTCACACTTGGGATATGATATAAATCTTGGGAAATTTTAACCAAATACATAACCCAAAACTTAAACCTAGTAGTGTGAAATCCATAGTTTGAAGTGTGGAGGCTGAAGACAAATTTCTTAAATACTTTTAAAAATTAACATACAAATAATTTATAAAAGCATGGAATTTCGTTGGCAATCAAATGTCAAACCGGATAACAATTAAAGAGATAACCCGCAATGACAATCCAAAATCAACAAGACATATTGGACAAATGTTCAAAACTCATTGGGAACATCCTAATCCTATAGGTTGCTCATCTAAAGCAACCGAAGATGTTACCTTGCCTAGGAAACATGGAATGTTAATGATATAAATGAAAAAAAGATAAATAATTAAAATTGACTATTAGAACTAGCGCAAACAACGAATGATAAACAAAATGAAAATGGAGAAAAATGTTGCATACCCACTCCATGAGACTTCCATCCACTTCCATACTCAATGTTGCCCAATACTAAGCAGGTCATTCCACTGGTGTCCACATCCTCATATCCACATACAACCTCCATTGGTCATACCCTTTTGTAAAGAAAAAACTAAAAGAAAATGAAGCCTGAAATCCTTTTTACTGGTCAACGGTTTAAATAATTTGAAGTGTGTATTTAAAAGGAAGATTCTCATACCAATATCCTTGCTTGCTTTGAAACTCTATTCAAATAAATCACTTCCTACAAAGACTTTACATATCGTGGATCGTCATAATTCAAGTCATCAATTAAATGAAGTTCTATCATCTCTAGATCAATGGTGCTCTGAAGAAAGCAACCTAATACACTGATTTCCCCATCATGAAATTCAGTTATGTCTACATAAACCTGTATATACGGAGATAAGAGAGTGGGGATCTGAGACATCGAGGTATGGGATATTTTGAAAGTTCCTGCATTGCATTTCAAAACCAGAATAAGCCAACTCTGCACTCATTTACGAGGTAAAAGACATAAATATTCATTATGAACATCATGGAAAAAAACCATGGAAGAATTTTATGGTCTTTTCACATCTTATAACAGGTTAACTTTTTTAATTTAGGTAGTGTATATTTTCATTAAGGAATAGATATGAAACAAAGTCGTTACTTAGTTTTGTTTCATATCTATTGGATATACTGAATCTGCAAACATGACATAATAATGAACCAAAACATAATAGTCAACCTAAGCTACATCAATATATGCTTTGTATTATTATCTTTTTATGCTATAATTAACAACTAAGTAGCAAATGCAAACATTCTTAAACTAATTGAAACATGTTGTTCATTGAACATGTAAAAGAAAAGCAGAAATCCTATTTTTACCAAGATAAAGTTGTCATCCATTAACAAACATTGGAGATTAGGAAGCCTCTCGAACAACAAATTCAGAAGACACATATTTCTTTAAGAAAATGCACAACACATATGACCAACTCCTTTAATGATTTAAAGCTCCCCGTCATCTCAATCAATATGTCCACAAAGAAATTGTATGCATTATTTGGATATGAGTCCATTTCTAGTATGGTCAAATTACTTCTGTGTTGCATATTGAGTCTCAAGATAGAGCATGAAATCTCTTGAAATAGTATCCCATTCACTCTCAAATATTTTATCATGTATGCCCCTACATACACATACAAGACAACCTGTGTTTACAGTGGTTTATATTTTATCCACATACAACCTGCATTTACATTGGTTTCATTGTAAAGCGTTGAAAGTAATAGTAAAATCTAGACTTACATGGTTGTAGTTTGAAGCAATGTGATTGAAGAGGTTTTGTCCATATCTAGTGGTTGTTTGATGCAAATTCAGTGATTCCTCTACTGAGGACCACAAATGCAGGGAGTGCATAGAAGGTTGAATACTGCCGATCAAATATTCTTTATGGTTTGGCTAGTTGAGTGGGGCACCCAATCAAATTGGATGAGCATACAATGAAGCTTCAAAATGGTTCCTATGCAAGTTCTTTTAAATGATATCCCTTGGAAGCTTCAACATAGTACTCAGTATCATCATACAAAGGACCACCCAAAAATAGACCATCTGATCTTGTCAAAGTTTGAAGAACCAAGTCACCCTTTTTCAGAAGACCATTGTTGTTGTCATTTTGAGAAATTATTTTAATGTCAACACTTGGTATTGCTGGAAACACTGACCCTGAATGTACTTTCCTAGGCACCCCACAAAAGAAGGAATATTAGGTTGTCACCCATCAGTTTTAACAGCAACGTGTCAACTTCTTCGATAAAACAAGACCTTTTCAAAGCTATTTTTCTCACTAGCATTCCTTTTATCTCTCAAAACAAAGACCATTTCATCTTCAAGATTGGCCCAGTGAGTGTACTTATATACAACAATGTTGCTTGATTAATTAGCACTTTAAACAAGTTTGACATTATTGATCATATCTATAAATGCACCCTCCTTTGGCCATATGTCTACAATAATGCTTCGAGACAACTCATTTTCTTTGGGATAAGAACTTTAATCAACATGTATTTCACCACTCAATAGATATTTTTCACCATTCAAATATATAGGCTTATGTTTCAATACATTGAATTCTAATGAAGACATTCCAAAGAAAATGCACGAGTTCAAGAAATGAAGCATGTGCACACAAGAAGCTTCTAAGCAGATTTGGTACCATCCTTTCTCAATCAACAAATTCATTGGTTCTTTGTTTGGTTGTATGATGTAAGAAGCCACAGGATGAGTAGACATAATACGGAACCAATACCCTTTTTGGATAAACACTATCTCTGAATGATCAGAAATACCAATATTGACATCGATAACCTTTCTCTCCCAACACCATTCATCATCCCAATCTAACAAATTAGATGAAGGTCCATGTTTTACCTCAAGACGCAATGCACCAGGTAGGACTTTCTCAAATATGAAGTCACTGCTCTCATTGTTAAACTTAAAGAGTTAATATTCTCTGAATCTAAAGTTCAACAGCTAAAGAAGTAAGTGATATAGAAACCGAGGAGTCACATCCTTCCTTGCATATCACCGATCCATAGATATCAGCCTTTATAAATTCAATGCAAAACATTGCTCTAGTTACTATTACATCAATATGTGATGGTGAAAATTGAAGACTAGAATCACGTTCTGTTGTTGTGGTCAGTGGGGATATTCGATATTAACATGGTTCAACCTCAAAGCAGAAGTTTCCCATATCATCAATCCTCTTTAATTGAGGCTTAACATTGTCTGGCCCATGTGTCAAGCCAACTTGACACTTGCCATAATAGCCATTTGTCACTAATTTTAGGGAACCACAAATATTATAATGTGTTGCTTCTATCTTTGGGATTGAAGCCATGTTTGACACAACCATGAAATTCTCCAAATTGCTAAACTCGAAGTGATCCTTCTTAGCCTTGATTGTGTAGCATGTTGATGTTGCATGATCAAGTTTGTAATATCCCTGGACATCTATTGTAGCTATTTCTCGTCCATTAACTAATATATTAATACCTTCCAAACGGACTCCTTCATAAGTCACCACAAGTCCTCCAACTAAGAAACCTGTGACCTGAAATGGCTAAGATATACTAACATGACTGTGCTCAACAAGAACCTCTATAGATGGAAGTGAAACATCAAATATTGTATTCTCACCCTTGTAAAATGGCAACAACCTTTATTTTCGACATGGAATAAAATTAAAAGCAAATTTCCCATATATTTTAGATACTGAATGACAAAGCGCTTGATTTGGCCAAGGAGCTTCTTTGAGGGCACTTTACCTCATGGACATCATCTGAATAAAGGTATACATGAACACCTAAAATAGGGTTACCTTGAGAAACAAATAAGACATCCATATCATAACTTGGGACATAAAAGATGTCATCTACTACTAGATTTCCAAAGCCCAACTCCATCTCTTGAGAGCCTCTTTGGAAAATTGTTAAGATAACATGAGAATCACATATTTGAAAGAGAATAGTATAGAAAATATACTCTACAAACCTCAATCATTGTACCTCATGCGTAGCGCCATCCTAGCTAGGATCAACATTAGGTATGACCTTGTATCTTCCTCCTCTATTTAACAATTGGCTCACAAAGCCTGCTCTTTCCACTTCTTCACATTTGATTTTATGGAGGGATACTATGTCCTATGGACACTCATTCTTAAGGAATATATAAACTTATTCTGCGTATCAAACGAAGGTAAAGAGAGAAAAATATCATGACCTTTCCTTTTAGAAAAAAAATGTAGTGGGATTTGATATTGTTAGTGTCAGTATCTGCATACTTCCATCAGGGATCAAAATTCACTAATTGCATTTTCATTTTAGCAGTCCCATACTGAAAATTTTTGAGTCATTCTATTAGGTCATGATATACTGATCCACTAGTGGTTGTTTTCTCTTCAGCTCTTTCCTCATATACTATACTTTCCGATCTTTCTTCATATTGTCTTCAGTCATGTTTCATAATTAATCTGCAGTTCATTTCATTAGGTCTAGGGTTTCATGACCAAGGTCAAGAAATTGATTTCAAAGTGTAAATAAAGGTCAGCAAGGGTATGAGGATGATCAGTAAATCAAGCATGATGGCTCAAAAATCATATCTACTGAAATTATTATCTTTTAACCTAATGTAATTTTCACCTCAAAAGCATGTTTTTGAGGTGAAAACGGAGTATTTTAGTTCATTTGTATTTTATATGTAATTTTAATATTCCTATATGTAATAAGTGATCCCAGCTGCATCAAAGCATTTCTCCTTACTGCAAGACAAAAAACATTGTAAAATTCAAGTCAAGATTGAGCATTCATCCACCTGTCAAAAAAGCAAAGAGTCAGAAAATCAAGAACAGTGACAAAAAAGGGTGAAAAGGTGAAAGTGACAAAACATTAGCAAAGGGGGTCTTGAGGAGAAAAAATTAAATGCAAGCATTTATAAAGGTCTTCTTGCCTTCATATTTCCTTTATTTCCATTTGACCTCCCATTGAGCAAACCCCAACAGAAGTTTTTCCAATTTAAGGGTCGAAATCGGCAGATACAGCTTGGCGTTGCGCATTCCCTCTTGGTGCTGCGCGTTCCCTCTTGGCGTTATGCGTTCTCTCTTGGCACTGCGTGTTTCCTCTTGGTGCTACACACTCCCTCTGTGCGCTGCGTGTTTGACCAGTTTCATTCATATTTGCTCTTCGACATTCCTAACACATTCTCAGCTTTAAGCAAGTAAGTAAAACACCATTTTCCCTCTCCTCAAAGTTATTTCCTTGATGTTTGAAGAATAAAATCAAGATTGGTGTTAGTTTCATATACAAAACCCTAGTTTTTCTCCTAGCCCTGATTTTTGCAAGCAAGCTCCATAAGTTACCTGATCAATACCCTATATTCCTTTTCAGAGACCTCTATCCCTACATCCACCAGGATTCCACTCACCTTTCCCTTTCCTTTTTCCTTCCAAACACTTCCATTCCCCCTACCATTTACCTAGGGTTTCAATAACAAAGACACCATGGTTGATGAAGAATATAGGCCACATAGTGAAGAAGAGAGATCAGATAAAGAAAGAAACATAGAGCAAATAAGGCCTCATAAAGGAGGGAGAATTCTCAAGTTTGAGCCCACAGATCTCAAAGAGCTCCTAACATCTCCTATGATAATGACAGCCTTCAAATGGTTAGGTTGTTTTGAGTTTTGTGAGCAGGTTCAAGCAGTCCAGTATCACCCTAAGTTGACTATGATTTTCATATCTAAAATTCAAGATAACCAAGTCACTCTTGCAAGCATAACCTTTACATTGTCTGCTGCCATCATATCAGCTGCCACTGGGATTCTAGAAGTTGGGGGAAAATGGTTCAAGCAGGGTGAGATAGATGCATTTTTTTATGAACCATACCTCAAACCTAGGTACAAAAGTCAAAGAAAAGACTACTTCCCTTTCTCATATCTCCTAGACAGATATGCACCCATGATGAACATTATAATGAAATATTTTTCATGTGAGGGTAGGTTCTCCAGGGTCTATTCTTACCACATCCGTTTACTTATGCATTTCACGAGGGTTAAAATGCTCAATATACCCTACTATCTTTTTAGGAGTGTGGAGAATATGGCTTACATTACCCAGAGAAGAGAACACAAAGATCAAATGAAGAGTTTATTTCACCATTCCCTCATAAAGATCATAGTTCTTTATCACCTTAAAGATCTTAACATTGCATGGAGTAAATTTATAGCTAATCCTATTTTCACTCAAGACATTCCATCAATCATCTCATCCACCATCATGCATCCCTTCATCTCAGCCCATGCATTATTCATCCTCCTCAGACGAGTCAGTCATACCATCAGCTCCATTATCACCACTCCATGAACTTGTTCTTTCATCTGAGAGAAAAGCGAAAGGACAAAGTGATCAGGGTCAAAGCAGCAAGCCAGGAAGGGATAATTTAGGTATTTTGGTGCACACTTATCAGAGAGGAAACAAGCAAGTTTTTTCCCCATAGATTTTTGGAGGGGACTTGCTCTCTTCATCAGCAAAATAGGTACACAAAGGAAAGGAAAAAATGGTTGAAACAGAAATTCAAAAATAGGAAAAATACCCCCATGAAACTGAGCAGGATTTTGATTTAGTGGACTTAGATGAGGAAGATGAGAAGGCAAACACCAAAATTATTTTCAAGGAGCAAGAAACATTGATAGGTGGGTTACAGGTGAACATACAAAGAGAAAAATACATCATATCTTATTATGAACAAGAAAACAAGCAAATGGAGACCAAGCAGGAGCTCATGGAAGTTCAGCTCATCAAAGCTAAAAGGGAAGCTGAAAAGTTTAAATTCCAACTCGAGGAAGCCTATGGTGACTATGGTGAGCCCATAGAGGAAAACTTGCCTAGGAGGAGGCCTAGGACTAGAGGCCTAAAGCAAGCTTTGAAGCTTGAAAGAGAAAAGGAAGCTCAACTTGCCAACCAAATCACCTTAAATGAACAATTTGGCATAACGATGAATGAGAACAGGGAATATTGGCTTGAGAGGGCTAACAATCATCTTCAGGACCTGTTAGCTAAAGCCAATAGAAACACATAAATTCAAAGAAAAATGGCCAAATACTATGCCATGAGAAACAAAATTGCTAGAGCCAAGCTCAAAAGCGCTCATGAAAAAATTGAGGCCTTAACTCATCAAAAGGAGAAGGATAAGATTGACCTTTTGGTGGAGGCTTCTCTCCATGCTTAGCCAGCTTCAGCACCACCTATGTAAACCACTTTTGAAGACCCTAAACTCAGTTTTGGCTTTTGACATTTCCTATTTTTTCCAGGCAATTTTTATATCAGTTTTTTGGCCAAATGCGCAGTGCATTTTGGAGGAAATATTTGGAGGAATGGCCACCACCATTGGATTCAGAAGGCCCAAGACGGTTAGGAAAACCATGTTTCCAGCCTTGGAAGGCAAAACTGGTTGGTGAAAATGGCAAAAAACTAGCAAAACATCACATTTCTGCATCATTTTCGGACCATGCACTACGCGTTTGACCAGTCTTGGGAGAAATAATTTTGGAGGGTCAAATCAAGCTCATTTTGAAATCTGAAGGTAGATCCAGAAACTAGATAGGATAAGATTTCCAACGAGCTATCTTGGGCTCAGTTTGGACACCGGGAAGGTAGCCAAAACTCACCTTGAAGATGGTGTTGCACATTTCCTTCAGGCACTGCGCATTTGACACTGGCGCTGCGCACTTGATAGGCAGCCCAATTTTTCACTGTTTCTTTGGTTTTTTACTTTCGCCTTAGGGATTTTGGTTTCTCACTGTTGTAATTCATGTTCATGATGTAATTAAAGTATATCTTTTTTTACCTAGGTATATACATCA
Source organism: Pinus tabuliformis (assembly GCA_031772625.1). NCBI lineage: Eukaryota > Viridiplantae > Streptophyta > Pinopsida > Pinales > Pinaceae > Pinus > Pinus tabuliformis. The sequence continues at coordinate 440,045,467 of CM062811.1, read as the reverse complement.
GATGAATGGCCTAAGTGGCATGTAATGAATCAGTTTGCTTCATATTAGAAATGAGTCAGTTTGACCACCCTAGTCTTTAGCTATCAGTTCAGTATTGTGTGCAACTGCTCCTCGTCTAATGGAATTCGACCCCTGAGGCTAGGATTAGTTGTTTGTAGGTCTATATCATGTATTTTCTCAGTCATTGTGTGGGTTGGACTCACTTGGATGCTCAAAGTTTGATTGTACATCATTGTAAGCAGTTTGGCAATGAGATTAATAAGATTTGCAGCTATATTTATGGGATCCTTGTGGTATGGAGTTTTAGTATAGTTTCTTCTTTTGTAATCATTTTTTTACATGTTTTATGTATGCCATCATTCACTTCATGCTTCTAGTTGAATGTTATCAAGTTTGATAGGTATAATCCATTGTATCAGTGCTCTGCCTTGGGAAATCATTCAATATTTCATGTTTTCTACTATTTGAGAATGATCCATCATTGTCACATGCCCTTCCTAGCTCCTCATCAGTCTTAAACACCTCACACCATTAATCCTAAAGTGCTAAAGCCTATGCCTACCTTGCCCCATAAAACACCCAGCATTTCTAACCTAAACTGCCCAGCTCCAACTGATCCAGTGAAACACCAACAAAATTCAATCAAAACCTTTGAGCTACTATACCTAGCCTAAAATCCTTTACCTGATCCAATCATCTTAACTGATATCCTTAAGGAGAGAGCCCTCTCTCGGCCTATTAGGGCTAGCTACTAAGCTAAGCTTGGTTTGTGGTTACCCTGGAATTGCCTCCCTTCAACCTGAGGTCAATCTAGGTGATAACATAGTGGCGACCATACTAGGAAACGAGAGACAAATCACCCTAGTAGTATCTTTCATTTAAATTCTTGAACTTTGGATGATGAGTTTTAGAATTTCTAGGCTAAAATTGGAAAGTTGTAAAGCAATATAGAAAAACTTCAAAATTTGAGCATACTGGCTTCGAGAAGGTACACCAGATCCAATCTAGATCCGAATCCACCAGTCATTGTCGATGATCCTCATAAAATTGGGAAGAAACATAGGAAAGCTACAGAGAAATTCAATGTTGTTGAAGAACAATTGACTGAACAATCAATTGAAGTTTCCATTCCTCGTGTCCACTCACTCCCGGAAAGGTTAGATACTCTGCAGGATATTGAATTTGATATCAATTTTGAGCAAAGTTTGTTTCATAGTAAGTCTTTGAGTTGGCTTGATCAAATAGTTTTTGACTCTTCAATATCTCTTGATAACCCTGCCAAAGATTTGTTTACCCAAAGTAAATCAGGATCACAGCTTATCCATGCTCTTGATCAGTTACAGAATCTTACCTCAAACGTAGACACTTGGGTGAAACACAGGCCATCTTTTGATTTTCGAAGTACCTATTTTACATCTACTACAACTCAAACAATTCCCTACCCACTGCTTTCATCTTTGCAGATTGTTAATCCACCTATTGTTGTTGTTCCATTGAATATATCAAGTACCACAAATCTTGCTTTAAACCCACCTTCCCCACCTCAAGTCATGGCTGCCCGGTATGCACCCCTTAATTTACCTTAGAATCTCGGTGCTATGCCTGCTCATTACCAAAGTAAGATACCTCTTTTTGATGCCACTCAAAACATCATCACAGCTCATCAACATGTTGATAGGATGAATGACTTTTTTGACCTTCACAAGTGATCTGAAAATCACTCATGAGTGATCACAGTTAATTAATTAATGAATGAAGGTATTACAGACTCATGTGCTGGTGTGTGTCTATGTTATCTTAGGCAACGGATCGATAAGATTGCAAAATACACAGACACTGGAAAACAGTAAGAGAAACACAACAAGCAAAACAGAACACAACAAAATTTAATAAGGAGTTCACCTAATCCTCCTGGGCTACGTCTCCGTTGCAGCTTTCAATGGTGGCCTTCTTTTATTGTGTCTTTGAGCATAGTTTTTACAATGAGGAGCTCGAATTGAGTCTCCTGGAACAGATGATGCTTAGTAGGGTGGTTCTTGGATTCCCCAAGCCACTAGAGTGCACAGACTCCCCCTTACCAAGTCTCGACCTCAACTGGTCTTAATGGGACGAGTCCAACTTGGTACTCCATTCTCGACAGATATCCTCACAGGGATTGCTTGAACCTCTCAAGCCTGGTTCTGTCTGCTCGATGCTGCCTTAACTCTGCAGGTCAGCTCGACTCTCTATTCTCTGCTTATGTTTCTCTCTCGACTGTCTTCTCTTTTTCGACCATCTTCACTTTTCGATTCCTCTTCTGTCTCTTCGGATCACCTACTACTCTTCGCTTAGAGTTCCCTGCCTCTGTGTCATTGCCACTATGTAACATCTTACAAGGAAGTGGCCACTTGTCCTCTTACGAACTGTGCCTGCTCTTTCCTCAAATGGTTCGGTATTTTGGTTACTCTGTGTAATGATTCATCCACTAACTCAGCGGTCAAATCGAGCTTCAATCTTTTATATGCTGCAGCTTAATTCTCCCTCCAAATCCGATCATACATTGGGTTCAATCTCCGCCGTTAGATCTGGAGCCCCCATATCCTACGGTGTTCGCTCCTATCATGCGGTTGACTTGCTCGGACGTTAGCCCGCGATGAGAGGCGGTTTTCTCTCTCATCCACTGGACACACGTCGTTCACTATATGGCATCGCTGTGTCTCCTGACAATTCTACTGACCACTCAAAACGCCTCCGATATTCCGCTGGTTTTGGAGCACGGGACCCACCTGTCATTTCAGCGATTTTCCCATGGTTTTCGGCTTTCCTTGTGACCGAGCGCTCGGGGCTATTTCCTTCTCAAGGGGTTTTTCCTCCGTTTTTTGATCTGGACTTCCTAACTACTAGTTTGCGTCCTGCGCAGTATCCATGGGCCTCGGTCAGTGCGCTTTGACCAAGGTCCTCGTCATTCCTTGCTGGCTACAAACTGCCACCATCCAGAGGTCTTCCTGATGGCTCATTATTCACAAGTTTCTTGAATTCTGTCATGATTTGAGACAGTCATAGAACTCTGATAATGTTTCTTAGATCCAATTTGGATCACGGCCTTCTCACTAAAAAATCTTTTGGACCAGCAAAAGTTGGTTTTCAAGCATCGACTAAGTGAGGGTACAATTGTCTCACTTGTCCAATCTCTATCCATTTTTCACTGCTTGGATTTGAACCCTTGAGCCCCACTCTGAGGTACTCAACATCTCCCCTGCACGTCATTCTCACCTTCCTGTCCAGAACTATGTCTTCCTGTAATTCATTAAGATATTCAGGTAACATGTCATCAATAGAAGGCAATTGACTCTGCTCTTTGGGATCCTCAATTAATGAAGGTTCAAATGGTCTCAAGCTGTCTGCATTTATGACTGAGTAGATGTGCATGTAAGCTAGTAAATCAAGGCGAAAATAATTCTCACCAATTTTCTCAAGTATCTTGAAAGGTCCATACTTGATAGGTTTTAGCTTTTTACATTCACCTTGCATTCTGTCCTTGCCGATATACAGCCAGAATTCATCACCAACTTGGAAACTATGCTCCATCCGATGCTTGTCATTCCTTGCCTTGTATTTGGCTTGGCTCTTTTCCAGTTGTTCTTGTACTGCCTAGTGGATCTCCTGGATTTGTTCAATGAACCTAGTTGCCTTGTCCACATCACTGTGTCCATGAACTGTTGTGTCCTTACCAAAGACAAAATCCAAAGGAGACCTTGGTGTGAAACCAAAACAGGTCTCAAAAGGAGATCTATGTGTAGAAGAATGTTTTTCTCGGTTGTAAGCATGTTGCACATAACACAAATGTTCATCCCAAAATTTAGGGTGCTTGCTGCAATATCCTCTGAGTAACTAGATTACTGTCTTGTTTACCACTTCTGTCTAGCCATCGGTTTGTGGATGGAAAGTTGTGCTTTTCTTCAGTTTGGTGTCCATCAGTTCCCACAGACTTGACCAAAAATTCCACACAAATCAGGTGTCTTGATCAGATACAATGGAAGTGGGTAATCCAAAATGAACCCATACATGTTGAAGGAACAGATTTGTAGTTTGTTCAGCTGTAATCTATTTACTACAAGGTATCAAAATACACATTTTTCTGAACCTATCCACAACAACATACAGATAATCATGACCTTTCCTAGATTTAGGCAGTCCTCCAACAAAATCCATGGAAACACTTTCCCAAGGATGAGAAGGTACTAGTAATGGAGTGTACAAGCCTAGTTTTCTGTTGCTAGGCTTGCTTTTAGCACACATAGTACACCCTCTTACATATCTAGAAAATGTCTCGTTCATTTTTGGCCAATAACAAAATCTTTGCAGCTGTGCAACTGTTTTACTTACCCCAAAGTGACCTGATATTAGAGAAGTGTGTGCTTATCTTTACTCTTTCAATTTGTGGAATGCATAGCTCCCCACAATGATATAGGAGTCAGTCCTTTACATGATAGTCCAATTCTTCTATTCGAATCGTTTGCCTTGACTTAAAGTTGCATATACATCTTTGAAATCTATATCTTGAGCATAGTGTTCAATGTAGCTCTCATGTAACACAGAATTATGCTTAAGTATAGTAGATGCATTTATAATGGGTCTAGATAACATATCTACAACTTTATTGTGTATGCCCTTTTTATATCTAATGACTAAATGAAACTGTTGTAGAAAGCCCATCCATCTATAGTGTCTTGATTGCTGCAACTTAGTTTGGGAGTATAAATATCGAAGTGTTTTATGTTCAGTATGTATCACCATTTCTTTGCCCATTAAGTGATGTTTCCACTGTTTCACACTCTATACTATTGCATACAGTTCTTTATCATATGTAGGATAGTTAACTACTGCAGAATCAAATGTCTCAGAATGATAACATATGGGTTTACCGTGCTATGTCAACACTGCTCCCATGGCATAGTCACTGGCATCCATTTGGATCTCAAATGGTCTTTGAAGATCAAGCAGTGCTAGTACTGGTGCTGTACTAATATTTTTTTTCAAGGTGTCGAAGGCTTTCTGTTGTTTGCCTTCCCACTGAAACACCTTGTTCAATCCTGTTAAAGCATGTAAGGGAGCTGCAATTAAGGACAAGTTAGAAATGAACTTTCTCCAATATTGTGATGCTCCTAAGAAGCTCCTAACTTCTATAGCATATTTGGGTTTAGGCCAGTTTACAATGACTGCCACCTTAGAGGGATCTATCTTCAATTCAGCACCCCCTACTATATGTCCCAAATAATTCAAAGATTTTTTGCCAAATTCACATTTTGAGAGTTTAACATAAAGTTTTTCTCTTTTCAAAACATCTAGTTTCTGCTTAACATGCTTTAAATGTTCTTCCCATGTTTTGCTAAATTTCATAATGTCATCCAGATACATAATAACAAAATCATCAAGAAAAGGTCTGAGTAAATCATTCATTATTCTCATGAAAGTAGCAGGAGCATTAGTTAAGCCAAAAGGCATAACCAGCCACTCATACAATCTTGCTTTGTTTTGAAAGTAGTATTCCATGCATCTTGTTCTACAACTCTAACTTGCTAATATCCACTATGCGTCTAACTTGGAAAAATAAACAACCTCTTTCAATTGATCCAATAGATCATCTATGCGAGGAAGGGGATAATGATTTTTTATTGTTATCTTATTCAGTTCTCGGCAATCAATGCACATTCTCCATGAGCCATCTTTCTTTCTCACCAAAACGATTGGAGATCCACATGGTGATGTGCTAGGTCTAATGAACCCCTTCTCGAGCAACTCCTGCACCTGCTTCTTGATTTCAGCATTCTCTAAAGTGGACAACCTGTACATTCCAATGTTAGGAAATGGAGCATCTTGCTGCAAAATAATATCATGCACTATTTCCTTTTTGGGTGGCAGACCTTTAGGTTCTTGAAACAAGATATCATACTCTGAAACAACTTTTTCTAAATCAGCTTGTTGTTTAGCATCACAACCCTCAAATACATTGGTTTTATCAGGTTTCTTTTCCTTTACAACCATCAGTAAGAATTGTTTGCATGAATTTATCATTCATTTCATCTGCCCTGAGTTTATGAGAGTATAATTATTCTTGAGCTTATGAGCTCTTACAAAGTATTCGATTCCATCTTTAACAAGTAGATACTTGTTCTCATCTCTATAGAAAATAGCTTTACTATCATACAAGTAAGGACTTCCTAAAACAATTCCACATATATCCAAAAGAATTATGTCTAACTCAACCTCATCTACAAATGCTAACCCAAAAGAAAACTTGAGTTTGCATTGTCTAGTCACTTGTAGTGCTTTATCTTTTAACCATCCTAATGGGTATGGTTTCTTGTGAGGTGTGGTCAGTAATCCTAACTTCTTTACAATTGCTTTAGAAATTAAATTTAATTGTGAGCCACTATCAAACAAAGTATCAATCATTTGATATTTGGACATAACTCGAATATGGAAAAGCTCATGTATTTTTCTCTCATTTTCTTCATCAATAGTAGATTGTGCAGAATTACTAGTAGATGCTTCAGAATTCTTACCTTTTATACCTGTGGCTACAATAGTTGTTTCATCTCCTGAGTCTAACCCCAAATCTTTCTAAATAGTTGCAATAGTCTTCTTCTTCTTGCCCTCGAACTTCTTAGGCCTCAGCTCCTGATGCAGAATCCAACAGTGCTCATCATCATGCCGATCCTTCTTACAGTGAGCGCATGAAGACTTGCTCTTCTATGCAGTGTTAGCCTTCCTTGCTTTCCATTTCTATTTTCTTTTCTCCTTATTTTTGCTTGCAATGGGTTGGGATGATCCCCCAACTTCTGGATTTCCATTATTTCCTCTAGCTTCTAGATGAGTAACTTGTACAGATACCTCATCTATACTAGTGGTATTAAACATGAGGATAGTATGCCTCATGTAGCTGTGTAGACCACGGATGTACTTCAACAGATTCTCAGGTGAGTCTAATGAGATTCCTAGAATCAATGCTCTCTTCCTAAATTATTGGGTGTATCCTTGTACACTTTTCCCGTTGAACTGTCGAAGAGTTTGCCAGCTCATCATGGCTTGCTGCATGTAGGCCAATGGATAGAACTGCTTTTTGATTGCAAAAACAAATTCACTCCAAACAGAAATAGTCTTACCATGTCTCTTCATGTCAGCTTGGGTCCTACCTTCCCACCAAACCAAGGCAGTGCCTCCAAGGCATAGGCTTTCCAGCTGAATCTTGCTCTTGTCTGAATCAATACTCTGCACTCTGCAATAAACATCAATCTGTCTGATCCAATTTTCCAGCTTTTCTGCATTCAACTCTCCATCATATATAGGTAAATCAAATTTAACATCTAGCTTAATCAAAGATGCCTTATTTTTATGTTCAGGGCTATTAGGAGGTGTGAGAAAGCTTTCTTCTTTCCCTTTGCCTTTTGAGTGGTCATGGAGGAAAGACTCGTCTTCTCCTTTGTCTTGTTTAGAGCCTGATGCATCTTCATCCTTGTGTTTTCTAAAATCCTTATACATTTCCTCTATCATGGACCTTATGGCTAGGAAACTATCTATGAATTAAGGGTCTGGCCCCACATAACCTTCTTTTGACATTGTCTTCTGAGGATAGACTCTCCCAATTTCAGGATTAGTTTCGACCAACTCTCCTTCTCCTAATTTGAGCTTTGACCTAGTTAGCATTCAACAGCTAAATCCATCACAAGCTTGTCTAACCTTAACAGCCAAGAGCTCTAATACCACTTGATCTGAAAATCAAACGTGAGTAATCACAGTTAATTAATTAATGAATGAAGGTATTACAGACTCATGTGCTGGTGTGTGTCTATGTTATCTTAGGCAGCGGATCGATAAGATTGAAAAATACACAAACACTAGAAAACAATAAGAGAAACACAGCAAGCAAAACAGAACAAAACAAAATTTAATAAGGAGTTCACCCAATCCTCCTAGGCTACGTCTCTGGTCCAGCTTTCAGTGGTGGCCTTCTTTTATTATGTCTTTGAGCAGAGTTTTCACAATGAGGAGCTCAAATTGAGTCTCCTAGAACAGCTGATGCTTAGTAGGGTAGTTCTTGGATTCCCCAAGCCACTAGAGTGCACAGACTCCCCCTTAGCAAGTCTCAACCTCAACTGGTATTAATGTAATGAGTCCAACTTGGTACTCTGTTCCCGACAAATATCTTCACAGGGATTGCTTGAACCTCTCAAGCATGGTTCTGTCTGCTCGATGCTACCTTAACTCTGCAGGTCAGCTCGGCTCTCTGTTCTCTGCTTCTGTTTCTCTCTCAACTGTCTTCTCTTTTTCCATCATATTTGCTTTTCACTTCCTCTTTTGTCTCTTCGGATCGCCTGCTGCTGTTCACTTGGAGTTCCATGCCTTTGCGTCATCGCCACTGTGTAATGTCTTACAAGGAAGTGGCTACTTGTCCTCTTACGAACTGCACTAGCTCTTTCCTCAAATGGTTCGGTATTTCAGTTAGTCTGTGTAATGATTCATCAGCCAACTCAGTGGTCAAATCTAACTTCAATATTTTATATGCCGCAGCTTAATTCTCCCTCCAGATCCGGTCATACATCGGGTGAAATCTCCGCTGTTAGATCTGGAGCCACCAAATCCTACAGTGTTCGCTCTTATTGCATGGTTGACTTGCTCGGACGTTAGCTCGCGATGAGAGGCGGTTTTCTCTCTCATCCGTCGGACACGCGTCATTCGTTGTATGGCATCGCTGTGTCTCCTAACAATTCTGCTTACCACTCAAAACGCCTCTGATATTCCACCCGTTTTGGAGCGCGGGACCCGCCTATCATTTCAACGCTTTTCCCACGGTTTTCGGCTTTCCTTTTGACCGAGTGCTCGGGGATATTTCCTTCTTGAGGTGTTTTTCCTAGGAATGCGCGATTAGCGCTAATTGCGCATCAGAAACGGCCTCCATTTTTTGATCCGGACTTCCTAACTGCTAGTTTGTGTCCTGCGCGATATCCATGGGCCTCGGTCAGCACGCTTTGACCGAGGTCCTCGTCGTTCCTTATTGGCTACAAACTGCCACCATCCAGAGGTCTTCCTGATGGCTCATTGTTCACAAGTTTCTTGAAGTCTGTCATGATTTGATACAGTCATAGAACTCTGATAATCTTTCTTGGATCCAATTCGGATCAATGAGGTAGAGCTAGAAGATGTGACTATTAGATTGTTTGTCCAAAGCTTTGGAGGTGAAGTTCGAAAGTGGTTCAGAGCTTTACCTGCAGCCTCTATCACCACTTTTCCAGTCCTTCATAGGAAATTCCTGGATTGGTGGGAGGTAAAGAATAATCCACTCCAAATTTTATCTGAATATGAAAATATCAAAAGGAATGCTGGTGAAAGTGTGCAAGATTATTGTGTGAGGTTTAATGCAATCTATAATGCTATTCCGGCCAACATTAAACCACCAGAGAGGTTAGCCTTACTCAAGTTTCCAGACGTTTTTGATGCTGAAATGGCATATCAGTTACGAGAGCGAGATCCCACCACACTTGAATATATGCAAAAGAACCCGGTAAGTGTAGAAGCAAATATGCTAGCCAAAAGAGCAAGAATGAGATCCGAAAAGAGAGTGACTATCAAAGAGGAAGCATCCGCCTCAGATGTCAAGATGGATACTTTGATCCAAACAGTGGAGAGGATGGTTGACCGCTTGACCATTGCAGATAGACCTGAACCACCAATCAGGAATCCAAACTTTAGAGGATAGCAGAAGCCCCAATTCCGGATCAAGCAAAGGGAACAAAAGGCACCAGACCAACTAGCACAACAACAACATATCAGAACTCCTTTGCAGTAGAATTATGTTCAGGGAATGGAAGAGGAAGATAATGATGATTCGGTAGTTGAAGCAAACCATTTCTTCACTGTTGATGGTATGCCCATTTCTCTGATGGAAGATGAAGAATATGCAGAGGTCCCAGACACCCAAAAGGATGAATATTACATACTGGCAAATGATGCAGTTTTCGAGGATGAGTATGATGATTATCAGCGAGGTTATATGAACGCTTTGACAGCACAACAGAAGCAGTATTCTTTGAGGAGAAGAGATGTGCCAATCAATCCCATTCAGAAAAGAAAAGAGTTGCAATCGAAGAATGACTCCTCAAACATTCAGAAGAAAGGGAAAGAGCCTACTGATCCGAGTTCCAGCAAAGTACCATCAACAAATAACATTGCAAACAAGAAGAATAATCAGCAAAATGCAGTGAAAGAGTAAGTATAGAAGAAGGACCTTACTGTCAAAGAGATAGAAAAAGTTTCATCCTTTAACCTAGAAAATGAAATTGCTAAATTAAAAGTGTCCATTCCCTTGACTGAGCTGGTTAAGAATAGCAATTATAAACATCAAGTGTCCATAATTTTGCAAATAGACCCTTTGTCAGATATGGTAAATGTAGAAGATGATCGTCCTGAGCTCATTTTGGTCCAGCCATAGAAGGTCAGTTTGAAGATAGTGAAGTTCCTCCCTTTTATCTAAGTCTCAAATTGCATGAGTACATTATCCATAATGCCATGTTTGATTCCGGAGCTTCTCATAACTTGATGCCTAAAGCCATTATGGAGAAGTTGGGCCTAGATATTACCCAGAAATACCATGATTTGTACTCCTTCAACCTCAATAGAGTTCGTTGCATTGGTCTTATCAAATATTTGGTAGTGTCTTTAGATCAAATCCCAGCCAAAAAAGTTTTGATGGATGTGGTTGTTGTTGATATTCCACCGTGATTTAGTATGCTCTTGTCTAGATCATGGAGTGCTAAACTTAAGGGTGCTTTACAACTTGACTTCTCATATGCTACCATTCCCATTTTCGGTCAATTGAGAAACTTATACAGGGAGAAGAAAAGGAAATACATGATCACTAGTAAAGAGAAGCCACTCAACCATCCAATAAATTTTGTACATATTGATTTAAAATCATTTGTTTTGTACTCTGATAGTGGATTAAATGATGTAAATATTCAGATTGTAGAAGTAGATAATGTGCCAGAAATTTCAGAGAATTTTAAGGAAGTCCTTAACAAGGAAAAAGAAAAAATAGCAAGTTCTTCTGAGCAGTCCACATACCAGCAGCAAAAGGTCAGTGAAGAGCAGAAAAATGAAGTGATCAGTCAAGGTAAGGTAGAGAAGGAAACAAAATTTCAGCATTTAGAAGACGAAGCGGGCCTTTGGAGCATGGATTTTGATGGTGCCGTGGGTAAGGATGGTGTTGGTATAGGCATTTGGATTTGTAGCTCTGCTTTTCAGCCCACCAAAGTCCCAAGTAATGTTAGAGTATGTTCTTACAAGTTGGCTTTTGATTTCTCTAACAATGAAGTGGAGTATGAGGCTTTGATCACAGGTCGTAACATTTTGAAGAAATTGAATGCAAAAAGGATTTCAGTCTATGGTGATTCAGAGCTGTTGATAAAACAGGTAAAGGGAGAGTATCAAGCAAAGCATCTGCGAATGAGAGCCTACAGAAATGCAGTCCTAGATATTTTGAGAACGTTTCCTAAATATACCTTGACATTAGTACCCCGAACTTAAAACATTATTGCAGATTCACTCGCCACTGCTGCAAGCAATTTGAAGATCCCAATGAACTCCAGTAACAAGTTTGAAATTCATGTCAAACACCGGCCTGCTGTTTCAGATAATTTAAGGTATTGGCAAGTGTTTTGGGATGATAATGAAATCAATACCTTTTTGCAGAATGAAGGAAAATTCAAGGATGCTTCCATTGATGATGATTGTGACACCGATGAACAAGAGATTGAGGTGAATCAGATGGAGGTATTGCAGCTGAAAGATAACATTATTCCTAGAGGTCTCATACCTTTAGAGGAGCTTTTCAATCAGGATGATGTGGCTAGAAAACCAAGCTTGGTTCCTACCAAAAAAGGAGTTGAAGATGTCAATCTCGGAACAGCTGACAAGCCCAAGCTTGTAAAGCTATCAAAAACATTGTCTCCCAAGGTAAAGGCCCAGTATGTTAGATTACTTTCTAAATTTTCTGATGTGTTTGCATGGGATTATTCAGATTTGAAGGTGTATGATAAGGATATAATTCAGCATACTATTCCTATCAAGCCGAATCAAAAGCCTTTCAGACAGAAGTTGAGAAGGATCAATCCAAAGCTGTTGCCATCTATCGAGAAGGAGGTGAACAGATTGTTCAAAGCTGGCATCATTATTCCAATCAGATTTTTTGATTGGATTTCGAATTTAGTCCCGGTACGAAAGAAGACTGGAGAAATAAGATTGTGCATAGATTTCTGGAACCTCAACAAAGTATCCTTAAAGGATAACTATCCACTTCCAAAGATGGACCATATTCTGCAAAGAGTAGTTGGAGCATCGCAGATGTCACTACTCGATGGTTACTTGGGCTATAATCAGATCTTGGTGCATGAAAAAGACCAAGACAAAACTGCTTTCACAACACCTTGGGGAACTTTTCAGTATGCTAAAATGTCATTCAGATTGAAGAATGTTGGAGCCACTTTTCAGCGAGAAATGGACATTTCTTTTGCTAATGAGAAGGATGTTTTCTTAGTTGTTTATTTAGATGATATGACAGTATTTTATGGTTCTGATGATGAACCTTGCACCACTTGAGGATTGTCTTTCATAGATGTAGAAGTTCGGGATTTCTCTCAACCCGAAGAAAAGTCTTTTTTCCATGGACGAGGGTAAGCTCCTTGGTCATATCATTTCTAAACATGATATTAGCATTGATCCTTCAAGAGTGGAGGCAATTCAGCGTATATATTTTCCGTGCAACAAAAAGGAGATTCAGGCATTCAATGGTAAGATGAACTTCTTACGCAAATTTATACCCAATTTGGCAGAACATTTACGAGAAATGACTAATATGTTGAAAAAGGACAACACTATGAAATGGACCAAGGATGCCATGAAGTCATTCAATTTGGTAAAGTGGCTTTCACCACAACCCCAGTCTTGATTAGTCCTAATTACACTCAATATTTCATTATATTTTCATTTGCATCCGAGCACACCATGGCTACAGTATTGATGCAAAAGAGGGATCAGATTGAGCAACCCATTACTTTTTTCAGTAGGACTATTCGAGATGCTGCCTTACGGTATAATATCATTGAAAAACAAGCGTTGGCTCTCATAAAAGCATTAAAGGATTTCAGAGTGTACATTCTGCATTCACATACCATAGCATATGTTCCTAATGCAGCAATAAAGGATGTTCTGATGCAAACTGATTCGGAGGGAAGAAGAGGTAAGTGGATAGAAGCAATGTTGGAATATGATCTAGAGATTAAACCCACAAAACTGATCAAGGGACAAGGCTTAGCAAAACTGATGGTAGAATCAAATCTGCATGCTCTAGACATAAATCTCATAGCAGCAATGTCAGAGGATGAGGATGATGGCTTGCTCATTCAAGTTTCAGAAATGTTTCTTCAATCACCGTGGTATTCTGATATAGTTTATGTTCTTCAACATCTTTCTCCACCTCCTGGAATTTCAAGGAGCAAAGGTAGATCACTAAAACTCAAATCAGCTAAATTCTACATTTTAAATAGTGCTCTTTATTGGAAAGATCCAAGAGGAGTTCTTCTTAATTGTTTGGTTGAAGACAAAGCTCAGCAGGTGATGCATGATTTTCATAAAGGTGATTATGGCAGTCACTTGTTTTGGAAAACAACAGCTAACAAAGTGTTGAGAGCATGATACTATTGGCCGACTTTATTTTCATATTTGTATAAAACAGTGATGAGCTGCCATGAATGCCAAGTGTTTCAAGGAAAAAGGAAGTTTCTTCCTTTTCCTTTGAAACCAGTTGAAGTAAATGCACCCTTCTAGCAGTGGGGACTTGATTTCATAGGGGAAATCCATCCTATATCATTAGCATAGCATCGATGGATCTTGACAGTGATCAATTGCTTCACCAAGTGGATTGAGGCCATTCCGACAAGGTAGGCCATGGATACGGTAATTATTCAATTTTTAGAATCTAATATCTTGTCTTGTTTTGGTTGCCCTCACAAGATCATAACAGATAATGCAGCGGCATTTAAGTCCAAGAAGATGGTGGAGTTCTGCAATAAGTACAATATTACATTGGGTCATTCCACAGCATACTACCCGCAGGGCAATGGATTGGTTGAGTCATCAAATAAGTCCTTGGTGAATATAATCAAGAAAATGTTGGAGGCAAATAAGAAGAATTGGCATCGGAAGCTTGTTAATTCCTTGTGGGCCGACAGAGTGAGCAGTAAGAAATCCATAGGTATGTCACCTTTTGAGTTGGTTTATGGTACTGATACAGTATTTCCTACGTCACTTGTGGTCCCGGTCATGAGATTACTACAAGAAGCTAGCAGTGAAGGGGATGATATTCAGTGAAGAATTAATCAAATGATCCACCTTCAACAAATAAGGGAAGAAGTTTCTCAAAACACTTTCCGGTTGCAAGAAAAGATAAAGAAGATCTATGACCACAAAACCAAAGAAGAAAAGTTTCAGCTAGAGGATGTAGTGTTGTGGTGGGATGCACGAAATGAGGACAAAGGAAAGCATGGTAAGTTCGACAATCTATGGAAAGGACCATATAATATTTCATCATATAGAGGACAAAATGCCTTTTTATTAAAAGAAATGGATGGTTAGGATTGTTTAGGAGGGCCAGTGAATGGTAGGCTCCTGAAGCACTACTACTTTTGAGGTGGTTCCCTGAAATTATGTCACTTTCATTGTATATACCATTTTGATTTTCCTTACAAGTTTTCAAGTACACTGTCATTTGAGCTTGGAGCCCGAAGTGAAAGCTATAAATTTTAAATGATTAGTGTCAAGTCTAAGTTGGTTTATAGTCAAGTTTTGAGTCAGTTAGGTTGAGAGTCAGTGTTCAGTTGTATTGAGTCATTCTCCACTTTTTTTGGTTTTGACCGTATTACCCAATGGATAAGGCACTTGGTCTACGATGTTCTTGACACCTCCAAGGAGCTACCATCCCCAATAAGGCCAATGTTAGTGTCAGTATCTGCATACTTCCATCAAGGATCAAAATTCACTCTTTGCATTTTCATTTTAGCAGTCCCATACTGAAAATTTTTGCATCATTCCATTAGGTCATGATATACTAATCCACTGGTGGTTGTTTTCTCTTCAGCTCTTCCCTCATAGACTATACTTGCTGATCTTTCTTTAGATTGTCTTCAGTCATGTTTCATAATTAATTTGCAGTTCATTTCATTAGGTCTAGGGTTTCATCACCAACATTAAGAAATTGATTTCAAAGTGTAAATAAAGGTCAGCAAGGGTATGAGGATGATCAATAAATCAAGCATGATGGCTTGAAAATCATAGCTACTGAAATTATTATCTTTTAACATAATGTAATTTTCACCTCAAAAACATGTTTTTGAGATGAAAACAAAGTATTTTAGTTCATTTGTATTTTATACGTAATTTTAAGATTCCTATATGTAATAAGTGATCCCAACTGCATCAGAGCATTTCTCCTTACTGCAAGACAAACAAGCATTGTAAAATTCAAGTCAAGATTCAGCATTCATCCACCTGTCAAAAAAGCAAAGAGTCAGAAAATCAAGAGCAGTGACAAAAAAGGGTGAAAAGGTGAAAGTGACAAAACATTAGCAAAGGGGGTTTTGAGGAGCAAAAATTAAATTCAAGCATGTATAAAGGTCTTCTTGCCTTCATATCTCCTTTATTTCCATTTGACCTCCCATTGAGCAAACCCCAACAGAAGTTTTTCCAATTTAAGGGTTGAAATCGGCAGAAACATCTTGGTGCTGCATGTTTCCTCTTAGCGTTGCACGTTACCTTTTGGTGTTGCGCGTTCTCTCTTGGCGCTGCACATTTCCTCTTGGTGTTGTGCACTCCCTCTGTGCACTGTGCGTTTGACCAGTTTCATTCATATTTTCTCTTTGACATTCCTAACACCTTCTCAGCTTTAAGCAAGTAAGTAAAACATCATTTTCCCTCTCCTCAAAGTTATTTCCTTGATGTTTGAAGAATAAAATCAAGATTGGTGTTAGTTCCATATACAAAACCCTAGTTTTTCTCCTATCCCTGATTTTTGCAAGCAAGTTCCATAAGTTACCTGATCAGTACCCTATATTCCTTTTCAGAGACCTCTATCCCTACATCCACCAGGCTTCCACTCACCTTTCCCTTTTCTTTTTCCTTCCAAACACTTCCAGTCCCCCTACCATTTACCTAGGGTTTCAATAACAAATACACCATGGCTGATGAAGAATATCGGCCACATAGTGAAGAAGAGAGATTAGACAGAGAAAGAAACATAGAGCAAAGAAGGCCTCATAAAGGAGGGAGAATTCTCAGGTTTGAGCCCACAGATCTCAAAGAGCTCCTAGCATCTCCTATGACAGTGACAGCCTTCAAATGGTTAGGGAGTTTTGAGTTTTGTGAGCAGGTTCAAGCAGTCCAGTATCACCCTGAGTTGACTACACTTTTCATAACTAAAATTCAAGATACCCAAGACCATATCAGCTGCCACTGGGATTCCAGAAGTTGGGGAAAAGTGGTTCAAGCAGGGTGAGATAGATGCATGTTCTTATGAAACATACCTCAAACCTAGGTACATAAGTCAAAGAAAAGGCTACTTCCCTTTCTCATATCTCCTTGACAGATATGAACCCATGATGAACATTATAATGAAATATTTTTCATGTGAGGGTAGGTTCTCTAGGGTCTATTCTTACCACATCCGGTTACTTATGCATTTCACTAGGGTTAAAATGCTCAATATACCCTACTATCTTTTCAAGAGTGTGGAGAAGATGGCTTACATTGCCCAGAGAAGAGCACGCAAAGATCAAATGAAGATTTTATTTCACCATTCCCTCATAAAGATCATAGTTCTTTATCGCCTTAAAGATCTTAACATTGCATGGAGTACATTTATAGCTAATCCTATTTTCACTCAAGCTTTCACTCAAGACATTCCATCAATCATCTCATCCACCATCCTCCATCCCTTCATCTCAGCCCATGCATTATTCATCCTCCTCAGATGAGTCAATCATACCATCACCTCCATTATCACCACTCCATGAAGCTGTTCTTTCATCTGATAGAAAAGGGGATAGTGGCAAAGGACAAAGTGATTAGGGTCAAAGCAGCAAGCCAGGAAGGGCTAATTTAGGTATTTTGGTGCACACTTATCAAAGTGGAAACAAGCAAGTGTTTGCCCCACAGATTGTGGGAGGGGCCTTGCTCTCTTCATCAGCAAAACAGGTACATAAAGGAAAGGAAAAAATGGTTGAAACAAAAATGCAAAAACAGGAAAAATACCCCCATGAAACTGAGTAGGATTTTGATTTAGTGGACTTAGATGAGGAAGATGAGAAGGAAAACACGAGAATCATTTTCAAGGAGCAATAAACATTGATAGGTGGGTTACAGGTGAATATACAAAGAGCAAAATACATCATATCTTATTATGAATAGGAAAACAAGCAAATGGAGACCAAGCAGGAGCTCATGGAATTTCAACTCATCAAAGCTAAAAGGGAAGCTGAAAAGTTTAAAGTCCAACTCGAGGAAGCCTATGGTGACTATGGTGAGCCCATAGAGGAAAACTTTCCCAGGAGGAGGCCTAGGACTAGAGGCCTAAAGTGAGCTTTGAAGCTTGAAAGAGAAAAGGAAGCTCAACTTGCCAACCAACTCACCTTAAATGAACAATTTGGCATAATGATGAATGAGAACAGGGAATATTGGCTTGAGAGGGCTAACAATCATCTTGAGGACCTGTTAGCTAAATCCAATAGAAACACAGAAATCCAAAGAAAAATGGCCAAATACTATGCCATGAGAAACAAAATTGCTAGAGCCAAGCTCAAAAGCGCTCATGAAAAAATCAAGGCCTTAACTCATCAATAGGAGAAGAATAAGCTTGACTTGTTAGTGGAGGCTTCTCTCCATGCTTAGTCAACTTCAACACCACCTATGTCAACCATTTTTGAAGACCCTGAACTCAGTTTTGGCTTTTGGCATTTCCTGTTTTTTCCAAGCAATTTTTATATCAGTTTTTTGGCCAAATGCGCAGTGCCTTTTGGAGGCATTATTTGGAGGAATGGCCACCACCATTGGATTCAAAAGGCCTAATATAGTTAGGAAAACCATGTTTCCAGCCTTGGAAGGCAAAATTGGTTGGTGAAAATGGCAAAAAACTAGCAAAAAATCACATTTCTGCCTCATTTTTGGTCCAGGTGCTGCGTGTTTGACCAGTCTTGGGAGAAATCATTTTTGGAGGGTCAAATCAAGCACATTTTGAAATCTGAAGGTAGATCCAGAAACTAGACAGGATAATATTTCCAATGAGATATCTTAGGCTCAGTTTGGGCACCGGGAAGGCAACCAAAACTCACCTTGAAGATGTCGCTGCGCGTTTCCTTTAGGCGCTACGCGTTTGACACTGGCGTTGCACACTTGTCAGGCAACCCAATTTTTCACTGTTTCTTTGGTTTTTCACTTTTCACTTCAGGGATTTTGGTTTTTCACTGATGTAATTCATGATCATGATGTAATTAAAGTATATATTTTGTTACCTAAGGTAGATACATCAAATGAATGGCCTAAGCAGCATGTAATGAATCAGTTTGCTTCATATTAGGAATGAGTCAGTTTGACCACCCTATTCTTTAGCTATCAGTTCAGTATTATGTGCAACTACTCCTCCTCTCATGGAATTCGACCCCTGAGGCTAGGATTAATTGTTTCGAGGTCTATATCATGTATTTTCTCAGTCAATGTGTGGGTTGGACTCACTTGGATGCTCAGAGTTTGATTGTACATCATTGTAAGCAGTTTGGCAAGGAGATTAATAAGATTTGCAGCTATTTTTATGGGATCCCTGTGGTATGGAGTTTTAGTACAGTTTCTTCTTTTGTAATCATTTGTTTACATGTTTTATGTATGCCATCATTCATTTCATGCTTCTAGTTGAATGTTATCAAGTTTGATAGGTAGAATCCATTGTATCAGTGCTCTGCCTTGGGAAATCATTCAATATTTCATGTTTTCTACTGTTTGAGAAGGATCCATGATTGTCACATGCCCTTCTTAGATCCTCATCAGTCTCAAACACCTAACACCATTAAGCCTAAAGTGCTAAATCCTATGCCTACGTTGCCCCATAGAACACCCTGCATTTCTGACCTAATTTTCCAGACCTCAACTGCCCAGCTCCATCTGATCCAGTGAAACACCAACAAAATTCAATCAAAACCTTCGACCTACTATACCTAGCCTAAAATCCTTTGCCTGATCCAGTCATCTTAACTGAGATCCTTAAGGAGAGAGCCCTCTCCTGGCCTAGTAGGGCTAGCTACTAGGCTAAGCTTGGTTTGTGGTTACCCTGGAATTGCTTCCCTTCAGCCTAAGGTCAATCTAGGTGATAACATATATGACCTGATATTTGTATACCGCTCGAGGATTGATGAAATTTATTGTATTCATGATGGGAAGAAACCAGCCTATATTTCCTTGGAGTAATATTTGTAAACGTGTAACTGCCTCCCTATGACGTAAACACATCATTAATGAGATCATTACTGGTGGAAAGGAGTTCAACGTTCACATTGGCACGACCTCCATTTATATCTGGACAACTTTCTGCTCCAAGAGCCCCCATCACTCTCCCAAAAATAGTGAACCCAATGAAGTGAAATTGATGTCTTCATGGCCATTGCAACTATTGCAATCCACTGATACATATTCACCCATTTACGATATATTCACCAAGTCAAGGAATATGAATATTTCCAATGTAATTTTTCCACTCGATAATCTTAACATCAAATCCAAAATTGTCTCATTCATATTCACATCAAATCCAAAGTTGTCTCGTTCATCTTCAGAGAGCTCTTAAAACAATTTTTCAAAATTGTATCAAATCTACACAAATATATTAAAAAAATTATTAATGTATGCTGCTTGATTACCAATCAAAATGTTTAAAACAATATGGCACCAATAACTTTGTATTTCATCTCCATTGCACATAATTCACCTTCCTTCGTAGAATGCATAGATCTTTTCCAGGTGCTCCAATTGTTATAACATATATTTTGTAGATGATCTTGATAACCTGCTATCTGCAATATAACGATCATTTTGCAATGATTCATTTTATGTATTTTTTTTTTTATAATTATGGTGAATCAATAAAGTTTTATATTAAATAACGAATCTACTCCTTGAACAAAGATTATATGCATAAATTATATGCAAAGTAAAAGTAAAATTTACATTAGTAAATTTTTAACTTTTCAAATTCCAGTTATATTCATCTAAATTTTGAGTAAGAAACACAGAGTATCGTTACAACTTACGTTGTTTGGTGAATTAACCGTTGTGTCTAGAGCCTACCCATAATTCTCCATAGTATTAACATAGGTCAATTGATTTTCTCCATAGTATTAACATAGGTCAATTGCTTCAACAATTTTACTAGGTTTCCTTTGCGACCAATGTAGGGATTACATTTAAAATGTTCAAATATTATTTTTTAAAATTATTGAATTGTTATAGGATTTACCACCGAAGAAGCAACCTGATAAACCTTTAATCCATGCTTTCTGTGTGTTTAGCCCAATGTAGGGATTACATTTAAAATGTTCAAATATTATTTTTTTAAATTCTTGAATTGTTATGGAATTTATCACCGAAGAAGCAACCTGATAAACCTTTAATCCATGCTTTCTGCGTGTTTGGCCATGGCGGCTAAAGTTGAATTCACAACCATGTCTACTGATATCTCCAATTTGAATTCAACCAAAAAAAATAGCACATTTAAGAGAAAAAAGATAATGATTTTTTTGGTAGAAGTTTTGAAGACATATATGGAAGATCTGATCTCCTAAGAGAAATAAATAATGTAGAGAAGCTCTAAAAAAAATCAAATAAATATGATTTAAATAATTAAAAAAAATGTCAAATCTAAGTTTGGAACCATCCACTGTCATCTTCCAGATATAGAGGAAAAACATAATCTAATTGAAATAAATAATGTAGAGAAGCTTTAAAAAAAATCAAATAAATATGATTTAAATAATTAAAAAAAATGTCAAATCTAAGTTTGGAACCATCCACAGTCATCTTCGAGATATAGATGAAAAACGTAATCTAATAATTAAAAAATTAATATGGAAATACTCCACAAAATCTAAAATTAATTACGAAATGATTTTTCACACTTTATTAAGAGTTACTCACCAGATCTAGCACAGTATCTGGATCGGCCAAGAAGCAAGATAGTTGACCTTTGCCATAGCGTGTACCAGTTGGATCAATCATTCTACAAGTTGAATATTTGATTTAGCTCAACAACAATGTGAGAGTAATCGAGCATTGGATCCGAAGGTTTCCTCAACTTTGTCAAAACCCGTCTTTCGAAGAAACCTCGACATCCTTTGATCCATCAGCAATGGTTTGCAGTGCCAGACATGTAACCAACATGTGAAGCACCCGCCATGTTTCCATTACAAGGAACTTTGAATCTAAAAACCTATTAGTTTTTTTCGAGGTTTCAACAGTGCATTGCATCTCTCACTGCATCTCTCTTTCTCTAGTTCCAAACTAGTTGTCACTAGTTCAATGCCCACAAAATCTGAAATCACTCTGATGGTTGAGATGTCCGTTTTCAGGGGTTACAATTACATGGATCCATTGAAGGCACCAAACACATGGATCCACTGAAAGTCCAGCCACAGGATTTTATCTTCCGAGAGATTTGGATAGGTGTTACCTTGGTAGAAACAATGCCAGATGTAAAACATTGCCTTTACATTGCCAACTATCAAGGCAAGATGATCTATAACCCCTACAGTTTAGGGAAAAATCACCCAAAACCCCAAATTTAAGGAAGTTTAAATTATTAAATTATTTGTAATTCAAAGTTTAAATAAAATAATTACAAATTTCTTTACTCTCTTTGAAAATACAAAGCAACTTTTCATTCAAATAATATTATTTTAACTTTCAATTAATTGAATTTTATTTAATTTTAATTAATATAAAATTGCTTTTGGTTATTTATATGTATTTTTCAAAGTTATTTGTAATTTCAGATTAAAAATAAAATAATTATTGTGCCCATGGGGTAGATCTCGCGTAAAAACGTAAACATGTAAACTTAAATGTAAATGTAATATTTAACATTTAACATTGTTAATCTATGGCCCTATTTAAAAATCAATCTAATTATTATTATGTATAAATACAACATAAATTTAAAATATAAAGAGGTTTACGAATAGTAAAAAAAAGAGCTATGTAAATAAATAAAAATGTAAATAAACCAGAAGTATGGTAAATAAATAAGACTTTTTTTTAATATTTACTCCAAAGGTATTGTAAATATATTCTTTTTTAATAAATTAGAGGTAGGGTAAATAAATAAAACCCTTTTATCTTTACTCCATTAACCTCTTTATATTTATGAAAACTCAAAAAATAGGTTTTATTTAGGTGGATCCTCGGGGACACATAATTATTGATACCATGGGCCAATTACCATATTTATAAAAGAGGTACGATAAATAAATAAATATAAAAGAGGTATAAAGATGTATGGTAAATAAATAAAAACATATCAAATAAGATTACAAATCAACATCTAATTATATACCAAGACTATGTGCCAAATATCATTGTAAATAAAAGAAATATGATATATAAATAAAAATATAAATAAACAAGAGGTATGGTAAAGAAATAAAACCTATTTTTATATTTGCTCCATAAACATGTTTACACTTATTAACACTCAAAAAATAGGTTTTATTTAGGTGAAGCCTATGGGCAAAATACCATGGGCCAAATTATTATTAATACCATGCAAAACATTCTATTAACCATAATATTAATATTAAAAATTTATTATTATTATTATTATTAAATCTAATATTCATATTAATATATCATAATATTGATATTATTAAATATAATAACTTTGTTTTAATCCAGTATTAAATTTTTTATATTATAATATATATTAATATATCATAATATATATTAACTCTATATATATGGGAGATAAGAACAAAGACATAAAGTTATAGAGGTGGAGAGATGGGGGGAGTGACAAGGGAGAGATGGAGATCAACTGAAGGAGAGGGGAGAGGAGGAATAAAAAGAGAGAGAGGTAGATAAGGGTAAAAGAGGGAGAGGGAGATACAAAGATAGAGGGGGGAGAGAGAGGAGAGTGGGAGGGAGATAGTGAGAGGATTGGAGGGCAGAGAGAGAGAGAGAGAGAGAGAGAGAGAGAGAGAGAGGAGAAGAGAGATAAATGTAAGAGATAAAGGGTGAGAGAGGAAGGATGAGAGAGAGGAGGAGAGGGAGGGATAGAGATATGGAGTTGGAGGGGGAGAGAGGGAGGGAAGAAGAAATACATAGAGAGTGAGAAGTGGAGAGAGAGAGGGACTGACAAGGGAGAGAAGGAGAAAAAGAGTGTATGTTTAGGGGTGAGATAAAGAGATAAATAAGGAGATATAGAGAGAAGGAGAGAGGGAGGGATATAGTAACGTAGGTAGAGAGATAGACTGAGAGAGATATGGGGGAAGAGATAGGATTGGAGGGAAAAGGGGGAGAGAGAGTGAGAGAAATGGTAGAGAGAGATAGAGAGAGGGAGAGTGAGGAAGAATGAGAGATAATGCTTGAGAGAGAGAAGGAGAGTGATGGGGTAAGAGAGAGGATTAGAGGGAAAAAAGAGAGAGAGGGAGAGAGAGAGTGATGGGGGAAGAGAGAGGGAGGTAGGAGAGAAAGGGAGAAAGAGGAAGTACGAGAGAGAAGATCTGAGAGAGAGGAGGAGAGAGGGAAGGAGAGAGGAGGAGAGAGGGAAGGAGAGAGGAGGAGAGCGGGATGGATAGGGGGATGAAGTTGGATAGGGAGAGAGGGAGGGAAGAAGAATTTCATATAGAGTGAGAAGTGGAGAGAGAGAGGGAGTAACAATGGAGAGATGGAGAGAGAATGTGTATGTTTGGGGTTGAGATAAAGACAAAGAAGTAGAGATGGAGAGAATGGGGGAGAGAAGGAGGGAGGGAGGGATATAGTAACAGAGTTGGAGGTTGGAGAGAGAGTGAGAGAGAGAGAGAGAGGATGTGAGAGAGTGGAGTGAGGGAGGGAAAGAGAGATAAGGTTGGAGGGGGGGAGAGAGAGATGTAAGAAGAAAGAAATATAGAGAGAAAGGTGGAGAGAGAGAGAGAGGGAGTGATAAAGAGGATGGAGAGAGAGGGAGAGAGGAAATAAGTAGGGAAGAGAGATAGAAGCGGGGGAGAGGAAAAGAGAGAGAGAGAGAGAGAGATAGGGAGAGGAGGAGGGAGGGATAGGTAGATAGATTAAGAAATAGAGTGTATGTTTTGGAGGTGATATAGAGAGGCAAATGGAGATCGAGATATAGATGGAAAGTGAAGAGAGGAAAGAAGAGAGAGACAGAGAGAGGGAGGCAGGGACAAAGAGATTGATAGATATGAAGTGAAATAGCATGTGTGTTTGGGGGGTTGAGATAGAGTGGAAAATAAGGAGAGATGGAGGGAGCTATAGATATATATGGGGGGGGGGGAGAGAGAAGAATAATTCTTAGACTAGATACATTGATTTCAGTGTAGATGGTGATTTCTAATCCAATTTGATTTCTTGCACTAGATGCATTGATTTTAGTGTAGATGTTGATTTCTAATGATATTTGATTGTTTTCATTAGATGCATTAATTTCAATGTAGATGATTTCTAATCCTATTTGATTGCTTGCACTAAATGCATTCATTTCAATGTAAATGGTGATTTCTATTACTATTTGATTGCTTGCACTAAATGCATTGATTTCAATGTAGATGGTGATTTCTAATATAATTTGATTGCTTGCACTAAAAGCGTTGATTTCAATGTAGATGGTGATTTCTAATCCTATTTGATTGCTTGCACTAGATGCATTGATTTCGGTGTAGGTGTTGCTTTATAATCCTATTTGCTTACTTGCACTAGGTGCATTAATTTCAGTGTAGATGTTGGTTTATAATCCAATTTTATTACGTGCACTAGACGAATTGATTTGAGTGTAAATGTTGATTTCTAATCTTATTTGATTTATTTCATTAGATGCAGTGATTTTAGTGTAAATTTTGTTTTCTAGTATTATTTAATTGCTTGCATTATATTCATTAATTTCAGTGTAAATGTTGATTTATGTTTTGATGTAATTGGATGTATGATGGTACATTAATTTTAAAGTGATTGGATTAACATTGTGCATTGATTTCAGTGTAAACACAAAAAATTATTGACAATGTACATTGATTTTTGTGTTATAGTAATTCAACCTATTAATATTGGAGAGAAGGAGAGACAAGGAATGATGTTTACTACAATAGATTTAGCTAAACATTTAAATGGTTTATGGTTTAACCTGTCCTTTTCATATAATCGATATGGAAATATGACAATCAATATGAAAAGATGACAAAAGTAAAAAGGGTGGCAATAAGAATAATAGAAGAAAATAGTTTTAGATTAACCACAATGAAGACTATTTATAATTGAGTATATTCTTATTATTCACATTTTCTATCATTCAACATTGTTACATTGTCCCTTTACATTCAAAATTTATATTTCATCATTTTTCATCACTAAAGTTATTATCATCGCAACAATCTCGGGAAACTAAGCAAATTTAAAATTAAAATATACAGATTAATCTGAGACATATTAATATATTTAAAATGATTATATTAATATTAGATGAATTTACGTATTATTGATAAAACTAATCATATGTTCGTTAGATTTTCTTTGGCCACACATGACTGAAACCAACCTAGATACATCTTAACTCTGGACCTATCAAGCACCTAGAGGGATCAAATCTCTTGAGGTACAAACCTTTCCTCAAGTTTTGCACTCAAAAAAGAGGTTCGCACCTCAAGAGATGTGATCCCTCTCATTGCTTGATAGATCCGGAGTTAAGATGGAACTAGGCTGGCTTTATTTTAAAATTGAAGAAATTACAAATATTTTTTAATGTAACTTTTCATTAAAATAATATTCTTTACTTTCAATTACATAAATTGATATAAAACTATCTTGGATCTATCTTAATTTTGGATTTACCAAGGGCAGAGGGGATCAAATCTCTTTTCACTTTAAAAAAGGTTTGTATATGAAGAGATTTTATGCCTCTGACACTTGGTAAATTAGGAGTAATATGATTGAATTATTAATTATAATTATAATTATTAATTTTATATTTCACTTTACTTATTTTTATTTTTATAATTTACCCCAACTTTATTTTGCTTAACATTTTTCACATTAAATTTTATTTTACGGAGTTTCCTCAAATTAGACGTTAAAATTGATTTTCAAATCAAATAAATTGTCTATATTTTTTTAATATTAAAAGTTATTTTTAATTTGCCCCATGGTGTAGATTAGTTGATGATAGAATGGGTTGTTAAGGCATTTCTTATGATGTTATTGGTTTAAACTTCGATTAGCTCAGTGTGCCACGTGTGAGGCAATGTGGGTACACTTGGAGGTGATTGTGGTAGTTGATATAATCAATCCTCAAGTACAAGCATGCTATAGTTGTCTATTCTCTCATATACAAAAAAATAACAATAATAATAATAATCTTATTTTTTAAATTTTATTGAATTAATTATTTATCAAAATTAGATTTTATTAAAAGCACATGATTTTATTGGAAGTAGTTTAGGTGATGGAAATAAAGGAAACTAATTTTCTTGTAAGCATTTTCTAAATTGTATCTCCACTCAAACAATCTCATAGAAAAAAAAGTCTTGACCCCACCCATCAAGCAAGCCACCCAATGTCACCTTGGTGGCCTTCTCTCACTCTTTAGACTACAAGAAGGATATCCTTATCTAGGGGGGAATCCTTAAATATCGAGCTAAGCTAGGTCATTGAGTAATGAAAGGAAGTTCCTTAACGAAGACTAGTGATTTGACACTACTCACTCTCAAAGTAAAAGGTCAGGGATAAGTGTGCGAATAGTCAAACAAACCATGAATTATTAACAAATTTTGAATGATTTTAATTACACAACTATGCTTATTCATGCAACCAAATTATACTTGAAAAATGAAAGATAAATCTTGCTCAATTAACCATATAACATGAGATGCTAGTGAAGCATATATACAATGGCACAATAAAAATAGAAAATGAATCATAAATTGTCTATACAAGTAAGGCATTAGATCATTCATTCATTGTATTCATGAGCATTGGAGATTGAGAGTTCGTTATGATCATCAAGAGATGATTCCATAATTAAGAAATCATACACCAACAATATTAACTATGTTTGGGACAACAAAGAGTTATGTGTTTGCGATGATAAATAAAGGAAATATTCAAACTTGTCATTGTTACTAAGGACAATGAAGACAACAAAGTTGAATGTGGACTACTTACACGTTTGTAACATTCAAATGTCATCCATTTATCATCATGCAAGTTGCATGAAGGAAATTTGGTAGTGGTACTAAGTGAACATTCTTTGATCAAAGTTCATACACTCTCCTTAGCAGTACCACGAAGAAATGTGAAATATATGTGCAACCAACTAAATAAGTTGGAAAGGTTGTTGCAACATATATAGGTGGTCATGTCGTGTTGCAAAAGGAGGTGTTGGCCCACTCCCCTTTTCGATAATTTGTCAACCTTTGAATTTGATTCCCTGTGAATGTGATCAAATGATATGACCCTAAAGATTCTAATAAGCTCCATAATTTTAATCATCCTTTGATCCAATAAATAAGTGTACAAGGAAGTATAACCTTTCACCCAATCTAAAACAACCTTTGAATCCCTTATGACTTGTAATTTTAGATTGTTGAAGTGACGCAATTAAAATGACTAACATAAATGACTAATTCATATTATTGTAGTTTTTGTTAGGTAGTCATATTTTTTTTCCTAGACTAAATTAGTCATTTATGTTAGTCATTTTTAGTAGTATTACTTATTAGTGAGTCGTATATTTTAATCGGTGACTAAAATAGTCATTTATGTTAGTCGTCTTTAGTTGAGTCTCTTAATATTGTTAATTTTTGGTAGTATTTCACTTTGAAAAGTTGTTGTGACTAACATTTTTAGTCACCTAGTCACTAATTTCACCATTTTCTACTAGTGTAGGACCAATAAGGAAAGCCTACTCCTGGGCCCTCCATCGATAGATTAGATGCACCAATAAGACAGGGTGCACCTTCAAGGATGTAGACTACTCATAGTACTTGAGGAGGCCTACATTCCTCAAGAGTGCTTGGTTGCTACAATAGTAGGGTGAGGTTATTAAATCCCTCTCCCTCTCTCTAGCTTGCCATGTTCAGACCATACTGTATGGGTCTGCCTGCTGCTCCTGCTCGTGTTGTTGCTCCCTCTATTGATGTCTCTACTACATTATTGACATATAAAATACATAAGCCTCATAAATAAAATACATTTTTTTTATTAAATGAAACATTTGTTTATAAATATGGAAACACAACTTTTAATTAAAAAAAAAAAATCACGAGTGTGCTCAAAACACAGTCATGCATCGGAGCTAGTGCACTTTCAACTATAATTACATCGATATCAATATGCACATAAGTATGATGCACCATTGTTGGTTCACAAATTTAACTTTTGATAGTTGTGTGACACACTTGTGCACCGGTGTGAACGAATAACCTTTTCCACTGGCACCGAATGTTCAGGTTATCGAATGCACCGAGCTATAGCTATATTTTTAAATATTATTTTTTATGGTGTGTTTGGTAAATATAAATGCAATGAGTGTGACAAACTGACGTACAATATGTCACATCTTTCCCAGTGCATTTTCATTTACAAAATGCACCACAACAATGGTGGTGTGTTTTGTTCACGCACTGAAATGCGGTGCACCCTGTAAATTTACAGGGCACACCGCTATCAGTGCAAGTTGAACATATCAAGCGCATCGCGCAGTGAATTTTTTTTTCAAAAACAATGGAAAATTTAACCTAATTTAAAATTATAATCCGCAAAAAAATAAATTGGAAATAAATATATACATTACTTGGACATTTTGCCTTCGGGGAGGCATTGTGGACATGTAATGGAGAAAAACAAATTTTAAAAACGGTTTGAAAAATTTGGAAACTTAGAAAGTGAGCATGGTACAGAAAGGATGGTGAACAGAGAAGCACCGATCTCAGGGTGGTTGCATGTGGCAAGAGTGGCACCAGTGCTTGAGAGCTCTCCCACACTATAGATGGTAAAGATGAAAATTACGGTTGGGAGGGTTTTTTTATTTAACCCTCCTCCATTGTGTTTCTCTAACCACACTTGTGCATGATATATTGAAAAGAACTGTGTTTTTTTTAATTAATAAATATCGTAGTGTTTTTCTCAAGACGCCTAGGGGCATTTCTATACAGGTACTACACCGATGTGTTTTTAATATACCACCACTATTTTTTTAGAAATTAAAATCCGCCTAGCGATGTGCTTTAGAAGATGCCTCGGGGTGTTTTGATGATCTTACCGCACCAGAGCATTGTTGGAAAATAGCACCACATTTTTTCTGAAATGTAAAACTACAGTGGTGCTCCTTACTGGTATGCATCGATATGTTTTACTATATGAAGGACACCGGTTCTATCAACTATTCAAACACCAGTGCATTGTGTTATTTAGTGCACCATGTTTTTTTATTTTTATTTTATAAAAATAAATTTTCGACAGTGAACCATGTTATATGTAGCATCGATGCCTGTATGGATAGTAAAGCATCAGTGCGCTTGTATATTATAGACGCATCATCTAAATAACATCAGACAAAACATATGCCTGCCACCTTCACTACAAACATATTTTTGGGCTATTTTTATAGGGGCCTCCACAAAAACCTTTGTTAGAAGGTATTTTCCTTGTAGTGAAAGAAATTAAAAGATGTTTGTTCCTCATAGGGAAGTTTGTTGAGGACTATACTTCCCAAGATATTTTTGAACACATATATGAATTAGGTTTTCATGAAGTTGTTGCTTGCAGAAAGGTGAATCATGACCTTGATGATGATGATTTAGAAGATTTGAGGCACTTAACTTTCAAAGAGTCTGAAGGGGAGTGAAATATAAAGGATGATCCTATTAAAGATGCTCCACACCTAAAGCCATTGAAGTTGAAAAGCATAATATTGGCACTAAAGAGAAACCTAAGCTGGCTTCCATTAGTGATTACTGGGATGAGCATACTACAAAAGAAATTTTTGACCTGCTAAAAGAATATAAATATATTTTTCCTACCTCAGTTTCATAACCCAAAGAAATTAATGGAGACTTAGGAGAAATGAAAATTCTTCTAAATCTGGATGCAAGACCTATTAAACACCGACCTTATAAATTGAATCCCAAAGTAAAGGAGAAATTAAAGAAGGAAATAGAAAAGATGTTAGAAATTGGTCTCATTTTTCTTGTTAATGAAGTTGAGTGGATCTATCCCATTGTAATTCAGGATAAGAAAGATTCAAATGACATTCAGGTTTGTGTGGATTATTGAAGCCTTAATATTTCCTATGTTCTTGATCCATTTCGTACTCCCTTTAGTGATGAATTATTGGACAATGTTTCTAGAAATGAAGCATATTCCTTTACAGATGTTTTTTCAGGATATCACCAAGTGGACATTGTAGAAGATGATAAACATAAGGATACATTCACGACTGAGTGGGGTTCTGATACCTATCATGTCATGTCGTTCGGTCTCAAGAATGCCCAAGTTGTTTTTTCAATGATTGTTATTGCAGCCTTCCAAGAGTATAATCATAAATTTTTGGAACTTTATATGGATTAATGGACTGTATATAGTCTTTTGAGAAATCATTCCAGTATCATGTGAGTGATGTTTGATCATTGTGGGTAATTGAAAATCTATTTAAATTTGAAAAAAGTGTATTTTTGTTTAACAGAAGATCTTCAGCGAAAATCACAAGATAAATCATTTGTCGACGAGTTTCGAACCAACCAGTGTGGTTCATCGTCAGGACCAGTATTTTTGTTGTTCCCTTTGGTACCCTTCTTGGCCACATTGTTTGCAGGGATGGAGTTTACGTAGATCCAACGAAAGTTGCAGTCATTTTGAATATATCACCTCTCACCAGTATCAAGCAGTTACGATCCACTTTAGGGCATACAAGATATTTTCGTCGATTTATTCACAACTATGCTTTGATCATTGCTCCTTTGGAAAATTTGTTGAAGAAAATAGAACATTTTGTGTGGACTAATGAATGTGATTTTGCATTTGATACTTTGAAGGAAAGAAATTCTAGTGCTTCGATCTTGGTCTATCCAAATTGGAACAAGGAATTCCATGTACACATAGATGCTTCTAGAATTTCTCTGGGTGCCATTCTAGCTTAGCCAAGTGAAGGTAATCTAGATCATCCTATCTATTTTATCAGCCGAAAGCTCTCTATAGCTGAAAAGAATTATACAACTACAAAAAAAGAGGCCCTTTCTATGGTGTATTGGCTTCAAAAGTTTAGACACTATCTACTTGGAGGCCATTTAAAATTCTTTACTGATCATTCTGCATTAAAACATTTGGTGAGTAAACATTTCTTCGAAGGAAGAATATGTAGGTGGGTTTTGTTATTTCAAGAATTCACATTTGAATTTATTGTAAAACCGGGGAATACTAATGTGGGACCTGACCATCTTTCTCGGTTAGAGTCTATTGAA
Organism: Pinus tabuliformis; assembly: GCA_031772625.1. Classification (NCBI taxonomy): domain Eukaryota; kingdom Viridiplantae; phylum Streptophyta; class Pinopsida; order Pinales; family Pinaceae; genus Pinus; species Pinus tabuliformis. The sequence continues at coordinate 440,013,689 of CM062811.1, read as the reverse complement.
GGAGGAGGATTAGTGGATGACCAACTAGCTGATGCAGACTTATTTCAAGTTGATGTTGTTTCTGACTTTCTGGAAGGTATCGCCATATTCCTTGCCACTGGAAAATTCCATGATGATTACATAACAAATCAGAAAAGACATATGTTGGTTTGGGCTGTCGATTATCATCTTATTACAGAGAAACTATATAAAATGGGGCTAGATCATATCCTTCAATGATGTGTTTTAGATTATGAGAAAGAAAATGTTCTATGGGACTGCCATTTTGGTGTTGCAGGAGGTCATATAGGAGGATAAGAAATCATCAAGAAAGTACAACAATTTGGGCTTTGGTGGCCCACTCTGTCCAAGGATGCAAAAGAGTGTGTTAGGAAATGTGATGTTTTCCAATAGGTTGGCCGACCATCGCAGCAAGATGATCTTCCATTACATCATGTCTGAGCACTTGAAGCTTTTGAAAAGTGGGTTGTCAATTTTTTGGGTCCCATCAATCCTCCTGTGCAACATTCTCATGCCCGATATATTATTACTGGTATAGACTGCTTAATGCATTGGGATGAAGTTGCGGCTATCAAAGATTCTATTTCTAATATTGTTGCACAATTTATCTTTGAGAATATTATTACTCGCTTTACATACCTCAGAAGTCTTACAAGTGACCAAGGATCACATTTAATTAAGGATATTGTTGACACATTACTATGAAACTTTATGATTCAGCACCATACAAGTAGTTCATATCATCTGTAAGAAAACGACACGGTTGAAGATTTTAATAAAATATTGGAGAGAGATTTACTAAGATTTTTTCTGCAAATAGGGATGATTGGGATGAACGTGTTCCAACTACATTATGGGCCTATCTTTCTACTATGAAGTGGTTGCATAAGTATACTCTATTCCAGCTTGTTTATGCTCAGGAAGTCGTAGTACTAGTTAATTTTATTGTCCCTAATCTATTTATTGCACATGATACTAAATGATAGATGATGAATCTATTAGAGAGAAGTTACAAGAGTTATAAGAACTAGATGAGGATATATTTTTGGTAGATTTTCACCAAATTGTCGAAAAGGAATGACAAAAGTCTTGGCATCACTCACACATAAAGAAGAATTCCTTCTTTGTTGGCGACCAGGTCTTGCTTTATGACAACAAATATTTGAAGCATTCGGGAAAGATACAAATTCACTGGTTAGGGCCTTTCCTGGTTACAGAGGTACGAGATTCAGAAGTTGTCAAGCTTGTGTAGTTGGATCAAATTCTTTTTCTGGGATGGGTGAATGGTGCATGCCTGAAGCCCTACTATGGATAATAAAATTTTTAGGTACTTGTGGATCTTTGAAAGGAGGACATAGTTAGGTGTAGGATTGAGTTAGTCATGCTAGTTGCGATAATAAGTGTAGTTTCATTAGTTTTTCCAGTTTCGTTTAGTTGCGACCCACCACAATTGATTGTGGTTAGCGGGGGAGTATGTGTTAGGTGTCCTGTCTGTAAAATTCCATCATAATTAGTTGATTTTTTTTTAGCATTATTAATCATTCCCATAATACCTTCTGGTATATTCTGATTTTCCATTTTCTGGATATGTCATCATTCCTCGTTAATTGGACATAAATATAATCTAATTTTTTAGTTGTTTATGTCATTTACCTCAGATCCACATCCTAGTCATCATTATTATGCTGATTTTGATTTGGGAAGTTACCATAGTTATTATTTAACACTTTAATCATTTCAAGTCTTGTCAATGTTTTCTATATAGTGTGCATATTGTTGCTAGGATTCTTCATTGTGAGTGTATGTTTGGTCGAAGTATTCACCCTAGCTCCTGTGTCAAGTCCTTCTATACCTCAACCTCATTCCTAGCCTCCTATTTACATTTTCTACATTCATCAAACTTCAGCCATGACTCATCTCTTTAAAACTGTTGCCCCTATAGGTCTCTAAGATTCCTGCATTATGGCTATGGAGGACACTCTCAGGAAGTGTGAGAAAGTCACATTGGTTGATAATGATTTTGTTGATTCCTTCCTCTTTCCAGCATTGAAGCCTGAAGTTTTAATGGAACCTTTAGGAAAGCAGGGTGGTAGTGGTTCTTCTCATGTTAAGTTATATTTCCAACTTTTTCAGTTGTCTATGTTGATCACTCTGCGAAACCTACCCATGTTTGGTAACAATGGGGCAATTATGAAGTGTACAAAATCCATTATCAATCAATTGCATGGTGGGTCCTTATGGCTTGACCAGGAATAACCTATACATGTTAATGATATTTATAGGTTGAAAGGATTGTTAGCTGGTGGTACAAATGTTTATTTCGCTTTCCATACTACCTCGAAGTAGGCTAAGCAAAAGGGTGATGATAAATTTTACACCAAGTATGGAATGAAATGAGGTGGGAAAGGTGTTGTTATATACATGATTAATAATTCTCAAATAAAATTTTCATGTCACATTATAGGAGGAAAGCTAATGCGGAACTACACTAAAGGCGAGTGTACACTAGATTTCATTTTTGTCATCAAAGATTGTGATCATGGTAAGCAGCCCAATTGGTGTAGTTATTTGTTGAATGAGCTATTTGAGGCCTATGAGGATGTTTACAAGTAGCCTACATATCAGGGAAAATTTTAGGGGCTAATATTCGCAGATGGGCTAATTTTCCATGCTTTTTCCAAAAAAAAGATTCGCCAATTCCCATTTTTTCCTAAAAATGATTTGCCCAAATTTTATAAGAAAAAAATATTTCACCTTAAAAATTGCCAAAATTTTATAGAGACTATATAAAATCATTAGAAGTTTGAATATTTTTACTAAAATATCACCAAGCATTTTATAATTTGCATATTATGCATTAGTAAGATTTGCCAAAGTTTCTAATCTTTAAGATAAATTTCCATCCTTAAATTTTTCCCTGCTACATACTTTATTCACATTTATTTGGTTGTTACTATCACCATGATGAAATGGTGTACATAGGAGGGTTGACGTACAATTGTTAGGTGTCATGTTTGTCAAAGTTCGTCAGAATTAGTAGTCTTTTCTAGTCATTATTACAATATTTCTTGTAATACCTTATGACATATTTTTATTGTCGGTTTTCCAACTATGTCATCATTCCCTATTAATTGGCCATAATTATAATCTATTTTTTGAGTCATTACATCATCTACTTGAAGTCAACGTCTTAGTCATCATTATTATCCTCATTTAAATTGATTTTGGGAAGTTACTTTATTTATTAGTTAACGGTCTAATCATTTTGCGCCTTGTCAAGGTTTTCTATATAGCATGGATGTTGTTGCCATGATTCTTCATTGTGAGTGTTTGTTTGGTTGAATTATTCACCTTGACTCCTATGTCAAGTCCTTCTGCCTCTCAACCTCATTTCCGGCCTCTCATTTATATTGTCTATTGTCATCAAACTTCATCCATGACTCGTCTCTCTAAACGTGTTGTCTCTCTAGGACTCTCAAATTCTCACATTATGGCTATGGAGGACACTCTCTGGAAGTGTAAGAAAACCACATTGGTTGATAATCATTTGGCTGATTCCTTCCTCTTTCCAGTGTTGAAGCCCAATTTTTTTATGGAACCTTTAGCAAATCAAGGTGGTAGTGGTTCTTCCCATGTTGAGTTAGATTTACGGCTTTTGCAGCGGTTTGTGTTGATCACTCTGCAAAACCTTCGCGTCTTTGGTACCACTGGAGCAGTTATGAAGTGTACAAAATTTCTTATCAGTTGATTAAATAGCGGGGCCTTATGGCTTGACTGCGAATACCCTATACATGTTAATGATATTTACAGGTTGATAGGGTTGTCAGCTAGTGGCGCAAATGTTTCTTCCACTTTCCAAACTATCTCAAAGTGGGGTAAGAAAAAAGGTGATGATAAATTTTACAAAAAATATGGAACACAGTGAGGTGGTCGAGGTGCTATTATTGACATGATCAACAATTATTGAATAAAATTTGCATGTCACATTATACCAGGAAAGTTGATGCACCATTACACTAAAGGCGAGTGTACACTAGATGCCATTTCTATCACTGAAGCCCGCAATCATGAGGAGCAGCTCAATTGGTGTAGTTATTTGTTGAATGAGCTATTTGAAGCCTATGAGGATGTTTACAAGTGGGATACATACTTTATTTATGGTTATTTGGTCATTGTTATCGCCACGATGACACTAGTACAAAATGAGACATTAGTGACTACATGACTAAAAAAGTTAGTCACCACAATTATTTCAAGTGAATTACTACTAAATTTGAGCAATTTTAACTAACCTGACTAAAAAAGACCAACTTAAATGACTAGTTTAGTCTAGGGATTAAATATACGACTAGATAATAACTCACCCAACTAAAAGTGACTAACTTAAATGACTAATTTAGTCCACGACTAAAATATATGGCTAGATAATAAGTAACAAAATTAAAAATGATTAACGTAAAAAACCACTCTAGTTCAAGAATAAAAATATGACCAACTAACAAGTATATGAGTTAGTTGTTTATGCTAGTCATTGTTAATTATGTCACTTGAGAAATGGAAAATTGCAATTTTGATACTGAAGTGTTACATTTCACTAAATTTTAACACTGCAAGTGGATTCAGAGATCCCTTTAAGGGGGTCTCTAAATCCATCTACATTATTAAAATTTAGATACAAAGTGGTCTTTGAATGCATTTATAGTGTAAAATTTAGAGAGGGGGTCTCTAAATTTGTCTGCAATGTTAAAATTTAGGTAGATAGATTAAAGGGGTCTATGAATCCATCTATAATGCTAAAATTACAAAACTTTTATACACTAGAGTATAAATTTACAATATATAATAGTCTTATACTCCCTTTGGAGGGAGGTACAAGAAAGAGAGTTTGAAATTGATATAGAAGGGTTTTAAGGGTTAATAGGAATTTTTTCCTCACGTCTTAGAGAGATGACACACTATTTGTTGTGGGTTTTTTGTGGTGTTGTTACATACCATGGTTGATTATTGCAATAGATTCATAGAGACAATGATTTTATTAATTTGAATTCAAAGTATGTTGATTTAAAGTTGGTCAATTAATATAAATCTAGATTAATCTAAAGCCATATTATTCTACAAATAATTTTATAGATACGTGCATTATAAAAATGTGCACAAATTATAATAGCGCATTCACATTCTTAGAATGTGCATGCACTATTATTATAAAACCATACGTACTAACAATTCTTGTTGCTCTTTATGTAGAATAACATGCCATGGCTTCCACATCTAGGTTGAAATCCGAATATCCCTCAGAGAGTATCTATGTGGTTGTTTGAGGGTTACTCCATGTTCCTTGAACTCTAGAGGTAATATTTAGGTCATGAGGCCCTCTTTTCTCCTCCCCTCGAGATAGTACATTCACCAAGACCCATTCTTATCATGTAAACCATACCAATGGCCAAATATCCCCCAGAGGCCAAATATCCCCTAGATATGTCATGTGTGGTAATTCAAATACTTGTTCAATAAGATTGAACATGGGAAGATTCAAATATGACCCAAGCACCTATGATCCTTTCTTGACCATGGTCAAGGACCCAAGTGCCATACATGGTGCAAAATACCTCCTAATAATATTAAGGCCAAACTTCGAGGCCCCAAGACCCAACTATTTAGTCAATTTAGTGTCCTAAATTGCTCTACATAAATTATCAATCTGAGTATCGTAAACTGATGAAGTGTAGTGCACTGTTTGTGCTAGATAACCCTTCTTACTTCATTGTTTTTGTGTTTTATGTTGTTTTGGGGGTTCTTGGTCTTTAGTTCCTAATGATTTACAATGTAATTATCAAAAACTTAAATCTAACTTTCGTAAAGACTGCTCAAAATCTAAAAATGAAAACAGAGCTTAAGAAAGACTTGGAAGTAGAGCTTAAGCAAGAAATGAAAACAAAGTTTCTATTCCTGTTTCACTATTATTTCCAAATCATGAATTAAAACTGAAAGTGAAATTTGCAATTGATGTCTAACTAATTACAGAAATAAAACTAAATGAAATACTTAGTTACTCTGCCTCTCAATTTTGGGAGAAAGTCTCCTTGGGATGACATTTGAGGAATTATGTACTTCATTATTCTAAGAGAAAACAAATATAGAGATGCAACAAAGACTCATTGCATAAATGAAATGTTCAACCACTTAGTTTAGGATGAATTATCAACTTGAAGAGTTTTTTAGAAACATTCATTAACACCATGAGTCAGTGAACTAAAAATAAAATGGAAAAGACAGTAAATGGCACTGATTAGTCTAATTGAGAATTTAAAGACTAGTAAAACAGTGAATGAAGTAAACTAGATTACATTACTGAGTTTCAACTTCTAACTACTGATAAAAACTAGAAAGAGATCAAGCAAAAAGAAGCTACTCTAAATTATGAATACTATTAATAAGAAAATGATGAAAATTGCATTATAAACATTGTTAGTAAGAAAATGATTATAAACACTGTGAAAGAAAATGATGAATTTACAGTTAACAAGAAGAAGAAAAATAAAATGAAATGAAACCTTCTTCAGTGCAGGGGCCCTCTGCAACTGATTAGGCTATGCTTGCTCAATCAACTCCAAGAAAACTCCTTCAGATTTCCATAAAACATGTGGTCTTCATATTAAAAACAGGGACACAAAATGCCTAGGAATTACAGAGTTTAAAACTTCGATTTCACAATAAAACTATCACTATTACTACTAACTTATTTGATCCTTTACACAAGTATTTATAAGAAAAACCATACAACTGTTTGTGGAGAAAAACATGCTATAGCCAAACACGTAGAAGACAGATATGCAGAATTTCTTCCTCAGCTATTGGAGACATAAATCCAAGACATGGTGGTTGTTGGATTCAGTTGTACAGGTGGCTGTTGGAGTTCGTAGGTATAAGTAGTTGTTCCGGATAACGCTTCCCATCACTGTGAAACGTGTTAATTAACCACGAAACAGAGTCATGTTATCTTCGGTCTCTCTGCGTTTGACTTATCCATTGACCATAGTTTTATGCCATCTTCTTTGTCAACCTGGGCTAAATGAATAGGAAAGGGTCCATGTCACAATGATTTCCAGGCTACCCATGTGGCTAGTTTCTCCTTCTGACACCTGGAACCTGTTAGAGCATGGAGGTAGCTGCGGAACAGCTGATCAGCTGCAGAATAGGCTGCCTTCCGTAGCTAATATACAAAAATTTATTCAAAAAGTAGAACATAAAATCATAACATGTAAATCACTAAATGTCCTCCTCAAGACAGTATATACCAGTCATTGGTGATGAGAATGCATCTTTCTCATGGAAAATCAAAGAAAAGGAATGAGAAGAGTTGCTAGGGAAAGAGTAATTTTGAGGCTCAACACCAACCATGGCACACAAAACCTTCAAATAGCACCCATAATGCACCTAAAGGCTAGATATATCTTAGATATGATATGTGTTGCGGTTTGGGGCCTTATTCACGTCCATTGAACTAGAGAAGTTTTGTTTAGGGATTAAGGATCTTGTTTTCCTTCCCTATCGATCATAGAGGCCATAAAGCCCATTCTTATTATGAAAAACATACTAATTGTGCCCATATTCCCATTCTAATATCTTGTTCATGAACATTAAACATAAGAAAGACTTGTTTAGGTCTAAGGCCATTTTTCATTCCTTGGCTAATATATAAGCCCTAGATCCCATATGATGTGGATAACCTCATAATGGAACCCTTATCCTAAATGGAGTCCTAAAATCCCTCAAAGAGGATTTATATTGTTCTTTATGGTCTTTTTCATGCAATGTAAGCCAAAGAAGTTTCATTTTGGGCTTGAGGCCATTGTTTACATCCCTTTACCATCGTACAAGCATAAGACCCATTTCTATGACATAAAACATACTAATGACACTAAAGATCCCCCATATAGGTCCAAGATCCATTACCAGAGGTCATGATGTGTGGTTCTTTCAAAAATACTTCATGTAGATGCCACCACACTAACTCTCTACAACAGGCCACCCTTAAGGTAAGGCTATTAGTCGACAAGGATGAATATGCTCCTATGGTTGGCTACAATCCACACATATAACCCAATACCTAGTAAATTCACGTTGCCTCAAATGCTACAACAATTCTAGTTCACCAAACCTCTTTTCTATCAGTGTGCACAACTCAAGCGATGGGATTTCCTTCTCTACACTACAATTTCTCATATAATGTCCATCCCTTGAAAAGCTCCAATGCAAACTAGTCAAAAATATCTTAGGTAGGGGCTCTAGGAAATCTAGCTACAAATGGAGTCCTTCTCATGACCCTTACATGGGCTCTTAAGCAAGTTCTCAATGGAAATATCATTTCAAATATAACAACCTAATTCTCAGCATAAAACCTAGCTCTAGAAATTGGTTTTCACTTACAATATGGCTCCCACTCTCTTTTCCAACATCCAACTCTATTTGTTTTCTTTGCTTCCCTTCCCGCAAAATCAACTCTCTTCTTCCACTTGGGTTTCCCTTTCCCTATTCTTCCATGGATATTGGACTCACACAATTCCCCCAAGTGATTATACTCAACTTATGTTGTCATAATTAAGAGAGATGACTCTCTCACCCACCTCTTACATGCATTCATTGATATAATGCTTAATTGGTTACATTTAGATAAACTTTGCAATCATATTAACTTATTAGTTAACTTAATATTTATTTCATTATTATTTGATCCTATAATATTCCCTATAGTAATATAAGTTTATATGAAGTTTAATCAAGAGAATAATAGATTATTTTTATCTTTAATGTTCTTAATTCGTATAATTTTAATTAACTAAAAATAGATTTATTTAGTTAAGTATAGATTTAAATAATAAATCTAACAAATTAACTATTTTATTAATTAAATATCTAATTCTTCCCTAAATCTTGATCTCGTCAAATATAGTTGTTGCCAAGTCAATTATTGTCGTTTCCTATGGTCAAATTAGTTGTTTCTCTCTAGCCTCTGGAATTCTCGATCTCTCTATTTAATTCGTTGCCAAGGTCTCGTTCTTCATCTTGTCCTAATGATGAACCACACTTGCTTGTTCGAAACAGGTCGATGAATGAATTTCGATGTGATTATCGCCGAAAACATGTCTCAAACACTTGATAATGATCACAGAAGCCTTATTTCTATGATATAATTTCTATCACAAGAGACCTATCCCATCTCCTTAGTGACTATGTGAGATGACTTTTCTATCAACCTCTTACATACATTCAATCATTAGCTTTAGTAAATGTAATGTGGACAATAGTTAATAATAATATAATTTATGAAAGTAACATGGGATTCTAAACATGTATAATTTCCCTTGGACCCCCCTAGCCCCCTCACGTATGGAATCATAACCTCCCATGAGTCTCTCCTTATTTTCCTATAATTAATTATTTTTATTTCTTTCCATGTATAATGGTTATATATTAAATTGTTTAGCCCTTCCATTCATTGTATATACACATAAACATTTCTAATTCATGTACCAAATTCGGGTGTTACACTGTCCATACTATGAAACGAGATAGACCTAATATTAATCAACGAGATAAACCTAACCAACTTTAATAGGACAAGATTGATAACAAGTGATGGCACATAAATTTATTATATTTTTAAACCTTTGTGATCAACCATCTCTAGTCTCTTTTTTAATGATTAATTGGCTTTAATGTAAACTATACTTGAGGGGAATTTATCATGAATTTGAGTTTCATCTCTACCCATGTGATTTGGAGTTGCTACAATTTGTAATTCCTCGCGGAGTTGTTTATAATGCGACTTTTTGGAGATTCCGGTGACGGAATCCGGCGGAAGAAATTGAGGTTAAATCTTGATTTGTTGCAGGTAAAATGGTTTTTTAACTGCATATTTGGATTCACCACCCTCGAAAACCCCTAGGACGCTTTCATTGTGCAGAAACTAGCTATCAAACTTGCAATTCCAATAAATTCCTGCCGGATTTCGACCGAAAAACCCGCCGGAAAGCCTTTCAAAAAGTCGCATTATAGACTATTTCATTCTATATATCCCCGTACTTAATCCGCACTAACTTCGCTGTGGATTTTGTCATGGATTCATTATGGATTCTACAACGACAATGATTAATAACATATATAGTACAAAATTACAAAGTTTTACACGATCCATGACTTGGGCATTCAAAGGAACTAAAAGATTTCACTTTTCGCAAGGGATCTCTCAATTTAAACTAGAGTTTTCGCACAATCAAACACGAGGAATGAAATAGTCTATAAAGCGACTTTTTGAAAGGCTTTCCGGCGGGTTTTTCCGGTCTAAATCCGGCAGGAAAAAAAGTCGCATTATAAACAACTCCATATATAGAATACGTAGACACAGGTCTCTGCAATAAACTCAAATTCAGTATCGGTTGCATTATTGGATTCACATTACACTGAAATTGCAGAGCTGGTGGAGAAGGCCCTACTGCTGCAACCATTGGAAGAGGTGGTGGGAAGCAACAACATTACATTTTTTGCTCCCAACTATGGATTTTTGGAGAAGAATTTGGATCTAGAATTCAAGCGGTTCCTATATGAGCCCGAAAACCTAAGGTCTCTATAGTGTTTGCTTCAGTACCAAGAGGTGTCGAGGAGGATTTTGGTGGAGGAATGAGACCCATCAAAATTTGAACAGAGATGGGCTCAAGTTTGAGGTGAATGGGGATGGCCAGAGAGTAGATTTTGGGGCTGTGATTCATCCCATTAATGTTGTGGTGAAGCCAAATGGGGTCATTCATGGAATTGATAGAGTCTTGGTTGCCAAGTCAGTGCAGGATGATTTCAATGCATGGAGGAGTGGGGTGGTGTTGGCTGTGAAGCTTGAGGGGTCACCTATGGTTGATGGACCATATATGAAAAAGTCAGTTTCAGGCTCGGGATTCAAGCTTTATTCTATTCCTCCTCCTCTAGTGCATTCAATATACTATGCCTTGGACCCTGGGCCTTGGTTGGCACCTGCATCTGCACTGGGTCCTACTTCTTGGCACCATTGGTTTAATTGGGAGAGGTAGGTCAAGGACTTCATTCACACAGTGATGCTTTATGGTGGCTACAATGAGATGGCTGATATCTTGGTGAACTTGACCTCCTTGGTGTTTGAGATGGCCAAGCTCATTTTAGAGGGTTACCGCATCACTGTCTCGGTGCCCAATGATGAGGCAATGAGCGAACTCACAACAGATCAGTTGAGCGAACCGGTTGCTCTAGATAGGATCATGTATTATCACATTATCCTAGAGTATCAGAGTCTCAGACTGAGGAGAGCTTGTAAATTGATGTGAGGAGGTTCGATAAGGTCAAGTATGATACTCTTAGGGTCCCTCATAAGGTGGTCACTCAGGAAGCAGATGGGATTGTTATGTTTGGGCATGGACAGACAACTCCGCACCTGTATGATCATGATATTTACGTTGATGGTAGAATCTTTGTGCAGGAAATCGATAAAGCACTGTTCCCACAAGAAGAAGTGGCAAAGCCGCCATTTTAAGGGCAAAAAGCTAGAAGAAGAGCAGAAGGAGGTTGAGGAAATGAATAAGCCAAGTAAAGGGCGGTTACTTGGAACATTGTATAACCTGGTAGATAGGTTTGCTCAAAATTCCCTTTTCTCAAGCTGCCAGTAATGACATCTGTGTGTGAAGAGCTTAGTTGAGGGTGGAAAAGGAACCTTGTGTGCTGAAATGCCTGGGTAGAAACACCAATGTTGTAATCAAGGGTTATATGCATCATTCTTATGTCTTTTGTCTACCATACTCTAGATAAGATATGTTGTAGGATTTGATGTAATAGTAGGGTGTATTACTAGTAAATTAATTGAAGGTTCAACTAGGATCATAGCCTAGACACTTCATGCCAAATCCAAGTCGCCCTCAAAATATTGTAAAATCCTCTTTTGCAATTCCCATAAAACTAACAAAAAATAAATCATAGATGTTTTCTTTGGCGAGGCCCTTAGATCATCTCCAGCTGCATTATCCAATCTGCGTTGGTGCTCTTTCGTGCTCTGGTACTTAGGGTTTGGGGAAATCCCCCACATGTTTCTAATAGCCCAACAATTATCCATAACATTGGTGGGTTTGTGGTGTTTTGAGTTCTGCGAGGTTTGATCATCATGGTGACCTTTTCCAAGCCGGAAAATAGTCTCAAGCAAGCCAAAGGTACGTATCATTTACATAGATTTATCGTTACATGGACTTTTTTTTTTGTTGTTGTTGTTTAATTTCAAACATTTGTTAAATTTGTATTATCTTATAAGCTTCAACAACTTGGTATGATAAAATCGTTTATAGGAGGAATTTTCTTTTAGCGTTGAAATTATAAGAACTGTGTATCTAGATGGGGTCCTGAGATTCAAAAGGGTTTGTGCTTCTTTGTAATAGTTGGGTTCATCATGTTCTAGGGTTGGGTTTTGATATTGCCAATATGTATTTGAAATTCTGATTTTTTCTCCAAAAACCGCACATCTAAGCAATGTTTAAGATGTGATGTAATAGATATGCTAATGGACGCTAAAGATTCAGAGTATCTTCTGCAAACGTTCGTCGTTGCATTGTCTTAATTTTTGTCTTTATAATGGATATTTACTTTTTGGTATTTTAAACTTTTCACCCTAGAAATTGCTTTTAACCCTTCATATTCGTAGCACACCCTTGTTGCCAATTTTTTTGGACCTTGAAGTTTTGTAAGGACCATTACAGGGTAGTATGTATAGGGATTCATTTTCAGTAGCCTTGTCTATATATATGAGGTCACTTTTTTTTAGTTCATGCCAATTTTGGCATACTAAAAATCTTATGTATTTAGGATCTGAAGGACGTATCTAGTTTAATTTTCTTTTTTATACTAAAAAACTAAGCTTTTGAATCAAATTCAGTGTTGTTGGCCTAAAACTTAACCGTTTTACTTGTTTCTACCGATAATGTGCATTCGTTGATTTGTTTGTCGAATGTTCCCATTGTTTAAAATGTTTTTCTCTTTTTATGCTGGATTTCAGAAAAAAGAAATATTAATTTATGTTGTTTGTAATGGTTGATATGACTGTGTTGATACATGGTATTTTTAATTACAAAAATAAGACAGAGATATGCCATCACTGTTTGGTTATAGCTTTTTTTATTACAATAAAATTATAACAAGTCTAGTATATTTTCTCTTTATTGTTTTACAATTGTTTTCAATTTTCACTTCAAACCTACTTAAGCAAGGACTATGTTACAAGGTTCTTTGAACTTCAATTTTGAGGTTTGAAATTTGGTGAACCTAAAAAAAAATTGAGGTTTGGAAAACCTTATGTTCATTCACCAAGTCCACAGCTCAAGCTCATAAATAACATCATGTCACAGCTCAAGCATGTAGTATATCCTTGTAGTTTCCAAGTCTATAGTAACATATATATAGAAAATGTATATACTATAGATAAACCTAATGGAAAACCTCATCTGAACCCATCGGAAAAATTGAACTCAAATTGAACCCAATCATTGTTGAACTGAACTCGAACAGGAAGTGTGTGACTTAGGGCAAGGATACACTTCCCAGCAGAGTTGTACTCTTCTGATTCATCTCACAGTCACTGATGAGAGGGTCTTTGAACTTTTTTATTTTACATAGAAAATTAAGAATTCTTGGGCGATTTTCCATGATTATTTATGTCATGAGAGTTCCTGATTTTTTATTATTATCTCACATTACTTCGATGATTACGGAGAATAATAATAAATTATCAATGTTGACTCTTTTGTGCACTGACATAAGGAAGAATACATAATTAGTGCTTGTCTCATTATTTCAGGGCTAAGTTGAAATATTTTAGAAAAATAATTATTAAAAATAAATGGCATGTTCTCAGTGCCTAAATGTTAACACATGAAACCACAGTAATATATTCGCAGATGTAGAAATATGTGCCTAACTCTTTAAGTAATGATATAGAAAATTAATGAGCTTTATTTTAAATTGTATGCAGAGTTGATGAATGTTGGCCAGAAGCACACAACATTACAGGCACTTCAGGACTTGATAACATCAAAGTGGTACAGAGCATGGCAAAAGACACTATAAAAGGTAATGTTCAAATATGTGGAACTTTGTGTGGATATGAGCCATTTCAGGTTTACAAAGGATGGACTTATTCAGTATCACATTGTATGCCAGCGAGTGAATTTCAGTTCTTTGGAGGAGCTTATCAAATATTTTTGCCAGCTCTCTAGTGAGAAGGCTAAAGCTCAAGCATAGGCATCTGAGTTCACTCTTGATGCTGAGGACTAAGAGGTAGAGAAGAGGACAAAGGACTTGATGCTCAATTATGTCAGTGGAGAGAAAGGGAAATACAGGTTTGATCAGGAATTGGTTACCCCATGGTTTAAGTTTCTTTGGGAAACCTATAGGAACGTACATGAAATACTTTGTAACAATTCAAAGATGGAAACACTATATGCGGTGAGTGCATATTAAATAATGTTGGAATAGATGGAACAATTCCTTAATTTGGAAATTTGTATAGTAATGGTTGTTGTCGTGTATTCCACTTAATTATTTCAGTAACAACTCGAAATAGACTGCCCCAATCACAACCATGGATGCACTAACATTGATTAATCCTGAGTCGTATTGTTTTAGGAGCTTTAAATGTTTTTATAGTTTGTTCTGTATATTCTATTTCAATGACAAAGACACATATTGCACTCCTTCTAGCATGTGCAGTGGATATAACAACTAATGTTTATAGAAATGAAAAAATATTTTGTTGTCTTTTAGTTGCCTATTAAAAAGTGTTTTGAATAAGGTCTTTATTCTAGTATGGTTGACTACAATCCTAATTGGATTGGCAGATGATTGCACATCGAGACTTTCAGTTTTGTTTACAATATAAATAGACAACAGAGTTTTGTCGGTTTTCTGAAATAAGAAACAATCATCTTATGAATTTGAATAATTACAGGGATCAAAGAAACAGGCCTGACCTGAATCTCCCTGCGAGCTTGCAGATTTACCTTGATACAAGATTTGAGCAACTAAAGGCTGCAACTGAGCTTGAGCTCTGGCAGGTTGGTGAGCAAAATTTTTATTTGTAATATATTTATTCCTTAAACTATTTCTTATGACAAATGGAATATGATGTGTAGGAAACTTTTCTCCATATAAGATATTCATGGCCTTATGTGTATGGTCAAGAAGACTCCTAAACCTCAAATGATGGCAATCTACTATTCAAGTAAAAAAAATATTTTGGATATAAGAAAGTCATTTATATCATGTTTATGCATGGTGCAAGCTCTATATCCTCGAGAAAACCTACAATAAAAACTTAGCACATAAATGTTTGCAGTTGATGGCATCGTATGTATTGTTAGCTTCCATTTTTATTATGCCCTGTGATCACAAACATGCGGTTCACCATTTTGAACTGGAGAATAAGAAGGAAAGAAGTTCAAGAATGGCCATCTTTTGGGATTTAGTTTGAATGCTAAAAAGGACACCAGAGAAGTGGTAGGGTATTTAAATGAAAGGGATTAAGTGCATCTGTCACTGTTTGAGATGTTTGCATTTGTATAGTTTTTTCTGATATAAGTATTATACTTTATCATTGGTTCAAGGAGTTTTCTCCCAATATGTCCATTAATAATATGTTTTTTTGGCAGCCGTCATGCTCAACACTTCTATCTAAATTGGAAAGTAATAGGTATAGAGCTTGTTAAAGCATTTATTAATTAAATTAAAATTCCTTCCTTGATGTTGCTGAGAAGTCAGAGCGCACATATATTCTGCTAAGCACTTTCTGTGCTTGTACATTTGTTTTTTAGAAAGCTACCTGGTTTCAATTATAACTAGATTGAATGTGGTGTCATATTAGGATTTTTTTACAATATCTACTTATATTAATAGCTTATAATAATGTTTCTACCATATAATAATAATGCGCTTCATTTTTTAATAATTCAAAAGCGTCTTCACCTCAAACTATTTGGTTCTACATATCTCCATTATTGCTTATAAACAACTGGTTTAGGTTAACTATTGCTTTGAAATATAAGTTAACATTTGAGGATATGTGAATATAATTTAGTCGTACTGGATTTAAAGGATATTTGGGTTCAGGAAAAGAAACTGGAAACATGTACTTATGTGGGTAGCTTGTGTCTTTATTATATTTTAGGTTTCCAAAGGTGTCATGACATGTTTTCTGCGAGAAGTGAAATATTTGTATCATCTGTTAGAAAATGATTTTCACCCTTTAGATCTTGCTGATAAATTTGAACCACTGCTACGCAAGCTCTCTAAGCTTAGTGACAAACTGCCTCCAACTTCTCTGATCCAAGAAGTGCAATTGGAGCAATACATTCTTGCTGTAGAATGGAGCAATAAATTCTTGCTGTAGAAAGGCTAACTACTTTGAGAGTGTTACAGCAGTGGATGGGATTTAAATTTTTAAACTACTTTGAGAGTGTTACAGCAGTTGATGGGATTTAAATTTTTAATTCCCACTTTCATTTCATGCTTTCTATTATTTTGTGGTGTGACTACTTGTGATTTGTAAATGTGGCCTACTTTTAGAGTTACACAACTTACAACATGTGATGGGGAATTTAATTATTACTTTGTTCAGTTCATTCATCTCTACTATTTTATGCCATATGGTGTGAAAATATTGGATTTGGTATATATTTCTTACACTTTGGTGTTAAAGTATAAACACTCTCTTTTGTCTTCTAAAAATAGAATTCTTGAGGTTTTCTAAAGCTAACCTTTGCGTGTTTCGAGTATCAGAAGTGTATCAAACAATGAAAATCACGGTCCTATCAAATATGACACCATTTTCTGATTTTTCTGTTATAGAGAGGTTTAGTGTGGATGTTGTGAAGTACAATTTCGTACAATTGAAGATTGACCATTTAAGAGGCATTGTACCATTTGGCAGTCAGGTGAAGTAATAAAATTTTGCTTATTTTCAATATTTTGTATAAAAATATAGAATTTCGAGGATTCAACTTTTTAGCATGGATTATTTTTTAGAGAGCATAATATAATCTCTTCACTCAATTTATTTATGCAAGAGCTTAAATCAGAAAATATTCACGATCATTTTGTTATTCTTGTGAAACGGTTAAACAAGGCTAGAAGTCTCGTGCAACTGCCTTCTGTTGAGAAAGTCCCAAAAGCAAGTCAACACTTCCTAGTATTGCTTGAGGTCATAGAGAAAGAGCATAGAAAGATTTGTGCTTATAGAGTCTTGATTGAGAGGCCCAAGGAGGAGCAAGAGTGACAAATGCTTGAAATGGTCTATCATTTTTGTTTGATTTGGTGGTGCAAGCCTTTTATATCACGATTTATAGGAGATTCTCTATGATAATGTTGTGTGTTGAATTTTTTTACTTTTACTGGTCTTATAAAGGAACGAGAGGAAGAGTCAAAGAGATTGAAGTAGCAAAGAATAACAGAAGAAGAATAAAAAATACTTGACTCTACGTATACTAAAGAGAAGGGCAGTGAATCAAAGGGAGATTGAAGAGAAGCAACTGGAGGAAGCCTAACTTTTTCTTCAAGAAGCTGAGAGAAGCAAAGGGAAAAGGGGAAAAAAGATTTCTGTTGAAGGGTATGCAACATATACTTATGTGCCTTGTACCTTGTATGCTGTAGTTCTGTTAAATAAATTTTGAAAATGCTAGTTGTTTTTGGTTATAGAGGAATTCTTATACTTTGATATTCTTTTTCTATGATTATTATCTCCTTGCAGGAAAAGGTCACAAAGTAGACCCTCATTGAGCAGGCTTTGAATGAGGAGCTTAAGAAAAGGCAGGAAATGGAACATAAACTTCAGAAACTAGCAAAAACTATGGATTATTTGGAAATGGCCAAAAGAGAAGAGGAAACCCATCTTATTGAAGCAGCTTATCGAAAACATTTGGTAGATGATCAAATATTCTTTGAACAACAAGAAGAAGTTAGCTTGATTTTGACTTTCTGGATCTAATAATGATATACCAGTTGGAAGAGAAGAAATTTCACGAGTCTATGAGATTTGTTTAATAGTTAATTAATTTAGGACTAAATAGCTTGCTTTAGTGTATACAAGTTCTTGAAATTAAGCAGTTGATGTATTTTGGTTTTATGTTCTAAATGGTCTCTCTAATATGATACTCGTGCAATGGTAGCAAGCAATTGGACAAAGAAGACAAAAATATGCTACAAATAATGTGGAGAAGAATAGACCTATCCAAATGCTAATTGATAAGGTAAGGTTTGGCATATTATGTTATGTTGAGGTTTTGGTTTGATGTTTGGCTATCATGCCAGGATCTATTTTTCTTCCTGGAACTGCAACTAAGTTAGTTTTAGATATCATTTTTTGGGATTCAACTGCGTTAAGTAGGTCATTCATCTATGACCATTTCCATGAGAGATAGTCGTAATTGATTAATTTCTCATGATTTTTGAATAGTCCACTTAGCACTCATTGCATCGGGTGATGCTCACAGGGGTGAAGAAGTGGGATTGAAACTAGTGAAATAAATCACATAGCGTCAATCATCACTTCTGGGGCTTGCACCTGGTAACCAGGACTTCCTGGGAGGTCACCCATCCCAGATCGCCTCTGGCTCAAGCCCGCTTAACTGTGGAGTTTTTATGATTAATGCATAATATCTTTCAGAATCAAGTAGCTAGGCGTCGCTAAGGAAAGTTTGAGAGACTGAAGCAAGAAAGAGAAGAGAGACTTGCATAGCTCCGAGAACTTTGAAAACAAGAAAGAGAGTTGTGTAGAAAGATGGAATTTTATAGAAGGCAAGAGGAGGCAAGGTTGATCAAGCTCAAGGAAGAGAAAGAAGCTCGCAAGCTTGAGGGTAAGGGGTTCAAACTATATATTGTACAATCTATTGATTGTATGAATTATGTTTTTATTTCTTTTCTTTTGAGGACCATAAGATAATTAGAGTTTCTTGTGGGATGAATGTGTTACAGAGGAAGAGACATTGCACACTGTTGACACCTAATCCGAAACGGATGGGTGAACTGGACAGTCATCTAGAAGATGAACTGATCCGTTTTATGTATGTATATAAATAATAGTTGGCTAATGAATAAAATCATCAGTTCTTTCTTGCGCTCATTAATTTTTGGAGTTAAGCTGGCCTGACATGGTATCAGAGCTCAGGTCCCAGGCCTTAAAATAACTGTAACTCCTGCCTCTGCCAGGTTTCTGCGCCCTCATGAAACCTCTGTCCTGAGAGACTGCGCATCCGTTTTCTCTGCGCATCCGTGCCTCTGTCCTGGAGACTGCGCATTTTTTTTGTATAAATGTTTGTCTGAATTCGCTGCCCCTCTCTGCGCTGCCTCTGACCTGACATATCTGTCCATATTCCAACGCATCTGTCTGAATCGATTTG
This sequence comes from Pinus tabuliformis, assembly GCA_031772625.1. NCBI lineage: Eukaryota > Viridiplantae > Streptophyta > Pinopsida > Pinales > Pinaceae > Pinus > Pinus tabuliformis. Next base: position 439,994,241 of record CM062811.1, on the reverse strand, counting down.
CCTACTCTGTCTCTGTCGCTGCCCAGAGATGCATGTAACATGGTATGTAACGTTCTCCCACCGTCTTCCACCGTCCAACGCCTCTATCCAGCTGCGTAGATACCATAACATCCGCATGCTCACTCATTTGCCCGTTTGGCTCACTGGTTTCCGTCTGCCATGTGCTTGAGCAGATTTCCTTTGTACGACCGAGCATCTGGAATTCCTTCTGTAAAATCACGAATTGTATTGCTGATGCGTTGTGATTCTGAATATAAACCAGCCTTTTCTCTCACAGTCTTCATGACCTGTGCATAGTGAGACACTGCTTTTGGATCATCAGGACTTCCGACGGATTCCCATGCGGTAGGGAGATAGCCAGCCCACTGCGGCACCCCCGCCGGCCACTCTTCAGCTCTTCAATAAGAGATCTCTCTAGAAATCAATTTCTGAAGGTGAATCTTGTGTTTGATGATATGGTGACTGCGTTTTTTCTTGAAGAATGACTGCGTTGTATTGAAGACTGCGTTGGAGCAGCATTTCTGATGTCTTATGGAGCAGCATTTGCCGAAGAAATCATTTTTAAGAAAGCTGTCCCTTTGTATTTTATATTGATAGTTATCTAAAACGTATAGGTCAGAGGCTTTTTGTTGTGGAAGCTATTTCTTTGGGCTGTGTACTGTAATTATTTGAGCAGCATTTGAAGCGCTGTTTAAGGGCCCCTCTCTTTGCATTGAATGCCGGTGAAAGAATGACTGCGTTCTATTAATGACTGCGTTTTTAAGTGCACTCCCGCAGCTGCTTTAGATATATTTTTGAAGATAGCTGGTTTCCGTCTCTATCAAGCATATCCTAGACCTTTCACAAAACTGTTAAATGCTATATCAAGAGAGTTTATAGAGAGGCTGAAATCACAAAATGATCCAGACTCAAATCCAGTGATTTGCAGCTTGGAGACATACCTGACATGTTATTATTTTCCCAATCGAGTGTTGGATGAAGTTTTTCGGTATTTATAGTTTTCCATTGTATTCAAAATACTGGCAAGCTTCAGTTATTGAAATTGTATTGTAAGCAGTTTTCAAAGGGGTTATATAAGCAGTTTTCGAAAGCATTCAAAGTCATATCAGTCAGAACATTTGCACAGTTTTTTTTTTTATGCTGTATTGAAGCATAAAGTGTTATAATATTTCAATGAAATTCTGATGCCTTCTGTCACACATTAGAGGGATTTAAAAGGCTGTAAAGTGAGGATTTTTTTGGCAGAAGTAATTTTTATCAGCAAAATTATTTTTCTATCAGCAAAAATAATTTTTGTTACAGTATGCATTCAAGAGAAAGAGAAAGATATTTCAGAGGCAGGGGGGGCAGACATTCTCAAGCAGAAAAGGCAGACTTACATTGCATTCGCTGCAAACGAAATGGATCTCATGATGCTTCTACATGCAAGCTACCATGGGAAAAGATTGAGCAGAGAAGAAATCAGCAGAAAGGTAAAACTGATGACACAGACAAAGGTAAAGCACCTGAATCCGCTCACTATATTGAGGCACAATGTAACATTGGAGTAAGTGAAGATTTGTTTAATGCTTCACTTGCTTCTTCGAAAAATGACTGGTTGCTTGATTCAGGAGCAACCTGTCATATGACTCGTAGGAAAGAATTTTTTGAAGATTTCACTGACAATGTTGATGGAGCAGTATACTTTGCAGATCAATCAAAAATCAAGCCATCAGGGCTTGGCACAATCAGGCTTAAACTGCCTGGTCTTCCAGACTTTCTTCTGGATCATGTTCTATATCTCCCACAGCTCAAGAGAAACTTGCTGTCCCTGGTCCACATCCGCCAGCAAGGTCACTCCATTCATATGTTTGATGGAAAGCTTGAGGTAAGAAAGGCATCTGACCATTCACTTGTCATGAGGGGTATAGAAGAAGAAAGACTTCTTAAACTGCAAGGAACCTCTGCTCATGCACAACATTTTTCATATATTTCTCATCATGATGAAGGTACACTTCCATCAAGTTTATTATGACATGCTAGATTTGGACATTTAAACTATAATAGTCTCCGCTTGTTGAAGAAAAATGGTGTTGCTGGTTTGCCTACAATTCCTAGAAAACATAAACAATGTGATGTTTGCATTCTAGGAAAGCATAGCAAACAGTCTTTTCATGATTCACATTCAAGAGCACATAAGAAGCTTGAACTTATTCATTCAGATTTATGTGGTCCAATGCCTGTTCCTTCTGCAAATGGAAATAAATATATCATGACATTTATTGATGATTACACCAGAATGTGTTGGGTTTACTTATTGAAGAACAAATCTGATGCTTTTCAAACATTCAAGAATTTTCATAAGTGGATTGAAAATGATGCACAATCTCATATTGGGTCTATTCGCACTGATAATGGAAAAGAATATACATCAAATGAATTTGAACACTATCTTCGCCAACATGGGATTAAACATCAAACAATTGTACCTTATAATCCTCAACAGAATGGTGTAGCTGAAAGAATGAACAGAACAATTTTGAATATGGTACGATCCATGCTTTTCTTCAAAAATGTAAAGACAATGTTTTGGGCTGATGCTGTTCTATGTGCTGCTTATATAAAGAATAGATGTCCATCTAGTGCTATAAGAAACAAGACTCCTTATGAATTGTGGTATGGACATGTTCCTTCGGTAAAACATCTCAGGATATTTGGTTCCACCTGTTATGCTTTAATACCAAAGGTACATAGAAACAAACTTGGTGCTAGAAGTCGTAAGTGTATCTTCCTGGGGTATTCAAACACATCTAAAGCATACCGCCTTTATGATGAAGTAAATAAAAAGTTTGTTTTATCTAGAGATGTCATTTTTTTTGAATCATCCAAATCTGACAGTGTTGTTGAGCGGCAACTTGATCGCTTGGATAGATTCACAAAACCGAAATCATTTCAAGAGCTTGATAATAAGATTCCACATCTTGAAGGGGGGATTCCTATACTAGATCAACATGTGGAATCTTCTTCTGAAGAACAATCTCCCCTGCATGACACTCCAACAACGGATGATGCTTTAAGTGATGTAATTGATAGATTGGGAGACTCAATCTTGATTCAGACCCAACTCAATTAACAGAGCAGCCTGGACCATCTCAGAAAGGTCCCCCAAAGTGGCTGACAAAGACACTTGAAAGTGTTCATCCCGATGAAATTGGAAAAACAGGAACCAGAAATACAAACCGACAAGATGGAGGTGATGTAGATAACTCTAATTCACCTGTTGATATGGATGTTACTTATGATTGTGAATTGAACTTGTCTACAGATTTTGAACCAACTTCCTTCAAAGAAGCTGCTTCTCATGATGAATGGAAAGAAGCGATGCAGAAGGAGTATGATGCCCTCATAAAGAATGGCACTTGGAAGCTGGTTGATCCTCCATTTGGAACCAAACCAATTCGCTGCAAGTGGGTCTACAAGAACAAGTACAAAGCTGATGGCTCACTTGACAAGCACAAATCTAGGCTTGTGGCAAAAGGTTTTGCACAGAAGGAAGGGGTCGATTATGAGGAAACTTTTGCTCCCACAACAAAATGGGCCACCATCCGGACACTCTTTGCACTAGCTGCTCAGAACGGTTGGAAAGTCCATCAAATGGATGTAAAAACTGCATTCTTGAATGGAGATCTAAAAGAGAATGTTTTTATGTCCCAGCCTGAAGGATTTGATGTGAAAGGACATGAACACAAAGTATGCAAACTTGTGAAGTCCTTGTATGGCCTCAAACAAGCACCACGAGCCTGGTATGAAAAACTAACTGAGCATCTTCTGAAACTCAACTTCAAACATTTTGATCTTGATGATGCAACTTTATTTGTCAAGAAAGTTGGCAAAACAGTTGTATATCTTGTGGTATATGTAGATGATCTTTTAATGACAGGGAACAATGAAAGCTATATTGCATCCATAAAGAAAGAATTAGGAAATTTTTTTGAAATGACTGATTTGGGCTATGTTCATTACTATCTTGGCATTGAAGTAACCCAACATCCAAAGTCCATATTTCTTTCTCAAAAGAAATACATTGGAGATTTGTTGAACAGATTTGGCATGACAGAGTGCAATCCCCTTTCTACTCCAATGGAACAAAACTTGAAGCTCACATCTATTGAAGGAAAGGAATTTGAGGATGCAACAAAGTATAGACAGCTTGTAGGAAGTCTCATCTACCTCACTACTACCAGACCATACATTTCATTTGCTGTTGGAATCCTCTCCAGGTTTATACAAAAGCCTTGTGAGGGACATTGGTCTGCTGCAAAAAGAGTTTTAAGGTACTTGAAGGGAACTCAAGACCTTGGAATCAAGTATACACAGGTGGACGACTTCAACTTGATTGGATACTCTGATTCAGACTTCGATGGAGACAAAGAAACTGGGGTATCTACTTCAGGATATGCTATGAGTCTTGGATCAGGAGCTGTCTCCTGGAGATCACGCAAACAATCAGTACCAGCAGATTCCACAACAGAAGCAGAATATGTGGCAGCAGCTGAAGCAACGAAAGAAATTGTGTGGCTCAGGAAAATTCTTGAAGATTTGCAGGTAAAACAAATACAATCAACTCCACTCATGATTGATAACACCTCTGCAATAAAGTTGGCCAAGGACCCAAAGTTCCATGATCGTACTAAGCACATCAATACTAAATATCATCTGATCCGACATCATGTTGAGGCCAAAACAATCCATCTCCGTCATTGTTCCACAAACGAGCAAATTGCAGACATCTTCACCAAAGCGCTTGGAAGAGAAAAGCTTGAAAGATTCAGAACGATGCTTGGACTCACCAACATCCCTTCAGATTAAGGGGGGGAATGTTGACACCTAATCCGAAACGGATGGGTGAACTGGACAGTCATCTAGAAGATGAACTGATCCGTTTTATGTATGTATATATATAATAGTTGGCTAATGAATAAAATCATCAGTTCTTTCTTGCGCTCATTAATTTCTAGAGTTAACCTGGCCTGACACAAACAAGATGCAAAAAAGAAACCCAAGCTAGGTGAGATTGTTGAAAAAAAAAACAAAGTGAAAGGGAGCTAGAGGAGAAGGAGAGGATATGAAAAGAAGCTTTAATAAGGGGGATAACCAAGAGTTATAAAACCCTTAGAGCTAAATTTAACCAAATTTGTGCCTTGAGTTGTACACAAGGTGGCCGAATCAATGGACACTGAAGTAGATAATGATATGTAAGTATTAGGGTGTTTACATAGTGCATTATATTAGATATCATTTTGGGATTCAACTGCGTTAAGTAAGTCATTCACGTATGACCATTTCCATAAGAGGTAGTCGTAACTGACTAATTTCTCATGATTTTTGAATAGTTCACTTAGCACTCATTGCATCGGGTGATGCTCATAGGGGTGAAGAAGTGGGATTGAAACTAGTGAAATGAATCATATATCGTCAATCATCACTTTCGGGGCTTGCGCCCGGTAACCAAGACTTCCTGGGAGGTCACCCATCCCAGGTCGCCTCTGGCTCAAGTGCGCTTAACTTTGGAGTTTTCCCCACAATCAAGCCCACTTAGCTTGCTACCCTATTTGCAAAACCTTAGCAAGTATTGTGCCTCATGAACCATTCAAGTAGATATCCCTTCACTCTTTTTGAATTCAAGTAGAGATCTCTACTTGAATGGTTCATGAGGCACAATACTTTGCTAAGGTTTTGCAAATGGGGTAGCACGTTAAGTGGGCTTGATTGTGGAGAAAACTCCACAGTTAAGTGCGCCTGAGCCAGAGGCGACCTGGGATGGGTGACCTCCCAGGAAGTCCTGGTTACCGGGTGCAAGCCCTGAAAGTGATGATTGGCGCTATGTGATTCATTTCACTAGTTTCAATCCCACTTCTTCACCCCTATGAGCATCACCCGATGCAATGAGTGCTAAGCGAACTATTAAAAAATCATGAGAAATTAGTCAGTTACGACTACCTCTCATGGAAATGGTCATACGTGAATGAATTACTTAACGCAGTTGAATCCCAAATGATATCTAATATAATGCACTGCGTAAACCCCCTAATACTTAAATTCAAAAAGAGTGAAAGGATCTATACTTGAATGGTTCATGAGGCACAATACTCACTAAGGTTTTGCAAATGGGGTAGCAAGCTAAGTGGGCTTGATTGTGGGGAAAACTCCACAATTAAGTGCGTTTGAGCCAGTGGCGACCTGGGATGGGTGACTTCCCGGGAAGTTCTAGTTACCAGGTGCAAGCCCCGGAAGTGATGATTGTCGCTATGTGATTCATTTCACTAGTTTCAATCCCACTTCTTCACCCTTGTGAGCATCACCCGATGCACTGAGTGCTAAGTGAACTATTCAAAAATCATGAGAAATTAGTCAGTTATGGCTACCTCTCATGGAAATGGTCATACGTGAATTACTTACTTAATGCAGTTGAATCCCAAAATGATATGTAATATAATGCACTGCGTAAAACCCCTAATACTTAAATTCAAAAAGTGTGAAGGGATCTCTACTTGAATGGCTCATGAGGCACAATACTTGCCAAGGTTTTGAAAATCGGGTAGCAAGCTAAGTGGGCTTGATTGTGGGGAAAACTCCACAGTTAAGCGCGCTTGAGCCAGAGGCGACCTGGGATGGGTGACCTCTTGGGAAGTCCTAGTTACCGGGAACAAACTTCGGATGTGATGATTAATGCTATGTGATTCATTTCACTAGTTTCAATCCCACTTCTTCACCCTTGTGAGCATCACCCGATGCAATGAGTGCTAAGTGAACTATTAAAAAATCATGAGAAATTACTCAGTTACAACTACCTCTCATGGAAATGGTCATACGTGAATGACTTACGTAACGCAGTTGAATCCCAAAATGATATCTAATATAATGCACTACGTAAACCCCCTAATACTTAAATTCAAAAAGAGTGAAGGGATTTCTATTTGAATGGTTCATGAGGCACAATACTTGCTAAGGTTTTGCAAATGGGGTAGCAAGCTAAGTGGGCTTGATTGTGGGGAAAACTTCACAGTTAAGCGCGCTTGAGCCAGAGGTGACCTGGGATGGTTGACCTCTCGTGAAGTCTTGGTTACCAAGTGGAAGCCCCAGAAGTGTTGATTGACGCTATGTGATTCATTTCATTAGTTTCAATCCCACTTCTTCACCCCTGTGAGCATCACCCGATGCAATGAGTGTTAAGTGAAATATTCAAAAATCATAAGAAATTAGTTAGTTACGACTACCTCTCATGGAAATGGTCATAAGTGAATGACTTACTTAATGCAATTGAATCCCAAAATGATATTTAATATAATGCACTGCGTAAACCCCCTAATACTTAAATTCAAAAAGAGTGAAGGGATCTCTACTTGAATGGTTCATGAAGCACAATACTTGCTAAGGTTTTGCAAATGGGGTAGCAAGCTAAATGGGCTTGATTGTGGGGAAAACTCCACAGTTAAGCGTGCTTGAGCGAGAGGCGACCTAGAATGGGTGACCTCTTAGGAAGTCCTGGTTATTGGGTGCAAGCCCCGGAAGTGATGATTGACGCTATGTGATTCATTTCACTAGTTTCAATCCCACTTCTTCACCCCTGTGAGCATCACTCGATGCAATGAGTGCTAAGTGAACTATTCAAAAATCATGAGAAATTAGTCAGTTACGACTACCTCTCATGGAAATGGTCATACGTGAATGACTTAATTAACGCAGTTGAATCCCAAAATGATATCTAATATAATGCACTGCATAAACCCCCTAATACTTAAATTCAAAAAGAGTGAAGCGATCTCTACTTGAATGGTTCATGAAGCACAATACTTGCTAAGGTTTTGCAAATGGGGTAGCAAGCTAAGTGGGTTTGATTGTGGGGAAAACTCCACAGTTAAGCGTGCTTGAGCCAGAGCTGACCTGGGATGGGTGACCTCCCGGGAAGTTCTGGTTATTGGGTGCAAGCCCTGGAAGTGATGATTGACGCTATGTGATTCATTTCACTAGTTTCAATCCCACTTCTTCACCCCTGTGAGCATCACCCGATGCAATGAGTGCTAAGTGAACTATTCAAAAATCACGAGAAATTAGTCAGTTACGACTACCTCTCATGGAAATGGTCATACGTGAATGACTTACTTAATGCAGTTGAATCCCAAAATGATATCTAATAGATAATGATAGTTGGCGTCACCTAGATCGTCCAAAATTAGTTGGTACTCGTCCAACATTAGTTGGTACTGAAGCGATAATGATAAACAAGGTAGACTTTGAAACTTGAATTTATACGAATATCTATTTTTTTGAGGTAGCAAAAAAATCAATATTTTGAAAAGTGCTTATTCAGAATACACACACATATATATTCTAATGTATTAAGTGTGGATAACGTTTTTTAAATGTTGGTGATTTTCATTTAGATTTAGAAAAGCATCAATAATTTTTTTAAGGCATATTTTTTTTTAAATGTTGATTATTTAACTATTTTTCAAGTTCTCTTTTTCCTTTTCATGTTTTTCATCCTTAAATATTTGGTTATTTTTGTTTTTTTATTTTCTTTTGCACTGTCTTTTTATAATGAAAATTTAAATATTTTTTGCAAAGTTAAAAAAAAATAATAAAAATAATATTTTGAGATTTTATTTATTTATTTATTTTTTCAATACACAAAAAATGATTATCACTAAAAAATAATATTTTAAAAGCTCAACGGAAAATACACATTTTGCATATATATATATAATTAAAAAAATATGTATTTTAGTGCATTTTTGTTAAAAAAACCACATTAAATAATTTTTTTTATGAAATATGAATAAAAGATAGTAGAAATAACCAATTTTATGAATTTTATATAAAAAACGTTGAAATTTACAAAAAGGAAAAAAAAAAAAAAATAATTGATTTAAAAAAAAAATAATTAACATAGAATTTAAAAAAAACAATAAAAATCCTACACATAAAAATTAACATTGAAAAAAATAAATTTTAAAAATAAAAAACAATAAAAAAAGTTATATAAATATAAAATATTTGAAAAAATAAAAACAATTTAAAATTAAAAAACATATATAATAAAAAGAAACAATATAAATGTGAACAAATTTAAATTAATTATTAAAAATTTAAAAATATAAACAATATAAAAAAATATAAAAACAATTATATATATATATATATATATATATATATATATATATATATATATATTTAAATAGGCTTCCTTTAGGCTTTTTGACGTGCTTGACCTGAATTTGAGAATCGCGTGAGGGGCTCATTTGATTTTCAGAATCGGATTGAGCCCACCCAGCGGCTCGAGGGGCCGCTGCCTTGGGTAGGCAGTACGTAGCTCCGCCTGCCCAGGGTCGCGACCCCTCGGGCCCTTTGGCGGGCTTATTCTGATTTTGAGTATTTCTAGTGGAATGTAAATGAATAAGTTCTAAATTCTCTCTTGATTCTATTTTATATTCTCTACATGTTTTTTAGTAAGCAATGATTTATAACAAAATATCTTAGATATTGATTTTTTTCATAACATGCTTTTTTCTACTGCTAATATGGTGATATAATACAATACCTATAATCCCTCAACGAGGATTACACAACTAATGGACTAATTTTTTTCTTTGTTATTTTAATATAACCATCAAATTGGTTAGACATTAATTGAGATTATGAAAGCACTAATATACCTACTTTATCTAAGAAGTCCAAAATGGTACAAATTACCGAATTATGCCGCCTTTTCTTTTTTTAGAAGGAATAATAATGCAAAGAGAATAGTAGCATAGATGTTGTATGCTAACTCCTTTGTGGGTGGGGAAAAACATTTCTAGAAGATATAGGTATAGATTTATATGGTTGTTTATTTATTCTTCCTCATGGAGATTCATTACAAAGTCTTTCAAGTAGGTGGTTTTTTTTCATGTTTTTCCACCTTGACTTCAAATGAAATTTTCCTAAAATCCTTGATTCACTAAGTTTTAAATTGATGAAATATATACACAACAGGTCGATATGGGAGAGTTACTAAATATGTCAAGCCCTATAATACTCGAGTAGTTACATATACTATTATACATGTGAAAGTCTCCTATGGTGTATAGAGAGTTTTAGGCATCAATTATAGAGAAATATGACAATCCAAAGAGAATAAATGCATCATTATATATCTTTGAAAACACAAATTAACCCTTTTTAATCTATATCTTCGACTTAATCCTATAATTCTAACACTCCAAATATTTTTAGAATATTAAAATTCTTAATATCTATATAAATTTAATATATTAAAGATAATTTTTAATCTTTATATATTTTTATTTTTAAAAGATTTAAACTCTTAGTGTAATAGTTACATAATTAATAAAAATCCATATATTACTTAAGTATACATTTTGAGTCGTTGATAAATCAAAGGAAATAAACCAGGAAGCAAATTATATATATATATATATATATATATATATATATATATATATATACATATTCTCAAACAATAATATTAATATATATGTATATAAAAGGAAGCATGCTTAAAGAGAGCATTTTAAAATTGTTGATGTTAATGATATCATGATGTGAGTTGTTTAAAAATTAAATGGAATAAACACATAAGCTAATTTGGGAAAAAAATTAAAGTTATTTATAGTTTGGAATTAAAGAAATATTTTTAAGTTGCAGATGTGGTATTTTGTTAATTTTTTTTGTTAAAGAAATAAAATTTTGTTTATATGTATTTAAAAGAAAACTAATAAAAGAGATATTTTAAATTAATACATTGGTATATAAGATTTTTTTTTTTTTTTTTGGGCCTTTGCTCTTGAGCGGGCTCAATCTGATTCAGCTCTACTCGTCCAAGGCCACGACCCCTTGGGCCCTTGGGCGGGTTCTGTTTGATTCCGAGAATCGGATTGAGGCCATTCAAGAGAAAGGGCTCGAAGAGCACATTTTTTTAAATTTGTTTTTATAATAATTATCCTTTTTTTAATTTTTTTTTTAAATTTTGTTTCTTTCATTATTTTTTTTCTTTCATCATGTTTTTTGAAAATATGTTTTTGTTATTATTTATTTTTTTATATATGTGTGTGTGTGTGTGTTAATTTTGTTTTTCTTTTTTAACATTTTTATTATTGATTTTTTTTTGTCTTTTTTGGTTAAGTTTGTTTTTGTTTTTTTACATTTTTTTTTTTGTCTTTTTTATATATTTGATTTTTTTGTTATTTTTTAATTTTATGTTTTTTTAATATATATTTTTATTTACTTTTTTTTTTTTTTCATTGTTTTAATTTTTGTTTTTATTTTTAAATTTATGTTTTCATTATTCTTTTGAAATTTTAATGTTTTTCGGAGCCATAATAAAATCTTTTACGCCATTATTTCAAAATGTTGAAAATTTATCCTGAAATAAAAAACAAACGTTATTTCAACATCAACACATACACTTTTCGTTTTCATGGTGCTTTTTGCATTAAAAAAAATGGTCTTCATTGCCATTTTCAAAACATTTTGAAAATTTACCTTCGAAAAAAAACGTTATTCCAACATCAACATTTTTCATTTTTGAGTTCATTTTCATGTTTTTTTGGTTTTTTTTTTTGTTATAGTTTTTATTTTGAGTTTATAATTCCCATTTCAAAATTTACGTTGTTGATAGTTGGTGTCACCTAGACTACCCATATTAATGATAGGAGATCATTTTTTTCAGATGATGTTAAAAAATATTTTCATCTAGCTCATAGTTTATCTAATAGAGATGGGGACCCCGTGCTTCGACAACATGAAGCAGATACTGTGCCTCCTAGGGAGAAGTATGCTCCACTTGGTAGATATGATCCCTCCTACAAGATACACAGGTTAAATATGAACCTCCATTCTCTAGAAGGCATGCAAATCAATATGAGCCACCTCGTGGGCGGGATGCCCAGCCCCCTAGTGGGCAATGTCTTAAGTATGGTGGATTTGATAATAGGGATGATCATGATCATTGGGGATGTGGTCCTGACCATGAAAGGAAACGTGATGAAGGTCAATCCGTAGGCGCTTATAAGTGGAGGAAGCCTCAAGTTGCCAGTTAGGCTCGTGGAGGATCAAATTTAGTTACCTAGGCATGTAGAGGAATAAGTTGTTTTAAAGTTATATTTCATGTGTAAATTGTAGTCCAACCAATATTAAGTTGGAAACTCATATTGTAATACTTGAAATTTTATATAATACAATTTGCGATTGAAATTATTTATAGTTGTACTTGATATTCTTTAGTATTGTAATTAACATATGTAACATTGCATTTTCATATTAGGTGAAGATGCATATTGTATGGTAATTTTTAAGTTAGTCGCAAAATCATACTAATTAATTTATGTTGATTAATAATTAACACATATAAACAATCTAAAAATACTAAATTAGTAGTTCATATTGATTAATGCTGAACACAACTAAAATGAATATATAATGACTAAATTAGTCATTTATAATGATTATTATTGAAAGTAAATGAAATGAATATGAATTACTAAATCAATTGTTTATATAATGAATATGAAACTACAAAAAAAAAGAAGATAAATGATTATTATAAATGATAAACTTGTGAGTGCAAATGATGACTAAATTTTGCATACATATGACTATTAATAGCTAATTTATAGTGTCTTATAACATGATGGAAATTTAGTTATATTTCTTTGGTCATTAATTGGTTTCAAATGATGACTAAATTTTGCATATATATGACTATTAGTAGCTAATTTACATTATCTTATAACGCAACTAAAATTTTGATCATATTTATTTGGTCATTAATTGATTTTCTCGGGTAATCACGTAGTAGTATATTTTGTTGTGTATTTGGTCTTTATTTTTGCAATTAATGATTAAATCAATGACTAAATTAATGACTAAATATACTACTAGAAAATAAAATTGAGACAACTAAATAATGATTAAGCTAAATACGACTAAAAGTTGGTCGCATTATAAGATATTGTAAATTAGCCACTATAATTAGTCACCAATTGACAAATGGTCATTTATACAAAAATTTTAGTTGGTTTTTAGTAACTAATTAGCCATTTTGTACTAGTGGTAAATGGTGTACATCGGAGGGTAGAAAGCCAGATGTTAGGTGTCTTCTCTGCCAAAGTTCCTCATAATTAGCTAAACCTTTTCGAGTCAATATTATAATATTTCCCATAATACCTTCTCATAGATTTTGATTGTCTGTTTTCTGGCTATGTCATCATTCCCCATTAATTGGCCATAATTATAGTCTACTTTTTGAGTCGTTACGTCATTTACCCAAGGTGCGCATCCTAGTCATAATTATTATCCTGATTAAAATTGATTTTGGAAAGTTACCATATCTATTAGTTAACGGTCTAATCATTTTGTGTCTTGTCGAGGTTTTCTATGTAGTGTGCACGTTGTTGCGAGGATTCTCCATTGTGAGTGTCTGTTTGGTCTAATTATTCACCCTATCTCCTGTGTCAATTCCTTCTGCCTCTCAACCTCATTCCTAACCTCCCATTTATATTGTCTACATCCGTCAAACCTCAGCCATGACTCGTCTCACTAAACCTTCTATCTCTCTAGGTCTCTCAGATTTCTGCATTGTGGCTATGGAGGACACTCTCTGGAAGTATGAGAAAGCCACATTGGTTGATAATGATTTGGCCGATTCCTTCTTCTTTCCAGTGTTGAAGCCCAAATTTTTTATGGAAACTTCAGCAAAGCAGGGTGGTAGTGGTTCTTCCCGTGTTAAGTCATATTTCTAACTTTTGTGGTGGTCTACACTGATCACTCTCTAAAACCTGCTTGTATTTGGTACAATTGGATCACCTATGAAGTGTAAAAAATTCCTTATCAATTTATTGCATGACGGGTCCTTATGGATTGACCAAGAATACCCTATACATGTTAATGATATTTATAGGTTGACAGGGTTGTTGGTTGGTGGTGCAAATATTTCTTTTGCTTTCCAAACTACCTTTAAGCGGGGTAGTAAAAAGGGTGATGATAAATTTTACACCAAGTATGGAACACAATGAGTTGGTCGAGATGCTGTTATTGACATGATAAAAAATGCTCGAATAAAATTTGCATGTCACATTATAACAAGAAAGTCGATGTACCACTAAACTAAAGATGAATGTACACCAGATATTTCTATCATCGAAGCCCGTGATCGTGGGGAGAATCTCAATTGGTGTAGTTATTTGTTGAATAAGCTATTTGAGGTCTGTGAGGATGTTTACAAGCGGTCTACATACTTTATTTATGGTTATTTGGTCGTTGCTATCACCATGATGAAATGGTGTACACTGGAGGGTAAACAACCAACTGAAGTATCAGATGATGAAACTTCGGCATTTGCATACACCCCGTGGTAGGTCTCAGGTGATCCTAATAAAAAATTGATTAATGAAGAATATTTCACCAAATGGTACACTAAAATGGTGCAGATTACAAAAATTCTGCCACGAGTACTGAGAGCAATTTTAGATGAATACTATCACTCAATTTGGTTTGGAATCTTCCATGACATTACTTATATTCACCCTAAGGCTGTCACTGTTGAAACTTTCCATGTGAAGTCGTTTCCCTTCTATGTCTCTGAGGAGGTGTTCCACAATGAAGTCCTTTCATGACTAGAGGTCCAGTGTGAGATTCATGATGGTAAATTTGTTTATTCATTTGATGGAATGTTGTCGTGCATGCCCTCTAGGGAAAGTACTTCATCATCCAAGAAGCACATAATTGATGAGGTGCTTAATCCCATTTTAAGAATTTCCAAGAGTCTATTTTCTCTGCTCATAGCACTTTATAAGCTTTAAGTCCATTGGTAAGCTCTGCACCTCCTACTTCTGATGTCCATATTGTTGTTCCTCTTCATAGTCATTTACTGATACCACCGGATTTCCCTTTCGTTATGATGGAATGCACCCCTGTAACCCATCCAACAGTTCTAGATAGTATTAGTTTTTCTGCCCTTTTTCCATATGTAGCTCAAAATAATCCAAAGAGTCACAATTCTTAGATTGTTGACCTTACAAACAAAGAGCCTTGAGACTTTATTTTCGGAGTTTATATAACTGAAGAACCCCATCATTCCCCACCTACCAATTATCCCCATTCCCCAATCTCATTTCCACATACATCAACCCCCTCTCTTACCATCTCTGACATCCCACTCATAGGTAACCCTAATACTAAAGACACTGAAATGGAAGTCGACTCTGTTGTTCAAGATATTATCGAGAAAACCCCTGAAGTGTTAAATGTGCATACCACTCATGTGACCACTAGTTTTGTAGTTGTCCCAGATGAATTTCCTCTAAAATCCTGTCCAAAACTTTCCACAACTCAAATTATGTAGCTCACTCAAAACCTTGACTATTGTCACGATGTTTTGGGCCTTGTTTCACAAAGATGCGATCCTATTCCTTTGTTACCTTTGCAAAATGTTGATCAGATTCATGCTTAGATTCTTCAAGAGCATAGCCGCGAATGAGAGACTTCACCTCATACTCATTCTAAAACGTTTGTGGCCAGTGGACAACCTTTATCGACTTGGTTTCCTTTTCCTAATACTCTATAATATGATAATATTCAAACCAGGTCCTCTTTGTAATTGTTAAACTTTATTTAGGTAGTCGTCCGCCATTTGGAAAATCAGCATAACACTTAAGCTTATGAATATGAACAACAACATCAACAACCTCTTTTCGTTACAGTTGAAAGGGATTAATTGCATAGTGGAAAGGAGCACCAATATGAAGACATCAGTGTTAAGATTAAGAAATTATGGCCCACCATTACTGAAGTTATTTTGAATGCACCAGAGGATTTTTCCATTTGTCTGAATGTTGTGACCATATTGAATTCGCTTGTACTGAACTCATTTCTACCAATTGGGAGTGTCACAATACTGTTACGACTGCTCGCCAGGTACTTCCAGACCCAACAACTCAATATAATGTTGAAAAAATAACAGATGGTTCTTCCCTTAGAGATTCCCTCCACCAACTTAATGATGATGCTCAAGAGGTCTTCTCGTATCTCCAATATTGGGCCATATTTCTTGCAAAGAAAAATGAGCCTTTGTATGAATTGTGCGAACAATCATGAGACTTCTTTAATCAAGCATTGGATACCAATCATCTTACTCAACATCAGGAATTATTTTCTAAAGTTGATGCATTGGAAAAACATATTCATTAGTTAGAAGAGGATTCCCATGCATCCAAAGCTGTGTTGAGAGCTCTTCGACCACCTGCCCAACGAAATTTTGTGTAGTTGCGCCAACTCAACACTGATGCTAATAACTAGTGGCATATTGTACTAATTTTATGACCAAAACACCCTACTGCCAAGAAGACCACTCAATTTTTAGATAGGATTGCTACTCTTATGGATTCCTAGATGTCTACTATGGATGGCTAATTTGTTTTTAAAGCTAATGTTATACAAACATACCTAAGTTGGGTCCTTCATTTGAAGGTAAACCCACGACACAAGAAAGGGAAGGATGAGAAGAAGCACTACAACAAGAAGTAGAAGTAGAAATGTTAGTGGAAGATTGACTTGAGTGTGAGTCAATAGACTATGGTCGTGGCCTATTCAATGCTTTGTTTTTTGGGTAAATTTTTTTGGCAAACTTCAGTCAGGATTTTGGTTTAAAAATGGTTGTGCAAGAGATCACTGAAAAAAGGGAAATGAATGGTCGAATCAACCAGACATCAAGAAGGATTGGAAAGAGGCACACAAGGAAAATAAAAAAGCAGTTACGTTGGAATTTATAGAGGATGCAAAAGAAGGATAGGCAAAAAGGTAAAAAAAAGGCAGTTATGGTGGAATTTGCAAAGGCCACAAAAGAAGGTTAGGTGCACTGGAGTCTGAAAGAATCTAAGGCGATAAGGACCAGATCAAGCTAGTAGGATCAAGGGAAGAAAATATATAAAAGATTAAGGGAAGATAATAGAAGGGGAGGGAGAGATCGAGAGTGCATGCTGAAATGCTACCATTGTGTTGATTGAAGAACTTCTAGTTGTTGTTGATCTTTCTCTGAATTTTGTTTGTAACCTGATCCAATAGTGATCCATGCTCCCCCTTCCTATGAAGAGATTTTTACAATGTAATGAGCTGGTTGTTAAAGAAATATGAGTTTTAGGAAATACTTGTGTGTTTGAATGATGATTGGATTGTTCAACCCATTTTTAAATTTTTTAATTATAAATTAGGGTGTTTTATGTTATTTCTACTATGTTGTATTTATGTTCTCTTTTGAGTTTGTTATGTCTACAAATGAAAGAACTTCTAAGGTGACTGCATGTTATGTTCTTTGTAATGGGTTATTTTTTTTTCATTATTCCTTGATGTCGTCATATGACCGCTTATCCTATTAAGTCTTAGCACACCTCAGGTGAGACACCTCTCTTTCCTAATAAGGGAGGTGAAAATGTCAATGAATTGCTAGACTATGAGGGAGTATTTTGTTGGCACCTTGTGTTTGAACCCAAGGTCTACCTTTGTTTAAATTTTAATCCACCAACAACATGGGAGCTAGAGGATGACATGCAAAAGGAATAACCATTTGTGTTTGTTGAATAAAAAATTATCTCTTTGGATAGTAGAACACCATGTAGAAATTCCTTGTAGATTCAAACTGCTAATTGTAATTTACTAAAACAATAGACTTGAATCCACTCTACTCATCAACGGAAATAATTAAATGATCACGAAATCACAAAGAATAGAAGAGAAAGCATTAAATTAACACATTACACTGATTTTCTGGGGAAATAGCTAAAATCCCCTGCTATCTGTATATTGCATTAGTCCGAAAATATGAGAATATTACAATTCTTTTCTCAAGCCTGAGCAACCTCTGCACTGTATTTATTTGTCTCACAACTTCCTAGACAAGCCCATGCCAATACTTAACCCATTTCTTGCTTCCCCAAGTCCCTATTTCCTTGCGTTTTTTCCTTGGGAATTATCCCCTATTAATTAGGGAAATTCCTCAATTAGAATTGTGCAATCCTCATAGGCCTTCCTCTAACTGCATGCACCACCTGTACAATTCAGATGATTATACAACTGATAGTACACTATCCCTGAACTCCAATCTCAATTGGGTAAATCTCAGATTTGATATGCATGAGTTATTTATGAGTGAATCATTAGTTCACTGTTTGATCACTCCAGGCACACCACACTACTAGACCTCCCACTAGCTCCTCCAACAATTGGAACTAGTTTAACTGAATTTAACTCAGTTAAATTGAATTAAATAATTACGCCTCAAAATAAACTCGTCAAGGGCTCCTATAATGTAGGAGACACTCTACATGACTAAAGTTAGACCCTCAACTCTAATTAACTGAGCCAACTAAGTAAAATTAACTTAGTTAACTAGTACAAGTTATCATGTGATGTGGAATTACAGTTTTATTCCTAATTTAATTCAAGGACAAAATTAAATTAGGATTTTCTTGTTACATTTTCAACACTTCGTCTCAACAAGAAATGGATTATCTGTCACCCCGATCCTACCTCTATGAAACTCTAATTTTCGTCTTGAGTCTTGACAATGATTTTTTCAAAATATCTACATCCTATTCCTCTATAGGAATGTACTCCAGTAACATGATTCTCCTTTGCACACAATCTCGTAGATGGTGATACCAGATGTCGATTTTATTGGACCGATCATGAAAAATTGGATTCTTAGAGAGTTTGATGTAACTCTTATTGTCACAGTAAATCATTGTAGGATCCATCTGTTGAACAAATAACCCAACAAGTGTCTTCCTCATCCAGATAACCTCACAAGCTGCTTGACTAGCAAACATGTACTCTGCTTTTGCCAAAGTGAGTGTAACTGATCTCTGCTTCCTATTGTACCAAGAAACTGTTGTTGACCGAATACTAAAGATTCCCCCTGACGTGCTGTTCCTGTCATATGGACTCCCTACCTAATCTGCGTCTATGAAGCCTTAAAGCTTTACAACCTTTGTCTGTCTATACCATAGAACAAACTGAGTGGTGCCTCTAAGGTATCTCAACACATGTTTAACTGCCTTCCAATAGAGTTTGGTTGGCTTAACCATTTCTTGACTAAGCTGGTTAATTGCAAAACATATGTTTGGTCATGTGTTCACCAAATACATAAGTGAACCCACAAGCTGCTTGTAAATAGTAGCCTCCACTACTTCACCTGAAGTAGCATCTTCCTTCCTCCAATTTCCTGCTAGAGGAGTCTCCATGGGTTTGTTTCTCTCCATGTGGAACTTCTTCAGTATCTCGTTGGAATACTTGCCTCGAGAGACAAATAGTTCCTCATCTCCTTGCCATACTTCCATACCAAGGAAATAATGCATGAGCCCCAATTCCTTCATATCGAATTCTCTTGCAAGATCCTCTTTGAAATATTTTACCAGCTTCTCATTACTTGTTAGAATTAAATCATCGACATATAATACTATAATCCACAATTTACCTTTAACCACAATATGGTAAAGGTTTTCATCTGCTTCACTTTTGGTGAAGCCCAACTTGGTGAAATAGTTGTCAATCCTGGTGTACTAAGCATGGGGTGCTTGTTTCAATCTATACAACACACGCTTGAGTCTGCACAAATGAGACTCTATATTTAAGGTCTCAAATCTTTCTGGCTTCTCAATGTACACTTCCTCCTCAATCAAATAGTTGAGGAATGTTGTCTTCATATCCATAGGAGGTATCTTCAATCCCATTTGTATTGAAAGTGCTAGAATAGATCTGATTGAAGAGTACTTTGCTATTGGAACAAAGGTCTCTTCATATTCAATTCCATCCACCTAAGAGAACCCTCTAGCCACAAATTTGGCCTTGTTCTTCTCCACACTCCCATTTGCTATATGGTTTACCTTGTAAAGCCATCTGAAACTCACCACTAACTTATCTGCTGGTCTTAGGACCACTTCCAAAACACCTTTTCTAATAATGTAGTCATACTCCTCAACCATGGCATCAACCTATATTTGTTGTTGCACTGCTTCCTCGAATGATGATGTCTCAATTTCTACACTCTCTCTCATCGAAGCCATGTAGCCAGTGTACCGATCTAGTGACCTCCTCTTCTTGCGCTATGATGTGGGTGCTCCCACATTCTCTCTAGCATCATGCATCAATCTATGAGCCTCTCTAGTTTCCTTCTATCTTTGGAAGTCTCTACATGAGTGGGTGCTTCCACTCTCTACTCCTTTGCATGTGACTACTCCACATCATCTTGAGGTTCTTCCTTTGGAGATAAAACCTGCTTATCTCCATGCAACTAAATCTCCCTCTCAAGGTAACATCTCATGGCCTTATCTTCATCGAACTTCACATCTCTATGAACCAATTTCATCCTGTGAGATGGAAAGTACACACGATAGTTGTGAGGTGTATAAGTGTACCCCACAAATATGCCTAACTCAACTATTGGTTCTAGATTTTTCCTTTCATCCTTGGTAACATGAAAGTAAACCAATGAACCAAATATCCTAAAGTGTGCCACATCTGGTTTCTTACCTAAAAAAACTTCTTCTGGTGTACTCATCTCGAGAATTCGATGAGGAATCATGTTGTTCACATATACAACTGTGTTGCATGCTTCAACCCACAAGTGCAATGGTCGGCCCTGATCATGTAACATCGTCTGTGCATCTCCCATAATAATTGTATTCTTCCTTTCAGCCACCTCATTCTGATGTGGGTTATGAGGTGCTATTAACTCCCATCGAATGCCTTCTGATGAAAAAATCTATTGAATTCATTCAATAGATATTCTCCACCGTTATCGTTCCTAAGAGCCTTCACTTTCCTTCTAGTGTCTTTATCAACAAGTGCTTTAAATTCAAAAAAATTAGCGAATGTATAATCTTTCTTTTGCATGAAGAAAATCCAGTACTAACGTGATAAATCATCTACAAATATTACATACTACCTGTGCATGGTGGTGGAGGCTGTCGAGAACGGTCAACACACATTTGAGTGAACTCTTTCAAGGACCACTTGTGCTCAACTATCCTTATCATGAAAGGTGGATTTGGTGTACTTCCCCAATGTACACCCTTTTCTTGTATCTCTTTTCTCTAGTGTACCCTTGGGAAGTCCTATAGCAATATGTTGCATGATCTTCAAAGCTTTGTGGTGCAAGTGACCCAATCTTTTATGCCACAAATATTTGATGTCTCCGCTCTGCACCTTCTCTTCTTTTGTGCTCAAAGAAACACATTCTTCTACATCCAATTTGTAGAGGTTCTTCGCCTGAACCCCGATTTGCTTCACTTGTCTTGAGGCTATGTGATGAAGGAAAGCCTTTCCTTTGCTAAATATCACATCATAGCCACGATCCTTGAACATAGCAACTGAAACCAAATTCTTCTTCAGACCTAGAACATACATGACGTCTTTTAATGTGAGAGGAGAACCAAACTCCCTTTGAAAGCTAACAGCGCCGATGTCGGTCGCACTATACCTTCCATCATCTCCCATTTGAATGTGCATCTAGAGGTCCTTCTCCTCCAAGTCACTGAATAATTCTTTATTTCCAATCATATGGAATGAGGCTCCACTATCCAGATACCACACACTACCCATTGTTGAATTTCCACGATATTGGGTCTAGGTTAGAATCTTAAAGTCTCTAACACTACTAAACCAAGAATCTCAACAAGAACTACTTTGCACAACAGAAAATATAAAGTAGTAAATCACATATGCACAAGCATACACAATTTTTAACAAATATTGTACAATAATGTACAACCCAATCTTCATTATAGTAAAAAAATCTAAATAATACAATAGTCTATGGAATACATGATATAATTATAATCTTCATTGTAGCTTCTATTTCGCATCTTGTCCTACTGGTCCTTCGCTTCCATACTTCTCTCTAGCTGCCCCATATTCCTTTAAAGGAAAACACATAAAGACTCTAGGAGGGATGCCACCTAACATTGATGAATGTTACATCTATTTCATGTACACGGGCTGATCCAATCTGCTCTTCTAGGTTGGGCAAACCTTGAGCAATAATCCACCAATATAGTAGTCACTTTTTTCCATCAAAGTGTTGCACATTAGGCAACAAATTCACCCAACCTTTAGCTCTTTTCGTCACTTCAAGATTGCTTGTCTATGGCTACTTTTAGTAGCCAACACACTACCCTCCACCAAATCAATGGCACCCAATCCTTCACTGCAAGTTCTGCTCCTAGGATAGACTTTTTACCTCCACTAAAAGTCCTTCAAATGGCACCCATAGGCTGCTAAACAAACTGATCCAAACTTATCCACAAAACACGGATCCAACACAAGACAACATCACCTCCAAGTCTATTGTACCATGTTGTCCTTGACTGTTCTTGGTTAGGGCACTTGCACACTGCAACAACCCCTATAACATCACCCAAATAACCTTTAATCACTGTGACCTCACATAGGAAGGCTCCCCTATTTATGTTATATTGTTTTGGGCATGAATCTGCTCCAAAACACACGTATACATGCACTTTTCTGTGGTGGTAAGGCCTAGGACCTACCACAATAGCCTCTTTACCCATGGCCCACAAAAAACAGATTTTCCTTACCTCATTGTTGCCCAAAACAAACCTACATTCACCCTTCTTCAACTTGGCCTTCAAGCCCCCCTCCTCAGCTCACTAAAAAAAACTCGGTTTCCTCAATTTATCCCTGAATAAGACATTAACTCCCTCGCTGCCCTAGCCTTCCTGCTGCGGCTTCCACCGAGTTATCTCTCTCCCTTAGCCAACTTCCTTGGGCTCCTTTGATGAGCTCTGGTGATGCACCAATGGATGAGTAAAATAACTCATCTCACCTCCTATATATAAACATAGAGAGGGCTCCTCAAAACATCATCATAGGGCTTGTAAAATTGTCACATTCCTTCTTAACACCAAGCCAACCTAGACTCCTCATGGGCAAACCCAACCATAAACTTCAAAAATTAATATCTCACTAAGGAAAACTTGGAATTCGATGATTCTCAAAGCGTTGGATTCTCCTTTCTGCCCTCTTTCATCTCATTCCAGCACATGTCCAAAATTCTTCATGGTTTTGGCCCAAATCATGATGGGTGAAAAAAACCAACCTTGGGTTCCAAGCCCACAAGTGACTCTTGGGGCACTTTTCCCTCCAAACCCTCAATCCTAGGGCTTGGAGTACCTCTCAAGCTACTCAAAAATTGACATTCCCTCTTAGCGAGGGAGGTACTTCCAAGACTAGGAAGTAACTCATCATCATCATCACTACTCGCTACACTCACCCAAATCTTAGCACTCACCACTACAACGATCCCTGAAGCATGAACTACACCTCTCTTGGAAGTGTCGTTGTTACTGGAAGAGTCCTGATTCTTCTTCTTCTTCTCCTATATCACTTTCCAATCCCTCCATGATTCCTTCTTTCCAGATGTGGAATCACCCTTTCTTCCCACTGACCACGACCTCTTCTTGGGCTGCAAAGTCTCCCTCTGAATCTTCAAGCTCCCACTAGAACTCGACTCCCTCCGAGTCTCTGGAATCTGGACCTTATTCTCAGGAACTTGTACTTGTACCTCTGAAGCCTTCACCTACAACTACTTCTCTGGAACCTACACCAGCTCCGCCTTCTTCTTCCCATGATCCATAGGATTTCTTGTCAGACTGTATAGCCCATGTACTCTAACTCCAAGCACAATCCCATTGGAGCTAGAGCCTCTAGGTTTGTAACTTGCCTTCCCATCCTAGAAAAGGGCATCAAACCCCTCCTTCTCAATCATCAAGACATATATTACGCTATATCTGAGTCTTGGTACAAACAGTACATCCTATACCCGCATCACTTGTCATGTCTCCATTCCGAATGGCACAACTCTCGATCCTCAGATCTCTATCTGACTCTTGTCGCCCAACACCATGTGCAAATTCACATCCCATTCCACTAGAGTCTCAAAAAACTCCTGTGACCCTGTCATATGTTTCATTGTATCATTGTCCACGTACCATCCATCTTCATCTATAGTACCATGCTAGAAATGAGATATCATAGAAAAGTCATCCTCCTCCAATCTCTTGGAGAGAGCATCTATCTCAGCAAAAGAGGCAACATCGATGACCTACTTTCCTTTCGTCTGCTTGTCATATACCTTATTCTTCATCATATATCTCGATGAAAAGTGACCCATCTCGCCACAGTTGAAACACTTGACTTTACTCAAGTCATTTTTCTACTTACCCTTCATTTATGCTACAAGTGCTATGTCATCCTCTGAAGCCCTCTTCTTCGGATGGAGATTCTCATCTCAAAATTCTTCCTGAATGAAGTCACCCTATAGCCTATTCCAGTCTGGAAGCTTCTCTCTGGAAACAATCCCTTTGATGAAGGGCTTCCATTCCTTGGTGAACCCTTTCAAAGCAATCCTCACCATATCGGAATCTAAAATAGTAGCACCAATGACAACAAGCTCATCTTTGACCTCAGACAATCTCATCAGATACAAAGTCACTTATTCACCCTATATCATCTTGGTGGACTTCAACTTATCCTCCAATACCAATATCTAGTTCTCATTATTATTTTGGAACAAATTCTAAAGAGCCATCCACATATTATGTGCATTATTCTTTCTGAACAAATGAGGTATTAGGGAATCCTTCACACCATCAAGGATGATCAATCTTTCCCTCGTATCCAAATCCTCATACACTTCCAACTCCTTTGGGTTAGTTGGCTTCTTGATGGCTTTCTTGGCAAATTCCCAGATCCTGTTGACTTGTAAGACCAACTTGATCCTTTCCTTCCATGGACTATATTTGTACAACCCTTCCAACCTGTCCTCATGCCGAACACCAGCCTACAACTTTGACATTGTCACTTACAATGTGACCAACTCTCTCTTAAGTTGTACTTCATTGTGCACAACTCTGATTCACTGACTTCCAAAGTAGCTCAAACATGCTCTATTACCATGTTGAATTTCCATGATCTTAGGTCTAGGTTATAATCTTAAAATATCTAACGCTACCAAACCAACAATCTCAACACGAACTACTTTGCACAGTGAAAAATATAAAGCAGTAAATCACATATGCAAAAGCATACACAATTGTTAACAAATATTGTACAATAATGTACAACCCAATCTTTGTGATATTAAACAAATCTAATAATACAACAGTCTATGGAATACAAGATACAATGACAATATTCGTTGCATTTTATATGTCATATCTTGTCCTGTCGGTCCTTCTCTTATGTACTTCTCTCTAGTTTCCTCTTAGTCCTTCAAAGGACAACACATAGAGACTCTAGGAGGGCTTCCACCTAACAATGTTGGATGTCACTTCTGCTGAATGTACACAGGCTGATCCAATTTTCTCTTCTAGGCTAGCCAATCCTTGAGCTCCAATCCAGCAATCTAGCATCACTTTTTTCCATCAAAGTGTTGCACATTAGGCACCAAACTAAACCCAACCTTCAACTCTCTTCGTCACTTCAATATTTCTTGTCTAGGGCTACTTTGGGTAGCCAACACACTGCCCTCCACCAGATCAATGACACCCAATCCTTGACTAAAATTTCTGCTCCTATGATAGACCTTTGACTTCCACAAAAATTCCTCCAAATGGCACCCACAGGATTCTAAACAAACTGATCCAAAAAACATGGATCCAACACAAGACAAACTCACCTCCAAGTCTATTGTACCAAGTTTTCCTTGAATTTTCCTAGTTATGGAACTTCCACACTACAAAAACCCTTGTAACATCACCCAAAAAACCCTTAATGACAACGACCTCACTTAGGAAGGCTCCCATATTTATGTGTTGTTGTTCTGGGAATGAATTTACTCCAAAACACATCTGCGCATGCACTTTTATATGGTGGTAAGGCATGTGGCCTGTCACAACAACCTCTCTACCTGAGCCCCACACAATTTATTTTTTCCTTACCTCATTGTTGCGCCAAATAGACCTGCATTCACCCTTCTTCAACTCGGCCTTCAAGCCCACCTCCTCGGTCCTCTAACAACGACTTGGTTTCCTCACTTTAGCCCTAAAACAGACCTTAACTCCCTTGCTTCCCTAATCTTCCTTTTGTGGCTTCCACAGAGTTATTTGTCTCCCTTAGCTGAGTTCCTTGGGCTCCTTTGATGAGCTCTTATGATACACCAATGGATGGGTGAAATGACTCATCTCACCTCCGATATATACACATAGAAAGGGCTCCTCAAAACGTCATTATAGGGCTTGCATAACTTTCACATGCCTTCTTAACACCAAGCCGAACTGGACTCCTCATGTGAAAACTCAACAATAAACTTCAAAAGTTCGTATCTCACTAAGGACAACTCGAAATTCGATGATTCTCCAAGTTTTATATTCTTCTTTCCAACCTCTTTCACCTAATTCCATCATGTTTCCAAAATGATCCATGGTTTTGGCCCAAATCACGATGGGTGAAAAACACCAAACTTGGGTTCCAAGCCCACAAGTGACTCTTGTGGCACTTTTCCCTCCAAACCCTAAACCTGAGGGCTTGGAGTACCTCCCAATCTACTCAAAAATCAACACCCATCACCGATGTCACCATGCAAGTGATGAGGGTGAAATCGAACTCGAATTGTAATGCAAGAGATTCACCTGCAGCTCCTCCTAAGGGCTTCTTGTCGACCTTCTTATGCGGACACTTTGTGGCATAGTGTCCCTGCTCGTGGCAGTGAAAACATTTAATCTTCAATAAGTCCTTCTTCTTGTCACCTTAACTTGAATATGATATGGAATGGGAAGACTTCCGTTTCCCTTTATTTTCCTTTCCAGCTAAGGCACAGTTCTCCTCATCATCATGTTTGGATGAGGATCCATCTCTAGTGTTCCGCTGAATCTATTCTTACACCAAGTCAGACCACAAATGCTCCCACTCTGGTAGCTTCTCCCTCCCATTTATCGAATCCTGGTATATGTGCCACCTCTTGGGAAGGCCTAGAAGTGCTAGGTTGACCAGATTATCTTCAACAACTGTAACACAAACACTTCCAATCTCATCTTGACATTGGGTGAACTTATTCAAGTACTTTGTTATTATGTCGACCTTCTCCATCTTGATTTTCTTGAGCTCGTCCTTCAGTGCTAGCTTCATGTGGTCACTTCTTTTTTGAAATAGGTTTGTCAAAGCCTTTGTTGGGAATGGGTTCCCTTAAGGACAGTTTTGGGGCTAAAAGCCCATGTTTTGGGACAAATTTTGTAATAAAGTTGTAAAGTCTCCGTATTGTGTGGTTGCGGAGCACGAAGGTGTCAAGGGTCATAAAGGGTTGTCCACCCTTATTTTGTAAAGTGTAAAGATCCACCCATGGTCTGCAAACCATGGGATTGTATAAAAAGGAGCTAAGTGAGTAAGCTCTAGGTAGTGGGAAGTAGTGAGAAGACAAGTTTTGGAGTCTTGGTAGAGAAGTCTAAGTGTTTTAGGTCTTAGCATAGGTAGAGGCTGTGTAGCTGAGTGCGCAGAGGCCTAGGGTGGAAGTCCGCAACTGAGTGCGCGAACACCTATAGTTGTGTGCACAGGACAGATAGAGTCTGTATTAAACTGAAGATATCAATAAAGAGACGTATTTTGCAAATTCTGTGTATTTATTTCCTGTTACTGCTTCTGGTTATATTGCATTTTGGGTTTAATTTAAAATGTTTATGTGATGCGCGAATATATGTGTTTATATTGGTTAATTGAACGCAAGTAAGAATATCAGTTCACGCGGCGCTAACTGGGATTTCTTAGTAAGATAAGTAAAACACTTAAGATAACTTGGGAACCTATACAATATGCTATCATAGGAGTGCAAAAGAACTTGGATCACGGGTTAAGGCTGCGCAAAGGTCAATCGTACACCTTCGCAGAGGTACTAAAGGGCGGAATAATGGGTAAACTGACAGAGCCCTAAAAGCTTATTGACCTGCGAAAGTAGGAATAGAGGGTATAAACCGACATCACAACCATCTCAGGGTGCGAAAAGTTGGTTCCAGCATCCCCCCATACTGCTTCAAGTGAGACTTCGGTCCGCACTCCACAGGTTGATGCCAAAAGGGCCAATAGTGTAGGGATTTGTTTGGCTAACTAACGTTGAACCTGAGTCAGGCCCCACACAGCCAACAAATGGTTCCATTGCTGGGACCAAAATCTGCATAAGAGATGTGCGATGTCATATCACTGGAATCCAACTAAGAAATAGGTCGAAGACTGGTTGGATAGGAAGATCCACGAATTCGTGGCGCAAGAGAATATAAATCCATGGCTGACAAAGGAACAATGGTTGGATAAGTACCTGTATATAGAGATCCACGAGATCTTTTTCTGTTCCTTTCCAGTTGAGTTATACGAGTGGATCACAAAGGTAGTGGATAGCCAAGGAAGGTGGAGACTTGACGGTCCTATTGTCTGGACCCTAGAGTTAGTATAGAGACTGGAAGCCTCTAAGGATAAGATCGCCCGTGTTGTCGATCATTGGCTCGATCGCATCATAGGAGGATTTGTGACTGAATTCGTGGTCGATACCTCAGTTAGTTATAGCGAGGTGGAGTGACACTTTTTCAAAGGTCCGTGAGGTAAGTACTTGAAGTCTTTAAATACCTGGATTAAGATGTTATTATGCGAAAAACAAGTTATGCAGCTACCTTGATGTTCAGAGCTATGTGAAGTGGAAAGACTTATAGGAACAAAGGAAGAAAGGGTCCTGAATATAGCCCACTGATTTCACCTCCGTTGGGTGACGAAGAGGGAGTAGTGCATGCTTCTATGTGAAGTGCAGTTCAGTTAATAAGACAGGGATTCCTGAGGTTTCCACCTCCACCTACACCACCTCCAACTTCACCACAGTCACCTGCGACTGCCTCCACTCCAATTTAACATGGAAAATTCAGTGAATCTACCTTTGTTTAAGGGCTTGGGAAATGAGGACCCGGACGAGTTTTGGTTCGTTTTGAAAGTTGTATGGGAAGCTCAGGGCATCACAGATGACCACATGAAGAAGACAACATTGGTTACTGCTTTGGAGGATCACGCGCTAACCTGGTACATAAAGTACTCTACTGATAACCCAAATGATGGGTTGGCAGACATCCAGACCACGTTGAATAAAGAATTCAGTAGGCCTAAACCTGAGGCATAATCGATTGTGGGGTTCAAGGAAATCGCGATGAAACTAGGTGAGAAACCTTGGGAATTGGATCAGAGATTGAAGTGTAAAATCAACGAAGCTAATATGAACTTAATAGATGGACAACACTGCGAATGGTTCGTGGCTTTGCTCCTGCCTCACCTAAGGGTTGCACTGTCACAACAGAAGATTACAACTCAGGCAGAGGCCTTGGAGATTGCAATGAGACTGCATGAAACACTGATGCAAGATCCGAATCTGGGGATTCAATAGATCCATGTGCAGTTGCAAAATATTTGCCTTGAAATGCAAAGTTTGAAGCAAGACAGAACAGTTCGACCAGAGGTGCGCGAAGAGATATGGTGCCTGAAATGTAAAGGCCAGGGGCATGAAAAATACCATTGCTCGGTATTTGCGAACTATATTGCAGGAGGAGGACCGATGCCTTTGAAGCCGGAAGCCCAAGCATGACCAAGTGCAGGGCTTGTGTTGTGGTGCGCTATATGTCAGATAGCAAGGAACCATATGATAAATAATTATCATTTGCTGCAGAAGTTTGTACAAATGCTGCAACAACTGTTCTACAAATTTTGTAGGTCGGTAGGGCATGATGAGTGCAATTGCTAAAGTTATGAATTGATGATTTACATAACACCTACCTATAGGGTTCAGGCAGAAACGCGACCCCCTGACCAGAGCGTTGGTATGGCGCGAATAAGCTTTCAGGGGCGCGGACGAGGACGAGGCGGAGGAGGACCTGGCAGAGGTTGGGGACAACTAATCTGCTACAACTGTGGAGGACCAGGACACTATGTCCGTGAATGCACTAACTCGACGCGGCTGTCGTGCAACTATTTTACTCAGTTTGATCATGAGACAAAGGACTGTCCTATGCTGATGGCAAGGATACATGACAAAGGGGTGCTACCACCTCAACTGACTCAAAACCTATAGATGATGAGGTCTAAGCCTTGCGAAGAGGATCCGAATGTGAGTATAGTGCTCTGAAGTGGAATTGCAACGGGCGATGAGAAGGGGAAACAACCCAAAGACAGTGCATGGGTTCGCAAAGCTTCAACGAAGGAAGTTGATTTTGATTTATAGCGCGCACGTGAAACATTCATGGAAGCAAAGAAGAGCTTCACTGAGGCCTCCACCTTAGGAAGCAAGGATAAGCCTGACCAGGAAATGGACCCTTCTATGCTTACAACCGTTCTAGAAACCTACATGAAGCTGCTGCACAATAGCAAGGCTGTGAAGGGGTTATAGGAACTTATAAATAGATGCATCATAAACACTCTGAGTGAACCACGCGTTGTATGAAAGATTAGTAAGCATAAAGCAAGGAAAGGACGAGAGATGAGACTGACCGTGTAGATAGGAGAATATGAAATGGATCAGGTTATTTTAAATCTGGGGTCAGGCGTGAACATTTTACCAAAGCAGACTTGGGAGAATCAGAAGATCATCCCCATGGGGCGGCTACAAGGAGTGACTATAGATATTGAAGGTGCAAGTGCATTGGCTGACTTTGAAGTAATAGAAATTGTGGATGACAACAACCCCTACCCTTCGCTCCTTGTCATTGATTGGGCTACTGACTTGAACGGGGTAATCAACCTAAAGAAACGAAAGATGATATTTGAAAAGAAATTTCTCCGCGTAATAATACCCCTAGATCCTGCTGAAGGATCACACTATACTGAACCAGTCCGTGATTACGAAAGCGATGACGATTTGGACTGTATATATAAGATAACAGTGCGAGAAAAAGATGTAGGAATTTACAGGGTAAGTTCCGCAGACAGAACACCAAAGGACATCGCTCACAACCAGATCGCAGATCAATACACCAGTATTTTTGACGTGGTTAAAACCCTCAAAGAGGGAAACAGTCCACGGCCTGAGCCAACGCAGCCACTTCAGGCAATTTATTAATAAAAGAATGAAAATTTACATATGCTTCTCTCATAGACGGATTACCCTACAAATGACCCTCCATGCGCTTTAAATAGAAATCATGGACCAATCGGGTGTCAAGCCACGGATCAAGTGTCAGTAATACCGAGGAGAGAATGAACCGTCGGATCACTACATATCGTGACCGTCGGATTGTAAGTTACAAAATGTACAAGGTAAAGAAACACGCTTTACCTAACTCTATACCTAACTCTATACTAGACCAAGTTGTACTTAACTATTTCCTATGTGTCGGAATATCCTAACATCCCCCCTTAAGAACAACTTGGGATAGGATTGAAGGATTTACAAATATGACACAATAGGAGAAGGAAGGAGGCACTAGAGCCTATCCCTCCTTAGTGACAACTTCTTGAACTCCAACCATAAATTGAAGTTTAGTGAACTTCGCCTCTGTGAGAGCCTTTGTGAAGATGTCTGCAACTTGATCATCTGTTGAACAATATTGCACTTCAAGAACATGGTCGTGAATGAGCTTTCTGATGAAGTGCATGTGTAGTTCAATGTGTTTGCTGCGGTGATGTTGGACTGGATCTTTGCATAATTGAATGGCACTTTGATTATCACACCAAAGTGTAGTCGGATGCTTCTGCTGAAAGCCAAACTCTGACAGGATCTGACGAAGCCACAAGGCTTCCTTACTAGCTTCTACGGTACCACGATACTCTGCTTCTGCTGATGAAAGAGAAATGGCACCGTGTTTCTTGCAAGCCCATTTAATAGGTCCTGAACCAAGAGTGAACACATAATCGGCAGTAGACTTCCAATCATCAGGGTCACCAACCCAATCAGAATCAGTGAAACCAACCAATAGAGGAGCTGCTTTGGCACTGTAATGAATCCCAAACTGAACTGTACCTCGAACATAATGAAGTATTCTTTTAGCTGATTTCCAATGACTTTCACGTGGGTTTTGCATAAACCGAGGAACAAGGCCAACAGCAAAGGAAAGGTCAGGACGAGTATGGGTTAGATACAAAAGTTTTCCTACAAGTTGACGGTATAAAGTAGCATCAACTTCAGGAGAAGTACAAGTGACTGAAAGTTTGACTCCAGACTGGAAGGGAGAAGGGGCTGGCTTACAGTCTTCCATGTGAAAATGGCGTAGAATATCACAGGCATACTTGGACTGGGAAAGGGAAATACCCTCCTTGGATTGCAAGACTTGAAGACCGAGAAAATAATGTAAGTGTCCTAAGTCTGTCATTTCAAATTTCTTTTTAAGGCTGGACTTCACATGGTTTATAAGGTTGGGATCACTACCGGTAAGGATAAGATCATCAACATAAAGAACAAGAATGATAAGAGACTTGCCCACTTTGTTGGTGTAGACAGTATTGTCAGAATGACACCTAGAAAAGCCAGATTCTAAAAGAAAGCTATCCATTTTGGCATACCAAGCTCGAGGAGCTTGCTTGAGCCATAAAGGGATTTCTTAAGCCGACATACAAGGCTGGAGTCTGTTTTTATGAAGCCAATGGGTTGTTCCATGTAGATTTCTTCATGCAAGTCCCCATGCAAGAAGGCAGATTTAACATCCATCTGATGGACTTCCCATTTGAGTGAGGCAGCAAGGGAAAGAGCAAGGCGGATAGAGTTCATTTTGGAAACAGGGGAGAAGGTTTCAGTGTAGTCAATGCCTTCAACCTGTGAAAAACCTTTAGCAACAAGACGAGCTTTATGTTTATCAAATTTCCCATCTGGTCCATACTTGGTTCTGTAAACCCATTTGCATCTAACAAGTTTTTGACCCTTTGGTAGAGGAACAAGATCCCATGTATCATTTGCCAATAATGAATGATATTCTTCATTCATAGCTGCTTCCCAATCTGGATGGCTTGAAGCTTCTACAAAGGTGTCAGGATCATAATTTACTGGAGCTTGAGCCAGTAAAGAAAAGGCTCTGTCAAACTGTGAACGTGTGCGTCACTGATCTGTAGGATCACCGGCAAGATCACCTGCTGCATCTCGAGTAGCACAAACCCATTTTGGAAGCTGAGGAGCTGAAGGAGGATCCTGAGATGGTGGGGGAGGATTGTCATCCTCATTTTCATCATCTGAAGAAGAAATGTTTTCAAAAGTAGAAGAGATAGGGAGAGGTGGCACATCTGCCGGACTAGGCTCGCAGGCTGATATATTTTCATCAAATTTTACATCTCTTCTAATGATAACATTTTTGGACTTAAATGCAATAAGTCTATAGCCTTTGACATCTTCAGAATATCCAACAAAAGTACATTTTTCACTCTTAGGTTCTAAAGCTTTATGCTTTTCATCTGGAATATGGGCCCACGCTTCACTTCCAAAAACACGAAAGTGACTTACATCTAGTTTGATTGAGCTCCATGCTTCTTCTGGAGTGATATTCTTTAAAGACTTAGTAGGAGTGCGATTTATTATTTAATTTGCACAGTTAATTGCTTCTGCCCAAAAACTAAGACCAAGTCCTTTAGATTGTAGCATACAATTAGCCATTTCCTTTAAGGTGCGATTCTTCCTTTCAGCTACACCATTTTGTTGTGGAGTATATAGAACAGTATGTTGCATTTGAATTCCATTCTCAGTGCAAAAGTTGATGAATGTGTTTTTAACATATTCTCCGACATTATCAGATCTTAGCTTAAGAATTTGATGTCCAGATTGTTTTTCAACAAAGGCCTTGAAGGCCAAAAATGTGTTAAATACTTCACTCTTGAGTTTTAAGAAGTATACCCAAGTGCGTCTGGAGAAATCATCAATGAAAGTTAAGAAATACTTGCAGCCAGAGAATGAAGCAACTGGAAGTGGACCACATAAATCACTATGCACAAGCTATAGAGGGGCTGATGCGTGCCAAGAGGCACGTTTTTCAAAACTATCCCGATGATGTTTTCCGAGTACACATCTGGAACAAACACCATCTCTGCAAGATACCATAGGAAGACCTGTCACCATATTTTATTTACATAGGTGCTGAAGGGAGCGATAGTTTAAGTGACCAAATCGCTCATGCCAAAGTTTGCTCACTTCATCGTTATGAGCAACAAATACTGAGGGAAGATTTGATGACCCAAAGTTCTGAAACTTATACAACCTTGTAGAATCATCAGCAATGCCAGTAGCTAAAATCTTTTTAGGATCTCTTAGGTCCTTGATTACAACATCATGAGGTGAAAATTCAACAATTTTACCTTCACCTGAATGAGTATCTGATATATAGATAGAAGGTTGCAGGATAAGGTTGGAACACATAATACATCATTAAACTGACCATTGTCTAGATGAACAGTTCCAGTCCCTACAACACTAAGAGATCTATCATCACCAACATATATATTTTTGGTGTTACAATCATTTAAAGAAGAAAACATGGCTTTGTTTTTGGCCATGTGATAAGAAGTTGCAGAATCAATGAGCCACTCATGAGAATGAGAAGAAGAAGATACATTTAGTGCATAGCCAGACCGAGATGCTTGACAACCACATGCAGAAAGTGCCATTCCTGAAGATGAAGTTGAAGATTGCTCCAAATGGATGTTATGTTTCTTCATCGCTGCTTCCAAGGCTTCCATCTTCTTAAAGCTATTGGATTCTAAGTGGCCATCTCGATTACAAAAGTTGCAATGTCTATCAGCCTTCTTCCATTTGTTTTTATTTGTCTTATCATTTTGTTGAAATGATTTTTCATTTTGAGGCTGAGATTGCTTAGGACCCTTGTTTGGTTTAGGACCATTCTTTTTAGGATATGACTTCTTAGGATTCTTTGAATTTGGTTGCTGCTGGGTGGCTAACGCTTTCTTGGAAGAGTTTCCAAGATTAAGAAGACCAAGGTGTAAGAGTTTTTCTTGTTCTCTTATTAAAGAATCACAAAAAGAGTCAAAGGAAGGGGACTTGTAGTATGTTCCTTGAGAAATGAAGGCTTCTCTTGTAGAATGGAAGGTGGAAACAAACACAGAGTAGGCTGGTCCCAACTTAGTAAGAATGGAATAGAGGTTACTATCTTCTTTCTTAACTTTAACACCTTCCAAGAGATATCTAAGGGTCTTGAACTTGGACAAGAAATCTTCAATGCAAGAAAAATTATTAGGGTCCAATGTAAGCAACTCATTTTCAAGTTGATGGGCTCTAAGTTCATTTTTAATCCCAAAAACTTTATTGATTTGTTTCATTGCTTCATCAGGAGTATCAAGTTCTGCAATATGGAATCTAAGATCTGGAGAAATAAACATCCCTATCAATCCACGTGCTTGATCTTGCCTATTTTCCCATTTAGCAGCCTTATCTTCATCCTTCGGTTTCTTTTCTTGGCCTGAGGCTATTCTGTAGAGACCTTTACTTCTAAGTAAATCCTCAATGTAGGACAACCATTGGAAGTAGTTGGTGCTGTCAAGGGTAACTTGGTATTGACTTTCCATTTCAACGGAAACTGAAGCTAAAGATGCTGAAACTAAGTGTTCCAATGGATATATGTCGAAAAATTAGGCTGGTTTAAAAAAAACGGCTCTGAAAACGGCTTTCGGATGAAGAAGTTATGGCTTTTTGAAAAAAAGTTGATGAAGTTGTCGACGAAGTGCGGGAATGTGCGGAAATGAAAAAAAAATCCACCCCCACAAAATGGAGACTTGAACCCAAGACCTTTACTCTCTTAAAATAGCTTTGAACCAATTGAGCTATACAAAAAATTTGAGAGAGAGAGAGAGAGAGGGGGGGGGGGGGTGCTTTGAGTTGCGTGCTTGCTTTGAGAAAGCTCTTTTTCCCTACAAAACAAAAAACACAAAACCTAACACGAACATGCAAAGAAAACGAACCTTACGGCTCGAAGTTAGCTTTAGCCGAAAAACTAAATATTTTCAAAAATGAACCTTACGACTCAAAGTTAGCTTTAGCCGGAAACTAAATATTTTTCTCAATGTTTCTGATTTTCCGAGATCACACTAAGGCGCAGGGAAAAGAGCATACACATGAGAAAAATCCTTCCTTTCTGTTTCTGATTTGCCCAGATCGCACAGAGTCGCAGGGCAAAGAGCATACGTAGAAATCAAAGGTATAGATCCGTTAATAAAAAAGGCTAAATAAACTGAAACCGAAATAAACAGAGAGAAAATAACTGTAAACTGCAAATAAACACTGTATACCTCCAGATCTTAAAAATGACGCAGCTAGGGCTACCGGAAACCTTTTCGCGTGAAACGAAAGGGGTTCCTCACTGGAACAGATGCTCCCAACATAACAGAGCAGTCCTCTCGGCCCGAAAGTAGTCAGAAACAGTAGATCTAGGAAACGACAGTCGGATGCAGTTCTACCGGCTTCAGATTTGGATCACCAACGGACGTGGCCCTCAAATAGCTCTGATACCATGTAGGAATTTACAGGGTAAGTTCCTCAGACAGAACACCAAAGGACACCGCTCACAACCAAATCACAGATCAATACACCAGTGTTTTTGACGTGGTTAAAACCCTCAAAGAGGGAAACAGTCCACGGCCTGAGCCAACGCGGCTACTTCAGGCAATTTATTAATAAAAGAATGAAAATTTACATATGCTTCTCTCATAGACGGATTACCCTACAAATGACCCTCCATGTGCTTTAAATAGAAATCATGGACCAATCGGGTGTTAAGCCACGGATCAAGTGTCAGTAATACCGAGGAGAGAATGAACCGTCGGATCACTACATATCGTGACCGTCGGATTGTAAGTTACAAAATGTACAAGGTAAAGAAACACACTTTACCTAACTCTATACCTAACTCTATACTAGACCAAGTTGTACTTAACTATTTCCTATGTGACGGAATATCCTAACACAAGATTGGGTGAATCCAACAGCGAATGGATGAATTACATGGGATTGCGAGAGTTCCTGCACCTCAGACTTTGATAAAGAATTAGAGCGTTGGCAGAATCGAATACATGAAGTAACTACGCTGAGTTGTAACATGATGACCGGTCGCTATGCTGTGTATTGTCAAAGGTAAGAGATTGGCCCACTTACGATGGCTTGAATGATGTAGATGTATTTTTGGATGCATTTGAGAGGGAAGTACCAGAAAAGTAGCGCTTCCAGGCTTTGCACTGGGCACTACGTGCTACGCCTGCGAGATGGTGGGGTACGCACAAGGGTAGCTTTGAAGATTAGCGTGAGTGTAGGAGGATGATGAGAACACGCTTTGGGAAGGATGATTCGCGTGCACACTTGGCCAAATGGGCTAAGGCTTATGGAGTGAAGCCCCAACCTGAATGGGTTCACTTGTTCTATCACACCTTGGAGGTCATCCCGACGAACTGGTACTTGGAAACAGAGCTCTGCCATAGTATAGGTGAATGGGATATTTTGCGTGAAGGATTCATAATGACGTTCAACTTTGAAGATGGGTTTGACTGTATTGATGAAGCGCTACAAGAAGTTAAAGCAGCAATCTTTAGGATACCGCAGGATCCTCTAGATCTAATTCAGCCTGATTGGACTACTCATCTGAGCCACGCACTGGAATGCTATAACGTGATTGTTGAAGAAGAAGATGAGGATCCACGAAAGATTAATATCCCTGAAAACGAGGGTCATCGAGAGGTTGAGGGACCGCAGATCGAGAACCCTGATATAACCGTGCCACTGAAAACGAAGCAGGTAAATATTGGTACGGAGGCGGAGCCCAAATTCACGAAGATTGTAGATTACTTGGATGACGCGACAGTGGATAAGGTCCCCGAATTGCTCAGCGAATACCAGGATTTGTTCCCTACCAATTTTATAGAGCTAAAGGGGATAACAGGAGACCTGGGCGTTATGAAGATCACGTTAAAACCCGACAGGAAGCCGGTTAAGAAACGAACTTACCATCTCAATCCGAAGCATAAGGAGAAGGTCTGTTTAGAGCTAGACAAGATGCTCGTGGCAGGCATCATTGAGCCTGTAGAAGAATCTGATTGGGTAAGCCCAATGGTGGTACAGGAAAAGAAGCAGAAGGATGAAATAAGGATATGCGTAGATCTCAGGAAGTTGAATGACGCTTGCATACATGATCTTTTCTTGACTTCGTTCACTGATGAGGTATTGGATAATGTAGGTGGCTAGGAAGCGTACTCCTTCACTGATGGGTTCTTTGGGTACCATCAGATCAAAATCATGCCTGAGGATAGAAGCAAGACGACCTTCGCGACTGAGTGGGGATGTTTTCAGTACACTGTAATGCCTTTTGGATTGAAGAATGCGCCTATGATTTTTTCACGCGTAGTCATTTCTGCATTCAATGAATTCATTCATAAGTTTCTGGAGGTGTACTTTGATGATTGGACTTTGAAGGTACCAGATTGCGCTCAATCTAAAGAAATGTCTATTTTGTGTTCCTTTTGGGACTCTGCTGGGTCATGTGGTTTGTAGACAGGGACTGACGGTAGATCCTGCGAAGATCGCAGTGATACTTAACTTGGAGGCGCCGAGGAGTGTAAAATAGCTTCACGCGACCCTAGGACATACTAGGTATTACCGGAAGTTTATTAAGGGCTATGCCCAGATCACCGCACCTATGGAGAAGTTGTTGAAAAAGGATGTCATGTTTTTTTGGAACGAGGACTATCAGAAAATCTTGGATGTATTGAAAGGAAAGATAGTCACCATGCCGATTTTAGTCTTCCCAGATTGGAAGAAGGAGTTTCATGTATATGTAGACGCGTCATGTATAGCACTGGGAGCAGTACTAACACAGGATGGCGAAGGAGAGTTGGACCATCCTATAGCATCCGCAAGAAAAAGGTTATCCAAGGCTGAGAAGAACTATTCCACCACCAAGCGTGAAGGGTTAGCCATGGTATACGTGCTCTAGAAGTTTAGAGACTATTTGCTAGGTGGACATTTTAATATGTATACAGATTATTCTGCATTGAAATACTTGGTCAATAAGCCTGTGTTGGGGGGGAGAATCTGTAGGTGGTTGTTATTGTTCTAGGAGTATGATTTTGAGGTTATTGTGAAGCCTGGATGACTGAACGCGGGACCAGACCATTTGTCGCGCATCGAAATGGGGGAAGAGCCCACTAATTTGGAGGAGGGATTGCCTGACGTGCAACTATTTGCAGTGCGCGTCGTGGATGGTCACTTTGAAGACATCATACACTTCCTAATGATAGGAACTGCCCTGGAAGGCTACATCGTCCAGTAGAAGAAGGAGTTAGTGGTACACGCGACAATCTTTTCTATCATTGCTGGACATTTGTACAAAATGGGATCTGATGAAATATTATGATGATATGTACCAGAGTTTGAAAGGAGCAGTATCCTCGTGGACACTCATGGGGGTGCCACAGGAGGCCATTATGTAGTAAGGGCGACCGCGCAGAAGATTCTACGTGCAGGTTTGTGGTGGCCAACCCTCCATCACGATTCAAAAGCTTACTGTAAGGCATGTGACGTGTGTCAAAGGACTGGCAGGCCATTGTGGAGAGATGAGCTGCTTCTGAACCCAAAGTTGATGTTACAACCTTTTGAGAAATGGGCGATAGATTTTGTGGGACCTCTTTAGCCCCAAGGGAAGAAGACATGAGCACAGTACATTACCATTGTGATTGAGTATTTGAATCGATGGGCAGAGGCACACCTTGTGAAGGATTGCACAGGTGCGATGGCTGTGAATTTCCTCTTTGAGTATGTACTGATGCGATTTGGGTGTCCAAAGATTTTGATGAGTGATTGTGGTACACACTTTATGAACGAAACGATCAATGCGCTGACGAAGGAATTTCAGGTATATCACCAGAAAAGCACACCTTATCACCCACAAGCT
The DNA here is from genome assembly GCA_031772625.1 of Pinus tabuliformis. NCBI lineage: Eukaryota > Viridiplantae > Streptophyta > Pinopsida > Pinales > Pinaceae > Pinus > Pinus tabuliformis. The sequence goes on along the minus strand of CM062811.1, from coordinate 439,954,315 downwards.
AATGAGACAGTGGAAGCATTCAATAAGGTGCTGGAGAATGCGCTGACCAAGGTTTACAATGCTCAGCGAAGTGATTGGGACCTACGCATACCCGCAGTTCTATGGGCCTATCGAATGACATGCAAAAAGTTGACTGGACAAACACCCTTTAGGCTTGTTTATGGTGTTGAAGAAGTGATTCCCATGGAATACATTGTGCCTAGTCTGCGCATAGTGGCACTAATGGGTATGACGGATCGCGAAGCCCTGGAAGAGAGGCTCGTGCAGCTGAATGAGCTTGAGGAAGAGAGATTTCTAGCTAGATTTCACCAACAGGTCCAAAAGTAGCGCGAAAAAGCATGGCATGGTCAACACATTAAGCTACGCACCTTTAAGGTAAATGATCTGGTTTTGTTATATGACAACAATTTTGATAAATTTCCAGGGAAATTCAGAATGCACTGGTTAGGGCCCTATGCCATTAAGGAGATTACCGACAGTGGAGCAATCCAGTTGGTTAAATTGAATGGAGATCCCTTCCCAGGCAAGGTGAATGGCAGGCGATTGAAGCCATACATCGGTGATCCGACCAGGTGACTATATGAGGGTAACATATTCTTAGCACTCCAGGCAGCTGAAAGGAGGTGCGAGACTATAACCTACACTGCCCGGGTTGGGGAACTGCGCGATTGGAGGATTGTGCGGGATGAGGAAATGTCACAAGGTTCGCAACAGCGTGAAGGGGGCTGTGCTACCCACGGAGAAATCACGCAGGTCAGCAGGAAAGTGACCATTAAAGTCACTGTTCATGATTTGATGGTAGGAATGCACCCAAATGGAGCCGGTGACTGGCATTTAAGATAAACTTGATGGGTAAGATGCTTGGAAATCTGCCACCAATCCGACATTCATGAACCGAATGTGGGGTGAACGGTCAGATTTGAATTCAAAATGCCCTATAAATTACAGGTGGAGGCTCAACGAAAAACACTTGGCATTTTGAGAATTGAGTTGTTGAGCTCTCAGGCGCACATGAATCACGAATACTTCGAAGCTTTGCTAGCAATCTCAGCATTTGAGACGTTGCCAAAGGAGACACGGGAGTTGTTGCATAACATCATGTCAACACTAGTAGAAGCTATGGACACCGAAGTAGTGACAATCGATGGGGTTGTGCCGAAAGTTGTTAGGGAGGTAGAGGAATCTGCTCCAGAGGTTGCCGAGGTATTAACTGAAGTTCCCAAATCACCATGGACACCTGGACCGAAGCTAACCCCAACCAAGAAGAGTGCGAAGGATAGAAAGGGAAAGCAAGCTGCGATACCAGTGCGCTCATCGCCGAGAAGAAACCCACCGAAGGATAAGACCATCGCACAGGAAAATGGAAAAGCCATTAACCTGGACTTGGGGGTAGAAGTGGAGGAAGTTGAAGTCCAAGGTGCTGACCCTATCACTAGGTTTCCCAAGTACATCCCTCCGTGCAAAGGCAAGACCAAGGTGCCAAAGGACATTGATGAGAGCAAGGTCTCCTTGCAAACTCCTCTACTGCCGGACGAGATTGTCTTTGATGGACTGCGCTTGGGGAGGGTTCCTCTGTTAAAATTGGAACATTGGGACTTACCTAACCATAAAAATTTCCCGCACTTAGTGACAGAGCAGCTAATGCGCCGCATTATTGACACAATCACCGGGATGAACGAATTGGAACCACAGAAGTGGCTCAAGGGAGTAGACAAGGCAGGACTGCTCAACCTGCTATGGGTGCCACACTACAAGCACACCCCCATTACAGTATTGGTAATCAAGCAGCTGCTATGCTTGGTGCACGATGGGTGTCTGTGGCTAGAGGAGCCAATAGCCATTTCCAACAGATTGATTCATCGGATCACATGACTGCCCTACATAGGAGAAAATCCAGCCATTGTGTTTGGCAGAAAAGGTGGCGAGCAGGCCCTCGCGGAGGCCATGAAGGAGAAATTCAAGCTCGTGAAGAAGCTGCAAGGCTATCCCATCTCAAGTATTAGTGACCCTGTAGTTAAGGTGGCCACTCAGATTTTGGTAGGAAAGGTTATGAGGAAGTGTCGCGCAGATGAAGTGTCAGCACCAGTCATTACTCTTGCAGCCTAATGCGTCGAAGGAGTCCAGTTCAATTGGGCTCACTATCTTTGAGGTGAGTTCCTTGCGAACTACCGTGAGGCACATGAGCTTAGCAAGAGCTTCCACTATGCATGGCTCTTGCTATCTATTGTGCTGGTAGCATGGGAGCTATTGAAAGACAGTCAATTCCCCTCGATCGCATCGAACCTGCCAGAAGCAGCGAAGTACGCTTCGCTGTGGGCGACCAAGGATGCTCAACGCATCAAGGACAACAAGATCTTCTGGATCTTGATGGAAATGAACATCCGCATGGTTATTAATCGTAAACCGTGGCTGTCTCCTACTGCGTTTTCGAACCTGTATGGGTATGCGAAGTTCAAGGCAGAATTTCACCACATGTCGATCAGGGGAATGGAAGGACCCTGCGCAGACATGGTATGACTTGCCTTACTTGGCAACAGACGACGCAATTGATGCAGTACTTGATCACTAGCCGGCAGAGTGGCACACTACCTTAGACTTGGCGGTGGGGGTGAGGAAGTCTACTGCACAACGCAAAAAGGAGGAGGCCAAGCTCAAGATGGCGCAGTTGACCAAGAAGAGGAAGAAGGAGGCCGCTGACAAGGCCCAGGCGAAGTGTGATGCCGCCCGATAGACAAACAAATAGACAAGCGAAATAGAGCGTGGATCTGACAAAGGCGCGAGGTCGCCTTCGCCCGACATAGAGGAATAAACAGACAAGCACACAGATCATCATGGCATGGACCTGCAGACGAAATCGGGCCGCATCAAGCATCCAAGGGAATAAGAGAAAGTGGGGTTGAGGAAAAAATCTAAGGCCACTAAGGCATCGCTGGACCCAATCACCCTCACTGAAGGAGATTTGCATGACATTGGAGACACGGTGTGGGATGTTATCACGAAGGCACTATAATAGTTCTTGTAGTAGCAACAACTACTATTGGGGGCCATCCAAATAGGTCTGTAGGAACTGCATATTCGTGCATCACAGGCTGGCATGGTGTCCACCAACCTCGCTATCAATACTTCAGAAGCTATCAAGATGCTGCATGTGAAGGTCTCCAGCGCGATAGTGATGCCGAAGGGAGCACTGACCATAGAGAATGCAGTTGATAGGCCCACTGTCAGTGCCCTCAAGGGAGTGGGGTTGAACTTGGCAGGGCTCCCTGTCGAGGCGCTCCACCTACTATAGGATGGAGATCACAGAGATGAGGGCCTGCGAACACCACGCTTTACAGGTGATCAATGATCAGAAGATTAATAATGAACAGATGGCCCCATAGCGAGACTCTACCATCGCCACCGTGATTGAGGTAATCGACCGAAACAAGCATATAGTTCAGGTCGTGGAGGATGAATTCCGAATGGTCTCGGAATTGGCCATTCCTGAGGAAGAACCGGTCGAGGTACACATTTGCAAGCTTGCTACAGGGGTGTGTGACGCTCGCACAGAGTTGGCTAGGGTTCATCTAGAGCTAAGCCTACAGATTGCAGATTTACAGTTAAAGGCCCAACCTTCAACTCCGCCAGAAGTAAGGGAGCAGCGATCAACCGCTGTAACAAAAGCGATAGCGGTGGTAGACAGTGAAGTAGCACACTACACACAACTTTTTGAACAGTCATTCGAGGTCCTGACGAGCCTACAGGAGGACCCTAATGTACAATGGTTGGAGACAGAAGCGCGAGAACTGCAACACCACTATGATGAATTAACAGGTACAATGTGAACCATTGCTCTCATGGAGAGATTGGCGAAGCTGCAGCAGGCCAAACAATTGAAAGAACAGGTAGATGCAGTGCAGTACAAGGAGGCAGCACTGAAGGTGCACTTAAAGCCATGGTTGGATGAGGCTTATTTGGTCACAAGCTCTATTGAAGGCAAGCTTGCTACTCTGTAAGCGACTCAACAGAAGCTTCAGGCTGACAATTTAGGACCAATGACCAAACAGTTGGTTAAAGAAGCAATATGATCTCTCCTTCCAAGATAATCCTTCTCGCCTTTGCAACACATTTTCTCCACTCTGTCAAATCTTGAGCATCACTTGTTGGAGGCTTAGGTATACTATTTTCTATAAATTCCTTAAGCCTGTTGTTTTCTAACATTGCATCCATCCTTTACTTCCAAGAAATATAGTTCAAACTACCCTCAAGGGAATATTCGAGTCTCAAACCATAGAACGACATTCTACTAGCTCTAAAGTATGATACTGTAAATTTGATTTCACTTGGAAAAGAAAAACTCGTATTCTCCTCTTCTAGAGTGATTTCTGCTCTGATACCATGTATAAATCCCTTTTAGATTCAAACTACCAATTGTAATTTACGAAAATAATAGACTTGAATCTACTCTACTCATTAACGAAAATAATTAAATGATTACGAAATCCTGAAGCATATAAGAGAAAGAATTCAATCAACACATTACACAATGATTTCCTGGGGAAATCCATAGCCAAAAACCCCTCCTATCTGTATACTGCATTAGTAAAAAAAATTTGAGAAGATTACAATGGTTTGCTCAAGCTTGAGCAACATTCGCACTATCTCTATTTGTCTCACAGCTTCCTAGACAAGCCCAGGCCAATACTTAACCAATTTCCTGCTTCCCCAAGTCCCTATTTCCTTGCGATGTTTCCTTGGGAATTAGCCCCAATTAATTAGGGAAATTCCTCAATTGGAATTGCGCAATCCTCATAGGCCTTCCTCTGACTGCATGCACCACTTGTACAATTCAAATGATTATACGACTGATAGTAAATTGTCCCTGAACTCCAATATCAATTGGGTAACTCTCAAATCTGACATGCATGAGTTATTTATGAGTTAATAATCAATTGACTGATTGATCACTATAGGCACACCACACGACTATACCTCCCACTAGTTCCTCCTATAGTTGGAACTAATTTAACTGAATCTAACTAAGTTAAACTGAGTTAATTAATTACAACTAAAAATAAAATCAACCAAGGCTCCTATAATGTAGGATACACTCTACATGAATCAAGTTAGACCCTCAACTTGAATTAACTGAGCCAACTAAGTCAAATTAACTTATTCAACTAATACAATTTTTCATGTGATGTGGAATTATAATTTATTCCTAATTTAATTCAAGGAAAAAATCAAATTAGGATTTTCTTGTTGCATTTTCAACACACCAAGGACAATGTTCTTTTTAAGTGGGATGGGAATATAACATTTGTTATCCTAATCCCCAATTTTTGTAATGTAATTAAAGGATTATAATGCTAGAGATCCAACATGGATATATTTCCAAGATTGTGTGACGTAAATATTTTGATCTAATAAAAAAAATGCTAAAGATGAAGAAGAAGGATAAGCCTATATGGATCTTGATGTCTAAAATGATAACTTGTTTATGAATTTGTGAGATAGTTTGGGAAGTTTTCTACTTCCTTGAATTTAATGTTCTAACACCTAATGTTCTTGTTGAACAACCAAATTCCTAAGAAATTATGAGAGGATAGGGGACAAGGTACTGGAGCCACCTAAGCATGGGCTACAGACCTCACGACAAATTCCTAGTTGAATTTACGGCCTGAGAAGGGAACCCCTTACCTCTCTTGTGTGAAAGTGTGCTGATGGGGAGAAAAGTGTTAGCATTTTAGTAGAGTTTTGAGGATTGTAGAAATCGGATACAAAGACTGGAAAGGGACCCAAATTGTACATTGTGTGAATTGAGAACCCTTGTGAACTTGTGAACCTAAGGCATATAACCTTGTGAATAAGTAAACTTGTGATTTGAAGTTGGATTGCAAATTCCAAGCTTGGAGCGTGTTAGTTGAGGAAACCAAAGAGAGAGCCCTTCACTTGAGTTATGTAGAATGAGAAGAAATATGCTATTTTGGTTGTGTTTATGCATGTGAAGCACTAGAAAGAGGGGGGGTTTCCAAGGGAATTTAGGAAGTAGGGAAGCGGTCTCCATTTGTGATATGCTATCCCACAGTGGCCAAAATTTGCCATGCATTTGGCACAAATTCAATGCTTGAGAAGTGGCATCCCTATTTCCTAGCTAGTGAAGGATATTGGCCTTCATCTTCTATCCCATAAATTTAACCCTTTGATGTAATACAATGAGTGAATCATTCTACAAACATCATTTATGGGTCAGGGGTGGCCACTTGCAATAAATTGGTAGTATAGTTGTGCCTATGATTTTGTGGAGAGAGGAATTCCATTCTTCAGTTTCTAAAAATTTTAAGAGGAAAATATAAGCATATGCTTCCTTGTATGTTAACTATAAATGTTGTTCAATAATTCGTTTTTAAGTAATATGCTATATTTAATGTGATGTGTGCATTGGTAGGTTGACAGTTGTTGTATGTTTGTAATGAATATGCATGATAAGTGTGCCAAGAAATTAACACGATTATCTTTATTGTTGAATGAATTCATTTATGAATATGAAATGATGTGTGAAATGGGAGTCTTTCATTTGTGTGTTAATTATGGATTTCATATGATGTATGTCCATAAATAGAGAGGTTGGCCTTAGTTGAGCCAAATACATTTATTCATTACTTATTGAATGTTGATGTGTTAAATTACTATAAATATAATGATATTATAAATCTGTGTATTATGAGGAATATAAGCTCTACATTTCCTTGGAGGTAAGCCTTTTAGAAAACCCCTCTTTATGGTATAAGCACTAGAAATAAGGAGCTTCAAAGTCAGCTAGTCAAAGGTAGTGAGTCATCTTGTTGAAGGCAATTGAAGGTCGTTGTATTAATAGAGGAGAAATTGGGTAGAGTCCTCGAGCTTCCTTAAAAATTTTGGAGTTTTGGAGGCCTTGGCCCTAGCCCCTGGTCACATTTCCAACAAAAGGGTTGTGAGCAAGAGCCATCTGGAAAGGGGGGTTATTGGAATACTACCCCGCAAGAGAATGAAATAACTACTTTGTATGGAAAACCTATGATATGTTGTGGCTTCAGGTGATAGACCGCCAGATGATGACTTTACCTTTGTTTATTGATCCCATCGGCTAATGACCTTGTAATATCAAAGTATTGGGACCCTATAGGGTAAAATCATGATGACAACACAAGGGGTGTCATGGCAGTGCCACATGTACATCAAGTGTCACCCATTTTTGGCCTTTTTGGATAGGCTAGTTGTACAAATATGAGTGACACGTGGCATATGTTAGTAGTTCCATGTGGTAAGGGAATTTCAATATCATGCATCATGTGATGAATGGCTATCAATGATTAATGTGGCATGTTATGTTGTCATATCAACATACTGGCATATCACGAATTTTGGAGGGTGACATACCGAAAATCATTGATATCCCAAGATTATGATATGCACAGTAACCATATCATGTGCCAAACTCGTCATCCTCGGCACATGTGGAAAACTATGCTTGGATGTCATAGTTATAAGGTGATAAGACAAGTTGGCCACCACCTTATCGACTTATCAATGCATTTCAACAATTTTCAGTTATAAGGGAATCACCAATAGTTTGGCCTCCTATGCAGGTATATTGGCATATTAGTGAACCGAAGCACTAGTGCCATATCGACGTATCAAGTATACCAATATATTAGAACCCCAAATGAATGGATAGTGCAAATGTTATGGAAATCACCAACATGTTAGGATTTGATATGACATGTGAGTCGAGGACATGGACTAATGTAGGGTGGTGAATGGCCAAGGGTAGCCATGTGTTAGCCATGAGGCTAAATGGATGATTATGTGGCCTTTCAAGGGGAAAATATTCAAAGGTAATAAATTTTTCCTCATATCTCAGAATGAGATAAAATTTATATAAATGGAAAGATCTCAATGAGAAGAAGAAGATGGTGGTGTCAAAATTATGGTTTGAGGTGATGGGAGAAAGAGGAATTTTGATAACCCCATATTCATAATAAACCTTGAATACCATCTCTAGATTACACCCCACAACCCTAATAATGTATTAGGAGTTGGGTATGCCACAAAATCCCAAAATTTTCATAGTAAATTTTCATTAATTTTCCTAGCCACTAATGAAGATGGTTGGTGAATTCTTTGCAATCAATCTAAGAATAAGCTTTAACAAACCTTAGGGGATTTAAATTTGATGGAGGAATTTATCTAAATCTTATGAAACACTTCCTCTATATTTGAGCTCATTAATTTCTAACAATGGATAAATTATTACTTGATATGTCTAAGGTTCTTCATATAGAAACCCTTATTAAAGATTTGTCACTTCTAGAAGCGAAATCATTACAAGAATCTATTATATTAAAGTGGGAAAATAAAAAGTCATACCATCATTACTAAAACATTATAAATCATGCAATAAGATCCTTCATTCATTTGAGATCCTTGATTCCTATTAGATTGAATCAATAAGTTTAGGATACCCTAGGAAAGACAAATCATACCTATGTTTTATATGAGAATGGGAAGGTCCTATTAATGATAGGACCTTAAAGCAAGAGTAGAATCCTTTATGAGAAGGAGGGATTCAAGAAGACAAAATATTCTTAGAATATATGATGTTTACTGTAGAAGAATCCTCCAAGGAACTATTCACTGGTGAAAAGTCCTGAGAATGAAGAGCTTAAGTGGCCAAAGGCTTTGGGGTTCGAATGGCCCCTAGCCTTAGCCCTGGTCACAGACTCTGAGAAGGGTTGTGACTCAAAAAGCCAAAAGTCTATTGGCCTATTAGGCGTTCGAAGAGTTTAAAGTGTGCATTATGGGAAAGTTTTGATATGGTGCAGTTTTGATAAATGGGTTGTTAGTTGATGGCATTAGTTTTGTTAACTGGGAACATCAAGTGATGGCACTAGGACCTTGGAAATTAAATAAACCAGACTATAGAGAACCTAGGAGAAATGAGGGATGGCATCATGATGATGTCATGCTTTAGTAACATGGCAATTCCATGTGCATGACACGTGTTACCTAGAAATTGAATTTCTAACATACCAACTAAATGAGTATGAGTGACATGTGTGACATGTTAGTAATGCCACATGGTAGGGGACATTGTCCCTATCTTTCATGTGTCTTGGTGATTGGCTAAGCGTGATTGAGGTGGCATGTCGAATTTTCATATAGACATATCGAAAGTTTGAGAGGATTACATATTGAAAAATATTGATATCTCGATATCTTGATATACATATGTGGTAGGCCACATGTTAGGCATGTCATCCTTCACCACATGGAAGGCCATGATTGGGTAGAAAATTTGTGAGATGGTGTGTTGATCTAGCCATATGCCTATCAACATACCAAAGGATAAAAGCTATTTCTACATATTGGTAACCTAGGTTTATCGACATATCAACATTGTATCTATACTGGTATACCAACATACTGGAGCACTAGGGATTTTTGCAATTGAACCATTATGAAATCATTGATATGGAAAAGCTTTGACATACTCGGTAGGAAACTGACATAGACCTTTGCAGGGAGACAAATGGCCAAGAGTTGCTATATGAAAGCTATGTGGTTACAAGGATGATAATGAAGTGACCCTTCAAAGGGTGGAACTTCAAATTGGATAAGTTTGTGCTCAGATCTTATAATGAGGTGAAGTTTACATCATTGGAAAACTCTCAATGAGATGAAGATAATGGTAGTATTAGAATTATGATTTGATGCAGCGGAAGCAGGTTCTCTTATTTTTTTAATATCCAAAACATAATCCTTCTTTTCTATTGATCAAAACTATATTAACACATGATTAAAACCTAGCACAAGTTTCATAGACTCTCGCGCCTTAACAATTTGACCATGTGCCAAAGTCTTGGGATTCAGCCTTGTGTTGAAGCATTAGTCTTTCTACAACCTACAAGAAAGTTCCTATCTATTATATGAAATAAGAAATTAATGTTTCACAACTAACCCTCTTAGTATAAAGTAATATCTTACTTGATTCGTTGTGTCATTGGGCTAACTCCTTTCAGGAGTTGAAATAAACTATGATGAAACCCAACTAAGCTAGTTTGGGTCCCACTTTTAGTCGGGGGTTGGGAAGTCATCCCTCTTTTCTTTTCTTCCGTGAATATGATTCAAACCCACAAGCCTGACTATATGGGCCCTGCCTCGAGGCCAGGGTCGATAAATTGGTCGGTGCTACTTTAGGTCAAGGTCTCTTACCCACATTCCTATCCATCCACGGGCCGAATACCACCTGTGTTGACTAAGGCTTGAACCTCAAATGCCTCTAATGTTATCTACACAGCACATTTCCATTTTTAATCCCCCTTTAATCAGCGTGACTTGATTTGTTTGTCTTGTCAGTGAATTAATACAGTTCATAGGAGTGAGATATCTCTCCAGTCTACAATAATCTCGAAGACTCACACTTTGCTTGAACCAAAGAAAGTCTTCCAACAATTATACAGATATTTTCATATTCAAACATTGTTTGCACAAGATTCACAAGAAGAAGTAAAACAACTGTGTATACCTCTAATAAGAACCTTGAGGGCTTCTGTAACATATTGAATAAGCACTCATAGTTTTCTACTTTCCCTATCCATCCTCACCCAAATCAATATTTAATCAAGATACAAGGATTATGACTAGAAGCAAACATACACATCCAATTCTGCATAGCTCATGTAATGACCAAGATACAAATAATGTATTCCAAAGCATATTAAGAAAAATATTGATCCTTGAACTCTCTATTCGAATGAGAGATAGATCCCATAGACTAGCAGAGTCATAATAAAAAATTTCATCACACACACTGAGGCCATTCACTCATATGTATAGGAAACGAATTTGAAACCATATTATTCAAAAATGAAATATTTACAATAAAATTCCCCAGACTCTCTGTGCTAGTGCTCCAATATAAGACTTATAATTATGCCTATTCAACTTTTTCTCCCTCTCAGTCCAGGGCTCTATCTACTAGACTCCGCCTCTTGTAATCTTCTCTAAACTTTCCCGATATTTCTATGAGATAGAACATCTTCTAACAAACCCAAAGAAAATGGACACCTGTCTAATCTTCCTAAAGCTAACTCACACCTTATATGGACACTTATTGTTACATATGACCACTTGGGAAGAATACTAGCTTGCCTAAAATATCTTAACAACCTAATTGTTCAGGTCCTTATTACAATAGGAAAAATAGAATTACCTCAAAATCCTACCATTTGTAACTTATATAATTTACATTTTTGATAGAGTTTCCTCTTCCCTTTAGAAATTTACACTACCTCTTGGGGTTTACACAAAATAAGCCGACTAGAGGGTAATGCTCCTACATCAAACTCCCAAGGTGGAAAAAAAATGACCTCCTAGTCAAATGGCTCCAATTTGTAAATCCACCAAGATCCCAAAATTGGTATTGTAGTTTCCCACTATGTTTACCTTGCTGGATTGTCGTTATCATCTTCCGGGTTCCAGGGTCCCATACCCTGTTTTGTTGCTTCCTTCTTATTGGACTGATGATATCTTCCATAGCCAATTATATTTCTTTTCTTACAACCTCATTTCTTTTGTGGTTGCAAAACATCGTAATCTGGCCCTTGGTCATCATTACTCCATATTTCACCCAACCTTCTACTGAGTTATGCTCCTCCACATGTTGCTCAAAATTTTAGTTGATTATAAATTTAACATTATAATTCAATGGACTTTGGAAAAACATCTCTTCACTTATACCTCTTGCAAAAAATTTACTCTAACCATGCACTATTGAATTTTTGCTTCCTCACTATCATCTCCCTAAATTATCATTTCTCCTTTGACAAGATTTATGCTTGGTTCAATGTAACATTACAAATATATTTTCAGGAATCCACATGCATTGTTAATTGTAGCACTTTTAACCCAATTTAAGATATTTTCAATTTGTTATTCCAATCCTCCTTGGTTATATCCGACTACACATGTATCTTTTATTTAAATCTAAAATTGCACATCTTCCTCTAGACTTCTCCTCCTTCCTCATATTTCTTTGACAACACTTTCTACTCCATTTCTGCAAGCTCAATTATGCTCTTGGAAACATTTTCAACATGAAAATTATCAATATATTTAGATACCTTGGGAACCTTGGCCTCTTCTAGTTCCATGACTGCATTCCTCATGGAATCTTCCTCAACCTTGGGATTTTCCAACCAGTTCTCTAGAAATTTTAAATCCTTTTCATATTGTGACAAAAAAATATTTGAATGTTGTCCTTTCTCCTCATTGTTGGTGTCTCCACGAATCAACTTTTCATGTCTGCTTATTTTTTTAAGATCCTTAGAAAAATTCCCTTCACATTTTATATGGATATCTTCATAAGCCAACTTTATTTTGGTTGCAAGAACAATTTCTTAGTGGTAGGAGACATTTCATTTTCCTCATGTCCCTACTTTTTTGAAGCTAACTTTGTACTTTCCATTTAACCTTCACGGTTACTCAAAGAAATTTCTTTCTCAAAAGGTAAATATATTACCTTAGCATCTACAATGCCCTCCTTTACAAGTTCACTACGAATGGCACTCTCCTTTACCACCACATGCTTATTGTCCTTCATTCCATTATCTAAATTCTCTTTATTTATATTCCTTAGGGAAAACTTTCAATTGTTTCCCACCTTCACTGCCTACAAACCACATACAATTCATTAGTTTAAAAAGCATATGGATCCTTAGCCCCATTCTTTGTCAAAAGTTTCTCTTGCAGATTTTGACCTTTTACATAGTCCATGAGACTTTGAATTAGTTTCCTTTCATCATCATCATCATCATTGTCTTCACCAAAGATTTGTCCTTGTTTTGGTCTATAGAGGAAAACATCCTCTCCTTCATACTCAAAAAATCTGAGTCCTCTCTTTCTTAGTGAAGCACTCAAGTTATGCTTCAACCTATTTTGCAAAAGAGGCCACTTCACATTCTTTCTTCTCAATACCCAACCATATATCTGGTCTTCTTCCCTCTCTTGTAGTAGCTGCAACATTTCGTTGACTCTTTCCTTTAGTTGGGCCATTTCTCGGTCAAATTCCTCTTGGTTCATGATTCCTTTCATGTCATTTTCCCTTTCATCTTTCTCTCCTCTATTGTGGCTAGCACTTGAACCTTTATCATGACTATAAATGGTCATTATTTTCTCCTCCCTCATGAGCCTCTCCATGCTCACCGTAAGTTGAACCTAGCCCTTGTAACAAGTCCTTCCTCACATGTTACCTGAACACCTCACCTCACCTTCGCTATTAGTGTTTCCTTGGTTACCTCCACTGGAACCTTTCGAGACTCCCCTTTTCTCTCTTGGTTGTTGTCCTACTGCTCACCTCTTGAGAACTTCACTTGTTCTCTTCTCCTCTATCTTGAGAACTTCACTTGTTTTCTTCTCCTCTCTCTTGAGACTTCGAGTCTATACCCTCCTCTTTCCAACCTCAGTTGGAATTTTTCAGATGTAGCATTCCTCTTCTACAAGGTCCTATTGCAACAATTTATCTCCTCTATTTATGTCACCTCCTCATCATGAGAAATTTTCACATGTTCATCTTCCAATTTCACATCTAGCTGTATCAACTACTACCTACAATGATCAACGTCTTCTCTTAATTAGAATAAAAATTTAAAAAACAAATTTACCTTCCAAAACTCTTTAACATTACAGTCCCTTCCTTTGCTCGGATGTACTCTAGCTATCATCCTCTAATATTTGCATGACTAGAATCTATGTCCTCTAAGCTCTATTGTCTCATCAACTATTCTTGGTTTGCACACTATTATCTCTACTTTTCCACTGATCCACTACAACAAAACCCTATGTTTAGCATCCCTTTTTGCTTCCTCTTTTGTCGCTAGAGCTCATTTTTGGTGATATTTGCATCCATTTATCAAATATGGTGCAAAAATTGATGCAAAATTTACACCCAGTGTTGCACCAAGTCTTAAACCAAGTTTAGCACGAGGTATTGCAATAAGTTTTGCACCAGGTTTTGCACTAGGTTTTATACCAAGTTTTGTGCCATCATTTGCACCAAGTTTTGCATCATGTTTGGCACCTAATTTTTTTTCACCTACTTTGGCATCCTCTGTTGCATCCAGTTTTTGTGCCTATGCTTGCATCAACATTTACATCCTCTTTTGCGTCATTTTTTAAATCTTTTTTTGCATCCATTTTTGCATCCCCTTTGCGCCAAGTTTTGTGTCTAGTTTTGAATATATGTTTTCATCCACTTTTGTTACATATAATTTTGCATATTGTCTTGCATCCATATTTACAATCTTTTTTACATCTATTATTGTGCCCACTATTGTATCCAATTTTGTTGTGCCACAATTTGTGCATAGTTTGGGACCTCCCATTGCACCCACTTTTTTTTCTAATTTTGCATCCACATTGACATCCTCATTTATGTCTAGGTTTTCATCGACTTTTACATCTACTTTTGCATCCCTTTTTTTATCCACTTTTGCGTCAAAATTTGCATTAGGTTTTGTGTCTCACTTTGCATCTACTTTTGCATCAATTTCTGTTGCATCCACTTTTGCATAGAATTTTGCATCTAGTGTTGCACCCATGTTTATGTCCACTTTTGCATCCCTTTTTTCATCTTCGTTTGCATCAAAATTTGCTTCTTTCTTTAACTCTATAATTACATCCACCTTTGTTGTTCCACAATTTGCGTCGTGTTTTGTACTTAATGTTGTACACACATTTGCTTCCAATTTTGCATCCATGTTCTCATCCTCTTTTGCATCAAATATTGTGACTCTTTTTGCATCCACATATGTGTCAGGTTTATGCATTGGGTTTTGCATCTCATTTTGTATCTACTTTTTCATCTACTTCCATTGCATCCATTTTTTGCATCCAATTTTGTTTCATCTGTTGCACCCATGTTTGCATCTACTTTTACATCCCTCATTGCATCTTGTTTTGCATCCAAGTTCACATCTTTTTCTATTTCTGTTGTTACATCCACTTTTGTTGCGCCACAATTTGTGCCATATCTTGCGCCTACCATTGCAACCCACATTTGCTTCCATTTTTTCATCCACATTTGCATCCTCTTTTATGTCCAAGTTTGCATCAAATATTATACTGTATATTTTTTCATCCCCTATTGCATCCATTTTTACGTCAAGTTTTTCATCTCATTTTGCATCTACTTTTGCATCCACTTATGTTGCCTCCACTTTTCCATCTAATTTTGTGTCAACTCTTGCACCCATGTTTACATCCAATTTTTCATCTTATTTTGCATCTAAGTTTTCCTCCTTTTAGCATCCAAGTTTGTGTCCTTTTCAGTGTCCGTTGTTGCATCCACATTTGTTTCACCACAATTCGTGCCAATTTTTACGCCTACTATTGCACCCATGTTTTCTTCCACTTTTGCATCCTATTTTTTGTCTAAGATTTCATTGATTATTGCATCCACTTTTGTGTCAGGTTTTATGTCTTGTTTTGCATCTACTTATGTTGCATCCACTTTTCATCCAATTTTACATCTATTGTTGCCCCCATTTTTGTGTTCGATTTTGCATCCCTTTTCCAACGCTCATCATAATTTTTTCTACATTGATGATATTTCTTATGACATTGACAATTATGAACTGATGACAATGTCTATAATGATGACAATGATGATAATGAAGATGATGATGATGACATGAATTGTGATTATGATGATAATGATAATGATGATAAAGATGATGGTGGTTACAATAACAATGATGATGATGATAACAATGATTATGATGATGACGATGCTAATGACCTTGGCCAATCTTCCCAATTTTTAAATGTTGTCATTTTCATAATCATAATCGTTACCTTTGGTGTCGTTAACCAAGTCATCATCATCTAATCATCTTATCATCATTTTCATCTAGGTCATCATCAACAACAATAACAACATGAATGATGATGGTGATGCCAATGATGATGATGTCCAAGATGACAATGAAAACAATGATGATAGAAATTACATTAATGATGATGATGGGGATGATGAAAATGATAATGACGATGGTAATTTTGATGATTATGATCATCATTGATCATCTCTAAAAAATAGAGTTGTTATTTCTCTTGCAAATATCATATGTGTCCTAAACAACACTTTTCTAGCACTCGTCAAATTTTTTGGGTTGATGATATTTATTACGACATCTATATTTATGAACAATTCATGATAATGTGCATAATGATGATGATGATGATGATGATGATGATGATTGAATGAATGTTGATTATGATGATAATGCAATTCTGACAATAACGATGACATTGATGGTGATGATAATGATGATAATGAAGATGATGTCTGTTAGGTCCGTATAATACTAGTGATTCCCCCATTACTATTGTCATTGTAGCCCTTATTGTTATTGTTGTGCCCCTATTCTCCCCATATTGTTATTATTGTTCCCCATAGAAGCCCATTATTGTTATTGTTGTGCCCTTATATTATTATTATTATTATGTCGGCTTTGATTATATTGTGACTCCTTAGACTCCAATATATAGAAAGGACGTTTTGTCATTTGTATCATCCAAGAATTTTTCATTTGTGTAATGTAAAGGAGGTTTCCCCCTCGAAGAGACTGATTTTGAAGTTGTTGATATATCTTTTCTATCATTTTTGAGCTGGTTTCTTAACATTTGGTATTAGAGCTTTGGATTTTAGGGTTTCGCTACTCCAAACAGGTAATTGTGGAATTTTCACTATAACTTTTTGTCTAGGAAGTTTCAGAAGCTAAAAAAAACCCCTTTGAGCCGAAATTGTTCGGAACCTTGGGTAAATATTTCAGATCTTGTCTCGCTATATTTTCCAATATATGATATGAGGAAGTTAGGGTTTTTGTAGACTCCCGAATTACATTCCAAAAATGTGACATTGGGAAAATTGTCATAACTTTCTCTTTGCTCATCAGATTGAAATTTTGTAAGAAGTTACAAAAATAGGACGTACTGTAGTTTTCTATGTATCTTTTTTAGATCCGAAGGTCGAAATAGTGACACATGGAACATCGTACAAGTTCTCTCTACTGAAAAATTATATAATCAGGTCATCTTGGGAGATTGGGCATAACTCTTTCTTGGAGAATCCAATTTTGATCAGACTGGTGTAATTGGAAAGAGGACTCAAAGGGATACTGCATGAAGCAATTTTAGACCTTGGAGATCCGCAATTACAGGCATACAACAGATTCAATATCGAGCTTCTACAAAGAGAAAAAATTCTGTAATCTTTTTAAAATTTTGCATAAGTTTGGGTTGAAAAATTAGTTTGAAGTTCAAAGGGCATAGTGAAGCGTAATTATCATTAATTGATGCTCCAAAAAAAGAAAATGGAAACACCTAGTAAGAACCCAGAAAGCTCTAGCATGACTCATGAAGAAGAGGAAGAAATGAAACATGATATATCAAAATTACGAGACCAAGTGCAACAAATTTCATCTCACAAAAGGTAGCAAAAGCTAAGATTGATGGTTTAAATAAATGTGTGGAAGCTAAGATGAATGGCATGGAAGCTAAGATGAATGGCATGGATGCTAAGATGGATGGTATAGAAGAAAAACTGAAAGGCGACATGGAAGATTTGAAGATAGATTTGACTAAGTTGCTACAAGAAATGCTTACTAATGTGAAAAGGTAGTAAAGGAAACTCATGATGAGAACAAAAGAATTGTTAATCATGATTTCATAGACTCTAACGTTGGATTAAAGACCCACCATGTTTCAAAGATCGATATCAGGAAGTTTGATGGAAAGGATCTCGTAACATGGATACTACAGATGGAGAAATATTTCGATCTCCATAATGTGCAAAACACATAAAAGGTACGCCTTGGAACTTTATATTTGGAACCAAATCAGTTTGTATGGTATCGATGGATTTGCTCTCGTAAACAAATTGTCACTTGGGCAATTTTTACGGAAGAAATGATAGCAAATTATGAGGATACAAAAAGAAACACTTTTTTTAGCCAATTGATAAACCTCAAACAAAAGGGTTCAATGATGGAGCACAGTGAGGACTTCCAAAAATTGAATATAAGGGTAAAAGAACTTCTAGAGGAGCATAGGATTGATGTGTTCATAGGGACTTTAAAGGATAAAATCCAGCATGAATTTCGACTTTGGGAACCTGACTAATTAGAGAAGGCATTAAGGTTGGCAAGAAAAATGGAAAGAAAAATTATGGAAACAAGGAAGCCTGCCACTCACAACTATAAGGATGAAAGCGTCGTTTCCCCTAGCCTTCCACAACCTACAAGGTTGACACCCCAACAATTGGAAGAAAAAAGAGCAAAAGGGCTTTGTTAGAGTTGTGATAACAACACTAAAGGTCATAAGTGTGCTAAGAAGAAATTATTTTACATGGATTGTGAAGAGGAAGAAAAAAAGGAACAAGAAACATCAAAAGAAGAGGATATACACCAGGAACAAACCCTAGAGAAAGAAGAAATGAATCTGACCATATCTTGTAATGCATTGGCCAAAACTACCACTCCTCAAATTATCAAGATAGAAGGACATATCAAGAAGAAAAAGGTAATAGTGTTGATTGTTTTAGGCAGTACCCATAATTTTGTTCATTGTAAGATAGCCAAGGAATTGAATTGCTTCCTATATCTAGCACCAGAGTGTCAAGTGATGGTTGCAAGTGAAGGAACCATAAATTGCTCTGGAAAGTGCCATAATATTAAGTTATTCATGGGATAATATGTATTGAATATGTATGGATCTTCACTCAAGATATCATCAAATCAAAATGAAGACCGAAAACATTCCGAAAACAACATTTAAAACTCATTAGGGTCATTATGAATTTTTGGTAATTCCTTTTGGCCTTACCAATGCACCTTCTACATTTCAAGGTTTGATGAATTCCATTTTAAAACCCTTACTTAGAAAATTTGTGTTAGTATTTTTTGATGATATACTAATCTATAGTAAGTCTTGGAAGGATCATGTTCAACATGTTGAT
The DNA here is from genome assembly GCA_031772625.1 of Pinus tabuliformis. Classification (NCBI taxonomy): domain Eukaryota; kingdom Viridiplantae; phylum Streptophyta; class Pinopsida; order Pinales; family Pinaceae; genus Pinus; species Pinus tabuliformis. Next base: position 439,935,279 of record CM062811.1, on the reverse strand, counting down.
AGGGTGCTCAAAATATTGGAGGAGAAACAATTATATGAAAAAAGCTCCAAATGTTTCTTTAGAGTACAAGAGGTGGAATATTTGGGTCATATTGTATCTCATGAAGGTGTTAAGGTAGACACTGGCAAAATTAAAGCCATTAAGGAATGGAAAATCCCCACATCCATAAAGCATGTTCGAGGATTTCTCGGGTTGACAAGGTATTATTGCAAGTTTGTTAAGAATTATGGGAGAATAGTAGCACCTCTAACAAGATTATTGAAGAAAGATGCATTTTTATGGACTCCAGAAGCAACGATGGCCTTTGAACATCTTAAAGAGGAAATGTGTCAAGCACCGGTCTTAGCTACGCCAGACTTCACAAAAACCTTTATTGTGGAATGTGATGCCTCAACAAATGGAGCTAGTGCTATTTTAATGCAAGAAGAAAAACCCATTGCTTTCGAAAGTCGTCCAATCAAAGGAAAGTGTTTACACAAACTATTTATGAGAAGGAAATGTTGGCAATACTACATGCACTTAAGAAATGGCGACCCTACCTAATGGGAAGACACTTCGAGGGAAAAACGGATCATGATAGTCTTAAATTCTTTTTAGAACAAAGATTATCTTCAGAAGAGCAGCAAAAATGGGTCACAAAGATGTTGGGTTATGACTTTGAATTCATCTACAAAAAAGGGAAGCATAATGTTGTGGAAGACAAAGATGTTGGGTTATGACTTTGAATTCATCTACAAAAAGGGAATCAAAATGTTGTGGCAGATGCACTCTCAAGAAAGGATGAGGATGTGGAAGCATTGGTTTGTGCCATTTCTATTATCCAACCAAATTGGATAAACGAAGCAAGGTATGAATGGAATAATGACGAAGAAGTGTGGGCACTCATTCAAAAATTACAACAAGATCCCAGTACATCTGATACATTTAGTTGGAAAAATGATTTTTTATGGTACAAATATCGCTTATACCTATGTTATAATTCCCAAATCAAACAAAATATTCTTATGGAATTGCACGCCTCTCCCTTAGGAGGGAACTCAAGATTTTTAAAAACTTACCACAGGGTTAAGAAGAAATTTGTTTGGGATGACCTTAAATATGATATTCAAAATTTTGTGGTGGAATGTTTGGTTTTCCAACAAAATAAAGTTGAAACAATTAAGACCCGGGTCTATTACAACCTTTATCCATTCCAAGTCAACGTTGGGAGGAGGTTTCAATGGATTTTATCACAAGTTTACCCAAGTCCGAAGGAAAGAGTGTCATCATGGTGGTAGTTGACAGACTTACCAAGTATGCACAATTTGTGCATTATCTCATCCATTTAAAGCCAATACAATTTCTACTGCATTTATGGAAACAATTCAAAAGCTACATGGAAACCCAAAGATTATTGTAAGTGACAAAGATCCCATTTTCACTGGATTTTTTTGGAGAGAATTAATTTCTTGTCTTGGTACTCAGTTAGCTCATAGCTCATATTATCATCCTCAAACTGATGGGAAAACTGAGATAGTAAACGAATGTTTGGAAGGATAACTTTGTTGCTTTGTATCTAATAAATAGAGATAATGGGTCAAACCGTTGCCTCTGGCTGAATGGTGGTATAACACTTCCTTCCATAATGTAGCAAAAATCACCCCATTTATGACACTTTATGGATATCACCCACAGTCATCACACCATATTTAAGAGAAAATTCTAAGGTTCAAGCAGTGGAAGATCACATCGAGCATCAACAAAAAACTGTTATCCAACTCTTAAAGGATAACCCAACTTTGGCACAAAATAGAATGAAACAGCAGGCAAATCAACATCGTAGTGAAAGAAGTTTTGATGTAGGTGACTGGGTATTTCTATGGCTACAACCATATAAAAAAATGTCCCTTAAGCAAGCTAAGAAGGAAAATAAATTATCACCAAAGTATTATGGTCCATACAAGGTGTTGCAAAAGATTGGTATTGTGGCATACAAATTGGAGCTTCCTGTAGCTTCTCGAGTGCACCCAATTTTCCATGTTTCATGCTTAAAGAAGATTATTAGTGACAGGATCCCAGTTCAAGCAATATTTCTAGAACTTGACAAGGAAGAAAAATCATATTGGAACCTGAAGTAGTCACAGTAACAAGAACTCGAAAGCTATGAAATCGATCAATTTTGGAGTATCTCGTCAAGTGGAAGGACTCACCCGCTGAAGATTCCACATGGGAGGATGAGAATTTTATATAGAAGCATCCAGAACAACTCAAGCGTAGTGGAAAACACTTTTTTGAAGGAGAGGGGCATGTTAGGTCCCTATAATACTAGTGATTCCCCCATTACTATTGTCATTGTAGCCCTTATTGTTATTGTTGTGCCCTTATTGTCCCCATATTGTTATTATTGTGCCCCATAGAAGCCCACTATTGTTATTTTTGTGCCCTTATATTATTATTATTATTATGTCGGCTTTGATTATATTGTGACCCCTTAGACTCCTATATATAAAAAGGAGGTTTTTGTCATTTGTATCATCCAAGAATTGTTCATTTGTGTAATGTAAAGGAGGTTGCCCCCTCGAAGAGGCTAATTATGAAGTTGTTGGTCTATCTTTTCTATATTTTTGTGAGTTGGTTTCTTAATAATGACAATGATTATGATGATACCAATGAACTCACAATATTATGGATTCATGAACTTGCTAGTTTCAAGACCATCTTCTGCATACATATTACTATCAAACTTTTTACATTTTTTGTCTCTCTTGTCATATCTTACCATAATGGTGGTGTCAACACTAGAAATACATCTTGTTGTAACAGTAGTTCTAATGTTAGCACCAATTTTTTGTTTTGTTAAACTTTGATCCAAATGGAGGAATTTCTATTTAAAATGTCTTTTGTATATTCAACTTCCAACTCATAATTATTCTCTTTTCTTATTGCAATTCCTTTGCTCTAAATTTACCAATAACCTCCTATCTATATGACAACACACTTAGAGTTAAAAACATTATAAATTTACATACAAAAGAAAATAATTTACTTTTCCATTCTTTACTGCGTGCATAAAAATGTGATTGTAACTCTTATTTAACTGAAGTACACCTACTATTGGTAAACTCCGTTGGATATTCCGACACATAGGAAATAGTTAAGTATAACTTATTCTAGTGTAGAGTTAGGTAAAGTGTGTTTATTTACTATGTACTTTTGCAACTTACAATTTGACGATCACGACATGTTCTAGACATGAAGTGATTTGACGATTCATTCTCTCCTCGGTATTACCGACACTTGATCCGTGGCTTAACACCCGATTGGTCCATGATCTCTATTTAAAGAGCATGGAGGGTCATTTGTAGGGTAACCGTTCATGAGAGGAGCTTATGTAAAATTTCATTATTTTATTAATAAATTTTCTGAAGTGGTCACGTTGGCTTAGTCCGTGGACTGTTTCCCTCTTTGAGGGTTTTAACCATGTCAAGAATACTGGTGTATTGATCTGTGATCTGTTTGTGAGCAGTGTCCTTTGGTGTTTTGTCTGAGAAAGTTACCCTGTAAATTCCTTAGGCTCTAGTTCCTCCTTCCTTCTCCTATTGTGTCATATTTGTACATCCTTCAATCCTATCCCAAGTTGTTCTTAAGGGGGGATGTTAGGATATTTCAACACATAGGAAATAGTTAAGTATAACTTGGTCCAGTGTTGAGTTAGGTAAAGTGTGTTTCTTTACTATGTACTTTTGTAACTTACAAATCGACGGTCACGATATGTTCTAGACATGAAGTGATCTGACAATTCATTCTCTCCTCGGTATTACTGACACTTGATTCGTGGCTTAACACCCAATTGGTCAATGATCTCTATTTAAAGAGCATGGAGGGTCATTTGTAGGGCAACCGTTCATGAGATAAGCTTATGTAAATTTTCATTCTTTTATTAATAAATTGCCTGAAGTGGCCGCACTGGCTCAGGCCGTGGACTGTTTCCCTCTTTGAGGGTTTTAACCACGTCAAGAATATTGGTGTACTGATCTGTGATCTGTTTGTGAGCGGTGTCCTTTGGTGTTCTATCTGAGAAACTTACCCTATAAATTCCTACATGGTATCAGATCTATTTGAGGGCTGCATCCATTAGTGATCCAAATCTGAAGCCGGTACAACTCCATCTGACTGTCGTTTCCTAGATCTGCTGTTTCTAACTGCTTTCGGGCCGAATGGAATACTCTATTATGTTAGGAGCATCTGTTCCAGTGAGGAACCCCTTTCGTTTCACGCAAAAAGGTTTCTGGTAGCCATAGCTACGTCATTTTTAAGATCTCGAGGTATACAGTCTTTATTTGCAGTTCTAGCTATTCATCTCTCTGTTTATTTAGCTCTCTATTTTTTATTACCGGATCTATACCTTTCATTTCTGCATATGCTCTTTTCCTCGCGACTCTGTGCAATCTGGGAAAATCAGAAACATAAATGAAGGACTTTTCTCATGTGTATGTTCTTTTCTGCCGCGCCTTAGTGTGATCTCAGAAAATCAGAAACATTGAGGAAAATATTTAGTTTTCAGCTAAAGGTAACTTCAAGCCGTAAGGTTTGTTTTTTTTTGTATGTCCATATTGGGTTTTGTGGTTTTTGTTTTGTAGGCAAAAAAGAGCTTTTTCAAGTAAGCACGCACCCCAAAGCTTCAGTGATTAAATAAAAAAAAACCCTTCCTCTTTTCTAAAAATTACTAACCTTTTAAACTAGCTCACTTGGTCCAAAGTTACTTTATGAGAATAGAGGTCTTGAGTTCAAGTCTTTATTTTTATTGAGTTACTTTTTCAAAAAACATATGTAACTTGTGTTTTAAAGTTACTTTATGTAAAAGTGTTCTCACCTATTATAAAAAGTGAGTAACTTATAATTCTAAAGTCTCTTTATCTTTTATTTAAGTTACAATTTAGTGGGTAGCTCATAAATTACCATTGTAAAAGTGATTTTCACTTATTTATAAAAGTGAGTCACATAAAATATTTTTTTAAAGTGAGTTAATTAGATTAAGTTTGGAAAGGGGGGCAATTTTTTTAAATATAACATTATCATTCATTTCCGCACATTCATGCACTTCGTTGTCATCTTCAACAACTTTTCTTCAAAAAGCCATAACTTCTTCATCTGGAAGCTGTTTTTAGAGCTATTTTTTTTAATCAGCCTAATTTTTCAAGATATTTCCATTAGAACATTTAGTTTCGGCATCTACAGCTTCAGTTTCTATTAAAATGGAAATTCCATGCCAAGCTATTCTTGACAACACCAACTACTTCCAATGGTGATCCTACATTGTGGATTTACTTAGAAGTAAAGGTCTTCATAGAATAGCCTCAGGCCAAGAAACCAAACCTCAAGATGAAGATAAGGCAGTCAAATGGGAAAATAGGCAAGATCAAGCACGTGGGTTGATAGGGATGTCTATTTCTCCAGACCTTAGATTCCATCTCGCAGAACTTGATACTCCTAATGAAGAAATGAAACAACTCACTAATTTTTTTGGAATTAAAAATGAAATTAGAGCCCATCAACTCGAAAATGAGTTGCGTACATTGGACCCCTATAATTTTTCTTCCATTGAAGATTTTTTGTCCAAGTTCAAGACTCTTAGACTTCTCTTGGAAGGTGTTAAGGTTAAGAAAGAATATGGTAGCCTTATCTATTCCATTCTTACTAAGTTGGGACCAACCTACTTTGTGTTTGTTTCCACCTTATATTCTACTAGAGAAGCCTTTATTTCTCAAGGACAAGACTACAAGTCCCCCTCTTTGGATGCCTTTTGTGACTATTTAATAAGAGAACAAGAAAAGATCTTATATCTTGGTCTTCTTAATCTTGGAAACTCTTCTAAGAAATCCTTAGCTGCCCAACAGCAACCAAATTCAAAGAATCCTAAGTAGCAATATCCTAAAAAGAATGGTCATAAACCAAAAAAGCGTCCTAAGCAATTTCAGTCTCAAAATGAAAAATTATTTCAACAAAATGATAAGGCAAATAAAAACAAAGGGAAGAAGACTGATAGATATTGTCACTTTTGTTATCGAGATGGTCACTTAGAGTCCAAATGCTTTAAGAAGATGGAAGCCTTGGAAGCAGCAATGAAGAAGCATAACATCCATTTGGAGCACTCTTCAAATGCAACTTCATCTTCAGGAATAACACTTTCAGCATGTGGTTGTCAAGCATCTCAGTCTGGTTATGCACTAAATGTATCTTCTTCTTCTCATTCTCATGAGTGGCTCATTGATTTTGGAGCTTCTTATCACATGGCCAAAAACAATGCCATGTTTCCTTCTTTAAATGATTGTAACACCAAAAATATATATGTTGGTGCTGATAGATCTCTTAGTGTTGTAGGGACTGGAATTGTTCATCTAGACAATGGTCAATTTAATGATGTATTATGTGTTCCAACCTTATCGTACAACATCCTATCTGTATATCAAATAACTCATTTAGGTGAAGGTAAAATCGTTGAATTTTCACCTCATGATGTTGTAATTAAGGACCTAAGAGATCCTAGACAGATTTTAGCTACTGGCATTGCTGATGATTCTACAAGGTTGTATAAGTTTAGCAACTTTGGGTCATCAAATCTTCCCTCAGTATTTGTTTTTTCATAGTGATGAAGTGAGCAAACTTTGGCATGAGAGATTTGGTCACTTAAACTATCGCTCCCTTCAGAATCTATGTAAAGAAAATATGGTGGCAGGTCTTCTAATGGTATCTTGCAGAGATGGTGTTTGTTCCAGATGTGTACTCGAAAAACATCATCGAGATAGTTTTGAAAAACATGCCTCTTGGCACGCCTCAGCCCCTTTACAACTTGTGCATAGTGAATTATGTGGTCCACTTCCAGTTGTTTCATTCTCTGGCTACAAATATTTCTTAACTTTCATTGATGATTTCTCCAAACGCACTTGGGTATACTTCTTAAAACTCAAGAGTGAAGTATTTGACATGTTCTTGACCTTTAAGGCCTTTGTTGAAAAACAATCTGGACATCAAATTCTTAAGCTAAGATTGATAATGGCAGAGAATATGTTAACAACAAATTCGTCAACTGTTTCACTGAGAATGGAATTCAAATGCAACATACTGTTCCATAGACTCCACAACAAAATGGTGTAGCTAAAAGGAATATTCGCACCTTAAAGGAAATGCCTAATTGTATGCTTCAATCTAAAGGACTTAGTCTTAATTTTTGGGCAGACGTAATTAACTGTCCAAATTACATAGTAAATCACACTCCTACTAAGGTTTTAAAGAATATCACTCCAGAAGAAGCATGGAGCTCAATTAAACCAGATGTAAGTCACTTTCATGTTTTTGGAAGTGAAGCATGGGCCCATATTCCAGATGAGAAACATAAATATTTAGAACCTAATAGTGAAAAATGTATTTTCGTTGGATATTCTAAAGATGTCAAAGGATATAGACTTATTCCACTTAAGTCCAAAAATGTTATCATTAGAAGAGATGTAAAGTTTGCTGAAAATATATTGGCCTATGAGCCTAGTTCAACGGATGTGCCACCTCTCTCTATCCCTTCTACTTCTAAAAATATTTCTTCTTCAGATGATGAAAATGAGGATGACAATCCTCCCCCACCTTCTAAGGATCCTCCTTTAGCTCCTCAGCTTCCAAAATGGGTCCGTGCTACTTGGGATGCAGCAGGTGCTCTTTCTAGTGATCCTACAGATCAACAATGTACACATTCTCAGTTCGATAAAGCCTCCTCTTTACTGGCTCAAGCTTCAGCGAATTATGATCTTGACACCTTTGCACAAGCTTCAAGCCATCGAGATTGGGACACAACTATGAATGAAGAATATCATTCATTATTGGCAAATGATACATGGGATCTTGTTCCTCTTCCAAAGGGACGAAAACTTGTTATATGCAAATGGGTTTACAGAACCAAGTATGGACCCAATGGAAAAGTTGATCAACATAAAGCTCGTCTTGTTGCTAAGGGTTTTTCACAAGTTGAAGGAATTGACTATATTGAAACCTTCTCCCCTGTTGCCAAAATGAACTCTATCGGCCTTGTTCTTTCCCTTGCTGCCTCTTTCAAATGGGAAGTCCATCAGATGGATGTTAAATCTGCCTTCTTGCATGGGGACTTGCATGAAGAAATCTATACGCAACAACCTATTTTCTTTATACAAATAGACTCCAACCTTGTATGTCGGCTTAAGAAATCCCTTTGTGGTCTCAAGGAAGACCCTTGGGCTTGGTATGCCAAAATGGATAGCTTTTTTTCAGAAACTAGCTTTTCAAGGTGTCATTCTGACAATACTGTCTACACCAAGAAAGTGGGCAAGTCTCTCATCATTCTTGTTCTTTATGTTGATGATCTTATCCTTACTAGTAGTGATCCCAACCTTATAAACCATGTGAAGTCCAGCCTTAAAAAGAAGTTTGAAAAGACAGAATTGGGACACTTGCATTATTTTCTTGGTCTTCAAGTCTTGCAATCCAAGGAATGTATTTCCCTTTCCTAGTCCAAGTATTTTTGTGATCTTTTGTGCCATTTTCACACGGAAGACTATAATCCAGCCCCTTCTCCCTTTCATTCTGGATCCAAAATTTCAGTCACTTGTACTTCCCCTGAAGTTGATGCTACCTTATACCTTTAGCTTGTAGGAAAAATTTTGTATCTGACCCATACTCATCCTGACATTTCCTTTGTTGTTGGCCTTATTGCTCGGTTTATTCAAAACCCACATGAAAGTCATTAGAAAGTAGCTAAAAGAATACTTCGTTATGTTCGAGGTACAGTTCAGTTTTGGATTCATTATAGTACAGAAGCATCTCCTCTATTGGTTGGTTTCACTGATTCTAATTGGGCTAGTGACCCTGATGATCGAAAGTCTACTACAAGTTATGTGTTCACTCTTGGTTCAGGACCTATTACATGGGCTTGCAAGAAACAAAGTGCCATTTCTCTTTCTTCAGTAGAAGTAGAGTATCGCGGTGCCGTAGAAGCTAGTAAAGAATCCCTGTCGCTTCATCAGATCTTGTTAGAGTTTGGATTTTAGAAGCAGCATCCGAATACACTTTGGTGTGATAATCAAAGTGCCATTCAACTATGCAAAGATCTAGTCCAACATCAGCGCAACAAACACATTGAACTGTACATGCACTTCATCAGAAAGCTCATTCATGACCATGTTCTTGAAGTGCAATATTGTTCAACAGATGATCAAGTTGCAGACATCTTTACAAAGGCTCTCACAGAGGCGAAGTTTACTAAACTTAGATTTACAGTTGGAGTTCAGGAAGTTGTCACTAAGGGGGGATAGGCTCTAATGCCTCCTTCCTTCTCCTATTGTGTCATATTTGTACATCCTTCAATCCTATCCCAAGTTGTTCTTAAGGGGGGATGTTAGGATATTCCGACACATAGGAAATAGTTAAGTATAACTTGGTCTAGTGTAGAGTTAGGTAAAGTGTGTTTCTTTACTATGTACTTTTTTAACTTACAATCCGATGGTCACAATATGTTCTAGACATGAAGTGATCTGACGGTTCATTCTCTCCTTGGTATTACTGACACTTGATCCATGGCTTAACACCCGATTGGTCCATGATTTCTATTTAAAGAGCATGGAGGGTCATTTGTAGGGTAATCGTTCATGAGAGAAGCTTATGTAGATTTTCGTTCTTTTATTAATAAATTTCCTAAAGTGGCTGCGTTGGCTCAGGCCGTGGACTGTTTCCCTCTTTGAGGGTTTTAACCAAGTCAATAATACTGGTCTATTGATCTATGATTTTTTTGTGAGTGGTGTCCTTTGGTGTTATGTCTGAGAAATTTACCCTGTAAATTCCTACAAACTTAATATATTTTCTTTCTACTTATATCATAGCAACTTCATCAAAGAATATGAAAACTTCATAATATAAAATTGAACTCAATAGTAAATCCCTTTTTGCTATATATTGTTTAATTTGAAATATTGGTACAGAGTCGATGGTACAACACACATGCAATGAATCCATGGTCTTCCTAAGAGAAAATTTTCATCAAAGTCTATCACAAAGCAAGGGGTCATGAGAGTGATAGGACCAATAGTTATGGGCAAATGGATAATACCTATAGGCACTATTCGATTAGAGTCATATCCTTTATAAGTGCTTCGTATAAATTTCATGTCCATGTTATTATAATGCATGATAAATAACACATCATATGACACTACATTCAGGTTAGAATTCCAGTTTACAAAGTAACACTTAACATAAAAAGGCCCTGTTAGCCTAGTTGGCAAATGGCCCAAAAATGGATCCAAATATGCTCTTTAAAATCTTCAAAATTTTCCTAAGATCATCCAAAGATCGAAACAAGCACAGGAGGAGAGCCCTTAAAAGGGAGGAAAAACACTATGGGGAGGCTAAAACACTCCAAAATAGTGAAAAAACATAGTATTACAGGCATGAACATAGCAACACACTACTGCCATTAGATCTGGCCGATCAATGGCCCAGATCTAAGCGGTGAATCGCAATCGGCACTGTAGAGAGGACAACTTAAGAACGGGCGCAAGACACCCCCAATCAGCGATCCCCGATGATCAGATTGGCGGGTTACAATCGGTGGAGGTAGGTCGGTGGAATAAGCAGGGACTAGGTGGATATGCGATTGCAATCAGTGATGCGACATGGAACGTTGATCAAGCGACACAGATCGATGGCCCACATCGTGTCGCAAGAGTTGCTATCAGAGAAATACAAAGGAGTGGTAGCCACAGGCCCGAGGCACGAGCGATATGCGATTGCGATCAGATCGCATCGCCGTATCGTAGTGGAACAACAGCAAGGGGCGGGGTCTATGCACAGGTATATGTGTGACCCGATAACCAGACCTGACGGTTATATACAGGATATTTCATAATATTTGAGGTTCGCGAGTAAGCCGTTTTCAATGCATTTTTCTATATTTTCGTTGTATAACAAAATACAAAGGGAAGCTTGGCAGCGTTGATTGCGATGAGTCCCAGACCCGAAAGGGTTCGAGAATGAAATCTATAAAATTTGAAGTCTGGAGGAAGCGATATTTTAGTGTATTTCTCGTGTTTTTAAGTATTTCACAATACAAATGGAAACACAAGGCGAGGCCACTCGCAATAGGTGATAGCGACCCAAAGGGTGGACCCGATAGATATATATGTCATGTTTAAGGACTTTTGAAGTCCAAAAGGAACAGATATTGGTGGGATTTTACAGTATTGCAGTGTTTTCTATGTAAAACAGAAAACATTCATCATTAAACATTTTAAAGGGAAAACAGAGGCCCGAATAGCCATTTCAAGACATAGATAGAAGGCTGGAAAGGGAATAAAAAGGGCCACAACGCAACACAGCCACAACAACAAATGATCATGGAGCATCAATAGCCCAGCGCAGCTCATCAAAACAAATTTCATGGAGTATCTCCGGCACGAGAGAGCTCCCTGCCAGTGCTGAAAAATACTAGAATGAGGTTATTCTACTGTCAGAAGAAGGAACCTCCGAGCCATGCTTGCCTAGTCAGGGCATCAAAGTTGTTGAATAGACACAGGGATAGATTAAGACCTCTCGAGCCTCAAAAGGCTCAAGGGAATTGTAAAGAGCTATAAATGTCTGAAAGAAAAATGTAATAGGGGTTCAACTTTTGGAGACTGTGAGCTCTATTCCTTCCAACCATCTCATCTTCATTCTAGCAAATACAAGCTTCTTTTGTTGTTATACGTTCAATTTTCATTTTCTCTACTGTTCTATGCTTGCACTTGAATAGTTTATTCATGTTTTTCTGCTATGTCTAATGCCAGATAACTGTCATCTTATCTCTGCATTGATAAATTAGATATTCAAGTTCCATTTACTACCTGTAGCTAGCCATTCATATGTGTTTATGTATCCATTTGTTGGTACAGTCAGTATTCTCCATCTATCCATTGAATCTATAAACTATTGAGAATTAGTGGTCTACATCCTTATATTATTGAGGGTGTTCATGTATGTATTGAGTGAGAATAGAGCTAAAATGGTTATCTGACTTGATCCAAACCATCATTTATTCCAATAGTTCAGAGAACAATATTGAAGATTATATGTTACCAGGCATATCCAAGCTGCAACCTAGGAGAGTTTCCTCGAGTGTTAACATAATTGGCGTCGTTGCCGGGGAGAGAGGAACTGAAGCTCTGCTTCCCTGGGAAACGACACAGATCCAGCTTTGATGATAGACAAAGTTTGGGCAATTTTTTGGTTGTAATCATCTATCTGGTAACTCTACTGAAGGATGAACCTCTTGGCGACTCCATTTCATAGTTCTGGCTCAGTTTGTGAGGCATACTTGGAGAAATCCTCACAAAATCACAAGTTGATCTAGTATCTGACCATGAAAAAATCATCAAAGAAAGTAAGGCTTTGCAGAAAGGAGATCAGTTCAGGTAAACCTAAAAAAACTATATTTATATCTCTTCAAGAAAAACCTTGGCAATAGGAACAAATATATGTTGATAGTATAGCATCTAAT